>CM035138.1:101757794-102437169 GCA_020205605.1 Panax ginseng
CTTATTTTTAATCGTGACCTTATTCAATTCTCTATAATCAATGCAGAGCCGCATCGATCAATCCTGCTTCTTAACAAATAGCACTGGCGCTCCCCACGGCGACACGCTCGGCTGGATATACTTTTTATCAAGCAATTCTTGCAGTTGCACCATCAACTCTTTCATCTCCACCGGAGCCATTCTGTATGGTGCCTTAGATATCGGGCCTGTTCCTGGTACTAAATCAATCACGAATTCGATTTGTCGATCTGGCGGGAGTCCCGACTAATCGTCTGGAAATACGTCTGCAAAATCTCTTATGATCGGTATCTCTTCTAACTTCGCACTTTTCTTCTGTGTATCAACTATGTAGGCTAAGTATCCTACACATCCTTATCTTAACAACTTCTTGGCTTTCATCACCGACAGACAACTTGCTTGTCAAGGTGATTTGCTACCATAGAACATAACCTTTGACGGAGTCATAAGGTTAACACACTTTCTTTGGCAATCAATCACTGCTCCGTGATTGAATAACCAATCCATTCCCAGTATAATATCAAACTCCCCCAGTCTAATTGGTATTAAGTCTACCCTCATCTCTTGACCCTTTATAACCACTTTACAATTCTTATATACGAATCTAACAAGAATCACTTCTTTATTTTCAATCTCTATGCTTAAGGGAAATTCTAATTCTTCCTGAGGCAAATCTGAGTTCTGAACAAATTCATCTGATATAAATGAACAAGTAGCACCCGAATTAAATAGTACATAAGCATTAATAACATTAATCGGAATGATACCTGACACCACATCCTTAGACTGAACTGCATCTTGCACAGTCATATTGAAAGTTCTCACAGTAGGTCGGCTTGACTGAGCTGGTCCAGTGATAGTCAATGCACCACCACCATTGTTGTTTCCTTTTCCTCCACTTGCACTCCTCGCTAGCTTTTTAGGACAATCATGAGCCATGTGATCCTTCGAACCGCAGGTAAAACATGCTCCTTTCTTCAGACTGAAACAATTCGAGGCAATGTGTCCCTCCTGACCACAGTTGAAACACACCCGCTTTCCCTTCAAACATACCCCAGTATGGTTCTTTCCACAAGTAGCACAAGCTTCAAACTTTTTCTTCTGCTGACTTCCCTGTTGTCCTCCCGTAGTCGAATTCTCGTTCCACTTCCTCTTTTGATTGTTACTTCCAACATTACTCCAAGCAGCCTTATTCTCGTTATCATTCTTCCTCTTCTTCTGATCTTGGTTATACTTGGTCAAGGCATCGCTTCCACCTTCCACGATAATTACCTTTTCCAGTAAAATCGCAAATGTATTTAACTGGAACATTGAAACCTTGCTATACAGCCAGGGTTTCAATCCTTGTTCGAACCTTCTCGCCTTAAGCTAATTTGTATTGACATGATCCTTGTTTTATACCTACTTATGGAGTACCGATTCATGCGAACTGTGCCCATCTCAAGTACTTTTTAGTAGGTTTTAGCTGCATTTCATGTTAATTTGCATTTCGCATACTTAAAACTCCTTTTGGTGAATAAGTGCAGGAATCGACCTATTTTGGTGGCGTTATAGGGCACGGGGCTAATGGATGCGTGAAGGCAAAGTAAAAGCGGGATATACATGGCATGAAGGTGCAATGGAGCAAGGAGACCAAATATGGAAAGAAATTAAGCATGAATGAACAAGTAGCAGCAGCAGTAGCATGACAGAATCAGAACAAGAATCAGAAGACAACAATTGTAAGCCACGCGGCAGAGAGAGTTTCAGAGGCGCGGCCGCCATGAGTACCCAAATGCACTACATGGAGCCCATCGCAAGTTCTTGGGGTAGCGAGCATGACAAGCCTAAGGAGTGCGCGCTCAAGCGAGAGCTCGGCTGAACATAGAACTTACTGCAAGTCTCGCGCCCACGCAAGTAAAAGGCTGGAGGAGCGCGCGGCCGCGGGCGAGGCCTGAAGCTACTGATTTGTTTTATTTTAATTTCCAATTTTTAAGGGTTGAAATGTTTTAAAAACGATATCTGACTGTAGTCAGGGGTATCTTTGGATTTGTTAGTCGTATTCTTTACATCGTAATTAGGGTTTACTCTCTGGGGGAGATTCCAACGTAGAAGGAGGCCAAAACTCTACTTTACTACTCTTTCTTGGGATTTTCTACCAAAGTGGATTATTATTATTATTTTGCTGGAATCTTATGAGGATTTGAATATTGATCTATATTCAGCTATTGGGTTTGATTGTTTCTACTTTTCATCTTTCAATTGTTTGTTTATTAATCATGTTTAGATTTGATCCCATAATGGCTTTTAGTTCAGTCATGAACTAAACTCCATTATGGGATTCTAACGGATTTTAATATGTAGTTTGATTGTATGCTTAAATGCTATATTATTATACATATCATATAGAATGTCTATCATTTGCATATATGAATGCTTGATCACCATTCATTTCAGTATTTGTATGGAATTGACAATGAACATGCAAATATGGATTGTAATCATGATAGTATACGTATATAGGGCTGTGTTTCGTGAACCAGATAGACATATACTGTTTCACCGTATAAGTTAGAATAATGGCTTGAACTTAAAGTCATTGTAATTGCAATTTCACATAGACATATAGTGATTTTGGTTATATTGATGATTACATAGAGTCTATCATCTGTGGATGCTATGTAAGTAGGTCTTAGTGCATTGAAAAATGGCTAATACTCTTTTAGCGCTCTAGGCTACTTTCCTGTGATATGTGAACAAGCCCTGCATGATAGTGGTGATTGACTGGAGTATTAAATGAAGTTAGGATCCCATTATTTCCAGATTTGATTTATTCCGTGTTATTATTATTTTAGTTGCTATTTGCAACTCGAGAACAAACCAACCTTAGTCTTTAGTTTGAGCATATAAATATAGTGAATTAATTAATGCATAGTGATTTGAATTAAACAACTTTTTTCTCTTTGGGATCGATACTTTACTTGCTCTGTATTGCTTGTTGACGCATGTATGCTTGCATGAGTTAGAGCTCTTTTGTTAAGACTAAAAAAGAGGCAACAAGTTTTTGGCGCCGTTGCCGGGGAAAGGCGTTTAATTTAGTATTATTATCATTAGTTTTAAGCTATATTGTATGACTTAGACAATTCTAGTCTTATCTCATTTCAGTGTTTGTTTTTGTTTCAGGAATTTGGATAAATGTTTATGCGCACGCGGTCATCCAACCTCGATTTAACACCTGTTCAGGATAACATAAACGGGAGAGGTTGGAAAGCGGGTGTTCGTAGAAATTTACAAGCACAGTTAGAAAATTCGACAGTTAACATGGCAGCCGAGGTACAAGGAGAAGAGCAACGAGAGGAGCATAGGTATCTGAAGGAATATTCCATGCCCAACATCAATGGACTTCAGTCCAGCATCGTCAGACCAGTGATAGCAGCCAATACATTTGAGATAAAAATTGGCACTATTTAAATGGTGCAGAATACAGTTTAGTTTGGGGGTGCTGTTACAGATGATCTGAATGAATACCTGTTAAGTTTCATCAAAATTTGTGATACATTCAGATACAACGGTGTGACAGAAGATTCTATTAGACTAAGGTTGTTTCCATTCTCATTGAGGGATAAAGCGAAAAGTTGGCTTCATTCTTTGCTAGCAGGATCTATAACTACATGGGAGGACTTAGCACATAAGTTCTTAGCTAAGTTCTTCCCAATGGCTAAGACTGCAAAGATGAGGACATCTATCTCTCAGTTTAAGCAACAATATGGAGAGTCCTTATATGAAGCATGTTAGAGATACAAAGAAATGCTGAGGAAGTGTCCACATCACGGTATGCCAGATTGGATGGTGATCAACATGTTTTATAATGGATTGGGATGGCAGTCGAGACCGATTGTAGATGCAGCTGCAGGAGGGGCATTATGGGCAAAGAACTATGAAGAAGCCTATAACCTTATCGAGACAATGACATCCAACGATTTTCAGAATCCTACATCTCGGATGCCACAACCCAAAGTTGCAGGTGTGTTGGAGGTTGATGCTATTACTCAGTTGTCAGCACAGATTGAAAAGTAAAGACGGTTGCCTTCGTATGTGAGATTTGTGCGGGGTCACACTCGACGGATCAATGTGCTATCAGCTCAGAATCAGAGCAGTATGTGAGAAACTACAGATAAGACCAAGGTCAATTTTAGAACACATACCACCCCAACAACTGAAATCATCCAAACTTTAGTTGGTCGAATAATCAAGGGAATCAGCAGAATCAGTTTCAATCAAATAATCAATTTCAGTCACAACCAGCGCAGCCGCAGTTTAATCCTAGACCACCCTTTCTGTCGGGATTTTCTTAACAAAAACAGCAACATAAAACTCCAGTTGTACCTCAGCAAGAAAAGAAATCAGAAGTGGAGGAGATGATGATGAAATACATGGCAAACACAGAACTTATGATCAAGAGCCAAGCAGTGGCTATAAAGAATCTGGAAACTCAAATGGGGCAGATGGCGAACATGCTTACTAACAGGCCCCAGGGTTCATTGCCAAGTAATACAGAGACAAATCCAAGAATAGACGGGAAGAAAAAGTCTCAAGCGATCACATTGAGATATGGGAAAGATTTGTCGTCGCAGTCTTTATGATACTGCCATGAGATCAGACTTAGAGGAGAAGCCGCTGCAGTGAGGTAGAAAGCAACAGGTTGCTCAAGAAGAAAATTTGGAAAAGTCTAAGGTTCAGCAGGAAGAGGCTGAGAAAACAGGTTCAGAGGAGAAGCTTAAGAGTCCATTACCACCAACTCACATTCAAATTCCGTATCCGTAGAGATTAAATAAAAAAAGGGAAGATAAACAGTTCAGCAAATTCTTGGAGGTATTCAAAAAGCTGCAGATCAATATACCGTTCACCGGGGCATTGGAACAAATGCCCATGTACGCCAAGTTTATGAAGGGTATATTATCAAGGAAGAGGAGACTAGATGAGTTTGAAATGGTAGCCTTAACAGAGGAATGCGGTCGGGCTTCAAATAGAAATTACCTCCAAAGTCAAGGATCCGGCAAATTTCTCACAATTCCATGCACCATTGGAAAGATAAACTTCAGTAAGTGTTTATGTGATCTTGGGGCAAGCATAAATTTGATGCCCTTGTCAGTGTTTAACCAGTTGGGATTGCCAGATCCAAAGCTGATAAATATTGCATTATAGTTAGCTGACAGATCCATCACATATCCACGGGGACTTGTTGAAGATGTGTTGGTTAAGGTGGACAAGTTTATTTTTCCAGTTGACTTCATCATTTTAGACTACGAGGAGGACAAAAGCATACCAATAATACTGGGGAGACCATTCTTGGCCATAGGCAGAACGTCGATAGATGTGCAAAAAGGTGAACTCACTATGCGTGTTCAAAATCAAGAGATCACTTTCAACGTCTTTAAAGCGATCAATTTACCAACGGATGAAGAAGAGTGCTTCCTGGTTGACGTGGTGGATTGGGGCCTACATGATGAGATACAGAAATCGAGGAATTATGGACCGTTGAGGTGTGCAACGAGTAAAATTTTAGAGTTGAAGGTAGAGCCATCGATGAAAGATGAACTCATTAAATTTTGGGGTATGACGGACAAGAAGGAAGGCACCTCAATTCTATCTGTGACATGAAGCTCAGAGATAGTCAAGCTAATTGACTATAACTTAACGTTGGATGGGAGGCAACCCATTATTTCTATCTCCATTGATTTGTTTTTAGTTATTCATGTTGGATTATTTCAGTAGTTATATCGAATTCATTTTTAATAGGATACTAGAGGTTCATGCTTAAGTGTGTAACAAGAACTGCTTTGCGAATATTTACAAGTTGTTAGCATTATGAGGCCACTAAGTCATGCACTAACAAGGTGCATTAATGTCTATGTAGGAACCATCATTGGACAACATCACTGATTGGCAGAGTGAAATTGAATTTTAGCATTGCAGATATCAAGATCATCACAATGTCAAGCAAGCAACCTAGTCAAGACAAACTCGCTGGCTACCACGCATCAAGTCAATTTTGACAACAATTCATTATGCAACTCTTACTTGCGCGCTTAGCCCAAGATAAACTTCATGGCGCCAAGGCTACACCGGATTAAGACAAATTCGAACATTTTAAATAGAGTTGTGGACCATTTGGACTCTCATTTGGAATAATAACAGACGCAAAATTCTCTCACTCTCCATAACTCACGTCGTTATCTATCTATCAGTTACAAGTTTGTGTCATACATCTCTCAATCAATTAGCCACGATTCTTTCCTCATTCAAAGTCCATATCTCCTCAACTTCTCCAAGTGCAATATAAAGAATATAAAGCTAGGGTTCCTGATTTGGATTGCAGAAACGAGTATTGGGGGTTATCAATTCTTCAAGCTTTTCTTCATTTTCCATCATATAATTTGTGCAATCTCTATCAAATACAAATGGGGCCTAAGCGAGCACGATCTATTGTGTCTTCTTCATCCTCTTGAGCGGTGAAGGGGCGATATTATGGATCACACCAAGTTCCTAAACTTGGAAGCTCAACAAGAGTACTACCGAATTGTGGCGAAGACGTTCGTCAAGGAGTGAGGATTCAAGCCGGAGGGGAAGGATGGCCAGTTGTGCGCCATGATTTGAGAAAGAGGCTGGGGTGGACTGATGGCTACTCCAATGCCCATTCCTATGAGCATAGTCCGCGAGTTCTACGTCAATGCCAAGGTCACTATGAGCGGTATATCTCTGGTTCGTGGTATCGAGATAGATTACAGACCCCGTGCCATCCGATTAATTTTCAAAATTAACGACCTTACACTTGATGGGGGGTCGCTAATTGGGTCACCGGTGCTCATTCAAGACCGACATGGAGTTGGTTATTGCAGAGTTATGTGTGTCGGGTACGAAATGGACATACAAAGTTGGCATGACACAGCCTCGTATATTCCCAGCTGCAGCCCTGAAGTGTTATGCAAAGGCATGGAACTTGTTCATATGTGCCAAGCTCATGCCTTCCTCCCATCAGCACGAAATAACAGCAAAGAGGGCACTTATTCTGTGGAGCATAATCACCGGGAAGTACATTGACATTGGTCATCTCATTCATGAAAATATGTTGCGCTATCTACGGGGAGGATCCATTGGGAGCATTCTACACGCATCCATGGTTGCCATGCTTTGTGCTAATCAGGGATGCAACTGGGGCAATGAGCAAATGTAATACCCAAGCTAAGACATTACTCATGCCACGATTGAAAATTTTGAGGACTGGGCAGGTGTTGTACGACATCCACGCGGACTAGGATTCATCCTTCAGCCCACTTTACCAGGGCCATCATAGCAGCCTCCGCAGACAGATGAGGCCGGCCCGTCCACGCACGCATGTGGCACCCATGGCGAACGCCAACTCCGAAGGTTGGAGCGCAAAGTCGATGCCATGTACGATAATTTGGGCACATTTACGACGGGACTCACAAGGGCCTTGGCCGAAGCTTTTGCGTAACAAGGAACTACACTAGAATGGCCTCAGTTCGGAACTGCAACACCATATCCACCACCAGATTCACCACCCGAGGAGGGTGGCACCACCGATAATTATGGGAGTTTTTCGTACCCTTTACCTTCATTCAATGGGGCATTGAATATTATAAGTTTGGGGGTATTGGGTAGTAGTTTAGTTGCCTTAGTTTAGCATGATTAGTTTAATTCTTTGGTTTTTGCATATTCAGTTTAAATTTTT
This sequence comes from Panax ginseng, assembly GCA_020205605.1. NCBI lineage: Eukaryota > Viridiplantae > Streptophyta > Magnoliopsida > Apiales > Araliaceae > Panax > Panax ginseng. Next base: position 101,765,545 of record CM035138.1, read on the forward strand.
AATTTTTATCATATTTAGAGTATATTTTTGCTTATATAGTTGCATGTTCATGTTTAGTTGCATATCTCACAGTTCTTGCCATATAGAAATTTTTGTCTAGCCATTGATGATAGTGAATTTGTTAAATGATTTTTGAGTATTTTGGATAATTCGAGCTGAGATATAATGTTTGACATAATGAAATTCATAATGTTGTTTAAATGCTTTCGGTTTGCACAAATGTGTTCACAATCGCTTGTAGGTATAAGAAGCATGTGTTGCAATGCTCGATAGAAAAATGTAGTTTTAAAAAGGGAAATATGTGAAAAGTGAGTATAGACTGTATAAAACATTGATTTTTAAACTTTGGGAAAACATGGCTATCTGTGTATAAAAAAAAGAAAAAGAAAAGAAGAAGAGCATTAACGTGGCTAGTCTTATTTCGAGGCCCTGGCTACTTGAGTAAGTACGCCCGAGGGGATTGTCTCTACACCTAGCGCCCTAAGGTCTTTCATGGTCTGGGAGTCGTTGGTTGAAAGCTCGCTAAGGGGTAGCACTGTGCCTAATGGAGTAAGACATTGCACAGTCATGTGAAAAAGAAAAAGAAAAAGAATAGCAATAAACACCGCGGTGAAGTGCGAAAGTCGCCCTCATGAGTAGAAATAAAGCAGTTAAGCCCAGTGTTGAACCTTAGTTTATTTTAAGATGTTGGAATAGTCTTGGTTGCATATATATACATAAGTCTTGGTTTAAGCTGCAAATTTCTATTTTGAGCAAGATAACATGAGTATTATGTGCCTAAATCAAGTTTTGGCGAACACAACACACACACACACAGCATCTCTAGAGCATTTTTGAATTATCTGAGTGTATAACATTATGCCTGCAGTTTGATTTGAATCTGTATTCTTGAATCTAGAAAAAAATTCGCTTAGGCAAATTGGACTGAATTTCTATGATAGTTGGGACAATGTGAGATTAGTTGCATAACAATTTAGTTGCATAAGTAATATAGCTGAATTTTCATTGTTCATTAGTATGCATTGCTTAAGGGCAAGCAACGGTTCAAGTTTGGGGGTATTTGATAAGTGAGTTTTATACCTACTTATGGAGTACCGATTCATGCGAACTGTGCCCATCTCAAGTACTTTTTAGTAGGTTTTAGCTGCATTTCATGTTAATTTGCATTTTGCATACTTAAAACTCCTTTTCGTGAATAAGTGCAGGAATCGGCCTATTTTGGTGGTGTTATAGGGCATGGGGCTAGTGGATGCGTGAAGGCAACACAAAAGTGGGATATACATGGCATGAAGGTGCAATGGAGCAAGGAGACCAATCATGGAAGGAAATTAAGCATGAATGAACAAGTAGCAGCAGCAGTAGCATGACAGAATCAGAACAAGAATCAGAAGACAACAACTGCAAGCTGCGTGGCAGAGAGAGCTTGGAGGCCCGCGCCCGTGCGAGTACCTAGCCAGACCATGGAGCCTAATGCAAGTTGCGCGCATGACATGCCTAAGGAGCGCGTGCCCGCGCGAGAGCCCGGCTGAACATAGAACTTACTGCAAGTCTCGCGCACGCGCGATTAAAAGGCTGGAGGAGCGCTTGCCGCCATGCGAGGCCCTGCTTCTACATTTCGGTGGCCAATTTGAAACGTGATGTTGTAGAATGTGTTGCCAAGTGTCCGACGACTGTCGTAAAGTAGAAGCGTAACATCGAGACCGAGTGGATTGCTACAATCATTAGAGATCCCGAATGGAAATGGGAACATATTACAATGGACTTCATGGTTGGCCTTTTAACTCGACTCGGAAAGGCTACGACGCAGCGATGTGGGTTATCGTTGACCGATTGACGAAATCTGCACACTTCCTTCTGATCAAGATAAGATTCAACTTAAATCAGTTGGCGAGGCTATACATAAAAGAGACTGTTTCGAGGCATGGAGTTCCGGTATCAATTGTTTCAGATAGGGATCCGTGCTTCACATCAATTTTCTAGAAACGTCTTCAGGAATGCATGGGTACACAATTGCGAATGAGTATGACCTACCACCCTCAAATGAGATGAATAATAGCGAGAGAGCGATTCAAACATTAGAGGATATGCTAAGAGCCTGTGTGATGGACTTTAAAGGAAATTGGGATGATCACCTACCGTTAGTAGAGTTCAGCTACAACAATAGTTACCACGCTAGTATTGGTATGCCGCCTTACGAAGCGTTATACTGCAGAAAGTACAGAACTCCGTTTTACTGGGATGAAGTTGGTGAGAGACAATTGCTAGGGCCAGAATTGGTACAACAGACATCAGAAATAGTCAAAGTGATCCGAGCACGACTGGTAGCGGCTCAAGATCGACAGAAGAAATCTGTTGATCCACATCGTAAAAAATATCGAGTTTGAATCGTAGTTATGTTTTCTTGAAGGTCTCTCCTGGAAGGGGAAGATCAGGTTCGGAAAGAAAGGGAAATTAAGCCCAAGATTCATTGGACCCTTTGAAGTACTGAAAAAAATTGGAGAAGTTGCGTACGAGGTAGCCTTACCTCCAGCACTCAAGAATGTCCACAACATCTTCCATGTTTCTGTGTTACGACCATACAAAGCTGATTACAAACATGTAATTGAATATGAACCCCCTACATTTTGAGAAAGACTTATCTTACGAAGAAATTCCTGTCCAAATTATCGACCGAAAAGAATAAGTTCTCAGAAATAAAGTCATACCTTCTGTTAAGGTAATTTGGAGGAACCACAACGCTGAAGAAGCTACATGGGAACTCGAAGAGAATATGATGAAGAACTACCCTCGTTTATTTACTTAGTTATGTGTAAGCGATTCTCATAATACGTATTCTTCTTTTCATTCTTCATTATTGCCTAAGTCTAGAAAACAAGCCAGAGAGAATAGAAAACTTACAGAGAGAAAATTGAGAAGCTTGAGAGAAATTTGTAAGTGTGTAATCAACAGGTTGTTGTGAAAGGATCATCATTGATCACCTCTTCTAAATTATATTCAGGGTAATCTCCTCCTTCCCAATTTCTACTTCACGTCTTTTAGTTTTCATGAAAATGGCTTTTAAAGTTTTGGTTTAACCTCTGTAATTGGGTTAGGGTAATGATTATGAGTTGTATGTGTGCTATGACATATCAAATCGTGTTTAATTATATATATTATGTAAACCATATCATCAAATTCATGACAGCATGTCGTATATGATTTCTACAAAATTACAGAGTATGGGTTTTGGCCTATGGCCTTATACGTGATATTTTATGTATTGATCGTATATTATCCCTAAATTTTACACTTGTATGTTGTTATGCATGTTGATACGAAGAGACCAAAGTTTAAATAAACGGATTCGGTGTTATAACAAATCCGTAGTGACAATTTTTATGTTTTATTTTCAAAACCTTCAGGAACATAAAGAACAGTAGAAGTAAATGTGTTGATTTTGCAAATTATGTGTTGTAACTTGTTAAAAATCATGCTAGATGGGTTAAGTAATGATTATATATGTATTACAATGATTGGGTAAGTCTAAATTCGTGTAAAAATAACTAATTAGAAGTTATGGCCATATTCATGTATAATTTTACCTGTGATTGATTTTTGGCCTTGTTATGTTCATGAACTCACGAATCGCATAAAGCTGCGTAAAATGAGCACAGGTAACTTTAGCTTCCGTGTAGCGCTACTAAACTAAATTACCCATACTGACGGTCAAAAAAAATATATATATATATTTGATGAAAATTATTATTAAAATATTTATAAAATAAATTAAATATTTTAATTGAGATATTTATGGAATAAAATAAATATTTGATGAAAATTATTAAAATATTTATAAAATAAATTTAATATTTTAATTGAGATATTTATGGAATAAAATAAATATTTGATGAAAATTATTAAAATATTTATAAAATAAATTAAATATTTTAATTGAGATATTTATGGAATAAAATAAATATTCGATGAAAATTATTATTAAAATATTTATAAAATAAAGTAAATATTTTAATTTAGATATTTATTGAATAAAATAAATATTCGATGGAAATTATTATGAAATAATTTATTAAAGTGTAATAATAGTAAGAGAATGAAAATATTCTAATTAAATTAAGTAATTAAATTAGAAGGGTAATGATTTGTTAAATAAAGTGGAGTTTATATTAAATAATTAAGTAAAAATGTAACTAATGAATGTCGTGAATACATATGGTATGTGTGTAGGATTTGTGGTGAACTAAGTAGTAATCGTTTAAGCCGATTTTGCAGGCAAGTTTCCTAACCCTACTTGTCATTATTGTTCAAGTTTATTATTTACCTCGAGTAAATTATCATTACTATTATTCAAGTTCAAATGTTATATTAAAGATTGATTATCTTTTCAAAGAATGATTCAGTTATACAATAATTGTCCTATTGTATACTTCCTGAGATTATTATCCAATTTGAATATCATTATTATTGAACCTTATTAGACTAGCGAACCCTTATTGATTCGACTAGTCCATAGTTGATGAGCGTTCTAAATTTCAGAACCCTTGATAAATTATCAAAACCAAACTTCCTTTGGTGCGGACTCGAATGTCAAACTAAGATGAACAACCCTGCAAAGGGATTTACTTATGCGTTAGCGTTAAGATATTGTGCACAATATGGTACTAAGGTCGATCCCCTAAGACGCAGTAGAAAGGTCCATAGTCTTATGACTGTTAAAGGTTTCAAGTATAACCCTTGATAACCTAGGACATAGTTCAAGGTCTTATGACCCTCAGAATTATTTTGATTCTTTTTATTCATTCTTGATTCAAAAGTTGAGCTTTTATTCAGATGTCTTTGATTTACTCGCATGTTATTATACTGTTATTTCATTATTATACTTGTGGGCAATAGTGCTCACTCTTGCTTAATAATAACGTTGCAGTTAAGAATGAAAGAACTGATGAACCTTCCACTAGTAAAGGCAAGGGCAAAGTTAGCAAGTGATGAAGACTTGTTGATTATTTGATGATGTATTTTGTTTAAGAATTGATTTAATGATGTTGTTAAGACTTATTTGTTTAGGATTCCGCACAGATGTTTAAGGTTAGTTTAACCTGGGATTGTATTATTATTATTCAGATGATGTAACCCTTAAGGGGAAGATTTTTATTCTATCTATTGCATGGCTTGCATTTATTATGGGTGGATAGATAGATGATATTTGTACAGTGAACACCAAATCCCGTGGAATTGAAGTACCCGGATTTGGGAGTGTCACAACAAGCCTGTTTCCAAGCAAATGATAGGTGCCACTAGTACTTTTTCTATCTATTTTACAGCCTGCAAAATCAAAATCTGTATATCCTGTCAGTTCAAAGGAGGACTCCTTGGGATACCAAAGTCCCAAGTGAGGTGTTCCTTTGAGATACCTGAAAATCATTTTTACAGCAGTTAAGTGTGATTCCTTAGGATTAGCTTGAAATCTTACATATATGCATGTTGCAAACATTATGTCTAGTATACTGGCAGTTAGATATAGAAGAGAGCCTATCATACCTCTGTATTGAGTTATATTAATACTTTTACCTTTCTCATCTTTGTTAAGCTTAGTTACTAGAGCAATTGGTGTTTTCATGGGAGAGGATGATTCCATGCCATACTTTTTAAGTAAGTCTTTAATGTACTTGGCTTGGTTTATGAAGATTCCTTCATTAGTCTACTTTACTTGCAATCTTAGGAAGAAATTCAGCTCACCCATCATGTTCATTTTGAACTTGCTCTGCATAAGCTTAAAAAATCTCTTACACAATTTTTCATCAATAGAGGCAAAGATAATGTCATCAACATATATTTGAACCAATAAGACTTTGTCTTTATGCTTTCTAAGAAATAATGTGGTATTTACTCTACCTCTAGTGAAACCATTTTCAATAAAAAAGTTAGTTAGTATTTCATACCATGCTCTAGCTGTTTGTTTAAGACCATATAAGGCTTTGTCTAATCTATAGACATAATTAGAGAGAGTTGGATTGATGAAACCTGGAGGTTGCTCTACATATACTTCTTCTTGAAGTTCACCATTCAAGAATACACTTTTGACATCCATTTGAAAGACTTTGAATTTCATGTGGGCAGCAAAGGCAATGAATATTCTGATGGCCTCTAATCTGGCCACTGGTGTAAGACCCCGAATTTTATGAAATAAAATTATTCAATTTTTCTTATAATTACTATTCAGTAAATGGTTAAATTGATAAAAGTTAAAGTTAAGGGTGATATATGATTTTTTTTTCAAAATATGCAAGTGGTTATAAAATACTCATTCCTATCGGGGAATATTCATTTGGTCGTGGAATATTATTTCTGTCAGGGAATATTCGTACGACGGCGTAGCCATTGGTGGGCCCCATAACAGAATAACTGTCAGATGAAGAAAATGACAAAAGGGAGTTTTTATAAATAACGACGTAGTTGTTACCGTTAACACTATTGGAATACCCGGTGGTTAAAATACAGTAATACGCGTTGTTGCACAGTAACACACTATATTGCACCAATTATTGATTCTTACGTAAGAAGGCACTACTCAATAATTGTTACAGTAATTACTGTTCAGTATTTTATTGATTCAATAATTGCTGCGTTGATATTTAATATTACTGTTGTTTTAATAATTGTCACTACACAGTATTTTCCATTATCGAAGCAATAATTCATATTATCTGAATAATATTATTAGATAACATTATTGGCAATGTCTAGAAAGTTCTGTCTAAGAAGAGGTTTGGTCACCTAATTGCGCCGCCAAGAGAGAAATTCTTATTGAAAACCCCTCTTTCCAGGAACCGCACTGGTTGTCATTATTGTGATTCTCGTAATATTATTTGTGAATAATTAATTATTGATTTATATAATGAGAAAATATTTATTTTATGCGATATAGATGGAGAAAATTTTAAAGTGACAATTGTTGAAAATCGATATTTTATCTTTTCTGATAAAATAATATTTTATTATATTATTATAATATAATAATGGTGATATTTTTACAATGAATGTGGGATATATGAGTATATGAGGAGGAAGAATATTTTTGTTGCGAAAGTTGTTTAAAACATGTTAAACATGTTGGTGAACCCATTTCTTGACTGAAATTTGATTATAGCCTGTAAAATCGCCCGTATATGGATTTCGGTCAATTTTTGTTTTGAATTTGGAAAAACTTTCTTCTGTAAAGTTGTAGAGAATTGAATTTCCTATAAAAAATTGTGAGATTCAAATTTTCTGATAAAAGGGCTATTTATTATGAATTATTGAAGTTCTGAAGTTCCGAAATAATTGATTTTGGAAGTTTTAATTGTTTTAATTAACAAAAATGTTTTTGTTGTTTTTATTTGAGTAGATGGTTGATGTTGGATTCAATGAGTGTGCGTAGGAAGTTGTGGAATAATAATAATATTATTATATTAAATTTTCTGCTTTGGTGTTCTAAGCATTTTCCTATAAATAAGGTGCTTAGGTTAGAATTGAAAATCACACCAGAAACTAAAGATTTCTCTCTTTTTCTCTCTCTATATATCGAGCGTATTTTTTTATGTATTTTAGTACTTCGAGTATTTCTATACGATGCAAGTTCTTTTAGCACTATATCCAGTATTTCAGTCAGAAGTAATATTCTTTCTGAGGTAAGGGAGATTATTTTCTTCATAAATGATATTATTTCTTCAATATCATTATGCCGAAATATTAGTTTGAATTTTTATCAAATTTGGAACTTTTTCATGTCGGGGTTACTATTCATGAGTTACTATTCATGAGTTACTATTCACGAGTACTATTCACGAAGCATGATGATGTTTTTTGTGAAATTTCTATCTTTTGGTGTCGAAGTTACTATTCACATATACAACACTATTCACGTATACGGCACTATTCACGAATAAGACACTATTCACAAAAAAATTAAATTTTCATTTTTCGTCCAAAATATCTATTATGGATACCAGTTTTGATTGTATTCATGTTCTGATCATTCTTGAATTTTACTCCACTATGATTATTTATGAGATATTTTTGGACATGGAATAGTTGAAGTACGAATCCTTAATATTTATTATTTGGTTTCACTGGATTTGTTTTCTTTAAAATATTTTTCATCATCCTCAGTCCTAAAGGATGATATAACTGAATATCTTTTAGTGCAAAGATGAATGATTTCTGATGAATATCTTTGGCCAGTAGTTCGAAGATGAACAGGTGTTTAGATGAACATGACCAACTGATGAATATCTTTGGCCTGTAGTGCAAATATGACATGTTGTTGAATATCTTTGGCCAGTAGTGCAAAGATGGACTGTTGATGAATATCTTTGGCCGTAGTGTAAAGATGAATTTATCAGTATGATTATGAACAAGAACTGTGATTTGGTATAAACGTGATCTTTGATGTTTCAGGTGATGAAAATTAACTTTGTCCTGGATGAGGAAAGGAATTTAGATCTACAATTACGATTATGAGTTATACACATGATTGTGGACAGGAATTATTGATTAATTTTACAGGGATAAAACAGTGTTGATGGACTTTTAACATGGAGAAGATAATAGATTTTATGGTCTATTTGACTCTTCTAATGGATTGCTCGTTCCGCTACAACTATGGTTGAAAAGTTTTATCATCTACCATATGTTCTAAATCTCTGATTTATTACTGTTGAAGGCTATTGATAATTTATTTATCTTTAGTCATGATATTCTTTACTAAGCTAGTTGTGCTCACCATTTTGCTTCACAATTCCTTTCAGGTAATAAAAGTGTAGCTGGGTCGAGCAGGGGATAATAAGGGAATAGAACGGTGGTCTATAAATGTTGAGGGTGAGGTGAATATAACTTGAAAGGTTGTTTTGCCACTATTATACAAGATGTCTAATGACATACAACCTTGTGTCATCATAAGACAGGGTTGTGCTCATCCACTTGCTGAGTATATTTACAAGCACTACCTATATAATCTTAGTGTTTGTTTGGAGTATAATTCCCAATTAGAGACAGTAGAGATAATGATATGTCAAGAGAAGACTCACCATTGGGAAGAATATGATAGTAATCTTCTCATTTTTCTTTGGGGTCTATTGGGTCAACCAAGGATAATTCTGTGGCCATATGATATATATCATAACCTAGACGCATGGCCTCCTATGTACGAAGGTTTCCTTGAGCACTTCCCAAAGATTCTAATTTCTAAATTAGTTTTCGACTATACCTTTATGTAAGGTGTCATTATGAGGTGCTGTCCACGGTTGGGACATGAGTCACAATTGGTATATATTTGTATTTAAACTCACAGTTTAAGTGTTGTCGTGATTCTTATTTACAATTGTATTAATAAAGTTGTAGTTGTTTTCTATACCATGTATTTGGCGACTCAGAATGGGTTGGATGGAATGGACCTATTTTGGGGTTGTCACAACTGGTGCAAAGGTCTCGTCGTAGTCAATGCCTTCTTCTTGAGAGTAACCTTTGGCCACTAGTCTTTCTTTATTACTTGTTATTACTCCATCTTCATCCATCTTATTTCTGAAGACCCACTTGGTGCCAATGACTGGATGGCTTCTTGGTCTTGGAACTAATCTCCATACTTTGCTTTTTTTAAACTGATTTAGTTCTTCTTCCATGGCTTCTATCCAACTGGAGTCTTCCATAACATCTTCTATCTTCTTGGGTTCCATTTGTGACATAAAGCTTAGATAAAAACATTCATTCTGGGTGGCAGCTCTTGTCTTGACTCTTGCATTTGAATCTCCAATGATTAAGTCTTGAGTGTGATCTTTTGCCCATCTATTTCCTGTTGGTACATCTGTCCTGATGCCTTCTTTTCTGAGACCTTCAAGATAAATTTCTTCTTCTTGATGTGGAGGTTTGTTGTCTTGCGTAGTTCTCTCTACGATCTCCTCTCCTTGCTCGACGATTTAATTTTTTGGGACTACGATTGTGGTGTTGAGCTCGACGACCTCGTTCATAGTGTTTGAATTATCGTTCGTAGTGTCTTGAGACACTGTTTTGTCCAAGTTTGTTTCATCGAAGATGATGTGAATCGAGACTTCAACACTCAGCAACTTCTTGTTGAACACTCTATAAGCCTTACTATCTGTGGCATATCCGAGAAAGATTCCTTCGTCTGACTTGGGTTGGAACTTTGTCAGATAATATTTCCCATTATTGAGAATGTAGTATGCACAACCGAATACATAAAAGTAGCTGACAATTGGATTTCTTATGAGTGTAGTATGCAGTGTTGACAACTTCTTCCCGGAAGTATTCAGGCATATGGGCTGCTGCTAGTAGAGTTCTTCCAGCCTCTATCAACGTTATGTTCTTTCTCTCAGTACTGTTTTGTTGAGGAGTTCGTGAAGTAGAAAAGTTATGACTGATGTCAATGTCTGTGCAGAACTGGTCCATCTCAGAGAGGTCGAATTCTCTGCCATGATCACCCCTTATAGCCTTGATTTTCTCCCCTTTCTTGTTCATCACCAGTTTGAACATCTTGATTAGTTGATAGCTTATTTCATCTTTTGAGTTTAGAAAGAACACCCATATGAATCTGGTGTAGTCATCCACTACGACCAATGAGTATCTCTTCCCTCCAAGGCTTGTTGTTGGAATTGGCGCAAATAGATCCATGTGAAGCAGCTGCAGAGGCTTGTCATTTGAGTTGACAGTTTTGCTCTTGAATGACCATCTAGTCTACTTTCCAAGTTGACAGGCATTCCATGGCCTTTCTTTGACGAAGCTGAACTTGGGTAAGCCTACTATTAGATCCTTAGAGGCCAGTTTAGACATGTTTTTGAAGTTGAGATGAGATAGTATTCTATGCTATAACCAGCTCATTTCTTCAGATGCTTTAGCCAGAAAACATATTGTCTCGTAAGAGTTCAGTTGATCAAGATTAACAGTGTAGACATTTCTTTCTCTTGTTCCGGTCAGCTTTATAGAGGATGTCTTCAGATCTCTAACTTAACACTGATTATTGAGGAAGGTGACTTGATGACCCTTGTCACAGAGTTGGCTTATGCTCAGAAGATTTTGTTGTAATCCTTCCACATAGGCTACTTTACTGAAGGATACTGCACCATTCCCAGCTGAGCCATATTCTCTTGTCTTGCCAGAGTCATTGTCTCCGAAGATGAGTGACGGACCCTTCTTCTCTATGAAGTTAGATAGTAGGTCTTTGTTCCCTGTCATATGCCTTGAGCATCCACTGTCCAGATACCAGGTTGTGATTGTGGTGCTCGGTTCCTGTGGTAAGATTAAACTCTCATTTTGGTACCCATACTTGTATGGGTCCTACTTTGTTAGTACTCTTGGGACCAAAATTTGCTTGATTTTGGGTCTCATATACATAGGATTATGGTAGCATATTGCAGTCTTATGACCAATCTTATTACATACAAATCATCTAATATGATGCATGCTTGTGTGTATATATGGATTCTTCCTCCATTTGGACTTATGTGGGTTCTTAGCAATCATTCCTTTATACTGGTTCTCCTTTTTCCATGTGTCATTGTGATTCAGGATTTGTAAGGAGTGAAGCTTAACTCTATTGTTCCTTCCAAGTTGGTACATGGAAATGATTTTACTCGACTCTACGACCCTTTGAGGTTGGAGAGTAGTAACTAAGTTACTCTTCTCTTTTCTGAAACCTAGGCCAACATGGGATCCTTTATTCCTTGGAATATGGATTGGATCAGAAGAGCAGGGTTGGACTGGTTTCTTCCTTTTGTAAGGATTTCACAAATGTAATGCTTCTACTAAAACTTGAAACATTACTAGAGCTAGTTTCCTTTATCCTTACCACATATGGTTCTGAGGTGGATTCCCCAAAACCTAAATCTGTTCTGTCAGATGCACTTCTCTGACTGGAGATCAGGGAGTCCATGGAAGAAGAGGTTTTATTCCATGTAAAGATTTTCTTTTCTAGTTCCTTAATTTTAGAGGTTAAACTTGATTCTCTTTGTGCATTAAGTTCATTGGTCTGTTTTAAGAGCTTATTCTCAGCTTCAAACTTGGATAGAGAATTAGTACTTAGAAAAGCTGTTTCCAGTTCTTCCTGAACTTTCTCTTTCTCTTTTTGAAGAAGAGAATAATCTTTAGATAGAAATCTAAACCATTTCATGTATTGATGCAGATCAGATGTTATTCCATGTAGTGCAGTTCTTAAATCATCAATATCTACATCAGGAGAGTTAAAGTCAAATACCTCATCTATACTTACTTCATGAATGTTAGAGCTCTTCGTATCCTTTGTATGTTTGACCATCAGGCAAAGATTTTCCATTTGAGGATCTTCATCATCTCTAGATTCGGGAGTTTAGTCGTTGTCTGAGTCACTCCACGATCCTTCGGCCACAAGACCTTTGTCTTTCTTTTGAGGCATCTTGTTGCATTTGAATTCTTTCTTTGAATTTGATTTCCTCTTTAGTTCTTCTCTAAGAGGTTTGTTGCAGTTTGCAATGAAATGGCCAGGCTTCTTGCAGTTGTAGCATAAGTCATTTATTTGCTCATGGCTGTTGTAGTTGTTAACTTTCGTAGGTTTACTGATTCTTCCTTGACGCCAAAACTAGGGGAGTGCTTACTAATAACCTTTTGAGTCTTCTTACCAGCATTGCAAAGTCCTCATCATCATCTTCATCATAGTTAGAGTCATTTTTAGTGTTAGCTTTGGAGACATTATCTGTTGCTTTGAGAGCAACCCATTTATCCTTCTTTCTTGCTTCAGATAAAGTTTATGCTCATTGAGTCAGCTTCAATTCATATATGAGAAGGTTGCCATATAACTATTGAACATTCATTTCATAGAGATTCTTTGATTCTCTGATGGCAGTGGTCTTGGCATCCCACTTTCTAGGTAATTCTCTCACGAACTTTATGATTAGATCTTTATTTGGATAGATCTTTCCAAAGGCTCGAAGAGAGTTGAGCAAAACATTGTATTTTTCATAGGTGGAAGTGACATTTTCTCTTGGAACGTGGGCAAACATTTCATATTAATGAGTCAAAAAAGATTGCTTGTTTTCTCTAACTTCTTATGTTCCTTCATGCATGATGAGCAATGCTTCCAATACTTCCTTTGTTGTTTTGCTATTGACCACAATTTCAAACAGGTCATCTTCTAAAGATTGGAACAAAATGTTCTTGGATTTTTTTGTCGAGTTGGACAACTTTCTTTTCGTTGTCAGTCCATTCTGCTTTGACCTTGATCTAAATTATGTTTAGGTCATCTGAAGTTGGTGCAAGCTTTGTAGGAACGTAAGGCCCATTCTGAACAGTTTTAAATAGATCCTCATCTATTGAATCCATGTAAGCTTGTATACGAACTTTCAAGTTGGCGAATTTATCTTTGTTGCATATAGGTGGCTTGCTGCCTCCTCTAGTCTTTGATTCGCTTATCAGATGTGCCATTGGATCTACTTAAGCATTGTAGGCTATTTGATAGAACCTGCTTTGATACCAATTGTTAGTTCCTAGAGGAACACAATACTTATCTAGAAGGGGGGGGTTGAATAGATATTTTAAAATTCTTTTACAAAATACTTGTTAGTTTAGATAATGATTTAAACACAACAGAATTTGAGATTTGTTTGTTTTCCCTTTAAGATATAATGAGTTAATAGGAGTTAAGCGGTTATGGTAGTTATAATAAGAATATAAGAGACACGGTATTTTTAAGTGGTTTAGAGCACTTAAAGCTCCTACTCCACTCTTGTACTCCTCGAGTAGGAAATCCACTAAGGATATCTTTACAATCTCTGAATCTCATAGATTCCTTCAAGACCAGAAGTCTTGGAACTTCTTAGTTCACTTTTGAACTTTTCAAGTCCAGCAGACTTGGTACTTCTCAGTTCACTTAGAACTCTTCAAGTCCTTCTGACTTAGAACTTCTTACTTCACTTGATAGTAGTTGAGTTCTTGAATGGTGCTACTCAGTTGTCGTTAATCTTGTGTTTGAAAGAACTGAGTAGCTGAGCAAGCTTTATTTTTCAGATTGTAGAGTTGAGCGTTGAGTGTTCTTCATCATTTTTGTTCAGTGCTTGCTTAATTTCTTTCATCTGCTGATGTTTTGTATATATGATGCCTTTGAAATGAATCCATTGAAGACATCCGTTGAAGCATTAAATGCATTTGACATTTTTGAGCTTTGATGGAGACTTTCTACACAACTTCTGATTAGCGATCATTGCACCACCGACAATGGATCACTATCTCACCTAACACCTGAAAAGGTGTTTTCTGCTGACCCATAGTACTTTCCTTAGCTTCTTCAATACGTTTTTTTGTTATATACTAAGGATGACTGTTGTGTCATTGGGACTCCTAAGGACGTCAACGTTTATAATCCATTCCACATTTGTTGTGATTTATTCTTAAACAAATGGGCAAGGCTCGATGCTTCTGATGCAGACAGATGATACTCTATGATTCTGATCGTGGTGTCTTTCCACCTTCGTGCTTGATTCGGTACTAGCTGAAGAGAACACTACGACTTCTCTTAAGCATTGGCACTCTACGATTCTTGAGTTTGACTCGGCAAGCATTTGGACCACTCTACGATTCCGGAAGAGGTCCTCAATAGCAAACACACTACGATTCTTGATGCTCTATGATTCTGCCTTGGCTTCTGCAATCTCTTGATCAGCTTGATACACTACAATTCTGTTGAAGCCTATCTATGACATCTCAAGATATAGATCAACCTAACAACTTTGATCTTTTCATCTATACATTCATTTACAAAATGATAAACATTAAAAACTCAGATCAACCTAACAAGTTTGATCTATCACTAAGTCCTTGTACATGTATTCTTTGAAGGACTTTATATATAATCATGAATATTAACTTTCAACATCAAATTTAAATATGCAATCTCCCAACAAGTACTTAAATGAGACTTTAGGTAAGTATATTAAACTATTTCGAGAGGCCATCTCTGATTTGAATGACTTTCAGGCAGTGGGCCTTTTTCAGAACAGTTTGGACCTGGTAAAATCCAAGAAGTTGGTAAAGGAGTTAATGTTCAACCATCCAAAAAGTTCGACCGAAGCTTTTGACGAAGATGAATGTTTCATCGTGGTGGAGGAGGCGATAAACAGCTTGAAGCAGACTCCATCAGAAAAATAGAAGGATAAGGAAAAGGACAAAGGAAATAATAATGAGAAATCGGGAGGTTATCAGAAGAAATATGGAAACAACAACGACAGTTTGGGAGGGGGACGTCCGCCTTTTTCAAATTAGAGAGTTAATAAGATCTATACAAAGCTCAACACTGATTGAGCTACTATTCTGGAACATATAAAAGATAAACCCTACTTCAAACTGATTTAAGACAACATAAAGCATAACAGAGGGAACATGAACAAATACTGTGAATACCATGGGTCGGTTGGATATTTTACAAAGACCTGTTGGGGCCTGATGGATCTGATTGAAAAGAATATGCAAAATGGGGCCTTGGTCCAGTAAGTTACAGGACAGGATACCTCGGGAGCACACCTGACAAGAAATGCCCCAGGACAGACCCCAATTGCCCAGGCCCAACGTTAGGATCAGACCCAGGCAGTTCGCCAGGTGGTGGATGTGATCACTGGCGGATCGGTCAGATATGTTATGGGGAAAAATGACGAGGATACTTGGATGTAGTGTTAACAGTGTCTGATCAGCCTATGAGTTAAGAAAGACCATACCCGGGCTCGGTGATTTCTTTTACTGATGAAGAATTTCCTTCGGAGCCAATCGAACCCCACGAGGGAGCATTGGTAATTACAGTACTGGTGGGTTCAATGGATATAAAGTGAATGATGATTGATAATGGATCATTTGTAGATATCTTGTATGCTCATGCCTAGCAGAGGATGGATTTAGAAGGCAGGAAGTTGGAGGTCGGTCAGGAGCCCCCTCTTTACGGATTTAACAATTACCCGGTCAAGGTTGCAGGAACGATTGAACTACAGGTGGTCTTCGGGATGGCTCCTTAGCAGGTAAAGATAGTTTATAGATTTTTTGTGGTACATGTTGATTCAGCATACAATGTTATCCTGGGGAGACCGGCTTTGACAGTTCTTTAGGCGGTGACTTTGATCCCCAACTTCAACATCAAGTTCCTATGCCAAATAGGGTTGGTAAAGTGGTTGGGGATCTCAATTTGGCAAGAAGATGTTATAGAAATGCCTTGATCTCTTCGAGTGTGAGGGCCAGCAAGCAGAAACAGACAATGGCAATCAAGATTGAGACATTTACAAAAGGAAGTATAGAGCCACTCGTCATGCCGACTGAAGAGACTAGGGAAGTTGAGCTGGTACCAGGGAAGAAGCACAAAACAATTCAGATTGGGTCAGGAATGCAGGAACCCTTTCGGACAAGTTTGATAGAACTTCTATAATGTTATCAGATATTTTTGCATGGGTCCCCAGTGATATTCCTGGAGTAGAAGAGAAGGTGGTTGTACACAGATTGCACATGGACTAGACAAAGAAACTAGTTCATCAGAAGAGGCGGATTTTTGCATTAGAAAGGCAGAGGATCATAGATGAGGAAATAGCGAAGCTTTTGGTGGTAGATTTTATTTTTGAGATTGATTATCAGGAGAGGTTGGCGACTGTGGTATTGGTTCAGAAACAATGGGAAGTGGCGGGTCTACATTGACTTCACGGATATAAACTACACTTGTCCGAATGATTTCTACCCACTCCCAAATTGATCAGCTCATCGATGCCACTTCGGGACATGAGTTGCTCATATTTATGGATGTTTTTTTGGGATATCGTCAGATATCGATGCATAAGGAGGACATCTTGAAGACGTCCTTTATTACTACAAAATGCTGGGGCTATTTATCAGCTGATGATAAATTATATATTCTCAAAGCAGTTGGGACGAAGCATGGAGGACTACGTTGATGATATGATCATTACAAGCATGTTAGTGGAGTCATCTGGACGATTTAGAGGATTACTTTCAGACTGTCCGACACTACAAGTTAAGGTTAAATTCAACAAAGTGAACTTTCAGTTTGGGAGCAGGGAAGATTTTGGGTTATCTGATCAGCAAGAGGGGAATAGAGGCGAATCCAGATAAGATAAAGGCTATTTTAGATATAAAGTCGCCTCAGTCGTACAAGGATGTTCAGCGTTTGATAGATCAGATAGCAGCATTAATGAGGTTTATGTCAAAGTCGACAGAGAGGTGTTTGTCATTCTTCGATACATTGAAAGAGCTGAAGAATGAGAAGATTTTCCACTGGACTTCAGAATGTGAGGATGTTTTTCATAGGATTATAAGGTATTTATCTTTGGCACCTTTGTTGGTGAAGATGGTTCCAGTCGAGCCTTTATATTTGTATTTGGCAGCAAGTTCATTGGTAGTTGAAGTAGTTTTGGTGCAGAAGATTGGGGGTAAGTAGCACTCGGTTTACTTTGTAAACCATGCCTTTAAGGGTGCAAAAACATGATATTTGAATCTTAAGAAATTTTCATATGCACTGATAATAGCCACTCGAAAGCTTCAACAATATTTTCAAGGTCGGTTAATAGTGGTGTATACTGACCAGCCCTTGAAGAAAGTGTTGGGCAAGCCGGATGTCTCGGATTGGCTTGCAACATGGACAATGTAGTTTTCCCAGTTTATATTAGAGTATCATCCTCGGACAACAATAAAGGGTTAGACTTTGGCTGACTTTGTAGTAGAATGTCTGTTTTTCGAGGAAGATGATAG
Organism: Panax ginseng; assembly: GCA_020205605.1. NCBI lineage: Eukaryota > Viridiplantae > Streptophyta > Magnoliopsida > Apiales > Araliaceae > Panax > Panax ginseng. Next base: position 101,783,293 of record CM035138.1, read on the forward strand.
TATGGGTCAGACGGAAGAGGTTTTTCAGACAGTTATAGATGTTCAGCCGATGTAGAGTTTATGGACGTTGTATGCAGATGGGTCTTCTACTTTGGATGTTAGTTGTGTATGTGTTATTGTGACAACTCTAGAGGGGTTTAAGGTTCAGTAGGCAATTCGCTTTGGGTTCAAAGCGACTAATAATGAGGCAAAATATGAAGTGATCCTAGTAGGCCTGTAGTTAGCAAAGAGTTTTGAGGTGCAAAAATTGGTGATCTTCAGTGATTCCCAGCTAGTCGTTAAACATATTTTGATGGAATACGAGGCCCAAGGGGCAAGAATAGTGAAGTGTCTCGTCAAAGTCAAGGATCGATTACAATAGTTGAGTTCGTTTGCCTTCTTGGGAGTTGATAGATTGAATAATACTATAGGTGATGCCCTGGAGAGATTGGCTACTACAGATGCGAATACCTTTAATGGGTCGGTGTACTTCAAAATTTTGAATCAGCCAAGTATACATCATGTTGAAGTTATGTTTGTAGAGCGATTGGACTGTTAGATGACTCCCTATTTGGATTATTTGGCTGATAGCGTCTTGCCTTCGGATCAAATGTTGGCGAAGAAGGTTAAGCATATGAGTTTGAATTTTATTCTCATAGATGGGGATTTGTATGGAAGGGCCTATTCTTCTCCTTTACTCAAGTGTTTGGTTCCATCTGAAGCTGAATATGTTCTTCAGGAGGTTCACAAAGGGATTTGCGATGATCACATGGTTGCGAAGGCATTAGCTTATAAGGTGATTCGTCAAGGTTATTACTGGCCTACAATTTTTAATGAAGCTGCAGAATATGTGAGAAAGTGTACTGAGTGTCAGCTGAATAGCCCTATCACCCACCAACCACCTAACGAGTTGTATTCAGTCCTGCCTCTAATTCCTTTTGTTGTATAGGGGATTGATAGACTAGGTTCTTTGCTAAAGACGAAGGGGCAGGTCAGCTTTGTGATAGTGGCAATAAACTACACGACCAAGTGGGTAGAGGCGAAACCCCTATGACAGATCACAGAGCAGGAATGTTTGAAGTTTCTAAAAGAGTTTGTCGTGTTTAGGATTGGAATACCGATGGTGGTGGTCTCGAATAATGGGCGACAGTTTGTGGGTTAAAAATTTGAGGAGTTCTTAAAAGACCTGAATATTCAGTATCAGAAGACGTCAGTGGCTTATCCTCAATCAAATGGCTAGGTTGAAGTAACCAATATAACTTTGTTGAATGGGATAGAGAGGAGACTTGATGAGGCAAAAGGGAGATGGCTAGATGAGTTACTTAGTGTATTTTGGGATTATCGGACCACTTCGAGGACGACAACGTGAGATTCACCGTTCAAATTAGCTTATGGTACCGATGCCCTGGTTCTTGTGGAAGTTAGATCCACTTCACTTCGGGTCAACCAGTTCAACGAGTTATACAACGATGAGGGTATTCAAATTAATTTGGACTTACTAAAGGAAGTCAGGGAGGCGGCCTTGGTGAAGTTGGCAACTTATCAAAAAAGTGTTACTAGATATTATAACAAAGGGGTTAAGCTCAGAAGATTTGAAGTTGGCGATCTTGTTTTTCAGGAGGTGGAAGCCTCTATGCCCCAAGATCAAGGCAAACTGATGCCGAATTGGGATAGTCGTTATGAGGTTGTTGAGGTGCCGAAGCTAGGTACTTACCGGCTTAGGGCAATGGATGGGACAGAGATCAAGAATACCTGATATCCTGGCAAACTTTAAAAATATTATCAGTAATGCATACTAGTTGATTCGACTCTATAATTTTTTGAGATCATTAATAAAATGAATATTTAATTTTTTAACTAATGTTATCAATATCATTACTTATGTTATTCAGTTCTTGGGAACGAACATGTTGTTAAGAGAGGTTCGGTGGAATATTCAGTTCTTGGGGAACGAATATTGTTTGGGGGTTGTTCAGTTTTGTGAATGAACGTCTGTTCTTAAGTTCCTGGGAATGAACATGTTGTTAAGGGAGGTTCGGTGGAATATTCAGTTCCTAAGAATGAATATTGTTTGGGGGTTGTTCAATTCAGTAAATGAATGCCTTCTTGTGGGCATCCAGTTCTGCCGAACGGGTATTCCTCTTTTTAAGTTTGTTCAGTTTTTAGGAATAGACATTATTTTTGGAGTTCGATAATTTGTTCAGTTCTTGGGAACGAACATTATTTTTGAGTTCGGTGTTATATTTTTTATAAGTGTTTAGTTCATCGAATGAACCCTTTAACTGTTTAACATACTTTGGATGATCTGTTGTTTATTGTATGTAAAAAGCTATGAGGTTCTTCAAGAAAATTAGATGTTTTCATTGATACATTGAGTTACTTACATAGTTTAGCAAGAGAAAGAAAAAAAAAGAGAAAAGAAAGAAAAGCTATTCAGAAGGGGAGTTGTCTGCGGCTTCGTCCTCTTCATTAGAAGAATCGAGGATTAAAGGGTTTATTTTGGCGGCGTTCAATTTGGCTTTGTCTTTGGTTCGGGCCGCTTCGTATCCCTCTGAATACATTTGAACTATTTTGGTCTTAAGCTCTGGGGATTTTCGGTATTCTTGGAGAATGTAGTTGTGAAGCTCTTTGGTCAAATGTGGACCCAGTGCCTTGTACTTGGCGAATTGTTTTTCTAGACCAAGACAACTTTGATAGGATTTTTCTTCCTTTCTCTTCAGATTGGTGTTTTAGCTGTTTAAGATTTGGATGGACTACTTCAGCTCTTCATTTTCTTTTATTACTTCATTTTCTTTAATGAATGCGGTCTTCTGGCGTGCTTCAGATGCCGCTAGGGCTTCTTTCAGTTTGGCAATATCTGCCTGAAGGCCTTCGCAGAAGAAAGAGGTGTTATCGTGTTCACTCTTTTCTTTGGCTAGGGCGATTCTTAATATCCAATTTTGTTTTCGGGTGACCTTTTCCTCTTCTTCAATTTCTTTATAACGATTGGTGAGGCGTACGGATATAGTATGAATGGAGATTTTTGGTTATTTAAAGTTCAAATTAAAAAGGAAATTTTATTGTGTGATAATGTTCAGAAAAGCTTACGCTACCCTGGTGCATAAATCTAGTGAAGACTAGTTCGGTGGCTGATATATCTTTGAATCTGGGCTCGTCAGCTGGTAAGACGAAGTTGTAAAAGAGGTGGATAGGATAGTCTTCAAAGGCATCAGGCCAGAGAGTTTTGGAGGTTCCAGTTTTGTGGGTGGATGTAGTTTGTTTGGTGGAAGAAGGGTTATGGGGTGGGGAGTGTTCGAGAGTTTTTTTTGTGTTGGCTTTTTTATGAGGAGGTTTGGATGTTGAGCCTTTGGGTTCTTTTCATTTTTGGCTTTGGATTGGAATTGATTCGGTAGGGGTGTTTTGGGTGTCTGGTATTATTTCGATAGAAGAGGTGATGACTTCGGTTGTTGGTATTCTTAGGGCTTTGGTTGTAAGGAGGATGATTTTGGTGGATTTTTCTTGACTCGGAGGATCTTCGTCCTCTCTGAGTTTAGCATGTCTAGGAGGCTTTCTGTTGCGATAGGTGTTGGGATTATTTTTGTTTTCTTTTGCTGCTCTCTTTTTGACTCGAAGATTGGATGTTCCTTCAGATGTGCTTACTGAAGGGGTGGGTTCCATTGTTCGAGGATCGGCAGTTTTTTTGGAAGTTTGAACAGAAAGGAAGTCTTCAAGGTTTTTTCTTTCGGCGGTTGTTGGTTTGATAAGGGATACTGCATTTAGAAAAGAGTGTTAGAACAGTTGGCAATAAAGAAAGTTGAAGTAGTTAGAAGTGGAGGAGGGTCCAGAACTTACATTTGTGGTCATAAAGCCACCTTTGTTTGGTCAGAAGGATGTAGCTCCATTCTTTCAAAGGTAGCTTCTCGATCAACTTCATCAGTTCTAATACCTGTTCGGGAGGGGTATGGCCAAAGGACACGTTCGGGCATTTGTGGGAGGCCCAGTTTGGGAGTTTGTGTGTTTCTGTCCCTTTGATGAAGAACCAATCCTTGTGCCAACCTTGGTTTCTTGAGAGGGCTTCCATCAGGGGGTGTTTCTTGATTTTAGGGTTAGGTTTTGAAGGCTGTTTGGTCAAGGCTTTGAAACCGGGTTCTCGAGAATTGCTTAGTTGGTATAAGAAGAAGAAAAAGTCTATGGAGGGTGGGACGCCAACCTCGTTGCAAAAGGCGATAAAAGTTATAATGTTGATATAAGAGTTCGACACTAGCTAGGTGAAGCTGCTACTGATGAACCCTAGTAAGATGATGATAAAGGGATGGAGGGGGAGTCTAACCCCTTTTTCTAGTAGAGTTAAGGGCATGGCGGTCCAACCGTTGGTTCGGTGGTACATCCGATCGGTGGCAGAGGGGGCTTTTAGTTGATGGGTGAGTGGGATATTGTAGTGTTCGGGATAGTGGTGAGATCGACTTCTGTGATTATGGAGGATGTGTTGGCCTGTGGAAATTTTGTTTCATTTGGGTATTCACGTCATTTTTCAAAATCATTCCATTTTGGGTTGCGTAGGTTTATGAGGAACAGAGGTGGTGGCAGTGGTGGATATGACGATGGAATCGGTGGTGATAGCAGTAACAGTAGATTGGGGGGTAATTTTGGTGGATTAGTTTGTTGTTGTTGGGAGAGTGGGAATGGAGGAAAGAGGGATGGCCCTGATGGGTTCAGTGTCGGTAGAGGCAGAAGAGGTAGGGATTTGCGAGGACACCATTAATATAAGTTGGATGTTGATTTGGCCGGAAGTTACTATTGCGCAGAAGGGATAGGGAGAGTTCTAAGGATTTGGGAAGCAGGTGGGGTTGCTTGTGTAGGAGATGACGATATTTTAATGGGGCGAAATACACTTCTCCGCACTCTACTCGATCTCGGTTTACAAAAGCATCACTGAAGTGAATTTTTTTATGGTCAACTCACTGAATAAATTATTTACAAAAAGTGATATTGTTGTCTATATATGTTAACCATTTAACAGAGAAAGGACGTGCCAATACGTGGCAATACTGGCAACTGATTAAATATATTTTTCCGCACTCTACTCGATCTTGGTTTACAAAAGCATCACTGAAGTAATTTTTTTACGGTCAACTCATTGAACTATACATTATTTACAAAAAGTGATTTTTCCGTCTATGTTTATTAACCATTTAATAGAGAGTCAAGTATCACACGATATCTACTGTCTTATATGATTTAAAAAGTTTATCATCAATTTTATCGCTGATACTCAGCTTAATAATTAATCCACATCACTGAATTACCCATGTATTATGCGCCAAGGATATTCATTAGTATCACGACCACATATTATCCATGCAATAAGGGCCAAGGATATTCGTGTTTTCACCAATGGTCATGATCATGCCAACAACTGTCCATCAATGCACTATGGACCAATGAGGACTTTTACAACATTATTTGTAATATTACGGTCATGATTATACCGAATAATCCATGGTCATAACCATACCAAGTCCATCTATGCTCTATGGGCCACAAATGACTTTCATCATAATATAAGCATGAGGATGATGACAATGATATTAGAATTCAATTAAATGAAAGCAAATGATAGTTTTTTAAAGATTTATTATTAAATTTATCCAGAATTCAATAATGTCCAAATTGTCAACATGATACTGCTTTGTGGAGTAAAATTCAAGAATAATATTGTATCAAAAATGATTTGGACCGAAACGATATCAATTTTTGTCATGAATAGTACCCCGGGTGAATAGTAACCAAGTGAATAGTACCCTGTGAATAGTATTCCGGCATAAAAAGGTTAAAACTTATCAAGAATGCTCAGAATAATATTTTCATGAAAAGATACTGGATGAAACGCAAATATCAAGGATATTCTACTAATTTCTTGGAGTATAGAAGCCAAAATTTTAACAAAATGAGTATAGAATTCTAAATCTGAAACAAAATAATATTACTTATATACTACAAAGTATGGAAGGAAATATTATTTTTTACGAATACTGAAAAAAAATAATATCTCTTACCTTCAAAAAAAGAGTATTCCAACTGGTATAGTGGGGATATTTTTGAAGAAAACTTTCACTATTTTTTACGCTCAAAGCTTCTTAAAACTCTAAAGAAATACGCTCAATATTATAGAAGAAGAATTCTCTGATTCTGGTGTGATTTTCAATTCTAACTAAGCATCATATTTATAGAAGAATGGAAGGATACTATTTAGAAAATAAAAATCACGGGCAAATAGTAAACGAATTCTCGGGCGCTTCTTCGGCCAAATTCGTGTGATTTTCTAATTTTTACTATTCATCAATGTGCAATAAAATATTCTAATAAAACAAAAACTTTAAATAAAATAATATATATATATATATATATATATATATATATATATATATATATATATATATATATATATATATATATATGCCATGCCTTATACGACATGTTAAGATATATGTATATATATGTTATAATAACTAAACTCCCTCTCAGCAAAGATAACTCCCCCCATGTGACACCCCCAAAATAGGTATACATCACCCATCTTGAGTCGCCAAATACATTGTACATAAATTCAAATACAACTTAATTATACAACAGTCGTGTAAAATACGACAAAACATAGCTCAGAGTTTAAACAAGAATATTGTCATCTAGACAATATCCACACTCAATGGAGTCATCATTACAATTATTATCACATTATTCTGTAGAATAATGAGGACTACTAAAGCCACTTATACTGGATCATCACTCCATTCCCCGACTCGTCCCAGCTATATTCTCATTTCCTGAAAAGAATAATGAAAGAAAGGGTGAGCTCAACTAGCCCAGTAAAAAATATTATGACTAAGATAATGCAGAATAAATTATCTTTAGCCTTCAATAGTATAACAACTGATAGAATAAGCAATCCATTAGAAGAGTTAAGTAGAGCATAAAATCTACTATCTTCTATGATTTAAAAAGTTTTTCATCAACTTTATCGCTGAGACTCAACTTAATAAATAAACCACATCATCGAATCATCCCTGCACCACGGCCAATGATATTCAGGTAATCATCAATGGTCATGATTATACCGAATAATCCCTGGTCATAATCATACCAACAACTGTCCATCAATGAACTACATGCCAATGAGGACTATTGCCACATCATTCGTTACATTACGGTCATGATTATACCGAATAATCAATGGTCATAATCATACCAAGTCCATCTATGCACATAAGCCAAAGATAACTTTCAACATAATATAAGCATGAGGATGATGACCATTCAATAAAACAAGTTCAAGGATAAATTTTAAAGATTTATAATTTAATTTATCCATAAATCAATAATATCCAAATTGTCAACATGATACTGCTTTGTAGAGTAAAATTCAAGAATAATATCCATGTACCAAAAATAATTTGGACAAAAAAGAAATATATTTTTCAGGTAAATAGTACCCCATGAATAGTACTTTGGAAATAGTACCTCGTGAATAGTATTCGGACATGAAAAGTGTCCCGAATAACCGAGTGAATGATATTAGAGTGAATAGTAATAGGGTGAATAGTAACCTGTGAATAGTAACTCGTGAATAGTACGCCGGTATGAAAAGTGCCCCGACTACCCGAGTGAATAATACTAGAGTGAATAGTAATTGGGTGAATAGTAACTCGTAAAAGAAAAAATACTAAAGAAAATGATATTTCATGACGAGTACAAAAGAAATGATATCTCATACAAATATAATAGAATATACGAAACTGCAAATAGATTTTCACCCGCCATGCGGAAATCCACGTAGACAGATCATTCCACAATTTAATAAAGAATGAATACGAATGATCATTCACCATGCATGCGGTAATCCATATGTACGTGTTATTCCAAAGTATATAATAAAGAGTGGAACGAGGTCATGCGTGAATCCAGATAGAGGATATTCCAAATGAATAATAAAGAATGTAATCTTGGTCATGCGTAATACGCATGCACGTGATATTCCAACAGAATAATAAAGAATGGAATAACAGAAGAATTTCACCATGAATGCGGTACTTCATATAGACAGGTTATTCCAATATAATAATAAAGAATGGAATAACAGAAGCTCTCTTCATGAATACGAAAGAAATAATACCCCTAACCATAGAGGAAAACTGGATACTGGAATAGTGAGGTAGCAGACATGTAACGACCCCAAAATAGGTCCATTCCATCCAACCCATTCTGAGTCGCCAAATACATGGTACGGAAAATAACTACAACTTTATTACAACAATTGTCGTGCAAAATACAACAACACATATGCTGTGAGTTTGGATACAAATATATACCAACTGTAGCACGTCACAATGACACCTTACATAAAGGTATAGTCAAAAACTGTTTTAGAAATTTGAATCTTTGGGAAGTGCTCAAGGAAACCTTCGTACATGGGAGGCCATGCTTTTAGGTTATGGTAGATATCATATGGCCATAGAATTATCCTTGGTTGACCCAATAGACCCCAAAGAAAAATGAGAAGATTACTATCATATTCTTCCCAATGATGAGTCTTCTCTTGATATATCATTATCTCCACTGTCTCTAATTGGGAATTAAACTCCAAACAAACACTAAGATTATATAGGTAGTGCTCAGAATATATACTCAAGCAGTGGATGAGCACAACCTCATCTTATGATGACACGAGGTGGTATGTCATTAGACATCTTGTATGATAGTGGCAAAACACCCTTCCAACGTTGGGTTCGCCTCACCCTAGTTGATTCACCAAATATAACTAATAATGATGACCACCGTTCTATTCCCCTGTTATCCCCCGCTCGACCCAGCTACACTTTTATTACCTGAAGGAATTGTGAAGCAAAAGGGTGAGCACAACTAGCTCAGTAAAGAATATCATGACTAAAGATAAATAAATTATCAATAGCCTTCAACAGTAATATATCAAAGATTTAGAACATATGGCAGATGATAAAAATTTTCAACCATAGTTGCAGCGGAACGAGCATTCCATTAGAAGAGTCAAATAGACTATAAAGTCTATTATCTTCTCCATGTTAAAAGTCCACCAACAATGTTTTATCCCTGTAACATCAATCAACAATTCTTGTCCACAATCACATGTATAACTCATAATCGTAATTGTAGTTCTAAATTCCTTTTCTCATCCAGGACAAAGATAATTTTCATCACCTGAAATATCAAGGACTATGGTTATACCAAATCACAGTTTATGTTCATAATCCTACTAATAAATTCATCTTTGCACTACGGCCAAAGATATTCATCAACAAGTCATCTTTGCACTACAAGCCAAAGATATTCATCAACAAGTCATCTTTGCACTACAGGCCAAAGATATTTATCAGTTGGTCATGTTCATCTAAACATATGTTCATCTTTGCACTACGGGCCAAAGATATTCATCAGAAATCATTCATCTTTGCACTACAGGCCAAAGATATTCAGTTATATCATCATTTAGGACTGAGGATGATGAAAAATATTTTAAAAAAAACGAATCCAGTGAAACAAAAGAACAAATATTAAGGATTCGTACTTTAAACAATTTCCGTTCAAAAATACTTCATAAATAACTAGAGTGGAGTAAAATTCAAGAATGAAGACCAAAACATAGATCCAATCAAAGATAGTATCCAAAATAGATATTTTGCACAAAAAGAAGAAGTTTCATTTTTCGGTGAATAGTGTCGTATTCATGAATAGTGCCGTATACGTGAATAGTAACTCTGACACCAAAAGATAGAAATTTCAAAAAAAATATCATCACGTTTCATGAATAGTACTCGTGAATAGTAACTCGTGAATAGTAACTCATGAATAGTAATCCTGACATGAAAAAGTTCTAAATTTAATAAAAATTTCCAACCAACATTCTGGCATAATGATATTGAAGAAATAATATCATTTTAGAAGAAAATAACCTCCCTTACCTCAGAAAGAATAGTACTTCTGACTGGAATACTGGATATAGTGCTAAAAGAACTTGCACCGTATAGAAATACTCAAAGTACTAAAATAATCACAAAAAATACGCTCGATATTATAGAGAGAAAAAGAGAGAAAAATCTATAGTTTCTGGTGTGATTTTCAATTCTAACCTAAGCACCCTATTTATAGGAAAATGCTTAGAACACCAAAACAGAAAATTTAATAAAATATTAATATATATATATATATATATATATATATATATATATATATTAAATTCCTACGCACACTTGACTTTTGAATTTCAGCATCTAACAACATATGGGCCAATAATAAAAACGTTTTTCTAACAAAAAATATTTAAAACTTCCAAAAAATGATAATCAATTAATCCAGAACTTCAATAATTCATAATAAATAGCTATTTTATCAAAAAATTTGAATCTCACGACTTTTTATAGGAAATTCAATTCTCTACAACTTTGCAGAAGAAAGACTTTCCAAATTCCAAACAGAAATTGACCGAAATCCATAAACGGGCGATTTTACGGGCTATAATCAAATTTTAGTCAAGAAATGGGCCCACAGACATGTTTAACATGTGTTAAACAACTTTTACAACAAAAATACTCTTCCTCCTCATATATTCATATATCCCACATTCATTGTAAAAATATCATCATTATTATATTATAATAATATAATAAAATATTATTTTATCATAAAAGATAAAATATCGATTTTCAACAAATTTCACTTTTAAAATTTTCTCCATCTATATCCATATAAAATCAATATTTTCCTCATCATATAAATTAATAATTAATTGTTCACAAATAATATTACAGAATCACAATAATGACAACCAGGCCGTTCCCAGGAAAGAGGGGGCTTTCCAATAAGAATTTCTCCTTACTGGCGCGCAATTAGGTAACCAAACCTCTCCTTAAACAGAACTTTCTAGACATTGCCAATAATGCTATCTAATAATATTATTCAAATAATATGAATTATTGATTTGATAATGGAAAATCATGCGAAAAGACAATTATTAAAACAACAATAATATAAAATATCAACGCAACAATTATTGAATCAAAAATAAAATATTGAACATTAATTACTGTAACAATTATTGAGTAGTGCCTTCTTACGTAAGAATCAATAATTCAAAAATACTGTGCAATACCGTGTGCTACTGTGCAACAACGCATATTACTTTACTTTACCCACCGGATATTCAAACAGTGTTAATGGTAACAATTACGCCGTTATTTATAAAAACTTTAATTTGTCGTTTTCTTCATCCGAAAGTTATTCTGTTATGGGGCCCACAAAAGGCTGCGCCATCGTATGAATATTCGCCGACAGGAAGAATGTTTCACGACCAAACGAATATTCCCCGACAAAAATGAGTATTTTATAACCACTTGCTTATTTTGAAAAAAATTCATATATCACCCTTAACTTTAACCTTTTAGCAATTTAACCATTTACTGAATTGTAATTATAAGAAAAATTGAATACTTTTATTTCATAAAATTCGGGGTCTTACAAGACATCTCTTCTTCTTTCTCTCTATAATAATTGCTCTATAGCTTTAGTGAATTGGTGAGAAATGAAGGAAGAATGAGCTTCTATTTATAGGAAAATATAGTTTCAATAATTGCACATTTTGGGGCTTGAAATATTACAGTATAATACCTTTCTCTTTTTCTTCATTTTTAATTTAGTCCTGCAAGTATTATCAAACTTACACCACCTCCCCTAATAGTAAATAATGGGAATCAATAGTACAATCATGTGAATAAATAGTATAATCATGTGAAAAAATTAATTACAATATAGTACCTTTATCTATACCTCCATTTTTAATTTTGTCATGCAAGTATTATCAATCTTTCACCAACTCCCCTAATAGTAAATCATGTGAATCAATAGTACACACATGTGAACACATAGTTATAATCATGTGAATTAATAGAAATTAATTTCTTATTTATCCGGTTAATTACCCGATTGGTCAATATAACCTCCAGATATCCATTATTATCGAAATAGATGTCAATTTCAACTAACACTAATAATCCCAACACAATGGAAATACCAATTTCATATTTAATCAACACGAACTTATTCAACATTAATATTATAACTCACAATACTTAACAACCAGGTCTTTCCCAGGAAAGAGGAGGCTTTCCGATAACGATTCCTCCCTATTGGCGCGCAATTAGATTATCTAACCTCTCCTTGACAGAACTTCTAGACATTGTCAATATTGGAAATAATAATATGAATAACTTTGTCGTCTCAATTATTAATTTAATAATATAACAAATTATACAGATGATACTGTGACAATAATTGAATCAATAATATGAAAGATATGATGTAGGAATTATTATAGCAATAATTGAGTATAACTGAGTGACTTCTTACGTAAGCATCAATAATCAATATCGTGTGCTACTATGCAACCACGTGTATTACTGTACTTTTATTACCGGGTAGTTCAACAGTTTTAACGATAACACTTTCGCCGTTATTTTTATAAAAAGATAATTCTGTCATTTTCTAACTACGAAAATACTTCCGTTGTGGGGCCCACCAATGATTGTGTCGTCGCATGGATATTTCCCGACAAAAAGAATATTCCCCGAATATTTTATAACAACTAGCTTACTTTGCAAAAAAATTCACATATCACCCTTAACTTTAACCTTTTATCAATTTAACCATTTACGAAATAAAATATTAATTATAAGAAAATTAAATACTTTCATTTCATAAAATTCGGGGTCTTACGTACGTACCTGGTATGCCGAAGAGGTGAGGATACCTTGACTTCATTTCATATTAAAACTCTTGATGTATAACTTTTAAGTGTCGAATATGATCCTTTTTATCCAAGATTTTCACACGTATCTCATCATACGTTAAATCTTCTGCTATCTCGTCTAGTTCTAATTCCATAATGTGGTTCGGGTCGTCCACATAATTACGTAACATCGATACGTGAAAAACTTTATGAACACGCGACATACTTGGCGGTAAAACGAGTCTATAGGCCACAGTTCCTACTCGATCGAGGATTTCAAATGGGCCAATTAAATCGAGGTTTGAGATTTCCTCTATTCATCAAATAACGCCTTCTTGAACCTTCTTCATCATATTCATCAGCTCCAGGTGTGTAGTTTGAGGGGATTTATCGATTAATGTGACAACCCGAAAATTTGGACAATTTTATAAAATCTTGAAAGATTGAATAAAGGTTAAATAATAAACCTAGGCATAAAACAAGTGTATGTATTTGACGTTTCTGTAAAGGAATTTTAAGGATTTCAAAATTTTTGGAGAAGAACTTGAATGATTTGATAGACTATAAGTGATAGTCTGATAATGAGGTATATGTTTAGTGTATGAGTTCATAAGATTATGTGTATGTGGTTCTAGTATTTTAATTATATACTAGTGACCTAATCTAAGAATTGTGGACCATGTCTCAATTTATTAAATTATTTTGTATGAATATGTGAGTAAGTGAATTAAGAATTTAGTTATGTAACCTAATATATATGTATTAGGAGTGATAATTAAATAACCTAAGAGGTTATAATATAGGATAATATTAGTATATAAAGATATATACTAATTCTAAGAGATTTAATTTTTATATCTCAACTAATAAATTTTATAACCTAATTATAGCAAGTCTAATTGGGTTAAGGAAATAAGTGTACATGAGTAAGAATTTGAATTATAGTTGTGTAAATGAAAACCCTAATTAAATAATTAGAGAATGATAATATTAAAAGTATTGGACCTAATCTATTTTCATGGCCCAAGAAATTAATCTAGAAGCCCAAAAGATTATAAGTGGTGGCCCAAGTGTTGGCCCAATTATGGAGGGCATTTTAGACATTTGTTATACTAAATGGAGCAATAAAAATCAAAGAAAAACTTGGACAATATTAAGGCCACTTGGTCGGATTATGTAGGAAGAAAAAGGAGAAGAAGATGTGCATGAACATCATCACTTTAAGCACCACACATTTGGCAAAAGATCTTACACAATTCAAGCTAGGTGACATAAATTTTAAGGAGCCACATGATTCACTAATAGTCCACATACTATGTAATGATTATTAACTAGAGAGATAGAAATGGTGGAGAATTTTGGAGAAGTATTAGCCACATGGCCAGTGGTTTTGTTTGTGAAGAGAAGAGGAGTATGATAGTAGATATTAATCATATATCTAAATCTATTAACAAGTTATCTTGTTTCTTTCTCTTTCATCCCTTCCAATTAGCTAACACAAGAACTAGAGAGAGAGAGAGAGAGTGAGAGAAGAGAGGCTTCGTCAGCCATGGAAGGAAGAAGAGAGAAGAGGGGAGAGAAGGTTCATCCATGGAAGAATAAGGAAGGGTAACCACAAATTAAAGGTATAAACCCCTTTTGTTTATGTAATTTTTGATTATTCTAAATCAAACCTTGATTCTATGTTTCTAAAGTCAAAAACAATGAATATAAATGTTTATGAGTGTTTCTTGTTTAGATTTACCCATATTGGGTGTTAATTTGTTTAGAAATCAAAGGTAAAGAAAAGTGATTTTTCTAGTTTATAAATCCAAAAATTTCTATGTACTTTGGATTTTCACCGTTTGTGATCTACACCTTCTTTTTGCGATCGTCAAAGAGAGGTACTAGATATATAAGTTAACTACTTAACCCAAGTGGTAGAACTAAAAAATGTTGAGTACACAGCCCGTAGTGACTGATTTAGCAAAAATAGTTTTATGTTTTTTAAGGAAAAACTGACTATTTTTGGACAGTCAAGAGTAGGGGCAGTTTAGTCACTTTTCGGACATTTAAAAATTCTGGAAAGTTTTGGGAGGATACTATGATAAGTTAGCTAATATCTCCAAGTGGAATCACTGAAAAAGGAGTTGTAGATTTCCATATGGACTATTTTTAACAAAGCACGAAAAATCGAATTGACAAAAAGAAATCGCCAAGGGTTTTCCTATCATTTTTGCAAATTAAATTGTGAAATAAATTCCTGCCTTTTAGGACATGAAAATATAATGTATAAAGTACCTACTGTCCAACAATGAGCTCATTCCGACTTAAAATGACCAAGTTATGAACATTTCAATATTTGTGATTTTCTGACGAAAATTGCTATAACCGGAGTTCTATAACTCCGATGGCCACAAAATTTAAACTGGAGGCTCACGTTAACACGTATAAGAATGTGTCAAGAGATGGGAATTTTTGGAGTTGAGGATGAAGGGGATAAATTCTTAAGCTACGCACCAAAAATGATTTTTGAAAAATACTAAAAGAAATTGAAAAATTACAAAAAAATATTTTTTGTGTATGAAATACATGTTTATAAGCATGGCCAAAAGATAGAAAAATAATAAGCTAATTTAGTGATTTCGTGAAGAGGATATGGAATCCATCTTGTTGGATTGAAAATAAGCTTACCTAATTGAAGGATTTAGAATCCAGCTTGCTGGATTGATGGATTGGTGAATCCAGGCTTACTAGATTGCAATCTAGTTATTAGATTTGGAATCCAGTTAGCTGGATTGCAGTTTAGGTTGCTCGATTTGGAATCCAGTTTGGTAGAGTTAGAATCCAGGTTGCTGGATTAGTATTTAACTTATTAGATGTTAAAGAATAATTTATGAAATGAAAAAGCAAGTGTTAAATCATAATGAATATGATATGGTGATTAAAGAATTATCAAAGGACAATAATAATACTGATGTGTTAAAATGTTATCTAATATTTGATTAAGTGTTAGATAATCTATGTATAAAGTAATAGTATTATAAGCTAATTGGTATGTTATGCTAATTGAAAGATTAATCTGATAATTGATAGGTCTTTCATAAGATATTACATTAGATTACTTAGCGGTAATCAGTGGTACAGGCAAGTTTCCCTAACTCAAACTTGAGTTGTATGTTCAAAGCACGTTAGTGAATAGTTGTTGTTGATTATTCACGTCAATATTGATTATTGATTCGCACGTTGTGCATATTGTAAATGTTCATCGGGTATAAAAGGCCGATCACCTTCATTACCATTTGGTTCTGTTTATCTGATCATGTTTATGCTTGACCATTTATTTTTATTGATTTTGTCGTTCAGCAAAGAAAATTTGTTCATACTCTTTCACAATGTTTATATTGTTGAAAGTTAGCTAGCTTATTGTTTAATTCTTTCATTCATGATATATCCTCAAATAAATTTAAATTTGCTGAAAAAATTTGTTGCTCACCCTTGCTATATCATGATAAAATTTTCAGATTTAGAATAAAGCTCGAGTAAAGACAGAAGTAAAGGCAAAGTGCAAGACTAAATTATGGTGCAATTAGATTTATTAAATCTTTTGACGAAAATAGTATTGTAAACATTTAAGATATTGAATGTATGTATTAAGTTAAGGTTATAGACCTTGGGAATGATGTGTAAAAGTTTAATGTATAAACAATTTAAGTTTATATCTTTCGTAATAATTATAGAATTAGTATACCAGATTCGTGGTAAAAAGTACCCGGATTTGGGGGGACGCTACAATTAAAGTTGATTCTAATTGTATATTCATTATCTTCATGTGGGTCCCTAGAGTCTTTAACTCTATCTTCATCATTTGTAAGTTATACGAAATGGGTCTTTGTGTTAGCAACATTGCACTCGTAAACGCATACGATCTTCTACTCAACGCGTCAGCTACCACGTTCGTTCTTCCACTATGATATTGAATTGTATGGTCGTAATCTTCAACAGCTCGAGCCAACGTCTTTGGCGCATAATACTTTTGTTCTAGGTGAAGAAATATTTAAGGGTTTTAGAAATGGGTTTCAAGAAGTCTTCAAGAATACGTTAGGAAATTTATTAACAAAAGAAATATCATTCAAAACTGTGACTCTCATCCAAGACTTGGATAGCACAGGTAATGAAGGTTTCTCCTAACGGAGTTTCAACCGATAAGTCAAAGTCTAATTCCTCCGGAGTCAAATTTAAACGTTGAGCGCAAGGAAGAGAGATAAAAGAATGGGTAGAACCGGTATCTAATAAGGTATAGACTTCGCATGAATTTATAATTAACTAACCTGTGATAACTTCGTTCGGGTTACTCGCTTTTTGAGAAGTCACGAAACCGCTTTCCCTGAAACCACCGACTTTGTTTTGTCCGTATCCGCCTTTGGTGCCACCGTCTCAGCTGGACTTGACTTTGGTGCACGACAAAATTGAGCTAAGTGACCTTCTTTTCCACAATTGTAACATGCTTTGGACTGCATCACGCAGTTTGGACTGATATGTCCCTCCCCTCCGCATTTGAAAGCATACAATTGGTGGTCGTTCTCCTTCTTTAAAAACGGGTGTTGGTGCTGCTGTCTTTCCATCGTTGTTGAACCTTCTCTTCTTGAAATTTCCACTCCTATTATCTTGGCCATGATTACCACCGAAGTGGTTACCATTCTTGGCATGATAATTTCCCCCACGATGGTTATCATTGTTCCGATGGTCATTGCCACCAGTATGATTATTATCGTGTTATTGGTCGTTGCCTTTTGGTTGTGCTGACTCATTATCGCGCTCTAATAACTGAGCCCTATTCACAACATCTGAATATAAACAAAGTTGAGAAATGAGGTATTGACGTATATCAGGTTTCAAACCTCTTAGAAACATTCGCGTCATTCGCTCTTCATTATCGACCAAATGGGATGCAAACCGGGATAACTCGACAAATTTAGCCTCGTACTGCGACACGGTCATATTATCCTACTCTAACTTGATGAACTCTACCTCTTTAATGTGATGAATACTTTCGGGAAAGTACTTGTCATTGAATAGTTCTTGGAACTTCTCCCAAGACATCTTCATTGCGGCAGGTTGAGTACGCTTTACCAATTTCCACCAATAATCTGCCTCTCCTCGCAACATAAAGGTGGCAAAGGGAACCTTTTGCTTCTCGACACATCCCAAGACATCAAGTATCTTGGTGATCTGCTTTATCTTTGTTTCCGTCTTAAGTGGTTTTGGCTCTCCAATAAACTCCGGTGGTCCTAGCTCCTTGAACTGTTTAGCGGTGACCGTCCAAGAGTTTCCAGTGTTTCCACCTATATTTTGGACAGGACCCGCTTTTGCCTGATGTTGTATGAATTGCATAAAGCCTCTGAACATTCCATCATTCATCATTTGGTTAGTGTTGTTGTTTGTATGAGGATTGTTGCCTTCCTGCTGCACATTATCCTGATTATTAATCTGTGGAGACTCAACGGTCTCCTGTGCTCCATTGTTATTCTCAAAATTCTCGGATGTCATTTTCAAATACTGCCACAAAACAAGAGTTAATTGACATTTCACATATTATCCCTATACTTTGACCGACCAATTAAATACCAAATAAACTTAGGTAGGTCATACTAGCGAAGGAATTTCCCGTCTCTCCCCTCCTAGTTCTAGTCTCACATCTCAGCCATGGATCATATCCCTAAGCTTTGATACCAATCATGACGCCCCAAAATAGGTATACATCACCCATCTTGAGTCTCCAGATACATGGTACAAAATTCAAATACAACTTAATTATACAACGATTAAAAAATACGACAAAACATAGCTGAGAGTTTAAACAAGAATATTGTCATCTAGACAATATCCACACTCAATGGAGTCCTCATTATAATTATTACCACATTATTTCGTAGAATAGTGAGGACTACTAAAGCCACTTATACTGGATCATCACTCCATTCCCCGACTCGTCCCAGCTATATTCTCATTTTTGAAGAGAACAATGAAAGAAAGGGTGAGCTCAACTAGCCCAATAAGAAATATTATGACAAAGATAATGCAGAATAAATTATCCTTAGCCTTCAATAGTATAACAACTGATAGAATACAATAGACAACAAGTTTTAGATCAACAACTGCAGCGGAAATAAGCAATCCATTAGAAGAGTCAAGTAGAGCATAAAATCAACTATCTTCTATGATTTAAAAAGTTTTTTATCAACTTTATCGTTGAGACTCAGCTTAATAAATAAACCACATCATCGAATCATCCCTGCACCACGGCCAAGGATATTCAGGTAATCATCAATGGTCGTGATTATACCGAATAATCCCTAGTCATAATCATACCAATAATTGTCCATCAATGAACTACAGGCCAATGAGGACTATTACCACATCATTCGTTACATTACTGTCATGATTATACCGAATAATCCCTGGTCATAATCATACCAAGTCCATCTATGCACGTAAGCCAAAGATGACTTTCAACATAATATAAGCACGAGGTTGATGACAATTCAATAAAACAAGTTCAAGGACAAATTTTAAAGATTTATAATTTAATTTATCCATAAATCAATAATGTCCAAATTGTCAACATGATACTGCTTTGTAGAGTAAAATTCAAGAATAATATCCATGTACCAAAATAATTTGGACAGAAAAGAAATATATTTTTTGGGTAAATAGTACCCCGTGAATAGTACTTCAGAAATAGTACCTCGTGAATAGTACCCCGACATGAAAAGTGTCCCGAATACCCAAGTGAATGATACTAGAGTGAATAGTAATTGGGTGAATAGTAATCCATGAATAGTAACTCGTGAATAGTACTCCGGCACAAAAAGTGTCCCGACTACCCGAGTGAATAATACTAGAATGAATAGTAATCGGGTGAATAATAAGACGTGAATAGTAACTCGTAAAAGAAAAAATACCAAAGAAAATGATATTTCATGACGAGTACAAAAGAAATGATATCTCATACAACTATAATCGAATATACGAAACTGTAAATGGATTTTCACCCGTCATGCGGTAATCCACGTAGACAGATCATTTCCATAATTTAATAAAGAATGAATACGAAGGATCATTCACCATGTATGCGGTAACCCACATAGATAAAGTTATTCCAACAAAATAATAAAGAGTGGAACCGTGTCATGCGTAATCCGCATGCATGTGATATTTCAACAATAATAATAAAGAACTTAACCAGTCATGCGTAATACGCATGCATGAGGGGATATTCCAAATGTAATAATAAAGAATGGAATAACAATAGAATTTCACCATGTATGCGGTACTTCGCATAGACAGGTTATTCCAATATAATAATAAAGAATGGAATAACAGAAGCTCTCTTCACGAATACGAAAGAAATAATACCCCTAACCTTAGAAGAAAACCGGATACTGGAATAGTGATGTAGCAGACCTCTCTTCTTCTTTCTCTCTATAATAATTGCTCTATAGCTTTAGTGAGTTGGTGAGAAATGAAGGAAGAATGAGCTTCTATTTATAGGAAAATATAGTTTCAATAATTGCACATTTTGGGGCTCAAAATATTAAACAATAATACCTTTCTCTTTTTCTTCATTTTTAATTTAGTCCTACAAGTATTATCAAACTTGCATCACCTCCCCTAATAGTAAATAATATGAATCAATAGTACAATCATGTGAATAAATAGTATAATCATGAGAAAAAATTAATAACAGTATAGTACCTTTATCTATACCTCCATTTTTAATTTAGTCATGCAAGTATTATCAATCTTGCACCAACTCCCCTAATAGTAAATTATGTGAATCAATAGTACACACATGTGAACACATAGTTATAAGCATGTGAATTAATAAAAATTAATTACTCATTTATCCGGTTAATTACCCGATTGGTCAATATAACCTCCAGACATCCATTATTATCGAAATAGATGTCGATTTCAACCAACACTAATAATCCCAACATAATGGAAATATCAATTTCATCTTTAATCAACACGAACTTATTCATCATTAATATTATAACTCACAATATTTAACAACCAGGTCGTTCCCAAGAAAGAGGGGGCTTTCCGATAAGGATTTCTACCTATTGGCGCGCAATTAGATTATCTAACCTCTCCTTGACAGAAGTTCTAGACATTGCCAATATTTTAAATAATAATATGAATAACTTTGTCGTCTCAATTATTTATTTAATAATATAACAAATTATACAGATGATACTGTAACAATAATTGAATCAATAATATAAGAGATATGATGCAACAATTATTGTAGCAATAATTGAGTATAACTGAGTGACTTCTTACGTAAGCATCAATAATCAATACCGTGTACTACTATGCAACCACACGTATTACTGTACTTTTAGTACCGGGTAGTTTAATAGTTTTAACGGTAACACTTTTGTCGTTATTTTTATAAAAAGATAATTTTGTCGTTTTCTAACTACGACAATACTTCCATTGTGGGGTCCACCAATGATTGTGTCGTCGTACGGATATTCCCCGACAAAAAGAATATTCCCCGAATATTTTATAACAACTTGCTTACTTTGCAAAAAAATTCACATATCACCCTTAACTTTAACCTTTTATCAATTTAACCATTTACGAAATAAAATATTAATTATAAAAAAATTAAATACTTTCATTTCATAAAATTCGGGGTCTTACACCCCACCCCAATTTCAAATCTTTTAATATATATATATATATATATATATACCCATCATCATATCACCCACCACCACCCCATTTTCAAACACACACACGGTGCACACACACATGTCAATTATATATATAATACGTATATCTATATATATATATATATATATATATATACACTTTATAAATCTTTTTTGATTATTTTAAAAAAATGAGTAAATGGGAATCCATAAAATAAGCAAAATTTACAACAAATACTTCATAAAATTTCCCTCAATATTTTTAACAACATTTATTCATATTATTATAACTCGCAATATTAACAACCAGATCGTTCCCAGGAAAGAGGGGGCTTTCCGATAAGAATTTCTCCCTATCAGGCGCTTAAATTAGGTGACCAAACCCCTTTCCTCGACAGAACTTTCTAGACATTGTTAATTATGCATATAATAATTAGAATAACTTGTCATCTCAATTATTGATTTAATAATACATAAAATATTGACAATAATTGAATCAAATAACATGAGATACTATGCAACAATTATTGTAGAAATAATTGAACAAAACTGAGTGACTTCTCACGTAAGCATCAATAATCAATACTATGTGCTACTATACAACCACGCGTATTACTGTACTTTTAACACCGGGTATTTTAACAGTTAACGGTAAAACTTTCGCCGTTATTTTTATAAAAAGATATTTTTGTTGTTTTCTTATTCTGACAATAAATCTGTTGTGGGGTCCACCAATGATTGTGCCGTCGTACGAATATTCTCTGTTAAAACGAATATTCTACGACCAATCGAATATAATATAACAACTTGCGTACTTTGTAAAATTTATAAATATTACCTACAACTATAACATTAGATCAAATTCACTCCTTAATATTCAAAAATGATATTTATAGTAATTCATCTTTATTCATAAAAGTTGGGGTCTTACAACCTCCCCTTCTTATGAAATTTCACCCTCAAAATTAGGGTACATACCTGGTATGTCGAAGAGGTGAGAATACCTTGATTTCATTTCAGATTCTAACTCCCAGGTCATTTCCTCAACATCGTGGTTTCTTCACAAAACTTTGACTTGCGGTATAACCTTGGAGCGTAGAATATATTCCTTCTTATCCAAGATTTTAACAGGTATCTCTTCATACGTTAAATCTTCCGCTATTTTTTCCGGTTCTAACTCAATAATGTGGTTCGGGTCTTCCAAATATTTACGTAACATGGATATTTAAAAAATGTTATGAACACGAGACATACTTGGCGGTTAGGCGAGTCTATAGGCCACAGTTCCTACTCGATCAAGAATTTCAAATGGGCCAATGAATCGAGGATTGAGCTTTCCTCTCTTTCCAAATCTTATAACTCCTTTCCATGGAGCAATACGTAACAATACATGCTCTCCAATATTGAATTCCACGTCTTTTCGATGAAGATCAGCATAACTCTTTTGTTGATCTTGTGAGGTTTTTATACGTTGCCGGATCATTTGAATCTTTTCCGTAGTCATACGTATCAACTCTTTTCCCAACAATGTTGCTTCACCCATGTCGTCCCAGCATACTTGAGAACGACATTTGCGTCCATACAACTCCTCGAATGGAGCCATGCCTATACTTGCTTAATAATTGTTGTTGTAGGAAAATTCCATCAATGGTAAGAACTTGTCCCAACTTCCTTTGAAGTTAAGGACACAAAGTCTTAATAAATCTTCAAAAGTTTGAATAGTCCTCTCTGACTGCCCATCCGTTTGAGGATGATACGCTGAACTAAATCGTAAATCCGTGCCCATAGCTTTTTACAAACTAACCAAAAATTGTGAAGTGAATCTTGGGTCTCGATTAGAAACTATGGATACTGGCATACCATGCAGTCTTACAATCTCATTTATGTACATACGAACAAGACGTTCAAGTGAATAAGTTTCTCGTATAGGTAAGAAATGAGTAGACTTGGTCAATCTATCAATAATGACTCAAATTGCATATATGCCTTGAGAAACCTTGGGAAGACCAGTAACAAAATCCATGGTAATATGCTCCCACTTCCATTCTAAAATTTCAAGGGGTTGCAATGGACCTTTTGGCACTTGATGCTCCACCTTGACTCATTGACAAGTTAGACACCTTGAGATAAACTCCGTGATCTATCTCTTTATTTTGCTCCACCAAAATGTATGTCAAAGATCATGATACATTTTAGTACTCCCAGGATGGATTACAAACGGTGTGTTGTGTGCCTCCATCATGAATTTATACTTCAAGTCAGAATCGTTTGGAACACAAAGTCTGGAGTTGACTCATAATATTCCTTCTTTATCGATTCTTGCTTCCGGAATAGCACCTTCTTGCACTTTCTTCTTCATACGCATCAGCTCTAGGTCTATAGCTTGAGCAGCTTTAACTTTATCAATTAAAGTCAGTTCTACTCGTATATTTTCCATCATCACGTGGGTCCCTGGAGTCTTTAACTCTATCTCCATCCTTTGCAAGTCATAAAAAATGGACCTTTGTGTTGACAATATCGCACTCGTACCCGTATATGATCTTTTACTCAATGCGTCAACTACTACGTTTGATTTTCCAAGATGGTATTGAATGGTATGATCATAATCTTTCAACAGTTCAAGCCAACATCATTGTCGAATGTTGAGTTCCTTTTGGGTGAAGAAATATTTGAGGCTTTTATGATCCATAAAGATATCTACTTTCTCCCCATATAGGTAATGCCTCCAGATCTTTAGTGCGAAAATGATAGCTGCCAACTCTAGATCATGAGTAGTATAATTCCTCTCATATTCTTTGAGTTGTCGTGAGGCATACGCTATGACTTTCCCATGTTTCATGAGAACACTAACCCTCTGCCTGAAGCATCACTGTAGATGACAAATCCCTCCAAACCTGATGGTATTGTCAGAACATGTGCTGAAATAAGTCTCCTCTTGAGTTCTTGAAAACTCTTCTCACATTCCTTGCTCCAACCGAATTTTGTATCTTTTCGAGTAAGCTGAATTAATGAAGTAGAAATTCGAGAAAATCCTTCCACGAATCTCCAATAATAACCAGCTAAGACGAGAAAGCTATGTACATCGGTCACTAACTTAGGTTTCTCCCGACTTTGTATTGCTTCAATCTTTGTCGGGTCAATAGATATTTCATGATTGGATATCACGTGCCCAAAGAATGTTACTTCCTCAAGCCAGAACTCGCATTTCTTTAATTTGGCATAAATCTTGTATTTACGAAGCTTTTGGAGTATCAGCCTCAGGTGTTGCTCATGATCTTCACCGCTTTTGGAGTATATAAGGATGTCATCAATAAAGACGACCATAAAGTGATCCAAATATTCATTGAATACTCAGTTCATCATATCCTTGAATGCAGTAGGAGCATTAGTCAATCCAAAAGACAGGACTAGGAATTCATAATGTATGTACCGAGTTCAGAAAGTAGTCTTTGGAATGTCATCAGTTTTAATCTTTAACTGATGATATCCGGAACGAAGATTCATCTTTGAAAAGAATTTGGCGCCTTGAACTGGTCAAACAGGTCATCAATACAAGGCAACAGGTACCTATTTTTGATGGTGACATGGTTCAACCCCCGATAATCAATACAAAGTCGCATACTCTCATCTTTCTTCTTCACTAATTGAACAGGAGCACCCCAAGGAGACGTACTAGGACGAAAGAAACCGATGTCTAACCATTCCTACATGTGGGTCTTTAACTCCTGAAATTCAATAGGAGTCATTCGATATGGAGCTTTGGAAATGGGTTTTGTACCGGGTTCAAGGTCGATACAAAATTTAATTTCACGCTCTGGGGTTAGGCCAGGAAGTTCTTTAGGGAATACGTCATGAAATTTATTAACAATAAAAATATCATTCAAAACTGACGTATTTTTGTTTAAATCTGTGACATGAGCTAATAAAGCTTGACATCCATTTTTCAATAAACGAATGGCATGGCTTGAGATGACAATGATTGATTTTAATGATTTGGTTACTTGAATTCACATAATAGGTTGGTTAGGAATATGAAAGCTAACAACCTTACGAAAACAATCAATTTTTGCATGATGATTAGTTAACCAATCAATCCCTAGAATTACGTCAGCAAGCATTTTTAATGAAATAAGATCGACAGGTAATGTGAGGGTACCAATTTGAACCGAACAAGACTTATAAACAGTGAATGTAATGAAGGTTTCTCCCAACGGAGTTTCAACAAATAAGTCAAAGTGTAATAACCCGATATTTTCTATATAAATAAATAAGAAATTTTGCATATAATTTTTTTTAAAGGTGGGAATATGTGCCAAGTAATGTGTATGTATATTTGTGATAAATGAAAATATATTTATTTCCTGAATAATTATAAATAATTTTTTAAAGTAATTAATTTTATAGTAGAAATATTTTTATTATTTATTTTCCATGAAAATATGATTATTATATTATTTAAGTAATATATGAAATGATTATTATAATTATTATAATAAATATTTTATTATATGAATTTATTCAAATTGGTTAAGTTAATTATTTTAATTTAATTAATTATGGTAAGTATTTGAAAGATATATTAGATACGGAATCCAAACCCTAAATTTGGATTTGGAATAAGGAATGAGAATAATAATATTATATTAAATATATTTTAGTGATATAAATATGTACTATATGTATAGACAGATAATGGTTGGTCAATTATGGTGTATCATGACAAAATCGTATATTATTGTAAGAAACCCTAATTTGAAACTCAAACCGAAGTTTAAGATCGGTCAAAAATTATGTTATGTGATTAATGTCAATTATTATAGATATTAATTTTAATTAGAAAAACCCTAATGGTTAGTTAGAAACCCTAATTTTTAAATTAGTAACCATAATTTCTAAATGGGTAATCCTAATTGTTAATTGTAAGCACTAATGCTAATTATTGGATCTTAACCCTAATGTTCAAGTATAATGTAATTAGAAAACTAATTTTAATTAGAAAACTCTAGATTCCATTTTTAGGAAACTAACTTTTTTTTATTTTAGCACTAATTGCCAAATTCTAGAAATCCATTTTTGGAAAACCTTAGGGTTAAACCCTAAGAGTTTGAAAATTTACAAAAGTGCCATTAAATTTGCTAGTAAATGACTAAACTACCCTTTTCTTATGTTTTAGGAAAATGAGTTGGCAAATCTAGTGACTCACCATGTTAAGATCGCCCATGTGCTCTGTAAGTCCCCAAATTATTAATAATTGAAATTTAATTTCCTCTATTTATCATTTTGAAATAGTAAGGGTTGATTTGATTAATGTGATTAGTTATGAGTAAAATGTGCAAATATTTTAAATAAGCAGGTGGTTATAAAATATTCATTGTTGTCGGGGAATATTCGTTTGGTCATGAAATATTCTTTATTGTTCTGGGAATATTCAAATGACGACGGCTCGATCTTTTGTGGCCCCATAACTAAAGCGATTGGAGGAAGAAAACGACAAGTATAAGTTGTTTATAAATAACAGGCGAAGTTATTACTGCTATTATCTTGTTGGAATACCTTTATGGTTAAAACACGAATACGCGTTGTTGCATGAAAGAAGACACGCAGATACACCAATTATTGATTCAATACGTAAGAAGACACTACTCAATAATTGTTATAGTAGTTCTCGCTCAAAGATTTTATTTTATTGATTCAATAATTGCTGCGATGATAATTTATATTACTGTTGTTTCAATAATTGTCACTACACAGTATTTTCCATTATCGAAGCAATAATTCATATTATCTGAATAATATTATTAGAAAACATTATTGGCAATGTCTAGAAAGTTCTGTCTAAAGAGAGGTTTGGTCACCTAATTGCGCGCCAGTAAGGAGAAATTCTTATTGGAAAGCCCCTCTTTCCTGGGAACGGCCTGGTTGCCAGTACTGTGATTCTATAATATTATTTGTGAATAATTAATTATTGATTTATATGATGAGGAAAATATTGATTTTATGTGGATATAGATGGAGAAAATTTTTAAAGTGACAATTGTTGAAAATCGATATTTTATCTTTTCTGATAAAATAATATTTTATTATATTATTATAATATAATAATGATGATATTTTTACAATGAATGTGGGATATATGAGTATATGAGGAGGAAGAGTATTTTTGTTGCAAAAATTGTTTAACACATGTTTTGTGTGTTTGCGGACCCCATTTCTTGATCGAAATTTGATTATAGTCCGTAAATAAATCGTCTGCTTATGGATTTCGGTCAATTTCTGTTTGGAATTTGGAAAAACTTTCTTCTGCAAAGTTGTAGAGAGTTGAAATTCCTATAGTAAATTGCGAGATTCGAATTTTCTAATAAAGGGCTATTTATTATGAATTATTGAAGTTTCGAGGTTCCAGAATAATTAATTTTTGGAAGTTTTAAATAATTATATTAACAAAAACGTTTTTACATTGTTGGGACTCATTTAACATGTGATTAGGTATCGATTTCGGATGCTAAGTGTAAAGAGAGAATTTATAATATAAATATTAATATTATATTAAATTTTCTGCTTTGGTGTTCTAAGCATTTTCCTATAAATAGGGTGCTTAGGTTAGAATTGAAAATCACACCAAAAACTAAAGATTTCTCTCTCTTTCTCTCTCTATAATATCGAGCGTATTTGTGAGTATTTTAGTACTTTGAATATTGCTATACGGTGCAAGTTCTTTCGGCACTATATTTAGTATTCCAGTCAGAAGTACTATTCTTTCTTAGGTAAGGGATGTTATTTTATTCGAAAATGATATTATTTCTTCAATATCATTATGCTAAAATATTGGTAGGAACTTTATATCAAATTTGAAACTTTTTCATGTCGGGATTACTATTCACGAGTTACTATTCACGAGTATTATTCACGAAGCATGATAATTTTTTTGGTGAAATTTCTATCTTTTGAGGTCGGAGTTACTATTCACGTATACGGTACTATTCACGAATACTACACTATTCACAGAAAAATTAAATTTTCTTTTTTGTGTCCAAGATTGTCGGTTATGATTCCTATCTTTGATTGGATCTATGTTTTGATCATTCTTGAATTTTACTCCACTCTGATTACTTATGAAATATTGTTGAACTTGGATTGTGTAAAGTACTTAATCCTTAATATTTGTTCTTTTGTTTCACTGGATTCATTTTCTTTAAAATATTTTCATCATCTTCATCCTAAATGATGATATTCTCGACTATCTTTGGCATGTAGTGCAAAGATGAATGATTTCTTGATGAATATCTTTGGCCCGTGTGCAAAGATGAACAGTGTTGAGATGAACATGACCGATGATTAATATCTTTGGCCCAGAGTGCAAAGATGAATGTGTTTAGATGAACATGATCAATCGATGAATATCTTTGGCCTCAGAGTGCAAAAGATGAATATTTGATTCGGATATATATTGATTGATGTTACGAGGATAAATATCGATGATGAACTTTTAAATTCATATATAGAAGATAGTAGTTTGGATGCTCTACTTAACTCTTCTAATGAATTATTATTTCCGCTGCGAAGATTGATTTAAAAGTGGTTGTCTATTGTATTCTATTAGATTTTTTCCTGTTGAGGACTAACGATAATTTGTTCTATATTATCTTAGTCATAATTTTCTTTACTGGGCTAGTTGAGCTCACCCTTTTCCTTGTTGTTCCATTTTTCTTCTCAGGAGGCGAGAATGTAGCGAGTACTAGTCGGGGTGTGGAATGATGGTTCTAGAAGTTGTTCTAGTAGTCCTCACTATTCTGTAAAATAGTGTATTAATAATTGTAATGAGGACTTATTTGAGTGTGGATATTGTCTAGATGACAATATTTGTATTTAAACTTAAAGTTTTTATGTTGTATTAATAAAGTTGTAGTTGTTTCTGTACTATGTATTTGGCGACTCAGAATGGGTGTTGTATACCAATTTTAGGGGCGTCACATGCTCTAAAACTCAGCCATATATGATCTACTGCCACCTTGCATCAGCCAAATACATTGCATCAATAGATATAAGAATTAAAGAGAGAGAAAATCACAAAACAAAGCTCATTTATTCACTTAAACTTAGCCAAACCCTCTCAGCCCCAAACCCACGAAATATAGTAGTGGACCAGTGTGACGCCCCCAAAATGACTATACATCACCCATTCTGAGTCGCCAAATACATGGTACAGAAACAAATACAACTTCAGTAATATAATTGCCGTGCAAAATACGACAACACATATATTGTGAGTTTGAATACAAATATTGTATACTAGAGAATATATACAAACTCAAAAGGAGTCATATACGTGAATAGTGTCGTATACGTGAATAGTAACCTCAACACACAAAGTTCTAAATTTGATAAAACGTCCATACCAATTTTTTGGTATAATGATATTGAAGAAAATAACATCCCTTACCTCAAACGAACAGTACTTCTGATCGAAATATCAGATATGAGGCTGAATGAAACTTGTGCTGAATAGCAACTCTCAAAGTATCAAAATACTCACAAAATACACTCGATAATAAAGAGAGAGAAAGAGAGAAAACTTATGAATTCTGGTGTGATTTTCAATTCTAACTTAGCCCTCTATTTATAGGAAAATATTAGCACGCCGAAGCAGACTTGACCTGCAACCTGATGGCTTTACCTGCTAATATTTCCACCCACCATATTTGAATAAAAATTCCAGCACATTTCTCACCAACCAAAAGTGGGGCCCACCAATTCTAGAATTTTCCACTAAAATGATAAATTCCGAAATTTAAACAATTTCTGAACCAGTCATCTCTTAAAATTCATAACAAATCATACGTTCTTTTTTAACGGTTCAAAATTTGTGGAAATATACTCAACTTATATATGTATAACATATCCAAAAATCACAACGATCCAACGGTCGGATTAAAAATTATAACTCCCGCAATATATCTCAAAAACACTGGTTTGATTTTTAATACCTCCATTCCGACAAAAATACTGATAATACACCTCAACATTAACTCCTTCATTTTTAACCAAAATAAATATATCCAACATTTATATCCACATAAAATAAATATTTCCTTATTATATGAATCAATAATTAATTATTCACACATAATATTACAGAATCACATTTATGACAACCAGGCCGTTCCCAGGAAAGAGGGGCTTTCCGATAAGGATTTCTCCTTACTGGCGCGTAATTAGGTGACCAAACCTCTCCTTGACAGAACTTTCTAGACATTGCCAATAATGCTATCTAATAATATTATTCCAAATAATATGAATTATTGATCTGATAATGGAGATACTGTGCAATGATAATTATTGAAACAACAATAATATAAAATATCAACGCAGTAATTATTGAACCAATAAAATAAAATATTAAACAGTAATTACTGTAACAATTATTGAGTAGTGCCTTCTTACGTAAGAATCAATAATTCAAAAATATTGTGCAAAATCGTGTCTTCTTTGTGCAACCACGCCAGATTCAGATTTTTAACCAATCGAGTATCCCAACAAAGTGTTAATTGAGAATAACTACGCCGTTATTTGTAAAAACTCAAATTTATCATTTTCTTCATCCGGCCGTTATCCGTTATGGGGCCCACAAATAGCTGCGCCATCGTACGAATATTCCCCCACAGAAAGAATATTCCACGACCAAACAAATATTCCCCGACAACAATAAATATTTTATAACCACTTGTTTATTTTGCATAATTTGCACATTTCACCCATAACTAAAATATTATATTAAATTAACCAAAATATTATCTGAATTTAAAAGTCCATCAACAATATTTTATCCATGTAACATCAATCAATATACATCTTGAATCAAATATTCATCTTTGCACTACAGGCCAAAGATATTCATTTGTATCACCAGTTGGTCATGTTCATCTCAACTCCTGTTCATCTTTGCACTATGGGCCAAAAATATTCATTAGGTAATCATTCATCTTTGCACTACATGCCAAAGATATTCAGTAATATCATCACTTAGGACTGAGGATGATGAAAAATATTTTAAAGAAAACGAATCCAGTGAGACAGAAAGATAAATATTAGGGATTCGTATCACAGTTTTATCCAAGTTCAATAATACTCCATAATAACTAATTTTGAAGCAGAATTCAAAAATAAAGAACACATGGATACAATCAAAGATAGTAACCATAATAGACATCTTGGATAAAAAAGAAGAAAATTTCATTTTTCGGTAAATAGTGTCGTATTTGTGAATAGTGTCGTATATGTGAATAATAACCTTGACACAAAAGTTCCAAATTTGATAAAAAGTTCAGACCAATATTTTGGTATAATGATATTGAAGAAAATAATATCATTTAAGAAGAAAATAACATCCCTTACCTCAAACGAACAGTACTTTAGATCAGAATATCGGATATGAGGCTGAATGAAACTTGTGCTGAATAGTAACTCTGAAAGTATCAAAATACTCACAAAATACACTCGATAATATAGAGAGAGAAAGAGAGAAAACTTATGAATTCTTGTGTGATTTTCAATTCTAACTTAGCCCTCTATTTATAAGAAAATGTTAGCACGCCGAATCAGACTTGACCTGCAACCTGATGGCTTTACTTGCTACTATTCCCACCCACCACATTTGAATAAAAATTCCAGTACATTTCTCACCAACCAAAAGTGGGGCCCACCAATTCTAGAATTTTCCATCAAAATGATAAATTCCAAAATTTCAACAATTTCTGAACCAGTCATCTCTTAAAATTCATAACAAATCATACGTTCTTTTTTAATGGTTCAAAATTTGTGGACATATACTCAACTTATATATGTATAACATATCCAAAAATCACAACAATCCAACGGTCGGATTAAAAATTATAACTCCCGCAATATATCTCAAAAACACTGGTTTGATTTTTAATACCTCTATTCCGATAAAAATACTGATAAAACATCTCAACATTAACTCCTTCATTTTTAACCACAATAAATGTATCTAACATTTATATCCACATAAAATAAATATTTTCTTATCATATAAATCAATAATTAATTATTCACAAATAATATTACAGAATCACATTTATGACAACCAGGTCGTTCCTAGGAAAGAGGGGGCTTTCCGATAAAGATTTCTCCTTACTGACGCGCAATTAGGTGGCCAAACCTCTCCTTGACAGAACTTTCTAGACATTACCAATAATGTTATCTAATAATATTATTCCAAATAATATGAATTATTGATCTGATAATGTAGATACTGTGCAATGACAATTATTGAAACAACAATAATATAAAAAATCAACGTAGTAATTATTGAACCAATAAAATAAAATATTGAACAGTAATTACTGTAACAATTATTGAGTAGTGCCTTCTTACGTAAGAATCAATAATTCAAAAATATTGTGCAAAACCGTAGGTGCTACTCTTATGCAACCACGCCAGACATTCTGTATTTTAACCAATTTAGTATTCCAATGATTATTAATTGAGAACAACTACGCCGTTATTTGTAAAAACTCAAATTTGTCGTTTTCTTCATCCAACCGTTATCCGTTATGGGGCCCATAAATATCTACGCCGTCGTACGAATATTCCCCGACCAAAAGAATATTCCACGACCAAATGAATATTCCCCGACAACAATGAATATTTTATAACCACTTGTTTATTTTGCAAAATTTGCACATTTCACCCATAACCAAAATATTATATCAAATTAACACTTTATTATTCACAATAATAATTAGACGAAATTTGATTTTATTCATTAATAACTTGGGGTCTTACAACCAGTCTCCAAATCAAGCCCCACTACTTCCATTATCAGACCAGTAGCCTAGAATCAAGATTTGTTCATAGAGGTATAAAACCTAATTTAGAAATCTTATCTTTGATCCTTTGTTAGATGTTAGTTTTTTGTGTTAAACATGTTGAATATAGTATTATTGAGTGATCTGGGTTGATAGATGTTAGATCCATAACATCTATAGCATTGGATTTGATGTTTTCAAAAATTTGGAATTTTTTTTATGTTGTCTGACAACGAATGTCAGACCCTATAGATTTCATTATGTTTATGTTTTTGGTTGTTTAAATATTTGAACATGTAGTATGCTATGAGATCTTTGATCTGAAACTAAAATCAGAGTCAGATCTGTTACAGGTTGAAAGCTATGGGTGGTCAAACATCGTTGACCAACCATGACTGGACAAGTTCTGGGTAACCCATATCTTGCCCAGAACCGTCTGACAAGAAGTTTAAGAGCTTCGATCTGACAGTGATTTGATGTTTTGTTATGGGTCTTGCATCTAAGTTGTAGTATGTTGGTTATACTACATGATAGTGTATTTATATCACATAAATAGTAAACGTGTTGAAGGTAATGGTTTGTCAAACCAGGCAGAACGACCATGACATCTATTTTATGGTTAACCCAAAAAACTGATGAGCATGTTTTCTGACATGGTTTGACCGGACTGGATCTATTGTTTGTGGTGTTGTTATGTGTATTATGTGATAGATCTCTTCAGTTACATGTTGGGTACAACCTAGAACTCTTACATCACTAAAACGTCAACAGAATCACAAGTTGTGGAAGCCCAAAGTAGGACAGTCGAATTGTTCTTCATTTTTGGGTAACCCAGAAATGAAAAACAACTCTGACAGTCCCTTTGAAGGCATAGATCTTGCATTTGGTACATGTTATGGCCATGTTTGTTGTTGGATCATGTAGTCTTTCACTAGTACTACAAGATATGATCAATGGCTAGCCCAGAAACACTTTTCACACTGATTTATTGATGGTCAAACATGCTACCTCGTCAACTGCTTATGAATGTTCTTGGTGCTCAAGAACACACCAACCGTGACAAAAATCGTCGCTAAAGCCTTTAGCGATGAATTTAATTAATTTAGTTTTCTAATTTCCAGAAAATGATTAAAAATAGAATTAAATTTCCAAAAATCATTTAAAAATAGTAAATAAATTCCAAAAAGTATAAAAATAATTTTTTAAATTATTTTATGTTATAAAAATTAGCTTTTAATAATTTGACATATTTTTCATAAATATTAGTATTTATTTTAATATTATTGATATTTAATTTATTTAATAAATGCATTAATTAAAAATGATTTTATTATATTAAAAATCATTTTAAATGATAATAAGGTATTTAAAATATTTGAAGTTATAAAATATAACTTTTAATATTTTATGACAAATTTCATGAATTATTTAATATTAATAATATTAGACTTATTTAATAATTATATTAAATAAATTAGTTAAAAATGATTTTAATATTATAAAAATAATTTTAAATGAAAATAAATAGTTTAAAAATATTTGAAGTTATAAAATATAACTTTTAATATTTAAAGGTAAATTTCATTAATAAATATTAAATGATATTAGAGTTATTTAATAATAATATTAAATAAATAATTTAAAAATGATTTAATTAATTTAAAAATCATTTAAAAGGATATAAATGGTTTAAAAATATTTTTAAGTTATAATAAATAACTTTTAATATTTTGATAAATAATAAATTAATAATTAAATATTAATGGTAATTATTTAAAAATGATTTTAATTATTTTAAAAATCATTTAAGGGTAATAAAATGTTTTAAAAATATTTTGAGTTATTATAAATAACTTTCATATTTTGGCAATGGTTTCATCAATAATTTAATATTAATTAAGTAGTAATGATAATAGAATTATTTAGTATTTAAATCATTTAAAAATGATTCGAGTGTTTGAAAAATCATGATAAATTATAATAATTATTTAAAATTATTATAAGGCTATGAAAAATAATATGACGGATATATAAATTATCTAATTAAATATTGAACTACAGAATAGAGTTTTAGACTCGATAATTACCCGATAAAGCCGTCAGTACACCGAAATATTTCAGAAATTGATCTGAACTTAGATAATTGGACTAGATATGTAAGACCCAAAATTATTAATAAATGAAATTTAATTTTCTCTATTTATTATTTTGAAATAGTAAGGGTTGATTTGATTAATGTGGTTAGTATTGGGTAAAATACGTAAATATTTTAAATAAGCAAGTGGTTATAAAATATTCATTTTTGTCGGGGAATATTCGTTTGGTCGAGGAATATTCTTCGCTCAGGAATATTAAATGCGACGGTACCATGACCTTTGTGTGGGCCCATAACGGAAAGCGATTGGATGAAGAAAACGACAAGTATAAGTTGTTTATAAATAACGGCCTAGTTGTTACCGTTAACACTGTTGGAATACCCGGTGGTTAAAACACAGTAATACGCGTTGTTGCACAATAGCACACGATATTGCACCAATTATTGATTCTTACATAAGAAGGCACTACTCAATAATTGTTATAGTAGTTACTGTTCAGTATTTTATTTTATTGATTCAATAATTGTTGCGATGATATTTTATATTACTGTTGTTTCAATAATTGTCACTACACAGTATTTTCCATTATCGAAGCAATAATTCATATTATCTGAATAATATTATTAGAAAACATTACTAGCAATGTCTAGAAAGTTCTGTCTAAGGAGAGGTTTGGTCACCTAATTGCGCGCTAGTAAGGAGAAATTCTTATTGGAAAGCCCCCTATTTCCTGAGAACTACCGTTGCAATCTCGTGATTCTGTAATATTATTTATGAATAATTAATTATTGATTTATATGATGTGGAAAATATTGATTTTATGTGGATATAGATGGAGAAAATTTTTAAAATAACAATTGTTGAAAATCGATATTTTATCTTTTCTGATAAAATAATATTTTATTATATTATTATAATATAATAATGATGATATTTTTACAATGAATGTGGGATATGTGAGTATATGAGGAGGAAGAGTATTTTTGTTGCAAAAGTTGTTTAACACATGTTTTGTGTGTTCGGTGGACCCCATTTCTTGATTTAAATTTGATTATAGCACAAAAAATCGCTTGCTTATGAATTTGGTCAATTTCATTTGGAATTTGAAAAAATTTCTTCCGTAAAGTTGTAAAGAATTGAATTTCCTATAAAAAGTCGTAAGATTCGAATTTTCTGATAAAAGGACTATTTATTAGGAATTATTGAAGTTTTGAGGTTCCAGAATAATTGATTTTTGGAAGTTTTAAATAATTATATTAACAAAAACGTTTTTTACATTGTTGGGACTCATTTAACATGTGATTAGGTGGCTGATTTCAGATGCTAAGTGTGCGTAGAAAATTTATAATATAAATATTAATATTATATTAAATTTTCTGCTTTGGTGTTCTAAGCATTTTCCTATAAATAGAGTGCTTAGGTTAGAATTCAAAATCACACCAGAAACTAAAGATTTCTCTCTCTTTCTCTCTCTATAATATCGAGCGTATTTGTGAGTATTTTAGTACTTTGAGTATTGCTATATCTGATTGCAGTTTTTCAAAGACTATATCCAGATTCCAATCGTAAGTACTATTCTTTCTGAGGTAAGGGATGTTATTTTATACGAAAATGATATTATTTCTTCAATATCATTATGCTAAAATATTGGTTGGAACTTTTTCATGTCAGGGTTACTATTCATTAGTTACTATTCACGAGTACTATTCACGAAATGTGATGATGTTTTTTTGTGAAATTTCTATCTTTTGAGGTCGGAGTTACTATTCACGTATATGGTACTATTCACGTATACGGCACTATTCACGAATACGACACTATTCACAAAAAAAATAAATTTTCTTTTCGCGTGTCCGAGATCGGTTATGATTCCTATCTTTGATTGGATCTATGTTTTGATCATTCTTGAATTTTACTCCACTGATTACTTATGAAGTATTGTTGAACTTGGATTGTGTAAAGTACTTAATCCTTAATATTTGTTCTTTTGTTTCACTGGATTCGTTTTCTTTCAAATATTTTTCATCATCCTCAGTCCTAAATGATGATATTACTAAATATCTTTGGCATGTAGTGCAAAGATGAATGATTTCTTGATGAATATCTTTGGCCCGTAGTGCAAAGATGAACAGGTGTTGAGATGAACATGACCGACTGATTAATATCTTTGGCCCGTAGTGCAAAGATGAACAAGTGTTTAGATGAACATGACCAACTGATGAATATCTTTGGCCTGTAGTGCAAAGATGAATATTTGATTCCAGATATATATTGATTGATGTTACAGGGATAAAATATCGACGATGAACTTTTAAATTCATATATAGAAGATAGTAGTTTGGATGTTCTACTTAACTCTTCTAATGAATTATTATTTCTGCTGCGAAGATTGATTTAAAAGTTGTTGTCTATTGTATTCTATTAGATTTTTCCCTGTTGAGGACTAACGATAATTTGTTCTATATTATCTTAGTCATAATTTTCTTTACTGGGCTAGTTGAGTTCACCCTTTTCCTTGTTGTTCCATTTTTCTTCTCAGGAGGCGAGAATGTAACGAGTACTAGTCGGGGTGTGGAATGATGGTTCTAGAAGTTGTTCTAGTAGTCCTCTCTATTCTGTAAAATAGTGTATTAATAATTGTAATGAGGACTTATTTGAGTGTGGATATTGTCTAGATGACAATATTTGTATTTAAAATCACAGTTTTTATGTTGTATTAATAAAGTTGTAGTTGTTTTTGTACCATGTATTTGGCGACTCAGAATGGGTGTTGTATACCTATTTTGGGGGCGTCACAGTTGGTATCGAGCTTAGGGATATGGTCTCCAGCGAGATCGGGAATAATACTAGGAGGGAGGCACGGTAATCCTTCGCTAGTGTGTCATACCTAAGCTTATTTGTTGGTCAGTTGAACTATATGGTTAATATGTGATATGGTAATTTGTTTAATTAACCCTTGTTTTATGGCAGTATTTAAGAATGGCAAATGAGAGATATTAACGGTGGAGTTAATGAGAGACCGTGGAAACACCTTTAATCACCACCCGTGGAACGTGCAACAGGAAGGCAATATTCCTCTGTAAACAACACCACCGAAAGCGCATTTGATGAACGATGGGATGTTTAGGAGCTTTTTTGCGCTCATGCAAAACCCGCACGAGGAGACTCTCGTATACGAGAATACGGGTGGAAATGATAGCAACGTGCGACTTGTCATGGCCAAGCAGTTCAAAGAGTTGGGACCACCAGAATTTAAGGGAAAGCCGGATCCGATCATGGCGGAAACATGGGTCAAGCAAATTACCAAGATATTCGATGTTTTGGGATGCACGGAGGAACAGAATGTTCCATTCGCCACCTTTATGTTCCGTGGTGAGGCAGATTACTGGTGGGAGTCTGTGAAACGTACCTAGCCTGCCGCACTCCGCATGTCTTGGGAAACATTTCAGAAACTTGTCAACAAAAAATACTTTCCTGAAAGTATTCGCCATATGAAAGAGGTAGAGTTTATTAGACTAGAACAAAATAACATGACGGTGTCCCAATACGAGGCGAAGTTCGCATAGTTATCCAGGTTTGCACCTCATTTGGTAGAGAATGAGGAACAAATGACGAGGATGTTTCTGAGAGGTTTTAAACCCGAGATTCGGCAATATCTTATCTCTCATAAATTTTCTTTATATTCAGAAGTTGTCAACGTGGCTCAATTATTAGAGCGAGATAGCTAGTACGTTCAACCAAGAGACTGCAACCAGGATCATACCAGTGACAACAGTCATCAGGACAACGATAACCATTGGAGAAAGAAAAATACGGACAAGAGCGACAACCACTCTGGTGGTACTCGTGGCCATGAAAATAGAAGAAGCGAGTCGGGGGGAGATTTTAAAAAGAGGAGATTCAACAATGACATCTGTGAAGACGTCAAAGACCAAAGAACAAGCTGGTTTTAAGGGGAGAAATCTCACCGGTCAGTATGCTATAAATGTGGAAAAGAGGGACACATCAGCCCAAACTGTCCACAATAGTTTAAGGTATGCTATAATTATGGAAAGGAAGGACATATCGCTCGAGATTGTATGGTAGCGAAACCAAGCCCAGTGGGGATGGTGACTCAAAAGGCTGTCCCAGAAAAGTCAAAGTCAACGGTTCCTGGAAGAGCGTTTGTCGTGACTGGTCAACATACGAGGAACCCAAATGAGGTGATCACGGGTAAGCTAATCATAAATTCATGCGAAGTTTATACATTACTAGATACAGGTGCTACCCATTCATTTATTTTTCCTGCTTGTGCTCAACGTTTAAACTTGACTCCGGAGAAATTAGACTTTGACCTATCTGTGGAAACTCCATTAGGAGAAACTTTCATCACATCCATTGCTTATAAATCTTGTTTGATCCAAGTTGGCACCATCGCATTACCTGTTGACCTTATTTCTTTAAAGATACTTGCTTCTGATGTGATTTTGGGGATTGATTGATTAACTACTCATCATGCCAAAATTGATTGCTTTCATAAGGTTGTTAGTTTTTATATTCCTAAGCAACCTATTATTCGAATTTAAGCAACCAAACCATTGAAGTCAAACACTTTTATATCAAGCCATAAGTCATTCGTTTATTGAAAAACGGATGTCAAGTTTTCTTAGCCCATGTTATGGACTTAAACAAAAATACGTCAGATTTGAATGATATTTACATTGTTGGTAAAATCACGACGTATTTCTGAAGAATTTCTTGCCTACCTCGAGGCGTGATATTGAATTTTGTATCATCTTTGAATCCGGTACAAAACCCACTTCTAAAATCTCATATCGAATGGCTCCTATTGAACTTCAGGAGTTAAAAATTCAACTATAGAATTTGGTACCCAAGCCTTTATCTGGTGACTTCCTTTGTGGAATGCACCGAAACCAGACTCTCCGTAGGGGACGCCATATTCGTGCGGTAGT
This sequence comes from Panax ginseng, assembly GCA_020205605.1. Lineage (NCBI taxonomy): Eukaryota > Viridiplantae > Streptophyta > Magnoliopsida > Apiales > Araliaceae > Panax > Panax ginseng. The sequence goes on from CM035138.1 coordinate 101,823,643, forward strand.
AAACTGATAGGTGTCATTGTGACGTGCTATCCAAGATTGGGATATGAGTCACAGTTGAGAGCAACCTAAGTCAGTAATCGAAATACGTAGCTTTCTATGCTTAGTTGGTTATTATCGAAGATTTTGTGGAAAGATTTTCTCGAATCGCTACTCCATTAACTCAGTTAACTCAGAGAGATACAAAATTCGAATGGAGCAAGGAATGTGGGAAGAGCTTCGAAGAACTCAAGGGGAGACTCATTTTGGTACATGTTCTGACCATACCATCCTGGAAAAGCGAACGTGGTAGCTGACGTGTTGAGTAAAACATCGTATACGAGTACAAGTGTGATATTGTCAAAGACCCATTTTGTATGACTTACAAATGATAGAGTTGAAGAATCTAGGTACCCATGTGATGATATACGAGTAGAATCGACTTTAATCGATAAAGTTAAAACCGTTCAAGCTACACACCGGAGCTGATGAATATGAAGAAGGAGGTACAAGAAGTCTTTATTCCAAAAGCGAGAATCGGCAATGTGAGGAAAGCTCAAACCTTCGATTTATTAGTCCATTTGAAATCCTCGATCGAATAGGAACTGTGGCCTATAGACTCGTTTTACCGCCAAGTATGACGCGTGTTCATAACATTTTTCGTGTATCGATGTTACGTAAATATGTGGATGACCCGAACCACATTATTGAGTTAGAACCAGACGAGATAGCAGAAGATTTAACGTACGAGGAGGTACCAGTCAAGATCTTGGATAGGAAGGAACATGTCCTACGCATGTCAATTTTAAGGACGAAATTTCATAAGGAGGGGAGGTTGTAAGACCCCAAATTATTAATAAATGAAATTTAATTTCCTCTATTTATTATTTTGAAATATTAAGGGTTGATTTGATTAATGTGGTTAGTTAGGGGTAAAATGTGCAAATATTTTAAATAAGCAAGTGGTTATAAAATATTCATTTTTGTCGGGGAATATTCGTTTGGTCGTAGAATATTCTTACCGTAGAGAATATTAAATATTGTGACGGTATATGACCTTAAAATTTTGTGGGCCCATAATGGAAAGCGATTGGATGAAAAAAAAAGACAAGTATAAGTTGTTTATAAATAACTACAGTAGTTATTACCAAGTAACATTGTTGGAATACTCGGTGGTTAAAACACGATGTCTACGCGTTGTTGCACACAAGTAGCTGCGGTATTGCACCAATTATTGATTCTTACGTAAGAAGGCACTACTCAATAATCGTTACAGTAGTTATTGTTCAGTATTTTATTTTATTGATTCAATAATTGCTGCGATGATATTTTATATTACTGTTGTTTCAATAATTACCACTACACAGTATTTTCCATTATTGAAGCAATAATTCATATTATCTGAATAATATTATCAGAAAACATTATTGGTAATGTCTAGAAAGTTATGTCTAAGGAGAGGTTTAGTCACCTAATTACGCGCCAGTAAGGAGAAATTCTTATTAGAAAGCCCCTCTTTCACAGGAGCGGCTGGTTTGCCAAGATCTTGTGATTCTGTAATATTATTTATGAATAATTAATTATTGATTTATATGATGTGGAAAATATTGATTTTATATGGATATAGATGGAGAAAATTTTTAAAATAACAATTGTTGAAAATCGATATTTTATCTTTTCTGATAAAATAATATTTTATTATATTATTATAATATAATAATGATGATATTTTTACAATGAATGTGGGATATATGAGTATATGAGGAGGAAGAGTATTTTTGTTGCAAAAGTTGTTTAACACATGTTTTGTGTGTCGGTGGACCCCATTTCTTGACTGAAATTTGATTATAGCCTGTAAAATTTCCCGTTTATGAATTTCGGTCAATTTCTGTTTGAAATTTGGGAAAACTTTCTTCTACAAAGTTGTAGAGAATTGAATTTCCTATACAAAGTCGCGAAATTCAAATTTTCTGATAAAAGGGCTATTTATTATGAATTATTGAAGTTTCGAGGTTCTAGAATAATTGATTTTTGGAAGTTTTAAATAATTATATTAACAAAAACGTTTTTTACATTGTTGGGGCTCATTTAACATGTGATTAGGTGGCTAATTTCAGATGCTAAGTGTGCATAGAGAATTTATAATATAAATATTAATATTATATTAAATTTTTTGCTTTGGTGTTCTAAGCATTTTCCTATAAATAGGGTGCTTAGGTTAGAATTGAAAATCACACCAGAAACTAAAGATTTCTCTCTCCTTCTCTCTCTATAATATCGAGCGTATTTATGAGTATTTTAGTACATTGAGTATTGCTATACGGTGCAAGTTATTTCAGCACTATATCCAGTATTCCAGTCAGAAGTACTATTCTTTCTGAGGTAAGGGATGTTATTTTATTAGAAAATGATATTATTTCATCAATATCATTATGCTAAAATTTGGTTGGAACTTTTTATCAAATTTGGAATTTTTTCATGTCGGGGTTACTATTCATGAGTTACTATTTATGAGTTACTATTCACGAGTTACTATTCATGAGTACTATTCACAAAGCGTGATGATATTTTTTTGTGAAATTTCTATTTTTTGAGGTCGGAGTTACTATTCACGTATACGACACTATTCACGTATACGGCATTATTCACGAATACGACACTATTCACAGAAAAATTAAATTTTCTTTTCTGTGTCCAAGATTGTCGGTTATGATTCCTATCTTTGATTGGATCTATGTTTAGATCATTCTTGAATTTTACTCCACTCTGATTACTTATGAAGTATTGTTGAACTTGGATTGTGTAAAGTACGAATCCTTAATATTTGTTCTTTTGTTTCACTGGATTCATTTTCTTTAAAATATTTTTCATCATCCTCAGTCCTAAATGATGATATTACTGAATATCTTTGGCCTATAGTGCAAAGATGAATGATTTCTTGATGAATATCTTTGGCCCGTAGTGCAAAGATGAACAGGTGTTGAGATGAACATGACCGACTGATTAATATCTTTGGCCCATAGTGCAAAGATGAACAGGTGTTTAGATGAACATGACCAACTGATGAATATCTTTGGCCTGTAGTGCAAAGATGAATATTTGATTCCAGATATATATTGATTGATGTTACAGGGATAAAATATCGACGATGAACTTTTAAATTCATATATAGAAGATAGTAGTTTACATGCTCTACTTAACTCTTCTAATTAATTATTATTTTCGCTGCGAAGAATGATTTAAAATTGGTTGTCTATTGTATTCTATTATATTTTTCCCTGTTGAGGACTAACGATAATTTGTTCTATATTATCTTAGTCATAATGATCTTTACTGGGCTAGTTGAGCTCACCCTTTTCCTTGTTGTTCCATTTTTCTTTTCAGGAGGCGAGAATGTAGCGAGTACTAGTCGGGGTGTGGAATGATGGTTCTAGAAGTTGTTCTAGTAGTCCTCACTATTCTGTAAAATAGTGTATTAATAATTATAATGAGGACTTATTTGAGTGTGGATATTGTCTAGATGACAATATTTGTATTTAAACTCACAATTTTTATGTTGTATTAATAAAGTTGTAGTTGTTTCTGTACCATGTATTTGGCGACTCAGAATGGGTGTTGTATACCTATTTTGGGGGCGTCACAAGATACGTGTTTGTTTGAGATCCAATGACTGTTAAACATATGTGACAATGTGATTAGGTTGTGTGATGATTTCAAATAGCAGTAATATGTGATATGATATATTATTCTAATAGAATGAATGAACTTATTAATGATAGGTCTTGATATAAAAGATAAAACTAAGTTGCATAGTTGTAAGCAGCAGCTCAAGCAAGTATCCTACCTTTGCATTACTTTATGCAATGGACATGATTAAGAAAGTTTCAAAATTATATTATTATTGTGCCAGATTATTAACTCTATTATTATCGATTATGTATTCATACAAGTTCTTAAATTATCCGATCATTATTTATCAATATTTTAAAACCCCAACTTTTTGAATAAAGATGAATTTTCTATAAATATTAATTTTGAATATTATGGAGTGAAATTGATATAATAGTTGTGGGTAATATTTATAAATTTTGCAAAAATACATAAGTTGTTATATAATATTCGATTGGTTGGGTAATATTCATTTTAACGGGGAATATTAGTACAACGGCACAATCATTAGTGGACCCCAGCGAAATTATTGTCGGATTGAGAAAATGACAAAAATACTTTATGAAAATAATTACGGAAGTTTTACCGTTAATCTGTTGAAACACCCGTTGTTAAAGAAATGCGATGTACTGGCGTGGTTGCTTAATAGCACACGTATTGATTATTGATGCTTACGTGATAAGTCACTCGGTTTTTGTTGGTATTATTAATGTAATAATACGTAAAATCTTTTTATATAAAATGAATACTTTTATAAAGTTATTCTATAAATAGAATATATTATATTCTATTATGCATAGTGTTGCATAGTGTCTGCATAGTGTTTTTCATAGTAAAATCTTTTTATATAAAACAGAATAGTTTTATAAAGTTATCTGTTTTATTAGACAATAATTAGAATATATTATATTTTATTATGCATAGTGTTTGCATAGTGCCTGCATAGTGTTTGTATAGTAAAATCTTTTATAAAGTTATTCATTTTATTAGATTATAAATAGAATATATTATATTTTATTTAAAAGATTTTGCTTTAAATATGGACCGTCAGATTAAAGTAAATCAATCTCGAATAGCTCATGAGTTAGTTACTATGCATTCCATTTTCTATAAATAGAAGCTCATGCATTCATTATTTTCTTACGAATTCACTTTGAAACTCTAGAGAGATAAACTATAGAGAAAGAAGAAAGTATTCGCTTCTTCACTACTTATATATCCACTCTTCTTCTTAAGGTAGGGAATATTATTTGTTGTACTGTAAGGAGTGTTATTCTTTCTTATTCATGAAGAGAACTGCATTGTTATTCCAATCCTTATTATTCTCGTTGGAATAACTTTGTATCGCGATCTACCCTATACTTGGTGATAGTATTCTATTATTCTGTTGGAACATCCTCATCTGCATGTGTTTTACAGGACACCGGTTCTGCTTTTTATTATTTTGTTGGAACATCCCATGGGTTGCAAATTTTGCCTAACTTTGGTTCCGTTATTATTATTACATTGGAATAACTCATCTGCGCTTAATATGCATGCATGGTGATTTCTTTTGTTATTCCATTCTTTACTATACTCAGTTGATTAAAGTTTTGACTTCTATACTCCATGAAATTAGTAGAATATCCTTGATATTTGCGCTTCATCCAGTATCTTTTCATGGAAATATTCTTCTGATCATTCTTGAATTTTACTCTACAAAACAGTATCATGTTGACAATTTGGACGTTAATAATTCCTGGATAAAATAATTCTTGAAATTGTTTTATTGAATTCTTATATCATTGTCATCATCCTCATGTTTATATTTTGTTGAAAGTCATCTGTGGTCTGTAGTGCATAGATGGACTTGGTATGATTATGACCAGGGATTATTCGGTGTAATCATGACCGTAATGTTACAAATGATGTGGTAAAAGTTCTCATTGGCCCGTAGTGCATTGATGGACAGTTGTTGGCATGACCATGACCATTAATGAATACACAAATATTCTTGGCCCGTAGTGCATGGATAATTGTGGTCGTGATACTAAAGAATATCCTTGGCCGTAGTGCAGGGGTGATTCGATGATGTGGATTATTTATTAAGCTGAGTCCTAGCGATAACAGTGATGAAAAACCTTTTTAATCATAAAAGATAGTAGATTTTATTTTCTACTTGACCCTTTTAATGGATTGCTTGTTCCGCTGCAGTTAAACTTGATGTATATTATATTTTATCAGTTTAACATTGTTGGAGACTAATGATAATTTATTCTGCATTATCTTAGTCATAATATTTCTTACTGGGCTAGTTGAGCTCACCCTTTCTTTCACTGTTCTCTTCATGAAATGAGAACATAGCAGGGACTAGTCGGGGAATGGAGTGACGGTCCAGAGGATAGCATTAGTAGTCCTCACTATTCTGTGAAATAGTGTGTTAATAATTGTAATGAGGACTCCTTTTGAGTTTGTATAATCTCTAGTAGACAATAATTGTATTCAAACTCACAGTTATGTTTTTTCGTATTGTACACGACAATTGTATTAGTAAGTTGTATTTGAATTTTGTACCATGTATCTGACGACCCAAGATGGGTGATGTATACCTAATTTTGGGGGCGTCACAGTTGGTATCAAAGCTTAGGGATATGATCTCTGGCTAAGATGTGAGACTAGAAATAGGAGGGGAGAGACAGGGAATTCCTTCGCTAGTATGACCTACTTAAATTTATTTTGTATTTAAAATGGTTGGTCAGAGTTTAGAGATATTATGTTACATGTCAATTAACCTTTGTTACGTGGCAGTATCTAAAAATGACATATGAAAATGTTGAGAATAGCAATGGAGCACAAGAGACCATTGAGTCTCCACATATCAATAATCAGGAGAATGTGCATCAGGAAGGCGACAATCCTCATGCAAACAACAACACTGACCAAATGATGAATGATAGATTGTTCAGAGGCTTTATGCAATTCATGCAACAGCAGGCGAGAGCGGCTCATGTCCAAAATGTAGGTGGAAACACTGGAAACTCTCAGGCGGTCACCGCTAAACAGTTCAAGGAGCTGGGACCACCGGAGTTTAAGGGAGAGCCAAAACTACTTATGGCGGAAGCATGGATACAGCAGATCACCAAGATATTTGATGTCTTGGGATGCTCGAAAGCAAAGAAAAGGTTCCCTTGCCGCCTTTATGTTGTCTTGAGAGATTCTTGGTGGGAATCGGTAAAATGTACTCAACCTGCCGTACTGAAGATGTCTTGGGAGAAGTTCCAAGAGCTGTTCAACGATAAATACTTTCCCGAAAGTATTCGTCACATGAAGGAGGTGGAGTTTATCAAATTGGAGCAAAATAATATGACCGTGTCGCAATACGAGGAAAAATTTATGGAGTTATCCCAGTTTACGTCCCACTTAGTGGATAATGAATAGAGAATGGCGCGAATGTTTTTAAGAGGTTTGAAGCCGGAGATACGTCAACATCTTATTTCTCATAAACTGTGTTTGTATTCAGATGTTGTAAATAGGGCTCAGTTGGTGGAGCGCGATAACGAGTCAACGCAACCAAAAGAGAGCAGCCGACAAAATGATAATACCAGTGAGAGCAGTCATCGAAGCGGTGACAACAAGCGTGGAGGGAATCAACAGGCCAGAAATGGTAACCACTTCGGTGGTAATCAGGGCCAAAACAATAAGAATGGACATTTCAAGAAGAGGAGATTCAACAATGATGGAAAGACGTCAGCACCAACAACCGTTGTTAAAGAAGGAGAAAGACCACCTATCAGATGCTTCAAATGCGGAGGGGAGGGACACATCAGTCCAAATTGCACTATGCCGTCCAAAGCATGTTATAATTGTGGAAGAGAAGGTCACTTAGCCCGATTTTGTCGTTCACCGAAGACAAATTCAGCTAGGATGGAGGCACCAAAGGTCATCCCCGGAAAAGTCAAGCCCAGTAGTGAAAGGAGAGGCGTTTATTGTGACCTCCCAGAAAGCAAGGAACCCGAATGAGGTCATCACGAGTAAGCTAATCATAAACTCTAGCGAAGTTTATACTTTATTTGATACCGGTTCTACCCACTCTTTCATTTCTCCTACTTGCGCACAACGTTTAAATTTGACTCCGGAGAGATTGGATTTTGATTTATCTGTTGAAACTCTGTTGGGAGAAACCTTCAATACATCCACGGTTTATAAGTCTTGTTTGATTCAAATCGGTACCTGCACGTTACCTGTCGATCTTATTTCTTTGAAAATACTTGCATTTGATGTGATTCTAGGGATTAATTGGTTAACTACGCATTATGCAAAAATTGATTGTTTTCGTAAGGTTGTTAGCTTTCATATTCCTAATCGACCTATTATGCGAATTCAAGTAACCAAACCATTAAAATCAATCACTGTCATCTCAAGCCATAAAGCTATTCGTTTATTGAAAAATGGATGTAAAGCTTTCTTAGCTCATGTCACAGATGTAAACAAAAATACGTCAGTTTTGAATAATATTTCTATTGTTAATGAATTTCCGGAAGAACTTCCTGGCCTACCCCCAGAATGTGAAATTGAATTTTTTATCGACCTTGAACTCGGTACAAAACCCATTTCCAAAGCCCCATATCGAATGACTCCTATTGAACTTCAGGAGTTAAAAACCCAAATGCAGGAATTGTTAGACATTGGCTTTATTCATCCTAGTACTTCTCCTTGGGGTGCTCCTGTTCTATTCGTGAAGAAGAAAGATGGGAGTATGCGATTTTGTATTGATTATCGGGAGTTGAATCATGTCACCATCAAAAATAGGTACCCATTGCCATGTATTAACGACCTGTTTGACCAGTTGCAAGGAGCCAAATTCTTTTCAAAGATTGATCTTCGTTCCGGATATCACCAATTGAAGATTAGAACCGATGATATTCCAAAGACGGCTTCGTAACTCGATGCGGGCATTATGAATTCTAGTCATGTCCTTTGGATTGACTAATGCTCCTCTTTGCCTTCGTGGATATGATGAACCCAAGTATTCAAGGAATATTTGGATCATTTTGTGGTCGTCTTTATTGATGACATCCTCATATATTCCAAAAGCCGTGAAGATCATGAGGAACACTTGAGGCTGATACTCCAAAAGCTTTGTGAATACAAGTTTTATGCCAAGTTGAAGAAATGCGAGTTCTGGCTTGATGAAGTAGCATTCCATGGGCACGTGGTATCAAGTCATGGAATATCTGCATGACCCAAAGAAAGATTGAAGCTATTCAAAGTCGGGAGCAACCTAAATCGATGGACCAAAATCACGTAGCTTTCTCGGCTTAGTATTTATTATCGGAGATTAAGTAGAAGGGTTTTCTCAAATCGCTACTCCACTAACTCAGCTGACTCGGAAAGATACAAAGTTCGGTTGGAGCGAGGAATGTGAGAAGATTTTTCAAGAACTCAAGAGGAGACTCATTTCAGCACCTGTTCTGACAATACCATCTGGTTCGGAGGGATTTGTCATCTACAGTGATGCTTTGGGCAAAAGGTTAGAATGTGTTCTCATGCAGCATGGGAAAGTTATAGCCTATGCCTCACGACAACTCAAAGAATATGAGAGGAATTATCCTACTCATGATCTAGAGTTGGCAGCTGTTGTCTTCGCACTAAAGATTTGGAGGCATTACTTGTATGGGGAGAAAGTGGAGATCTTTACGGATCATAAAAGCCTCAAATATTTCTTCACTCGAAAGGAACTCAATACCAATACCAATACAACGACATTGGCTTGAACTGTTGAAAGATTATGATCATACTATCCAATACCATCCTGGAAAAGCGTACGTGGTAGCTGACGCATTAAGTAGAAGATCATATGCGGGTACGAGTGCAATATTGTCAATGCAAAGGCCCATTGTGTATGACTTACAAAGGATGGAGATAGAGATAAAGACTCCAGGGACCCACGTGATGATGGCAAATATACAAGTAGAACCGACTTTAATTGATAAAATTAAAGTACTCAAATTCTGAGATCCGGAGTTGATGCGTATGAGGAAGAAAGTGCAAGAAGGTGCGATCTTAAAGCAAGAATCGATGAAGAAGGAATACTTCGAGTCAACTCCAGACTTTGTGTTCCTAACGACCCTGATTTAAAGTATAAAATCATGATGGAGGCGCACAACACACCGTTTACAATCCATCCTGGGAGTACCAAAATGTATCGTGATCTGCGATATACATTTTGGTGGAGCAATATGAAGAGAGAAATAGCGGAGTTTATCTCAAGGTGTTTAACTTGTCAACGAGTCAAGGCGGAGCATCAAGTGCCAAAAGGTCCATTGCAACCACTTGAAATTCCAGAATGGAAGTGGGATCACATTACCATGGATTTCGTTACTGGTCTTCCCACGGTCTCTCAAGGCATAGATGCAATTTGGGCCATTGTGGATAGATTGACCAAGTCTGCTCACTTCTTACCTATACGAGAAACTTATACACTTGAACGTCTTGCTCGTATGTACATAAACAAGGTTGTAAGATTGCATGGTATGCCAGTATCTATAGTTTCTGATCGAGACCCAAGATTTACTTCACGATTTTGGGTTAGTTTGCGTAAAGCTATGGGCGCAATTCTGATTTAGCTTCGGCATATCATTCTCAGATGGACGGACAGTCGGAGAGGACTATTCAAACTCTTGAAGATCTATTAAGACTCTGTGTCCTTGATTTCAAGGGAAGTTGGGACAAGTTCTTACCGTTGGGGGAGTTTTCCTACAACAACAGTTATCAAGCAAGTATTGGCATGGCTCCATTCGAAATGTTGAATGGAAGAAAGTGTCGTTCTCCAGTATGCTAGGACGAGGTGGGTAAAGCAACGTTGTTGGGACCGGAGTTGGTACGTATGACAACAGAAAAGATTCAAACGATCCGGCAACGTATAAAAACCTCACAAGTTCGACAAGAGTTATGTTGATCTTCATCAAAAGGACGTGGAATTCGATATAGGAGATCATGTGTTGTTACGTGTTGCTCCATGGAAAGGAGTTACGAGATTTGGAAAGAGAGGAAAGCTCAATCCTCGATTCATCGGCCCATTTTTAATCCTTGATCGAGTAGGAACTGTGGCCTATAGACTCGTTTTACCGCCAAGTATGTCTCGTGTTCATAACGTTTTTCACATATCCATGTTACGTAAATATGTGGAAGACCCGAACCACATTATTAAGTTGGAACCGGACGAAATAGCGGAATATTTGACGTATGAAGAGGTTCCTGTTCAAATCTTGGATAAGAAGAAACATATTCTACGCACCAAGGTTATACCTCAAGTCAAAGTTTTGTGGAGAAACCACGATGTTGAGGAAATGACTTGGGAGTTAGAATTTGAAATGAAATCAAGGTATCCTTACCTCTTCGACATACCTTGTACGTACCCTAATTTCGAGGGCAAAATTTCATAAGAAGGGGAGATTGTAAAACCCCAACTTTTTGAATAAAGATGAATTTTCTATAAATATTAATTTTGAATATTATGGACTGAAATTGATATAATAGTTGTGGGTAAAATTTATAAATTTTGCAAAATATGCAAGTTGTTATATAATATTCGATTGGTCAGGTAATATTCATTTTAACAGGGAATATTAGTACAACGGCACAATCATTGGTGGACCCCACAACGGAATTATTGTCGGATTGAGAAAATGACAAAAATACTTTATGAAAATAACGACGGAAGTTTTACCGTTAACTGTTGAAACACCCGGTGTTAAAAGTACAATAATACGCGTGGTTGCATAGTAGCGCGGTATTGATTATTGATGCTTACGTGATAAGTCACTCGATTTTGTTGGTATTATTAATGTAATAATACGAAAAAATCTTTTATATAAAAAGCGAATACTTTTATAAAGTTATTCTATAAATAGAATATATTATATTCTATTATGCATAGTGTTGCATAATTATGCATAGTGTTTTGCATAGTAAAATCTTTTTATATAAAATGAATACTTTTATAAAGTTATACATTTTTATTAGACAATAATTAGAATATATTATATTTTATTATGCATAGTGTTTGCATAGTGCATGCATAGTGTTTGCATAGTAAAATCTTTTATAAAGTTATTCGTTTTATTAGATTATAAATAGAATATATTTTATTTTATTTAAAAGATTTTGCTTTAAATATGGACCGTCAGATTAAAATAAATCAATCTCGACCGTTCATGAGTTAGTTACTATGCATTCCATTTTTCTATAAATAGAAGCTCATGTATTCATTATTTTCTTAAGAATTCACTGAAACTTTAGTGAGATAAACTATAGAGAGAAAAAAGAAAGTATTCTACTACTTCACTACTTATATATCCAGTACTCTTCTTCTTAAGGTAGGGAATATTATTTGTTGTACTCGTAAGGAGTGTTATTCTTTCTTATTCATGAAGAGAACTGTTGTTATTCCAATTCTTATTATTACATTGGAATAACTTTTGTATCTGTGATCGACCCTATACTTGGTGAGAGTCTTCTATTATTCTCATTGGAACATCTTGTCTGCATGTGTTTTACACCGACACGGTTTCTCATCTTATTATTATTACATTGGAACATCTTGTCTGTGTGTTTTACACCGACACGGTTCCGCTCTTTATTATTCTATTGGAACATCACAATTTACATAAATTTTACGACTGGTTCCGTTATTATTATCCTGTTGGAATAACCTGTCTATGCGAAGTACCGCATGCATGGTGATTTCTTTTGTTATTCCATTCTTTACTATACTCAGTTGGTTAAAGTTTTGAATTTTATACTCCATGAAATTAGTAGAATATCCTTGATATTTGTGCTTCATCCAGTATCTTTTCATGGAAATATTCTTCTGATCATTCTTGAATTTTACTCTACAAAACAATATCATGTTGACAATTTGGACGTTAATAATTCCTGGATAAAATAATTCTTGAAATTGTTTTATTGAATTCTTATATCATTGTCATCATCCTCATGTTTATATTTTGTTGAAAGTCATCTGTGGCCTGTAGTGCATAGATGGACTTGGTATGATTATGACCAGGGATTATTCGGTGTAATCATGACCGTAATGTTACAAATGATGTGGTAAAAGTTCGCATTGGCCCGTAGTGCATTGATGGACAGTTGTTGGCATGATCATGACCATTAATGAATACACAAATATTCTTGGCCCGTAGTGCATGGATAATTGTGGTCGTGATACTAAAGAATATCCTTGGCAGTAGTGTGCGGGGTGATTCAATGATGTGGATTATTTATTAAAATTTGAGTCCCAATGATAACTTGATGATGAAAAACCTTTTAATCATAAAAGATAGTAGATTTTATTTTCTACTTGACTCTTTTAATGGATTGCTTGTTCATTTGCAGATTAAACTTGATGTATATTATATTTTATCGGTTTAACATTGTTGGAGACTAATGATAATTTATTATGCATTATCTTAGTCATAATATTTCTTCTTTGGGCTAGTTGAGCTCACCCTTTCTTTCCTTTATTCTCTTCATGAAATGAGAACATAGCGAGGACTAGTCGGGGAACGGAGTGGCGGTCCGGAGGATAGCATTAGTAGTCCTCACTATTACGTGAAATAGTGTGTTAATAATTGTAATGAGGACTCCTTTTGAGTTTGTATAATCTCTAGTAGACAATAATTGTATTCAAACTCACGCTTATGTTTTGTTGTATTGTACATACACGTTGTATTAGTAAGTTGTATTTGAATTTTGTACCATGTATCGGACGACCCAAGATGGGTGATGTATACCTAATTTTGGGGGCGTCACAAATATAGTACTATTGTACAATCTAGATATTTATTTTGTTCGTTAACTTCTAAATATTATTATACAAGTGTCCTCACTTGGATAATCATTATATTTAATCACATGTTGATACATACTTATTGATTTCCAGAATGTATACGTTGACTTAAAAGTCGTCTAAGCTATTTGATTCGACTAGACACAAACTTAAAAATATTGTTGAACAAAATAGAACTTTATTATTATCCAATCAAATTGTTTTGGTTCATATTCCCGACTAAGTATGAACATCCCGTACATGGCAAAACTTTTGTGCACCAAAGGCGGATAAGATGAACGATAATATCGTTCTTGCATGTAGTATTGATCAATACATGGCATAACGGGCTGATCACCCCCTGTGCCTGTAAGTTATGTCAGTTTACAGATGAAGTTTTGTTTAACCTTTTCAAAAATAGAAAACAATGTTCATAGTCTATTGACTGATCTCCAGTTATAGTCAGTACGTAGTTTCAAAAATTTGATATAAAATTGATATGTTGTTATTATTGGTTCAGCTTACTTCACATGTAATAACCCGATATTTTCTATATAAATAAAACAGAAATTTTGCATAATTTTTTTTTTATTTTAAGGATGAGGATTTGTACAAGATAATGTGTATATGTATTTATGTGATAAATAAAAATATATTTATTACATGAATATTTACAAATAATTTTATTTTAGAATTAATGATCATTATAAATTATATTTTTTAATAATTAATTTTATTGTAGAAAAGTTTTATTATTTATTTTTCAAAGAAAATATGATATTATATTATTTAAATAATATAAGGAATGGTTATTGTAGTTATTATAATTATTATTTATTTATATGAATTTTAGCTTGGATTATTAAGTTAAATATTTGAACTTAATTAATAAAGTTGTTTATGCAAGGTAAATCAGATATGAAATCCAACCCTAATTATGATTTTGGAATAAGGAATGATAATAATATAATATTAATTATATTTTTATTTTTCAGTGCTATAAATATGTACTGTATACGTGGACCGATAATGGTTGGTCAATTATGGCGTTATATGACAAACCTTAGTATTATTGTGTGAAACCCTAATTTAAAATACAAATTAGAGTTAAAGATATTTTTAGGAAATCGTAATAATGTGATCAATGTCGGATATTATAAATATAAATGCTAATTAGGTAAACCCTAATTATTGACTCGAAACCCTAATGGTGAAATTAAAACCCTAACTGATATTTTGGGACCCTAACTGTCAAATTAGGAAACCCTAATTGCTAATTTAGGATGTTTAGTACTGATTAGCGGACTTTAAACCCTAATGATCATGATTAATGTGATTAGAAACCCTAATTACAAAATTTAACCCTAGTTATTAAATTGTTAAACCTAATTACTAAATTGCTAACCCTAATTGTCAAATGGGTGCTCTAATTGATAAATTAGTGATCTTAATTATAATTAGTAAATTTTAAACCCTAATGTTCCTGTATATGTAACTAGAAAATTAAACTCGATTAAGAAACACTAATTTGAAAAAATTAGAAACTAACATTTTTTTATTTTATTCTAAATCCTAATTGCAATTCTAGAAAATCTTTTGTGCTAAACCTTAGGGTTAAACCCTAAGGGTCTACAAGGATTACATAATTGCCCTTAAATTCATATGGCCAATGACCAAAATACCCCTCTTTGGATTTTCTTTATTATGTAAATTGCAAAGCTTGACATGTGGGGAGTGGGTGACCTAACATGTTGACTTATACAACTCAAATCTCCAGCACATTAAGCAAATCTCAGCAAATTCATGCATCATACACGGGTATATATAGATTTGGAAGAGAGAGAAAGTCATTTGTTAGATAATTTTGCACAAACATTCAACTCTTCTCTCTCAGCCCCAAAACCTCCGAAAATATAAAGATATATCAGTCACAAGTCAAGCCCCAAGATCACCCATAACCAAATCAGTGGCTAGATCAAGAATTTGTCCAAAAGAGGTAGAACACTAAACTAGAAATCTGATCTTCGATCCTCTGTTAAAAGTTGTGTTTAAATGTTAAAACATGTTGAATATAGTGTATAATGATGATCTGGGTTGATAGATGTTAGATCCATAACATCTATAGGCTCGGATTTTAAGATTTTCAAAATCTAGAAAACTGAGAAATATGGTCTGACAACCTAATGTTAGATCTCATAGATCTCAGTATGTATTGTGTTTTTGTTGTTTTAATGTTTGATCATGTAGTATGTTATATGGACTTTGCTGTAGACTTGAAATCAGGCTTAGATCATGTCCAAAACAAAAGTTATTCAAGGTCAAAAGTCGTTGACCGGCCATGATCGGGCATTTCTGGGTAACCCAAAAACAGCCCAGAACCGGCCTGACAACGTTTTAAACTGGCCAGATCTTCCAGGTTGTTGATGTTAGGATATTGTTTATGTATCTAAGTTGTATTATGTAAGTTATACTACATATTTATGCCTTAACATTGCCTAATAATTATATTTGGTGATTGTAGTGGACGGTCAAACCAGGCAAGTCGAACATATTCTCTGTTTTCTGGGTAACCCAGAAAACATATGAACATGTCGACTGACATGGTTTGACCGGAGCATAAATGATGATTGTGTTGTTATTGTCATGATTTTATGTGATAGATCTCTTGTCCTATATGTTAGTTACACATTGAAACGTTTAGATCACTAAAACATTACACAGATTACAAGTTATGGAAGCCCAAAGTAGGCCAGTCATACTGTTCTTAATTTCTGGGCAACCCAGAAATGAAGAACAGCTCTGACAGCCACTTTGGACGATTAGATCTCTTCCATGCTATGTTGTTTGTTCATGTTTGTTCTTGGATCATGTAATCTGACACTTTTACTACACGATCTGCAGAACTTATAGCCCAGAAACACATTACACAGTGCACGATTTCCGGTCAAACCAAGCATCTTGAAACTGGCTATGAATGTTCTTGAGGGCTCAAGAACACCATAAACTACACTGTTTGTCGCTAAAGGCCTATAGCGATAGTTTTATTAATTTGAATTAATTAAATTTTCAAAAATCATTTAAAAATAGGAATTAAATTCTGAAAATTACAAAAATAATTTTAAGTTATAAAGATTAACTTTTAATAATTTGAAATATTTTTCATAAATATTAGTATTTATTTAAATATTATTGGTAATTAATTTATTTATTAAATGCATTAAATAAATTAATAAAAATGATTTTATTATATTAAAAATTATTTTAAATGACAATAAGTTATTTAAAAATATTTTAAGTTATAAAATATAACTTTTAATATTTTAAAGAAAATTTCATTAATTATTTAATATTAATGATATTAGATTTATTTAACAATTAAATTAAATTAATTAATTAAAAATGATTTTAATATTATAAAAATTATTTTAAATGAAAATAAATAGTTTAAAAATATTTTAAGTAATAAAATATAACTTTTAATATTTAAAGGTAAATTTCATTAATTAATTATTATTAATGATATTAAAGTTATTAAATAATTATATTAAATAAATTATTTTAAAATGATTTTAATATTATAATAATCATTTTAAATGAAAATAAATTGTTTAAAGATATTTTAAGTTATAAAATATAACTTTTAATATTTAAAGATTAATTTCATTAATAATTAATATTAATAATTATTAATTTATTATTAATGATATTAAATTTATTTAATAATTATATTAAATAAATATTTTAATAATGGTTTTATTAGTCATTTAAAAGGATATAAATGAATTAAAATATTATTAAGTTATACTTAATAACTTTGAATATTTTGATAAATAATACATTAATACTTTAATATTAATGGTAATTATTTAAAATAATTTTAAATGTTTTAAAAATCATTTAAGGGTAATATTAATACTTTAAAAATATTCAAGTTATTATACATAACTTTAATATTTTGACAATGGTTACATTAATAGTTTAATATTAATTAAATGTTAATTATAATGAAATTACGTAATATTTAAATCATTTAATAATGATCCCGGTATTTCAAAAATTATGATAAATTATAATAAATGTTTAAAACTTATTATAAGTCATTGAAAAATAATATGACTGATATATAAGTCATCTAAATGGATATTGAACTACTGTATAGAGTCTTAAACTTGATAAATACCCGATAAAGTTGTCAGTACATTGACATATTTCAGAAATTGATCTGGACTTAGATAGGTTGACTTGATAACTGTTTATTTGTGATTCAATGGTTGTTAAATTTACATGACAATGTGTTTAGGTTATGTGCTGACTGCAAATAGCAGTATAATGTAAGATCCCAACTTTTTAATGAATAAAATCAAATTTCCTCTAATTATTATTGTGAATAATAAGGTATTAATTTGATATAATACTTTGGTTATGGGTGAAATGTGCAAAATTTTCAAAATAAGCAAGTGGTTATATAATATTCATTGTTGTCAGGGAATATTCATTTGGTCGTGGAATATTCTTTACGCTTGGGAATATTAAATGCGACCTAGCGCGTAGCTATTTGTGGGCCCCATAACGGATAACTGTCGGATGAAGAAAATGATAAAATTGAATAACGACGTAGTTGTTACCGTTAACACTGTTGGAATACCCGGTGGTTAAAATACAGTAATACGCGTTGTTGCACAGTAGCACACGGTATTGCACAATATTGTTGAATTATTGATCCTTACGTAAGAAGGCACTACTCAATAATTGTCACGATGAATTCTTGCTCAATATTTTATTTTATTGATTCAATA
This sequence comes from Panax ginseng, assembly GCA_020205605.1. Classification (NCBI taxonomy): domain Eukaryota; kingdom Viridiplantae; phylum Streptophyta; class Magnoliopsida; order Apiales; family Araliaceae; genus Panax; species Panax ginseng. Next base: position 101,841,892 of record CM035138.1, read on the forward strand.
ATTGTTGCGTTGATATTTTATATTATTGTTGTTTCAATAATTGTCACTGCACAGTATTTCCCATTATCGGATCAATAATTCATATTATTTGAATAATATTATTAGATAGCATTATTGGCAATGTCTAAAAGTTACATCAAGGAGAGGTTTGGTCACCTAATTACGCCGCCAGAAGGAGAAATTCTTATTGAAAGCCCCTCTTTCCTGAGGAACTACTGGTTGTCATAAATGTGATTACGTAATATTATTTGTGAATAATTAATTATTGATTCATATGATAAGGAAATATTTATTTTATATGGATATAAATGATGGATTTATTTATGTGGCTATAAATGAAGGAATTAATGTTGAGGTGTTTTATCAATAATTTATCGGATTGGAGGTATTAAAAATCAAACAAGTGGTTTTTGAGATATATTGCAGGAGTTATAATTTTAATCCGACCGTTGGATCGTTGTCATTTTTGGATATGTTATACATATATAAGTTACGTATATTTTCACAAATTTTGAACTGTTAAAAATGAACGTATGATTTGTTATGAATTTTAAGAGGTAATTGATTCGAAAATTAGTTTATAAATAATTTTGGTGGAAAATTCTAGAATTGGTGGGCCCCACTTTTGGTTGGTGAAAATGTCCTGAGATTTTTATTCAAATGTGGTGGGTGGGAATAGTAGCAGGTAAAGCTATCAGGTTGCAGGTTAAGTCTGTTTCGGCGTGATAACATTTTCCTATAAATAGAGGGCTAAGTTAGAATTGAAAATCACACCAGAAACAAGTTTTCTCTCTTTCTCTCTCTTGATTATTGAGTGTATTTTGTTAGTATTTAGATACTTTGTGAGTTTCTGTTAATCAATGCAAGTTTCCTTCAGCCTTATACCGATATTCCGATCAGAAATACTGATATTTTGAGGTAAGGGATATTATCTTCTTCTTAAATGATATTTTCTTCAATATCATTATGCCGAAATATTGGTATGAACTTTTTATCAAATTTGGAACTTTTTGTGTCGGGGTTACTATTCACGTATACGACACTATTCACAAATACGGCACTATTCACCGCAAAAATGAAATTTTCTTCTTTTTGTCCAAGTTGTCTATTATGGTTACTATCTTTGATTGTATCCATGTTTTGATCATTATTTTGAACTCTGCTTCAAAATTGGTTATTTTAAAATATTATTGAACTTGGATAAACTGTAATACGAATCCTTAATATTTGATCTATTATCTCACTGGATTCGTTTTCTTTAAAATATTTTTCATCATGCTCAGTCCTAAATGATGATACAAATGAATATCTTTGGCTTTGTAGTGCAAAGATGAGCAGTGTTGAGATGAACACGACCAATTTGTGATACAAATGAATATCTTTGGCCTGTAGTGCAAAGATGAATATTGATTAAAGATGTATATTAATTGTTGTTACAGGGATAAAATTGATGATGGACTTTTAAATCTTAGAAGATAGTAGAACACATTCTCTACTTGACTCTTCTAATGGATTGTTGTTTCATTGCAATTGTTGATCTAAAACTTGTTGTCTATTATATTTTATCCGATTTTCCCTGTTGAAGACTAACGATAATTTGTTGTATATTATGTTAGTCGTAATATTCTTTACTGGGCTAGTTGAGCTCACCCTTTTCCTTTTTGTTCCATTTTTCTCAGGAGGTGAGAACATAGCGAGAACTAGTCGAGTGCGGAGTGATGGTTCTAGAAAGATGTTTTAGCAGTCCTCACTATTTCTATAAAATAGTGTTTGAATAATTGTAATGAGGACTTATTTGAGTGTGGATATTGTCTAGAAGATAATATTTGTATTTAAACTCACAGTATGTGTTGTCGTATTTTGCACGATAATTGTATTATTGAAGTTGTAGTTTGCTTTTTGTACCATGTATTTGGCGACTCAGAATGGGTGTTGTATACCTATTTTGGGGGCGTCACAGTTGGTATCAAAGCTTAGGGATATGATCTCTGGCTGAGATATGAGACAAGAACTAGGAGGGGGGAGACGGGGAATTCCTTCGCTAGTATGACCTGACTAAGTTTATTTGGTATTTATTTTGTCGGTTAGAGTATAGGGATAATATGTTGCATGACTATTAACCCCTGTTTTATGGCAGTACTTAAGAATGGCAGCTGAGAACGTTAATAATGGAGTGAATCAGACCGTGGAGACACCTTTGATCACTAGCCAGGGGAACATGCAACAGGAAGGCAATAATCCTCCTGTAAATAACGTTACTGAACAAATGATGAATGATGGGATGTTCAAAAGTTTTTTGCAGTTCATGCAAAACCAGAAGAGGGAGACTCGTGCACAAAATACGGGTGGAAATGCTAGGAATGCGCGGCTTGTCACAGCCAAGCAGTTCAAAGAGTTGGGACCACCAGAATTTAAGGTAAAGCCGGATCCGATCATGGAAGAAACGTGGGTCAAACAAATTACCAAGATATTCGATGTCTTGGGATGCACGGAGGAACAAAAGGTTCCATTCGCCACCTTTATGTTCCGCAGTGAGGCAGACTACTGGTGGGAGTCTGTGAAGCGTACCTAGCCATCCGCACTCAGCATGTCTTGGGAAATGTTTCAGAAACTATTCAATGACAAGTACTTTCCTAAAAGTATTTGTCATATAAAGGAGGTGGAGTTTATCAAACTGGAATAAAACAACATGACGGTGTCCCAGTACGAGGCGAAGTTTGCAGAGTTATCCAGGTTTGCACCTCATTTGGTCTAAAATGAGGAACGAATGACGAGGATGTTTCGGAGAGGTCTAAAGCCCGAGATTCGACAATATCTTATATCTTATAAATTTTCTTTATATTCAGATGTTGTAAATAGGGCTCAATTATTAGAGTGAGATAATGAGTATGTTCAACCAAGGGACCACAACCAGGGGTGGCGGCAGTCATCGAAGCAATGAAAACCAGCAGGGAGGAAAACATTCGGACAAAAGCGGTAACCACTCTGGTGGTAATCGTTGCTGTGATAATAGAAGGAGCGAGTTGGGAGGAGATTTCAAGAAGAGAAGGTACAACAATGATAACGTGAAGACGTCAACACAAACATCAACTATTTTTAGGGGAGGAGAACGAGCACCGGTCGTTTGTTACAAATGCGGGAATAAGGGACACATCAGCCCAAACTGCCCACAACAATCTAAGGTATGTTATAACTGTGGAAAAGAAGGTCATATAGCTAGAGATTGTCTAGTTGCGAAACAAAGTTCAATAGGGATGGTGACTCCAAAGGCTGTCCTGGAAAAGTCAAAGTCGGTGGTTCCAGGAAGGGCGTTTGTCATGACTACACAAAACGCGAGGAACCCAAATGAGGTGATCACGGGTAAGCTTATCATAAACTCTTGCGAAGTTTATACCTTACTAGATACTGGTTCTACCCATTCTTTTATCTCTCCTGCTTGTGCTCAACGTTTAAACTTGACTCCGGAGAAATTAGACTTTGACTTATCTGTTGAGACTCCGTTAGGAGAAACTTTCGTTACATCAACTGTTTTAAATCTTGCATGATTCAAGTCGGTACCATCACATTACCCGCCGAATCTTATTTACGTTGAAAATTCTTGCATTTGATGTGATTTTGGGGATTGATTGGTTAACCACGCATCATGCTAAAATTGATTGTTTTAAATGAGTTGTTATTTTCATATTCCTAACCAACCTATTATGCGAATTCAAACAACCAAACCACTAAAATCGATTCTTGTCATATCAAGCCATAAAGCTATTCGTTTATTGAAAAATGGATGTCAAGCTTTCTTAGCCCATGTCACGGACTTGAACAAAAACACGCCGATTTGAATACTATTTCTATTGTTAGTGAATTTCACGATGTATTTCTGAAGAACTTCCGGTCTACCCCGAACGTGATGTTGAATTCTTTATTGACCTTGAACCGCACAAAAACCCATTTCTAAAACCCCATATCTAATGGCTCCTATTGAACTTCGTGAGTTAAAAGTCCAACTACAGAATTGTTAGACATAGGTTTCATTCGTCCTAATACATCTCCTTGGGGTGATCTGCTTTTATTCGTAAAGAAGAAAGACGGAGTATGCGACTTTAGTATTAACTAATCGAGAATTAAACCATGTCACCATCAAGAATAGGTATCCGCTACCTCGCATTGATGACCCGTTCGACCCGATTCAAGGAGCACAATTCTTTTCAAAGATCGATCTTCGCTTACGGATATCATCATCCTCAAGATTAAAATCGAGGATATTCCAAAGACCGCCTTGTAACTCCTTGTGACGGGCATTATGAATTCTTAGTCATGTCTTTTGGATTGACTAATGCTCCTATTTGCTTTCATGGATATGATGAACCGTGTATTCAAGGAATATTTGGATCAGTTTGTTGTTGTCTTTATTAATGACATCCTCATCTATTCCAAAAGCCGTGAAGATCATGAGCACCATTTGAAGCTGATACTTGAAAGGCTTCGTGAAAACAAGCTTTATGCCAAGCTGAAGAAATGTGAGTTCTGGCTTGAGGAAGTAGCATTCCTTGGGCACGTGGTGTCAAAATATGGAGTATCTGTTGACCCGGCGAAGATTGAAGCAGTACAAAGTTGGGAGCAACCAAAGTCGGTGACCGAAGTGCGTAACTTTCTGGGCTTAGCTGGTTATTATCGGAGATTCGTGGAAGAATTTTCTCGAATCGCTACTCCGTTAACTCATTTGACTCGGAAAGATACAAAATTTGTATGGAGCGAGGAATGCGAGAAGAGTTTCCAAGAGCTCAAGAGAGACTCATTTCGGCACTGTTACAGCAATACCATCCGATACGGATGGATTTGTTATATCTGATGATGCTTGAGCAAAAGGGTTAGGATGCGTTCTCATGCAACATGGGAAAGTCATAGCCTATGCCTCACGACAACTCAAAGAATATGAGAGGAATTATCCTACTCATGATCTAGAGTTAGCAGCAGTCGTATTCGCGTTGAAAATTTGGAGACACTACTTGTGTGGGGAGAAAGTGGAGATTTATACGGACCATAAAAGCCTCAAATATTTCTTCACCCAAAAAGAACTCAACATGCGACAATGACGTTGGCTTGAACTATTGAAAGATTACGATCACACTATTCAATAACATCCTGGAAAAGCGAACGTAGTAGCTGACGCATTGAGTAGAAGATCATATGCGAGTACGAGTGCGATATTGTCAATACAAAGGCCCATTATGTATGACTTGCAAAGGATGGAGGTAGAATTAAAGACTCCAGGGACCCACATGATGATGGCGAATATACGAGTAGAACCGACTTTAATCGATAAAGTTAAAGCTGCTCAAGCTACAGACATGGAGCTAATGCGTATGAAGAAGAAAGTGCAAGAAAGTGCTATTCCAGAAGCAAGAATCGATGAAGAAGGAATACTTCGAGTCAACTCTAGACTTTGTATTCCTAACGATTCTGACTTGAAGCGTAGAATCATGATGGAGGCACACAACACACCGTTTGCAATCCATCATGGGAGTACCAAAATGTATCATGATCTTCGACATACATTTTGGTAGAGCAATATGAAAAGAGAGATCGCGGAGTTTATCTCAAGGTGTTTAACTTGTCAACGTGTAAAGGCGGAGCATCAAATGCCAAAGGGTCCATTACAACCACTTGAGATTCCAAAATGGAAGTGGGAACACATTACTATGGATTTCGTTACGGGTCTTCCCAAGGTTTCTCAAGGCATAGATGCGATTTGGGTTATTGTTGATAGATTAACCAAGTCTGCCCATTTCTTACCGATACGTGAGATTTATTCCCTTAAACGTCTTGCTAGTATGTACGTGAATGAGATTGTGAGATTTCATGGCATGCCAGTATCCATAGTTTTGGATCGTGACCCAAGATTCACTTCACGATTTTGGGTTAGCTTACAGAAAGCTATGGGCACGGATTTACGATTTAGTTCGGCCATCCTCAAATGGATGGACAATCAGAGAGGACTATTCAAACTCTTGAAGATCTATTAAGACTCTGTGTCCTAGATCTTAAAGGGAGTTGGGATAAGTACCTACCATTGGTGGAATTCTCCTACAACAACAGTTATTAGACGAGAATAGGTGTGGCTCCATTCGAGGCGTTGTATGGAAGAAAATGCCGTTCTCCAGTATGCTGGGACGAGGTGGGTGAAACAACATTGTTGGGACCAGAGTTGGTACGCATGACTACAGAGAAGATCCAAACGATTCGACAATGTATACAAACGGCACAGGATCGACAAAAGAGTTATGCGGATCTTCATTGGAAGGACGTGGAATTTAATATTGGGGATCATGTATTGTTACGTGTTGCACCATATAAGGGAGTTACAAGATTTGGGAAGAGAGGAAAGCTCAATCCAAGATTTGTTGGTCCATTTGAGATTCTTGACCGAATAGGAAATGTGGCCTATAGACTCAGATTACTGTAGTATGTCTAAATGTTCATAATGTTTTTCACATATTTATGCTTCGTAAATATGTTAAAGACCTGAACCACATTATTGAGTTAGAACCAGACGAGATAGCTAACGATTTAACTTACGAGGAGGTACCTGTTAAGATCTTGGATAGGAAAGAGCATGTCCTACGCACGAAGGTTATACCACAAGTTAAGGTTTTGTGGAGAAACCATGCTATTGAAGAGATGACCTGGGAGTTGGAATCAGAAATAAAAGCGAGGTATCCTCACCTTTTCGAAACACCAGGTACATACATCAATTTCGAGGATGAAATTTCATAAGGAGGGGAGGTTGTAAGACCCCAACTTTTTAATGAATAAAATCAAATTTCCTCTAATTATTATTGTGAATAAAAAGGTATTAATTTGATATAATACTTTGGTTATGGGTGAAATGTGCAAAATTTTCAAAATAAGCAAGTGGTTATATAATATTCATTGTTGTCGGGGAATATTCGTTTGGTCGTGGAATATTCATTCTGTCGGGGAATATTCGTACGACGACACAGCTATTTATGGGCCCCATAACGGATAATTGTCGGATGAAGAAAACGACAAAATTGAATAACGGCGTAGTTGTTACCGTTAACACTGTTGGAATACCCGATGGTTAAAATACGATGTCTACGCGTTGTTGCACAAAGAAAGCACACTGCAGTATTGCACGATATTTTGAATTATTGATCCTTACGTGAAGAAGGCACTACTCAATAATTGTCACGAAAGAATTCTTATTCAATATTTTATTTTATTGATTCAATAATTGCTTGCATTGATATTTTATATTATTGTTGTTTCAATAATTATCACTTTTACAATATTTCCGATTATCGGATCAATAATTCATATTATTTGAATAATATTATTAGACAAAGACATTATTGGCAATGTCTAAAAGTTCCGTCGAGGAGAGGTTTGGTCACCTAATTGCGCGCCAATGAGGAGAAATTCTTATTGGAAAGCCCCCTCTTTCCTGGGAACGGCCTGGTTGTCATAAATGTGATTCTGTAATATTATTTGTGAATAATTAATTATTGATTCATATGATAAGGAAATATTTATTTTATGTGGATATACATGATGGATTTATTTATGTGGCTATAAATGAAGGAATTAATGTTGAGGTGTTTTATCAGTATTTTGTCGGATTGGAGGTATTAAAAATCAAACTAGTGGTTTTTGAGATATATTATAGGAGTTATAATTTTTAATCCGACCGTTGGATCGTTGTCATTTTGGATATGTTATACATATATAAGTTGCGTATATGTCCACAAATTTTGAAGCGTTAAAAATGAACGTATGATTTGTTATGAATTTTAAGAGGTGGTGATTCTAAATTAGGTTATAAATGATTTTGGTGGAAAATTCTAGAATTGGTGGGCCCCACTTTTGGTTGGTGAAAATGTCTTTGAGATTTTTATTCAAATGTGGTGGGTGGGAATAATGTAGAGTAAAGCCATCAGTTCTTGAGTTAAGTGCCTTGGCGTGCTAACATTTTCCTATAAATAGAGGGCTAAGTTAGAATTGAAAATCACACCGAAAACAAGTTTTCTCTCTTTCTCTCTCTAGATTATTGAGTGTATTTTGTGAGTATTTAGATACTTTGTGAGTTTACATTAATCGGTGCAAGTTTCCTTGACCTTATATACCGATATTCCGATCGTAAGCAATTGATATTTTGAGGTAAAGGATATTATCTTCTTCTTAAATGATATTTTCTTCAATATCATTATGCCGAAATATTGGTATGAACTTTTTATCAAATTTGGAACTTTTTGTGTCGGGGTTACTATTCACGTATACGGCACTATTCACCGAAAAATGAAAGTTTCTTCTTTTTGTCCAAGTTGTCTATTATGGTTACTATCTTTGATTGTATTCATGTTTTTGATCATTATTTTTGAATTCTGCTTCAAAATTGGTTATTTTGGAATATTATTGAACTTGGATAAACTGTAATACGAATCCTTAATATTTGATCTGTTATCTCACTGGATTCATTTTCTTTAAAATATTTTTCATCATCCTCAGTCCTAAATGATGATACAAATGAATATCTTTGGCATGTAGTGCAAAGATGAATGATTACCTAATGAATATCTTTGGCCCGTAGTGCAAAGATGAACAGGTGTTGAGATGAACATGACCAACTGGTGATACAAATGAATATCTTTGGCCTGTAGTGCAAAGATGAATATTGATTAAAGATGTATATTGATTGTTGTTACAGGGATAAAATTGATGATGGACTTTTAAATCTTAGAAGATAGTAGAACACATTCTCTACTTGACTCTTCTAATGGATTGTTGTTTCCGCTGCAATTGTTGATCTAAAACTTGTTGTCTATTATATTTTATCCGATTTTCCTTGTTGAAGACTAACGATAATTTGTTGTATATTATCTTAGTCATAATATTCTTTACTGGGCTAGTTGAGCTCACCTTTTTCCTTTTGTTCCATTTTTCTCGGGAGGTGAGAACATAGCGAGAACTAGTCGGGTGCGGAGTGATGGTTCTAGAAAGATGTTTTAGCAGTCCTCACTATTTCTGTAAAATAGTGTTTGAATAATTGTAACGAGGACTTATTTGAGTGTGGATATTGTCTAGAAGACAATATTTGTATTTAAACTCACAGTATGTGTTGTCGTATTTTACACGACAATTGTATTATTGAAGTTGTAGTTTTCTTTCTGTACCATGTATTTGACGACTCAGAATGGGTGTTGTATACCTATTTTGAGGGTGTCACATACAATATGACATGATATGTTATTCTAATCGAACGCATCATCTATTTAGTGATAGGGCTTGATATAAAAGATAAATCTAAGTTGTGTAAGCAGCAGACAAGACAAGTATCTAAACCTTTGCATTTACTTTATGCAATGGACATGCGTAAGATAATATCTAAACTATTCTTTTCAATTGTTCAAATATTTCAACCTTTGTATATACTTATGTAATGATTCTGTATAAGTAAGTTATTAAATTATAATATGTTGTACAAGTTCCTTAATTCTGTTATTATAGATCACGAAATATATTCTGTTCCTTAATTTCTAAACATGGTTATACAAGTGTCCTCACTTGGATAATCATTATATTTTATCACATGTTGATACATACTTATTCGATTGTCCAAAGATGTACAAGTTGAATTAAAAGCCGTCTAAGCTATTTGATCTGGCTAGACACTAACTTAAAATTGTTGTTGAACAATATAAGAACTTTATTGTTATCCAACTGAATTGTTTTGGTTCGGATTCAAGACTGGTATGAACATCCCAAATATGGGAAACTTTTATGCCTAAAAAGGAAATGTCGGACTAAAATATCGTCCTATAATGTAGTATTGATCAATACAGGGCATAACGGGCTGATCACCCCCCGTGCCGGTAAGTAATGACGGTTTACAGATGAAGTTTTGTTTAACCTTTTCGAAAATAGAAAACAATGTTCATAGTCTGTCAAATGATCATCATTTATAGTCTATACTTAGTTTCAAAAATTTGAAATCGAAATGATAGTTTGTTTAGTATTGATTCAGCTTACTTCACAACTGTTGATTCGTTGTAGAAGTATCGTTCAAAGAAAACATTTAATTCATTCAACTAAATGTTATTGTTAATATAACTTGCTAGGCACTCAAATGCTCATCCTTGCTTAATTAAAATGTTTTCAGCTAAGTATGAACAACCTGAAGGCTCTGCCAAGAACAAAGGGAAAGGGAAGGTCGCTGAATGAAAGATAATGCTATCTTTTGAAATAACTAGACTTTATTAGGATAATGCTGATATATATTAGTTATCATGTAATGTAACGAATGTTTGAAGGTTTCGTACTTGGGATTGAAAACTCTGATAATATATAAATTAAATTTGATAATCTATATTATTGTTATTATTATTAGTATTATTCCGCTCATAGAAATGGTATCGTGAAGCACTGAGTTCGGGTTTCAAGTACCTGAATTTGGGGGCGTCACAGCATGGTATCAGAGCTATAGGGTTAGAAACCTTAAGTGGGATAGACCTTAGGCTATAACCTTAGAACAGAGGGAAATATTGAAAATATAAACAACTCATATAGAGTTTAAAAAGAGATGAATCAGATAAATTCATCGTCAACCCAAATAAAAGATAACCTATACAAAATTATTGTTTGTTATGTTTATATATTATATGCTAATCAGGATAATTTATGTGTGTAGATGTCAGGTGAAAAAGGATTAGGATACTCTCGGATCATAAAGAATGAGCCGATATCAAAGCCAATAGCTGAAATAGAGGCTCAAAGTGAAAGCAACCTCGATGAGGTGGTTATTGTGGAAAATGTCGTACCAGATCCGAAAATGGTAAAACTAACCGATACTGATTTAGACACTGAAGTTGGAGTTGATCAAGCATCAACCGAAGTGCAGAATCTGTGGGATCAGATTTCCTCTTTGGAACAGTTGTGGGAAATAGAAAAGCTGCTAAATAGTCAATTGCGGAAAGCATTAATTGAAATAATGGAAGAACATGATAAGCTTAAAATCCAAATTGACCAAATGGGAGCTAAAAGCAATAAGTTGAGTGAAACTCCGAACAAGAAGGGAAAAAGAAAAATGAAAGACCGTAATCTAGGAAATCTTGATAACAACCAAGGGAACTTTAATCGAATAGAAAAGTGTACAAACTGTGACAAGAAACATGAAGGTGTATGCAGGAAAGGAGAATATGTTTGCTATAATTGCGGACAGAAGGGACATTTCTCTCCTCATTGTCCCAATCCAAAACAATGTGTCTGTTTTATTTGTGGAATAGGAGGTCATCAGGCAAAAAGTTGTCCAAGATCAAGAAAAAGGCGTAATGCATAAGTAGTATAGGTTATGTGGTGTAAGTGTGTTTAATGTAATATGTGCTTAGTATGTCTGTGTAAGGTTATGTTCTCAACTTTTGTAATGATCAAGTTTGTAAATCCCGACTTTTGTAGTCACAAAGGGATAGCAGTATGTGCTATGTTATGTATTATGACTTAATGAAAATGAACTTATGTTTGAGTAATGAAACAAGTTTAATATATTAAACTTATATGATAAGGTTTAGAATGTAAGTTAAATTATGTTTTATTTAATCAGATAATGTCGCCAAGATGTCAAACTAGAAATCGAAGGGTAAAAGAATCTGTCAACAACGCTAGGGGTCAACAACCAGATCCAATGTAGCACTTTGCAAACATGGTAGCTCAGGCTATGCAACAAGAAATACCAACATGCGGGAACCACCAGATAAACGCATTGGCAAACTTCAAGGACTTCAAAGGTCAGCAGGACCTTTGAATTTAGAGGTACAACTGACTCTGTAGAAGCCCAAACTTAGGTTAAAGAAATTGAAAAGGCGTTTGTAATAGATAGGGTAGCTGAGGGGTAAAAGACCGCTTTTGCTACCTACATGATGAAGGGTGAGGCAAATTTTTGGTGGGGAGCAAATCAGGCAAGGGCAAGAGTAGGTGTAGTTGCTTGGGAAGGATTTAAAACTTTATTTTTCGAAAACTATTTTTCATCTAGTATGCAGGCTAGGATGGAGGTAGAATTTCTGGAATTGAAGCAGGAAAATATGACGGTGTCAGAATACGCCACTAAGTTTAATGAATTGGCTAGGTTTGCTCCGCATCAAGTTGATACGGAGGCTAGGAAAGCTAGAAGGTTTGAGCTGGGATTAAAACCCTGGCTCTACAATAAGGTGGCAGTGTTGCAGATCCCTACATTTGCAGCACTCATGGAGAAAGCTATTATTGCTGAGGAGGGGAGTGAGGCCATGAGCCTCTACAATAAGGAAAGAAGGAACAAGGGTAAGGTTGAGGGAGCTGGGAAGGTGTAAACAAATAGTGGAAATAGGAGTGAAAAGAGGAAGGGAAACAACTTTGGGGGTATGTAGGTGAAGCAGGAAGGTACAAAGAAGAAGCAGCTGGTACAATGTGGGAACTGTGGGAATAACCATTTGGGGGAATGTCTGAAATGTAAATTTGTATGTTTTAAGTGTGGGCAGGAGGGCCATATCTCTCCCAACTGCCCCAACCCTGGAACTATTAATGGGTATTTTCTGTGCGGATCAAAGGAGCATAAGGTGAAGGACTGTCCGAAAAGGAGGACGGAGGCAGAAAGTGTGAACATGGGGAAAAGTGGCGGAACCTTGGCGATCGCAGGACCAACATCATCTAGCAAGCCGACAAAATCTACTGCAAGGGTCTTCAACATGACGGTCCAGGATACGGTGGCAGCTGGCAATAGAACTTCTAGTATTATTCGTATAACTTTTATTTTCTTCTATATGATTTTCCTATAAATAATAAATTATTTTATAAAGAAATTTTGAGGGAGGAATTTGAGTTCTTTAAAAAAAAAATTCAAATTTTTGTTTAATCAGAAAGACAAGCTTTATGTAAAAAGTTAAAGATCAGTTCGATCAAATTATGATCGAGATCTACTTGAAATGACTGTGTATGCTATGTACTCTTATATGTGTAAGTTTTAAAACGGTGATTTCGAGGACGGAATCTTTATAAGGGAGGGTGAATGTAATAACCCGATATTTTCTATATAAATAAAACAGAAATTTTGCGTAATTTTTTTTATTTAAGGATGAGGATTTGTACAAGATAATGTGTATATGTATTTTTGTGATAAATAAAAATATATTTATTACATGAATATTTAAAAATAATTTAATTTTAGAATTAATGATCATTATTATAAATTATATTTTTTTATAATTAATTTTATTATAGAAATGTTTTTATTATTTATTTTTCAAAGAAAATATGATATTATATTATTTAAATAATATAAGTAATGGTTATTGTAGTTATTATAATTATTATTTATTTATATGAATTTTAGCTTGGATTATTAAGTTAAATATTTTAACTTAATTAATAAAGCTGTTTTGCAAGGTAAATCAGATATGAAATCCAAACCCTAATTATGATTTTGGAATAAGGAATGATAATAATATAATATTAATTATATGTTGATTTTTTAGTGCTATAAATATGTACTGTATATGTGGACCGATAATGGTTGGTCAATTATGGCGTTATATGACAAACCCTAGTATTATTGTGTGAAACCCTAATTTAAAATACAAATTAGAGTTCAAGATATTTTTAGGAAATCGTAATAATGTGATCAATGTCAGATATTATAAATATAAATGCTAATTAGGTAAACCCTAATTATTGACTCGAAACCCTAATGGTGAAATTAAAACCCTAACTGATATTTTGGGACCCTAACTATCAAATTAGAAAACTCTAATTGCTAATTTAGGATGCTTAATACTCATTAGCGGACTTTAAACCCTAATGATCATGATTAATGTGATTAGAAACCCTAATTACAAAATTTAACCCTAATTATTAAATTGTTAAACCTAATTAGTAAATTGCTAACCCTGATTGTCAAATGGGTGCTCTAATTGATAAACTAGTGATCTTAATTATAATTAGTAAATTTTAAACCCTAATGTTCCTGTATATGTAATTAGAAAATTAAACCCGATTAAGAAACACTAATTTGCAAAAATTAGAAACTAACATTTTTTTTTATTCTAAATCCTAATTGCAATTCTAGAAAATCTTTTGTGCTAAACCGTAAGGGTCAAACCCTAAGGGTTTACAAGGATTACATAATTGCCCTTAAATTCATATAGCCAATGACCAAAATACCCCTCTTTGGATTTTCTTTATTATGTAAATTGCAAAGCCTGACATGTGGGGAGTGGGTGACCTAACATGTTGACTTATACAACTCAAATCTCCAGCACATTAAGCAAATCTCAGCAAATTCATGCATCATACACTAGTATATATAGATTTGGAAGAGAGAGAAAGTCATTTGTTAGATAATTTTGCACAAACACTCAACTCTTCTCTCTCAACCCCAAAACCTCCGAAAATATAAAGATATATCAGTCACAAATCAAGCCCCACGATCACCCATAACAAAATTAGTGGCTAGAATCAAGAATTTGTCCAAAAGAGGTAGAACACTAAACTAGAAATCTGATCTTCGATCCTCTGTTAAAAGTTGTGTTTAAATGTTAAAACATGTGAAATATAGTGTATAATGATGATCTGGGTTGACAGATGTTAGATCCATAACATCTATAGGCTCGGATTTGAAGATTTTCGAAATCTAGAAAGTTGAGAAATATGGTCTGACAACCTAATGTCAGATCTCATAGATCTCAGTCTGTTTTGTGTTTTTGTTGTTTTAATGTTTGATCATGTAGTATGTTATATGGACTTTGCTCTGGACTTGAAATCAGGCTTAGATCATGTCCAAAACAAAAGTTATTCAAGGTCAACAGTCGTTGACCGTTCGGTAAATGTTTCGTAACCTACCGACAACGCTTTTAAACCCACCGGATCTTCTAGGTTGTTGATGTTATGATATTGTTTATGTATCTAAGTTGTATTATGTAAGTTATACTACATATTTATGCCTTAACATTGCCTAATAATTATATTTGGTGATTATAGTGGACGGTCAAACCAGGCAAGTCGAACATGTTCTCTGTTTTCTGGGTAACCTAGAAAACATATGAACATGTCGACTGACATGGTTTGACCGAAGCATAAATGATGATTGTGTTGTTATTGTCATGATTTTATGTGATAGATCTCTTGTCCTACATGTTGGTTACACACTGAAACATTTAGATCACTAAAACATTACACAGATTACAAGTTATGGAAGCCCAAACTAGGCCAGCCACTTTGGACGATTAGATCTCTTTCATGCTATGTTGTTTGTTCATGTTTGTTCTTGGATCATATAGTCTGACACTTTTACTACACGATTTGCACAACTTATAGCCCAGAAACACTTTACACAGTGCACGGTTTCCGGCCAAACCAAGCATCTTGAAACTGGCTATGAATGTTGTTGAGGGCTCAAGAACACCATAAACTACACTGTCTACCGCTAAAGGCCTATAACGACAGTTTTATTAATTTTAATTAATTAAATTTTCAAAAGTCATTTAAAAATAGGAATTAAATTCCGAAAATTACAAAAATAATTTTAAAAATAATTTTAAGTTATAAAGATTAACTTTTAATAATTTGAAATATTTTTCATAAATATTAGTATTTATTTAAATATTATTGGTAATTAATTTATTTATTAAATGCATTAAATAAATTAATTAAAAATGATTTTATTATATTAATTTTTTTTTAAATGATAATAAGTTATTTAAAAATATTTGAAGTTATAAAATATAACTTTTAATATTTTAAAGTAAATTTCATTAATTATTTAATATTAATGATATTAGATTTATTTAACAATTAAATTAAATTAATTAATTAAAAATGATTTTAATATTATAAAATCATTTTAAATGAAAATAAATAGTTTAAAAATATTTGAAGTTATAAAATATAACTTTTAATATTTAAAGGTAAATTTCATTAATTAATTATTATTAATGATATTAAAGTTATTAAATAATTATATTAAATAAATTAGTTTAAAAATGATTTTAATATTATAATAATTATTTTAAATGAAAATAAAGTGTTTAAAGATATTTTAAGTTATAAAATATAACTTTTAATATTTAAAGAATAATTTCATTAATAATTAATATTAATGATTATTAATTTATTATTAATGATTTTAAATTTATTTAATAATTATATTAATTAAATAGTTTAAAAATGGTTTTATTAGTCATTTAAAAGGATATAAATGAATTTAAAATATTATTAAGTTATACTAAATAACTTTGAATATTTTGATAAATAATACATTAATACTTTAATATTAATGGTAATTATTTAAAAATGATTTTAAATGTTTTAAAAATCATTTAAGGGTAATATTAATACTTTAAAAATATTCTAAGTTATTATACATAACTTTAATATTTTGACAATGGTTACATTAATAGTTTAATATTAATTAAATGTTAATGATAATGAAATTACGTAATATTTAAATCATTTAATAATGATCCCGATATTTCCAAAATTATGATAAATTATAATAAATGTTTAAAACTTATGACTGATATATAAGTCATCTAAATGGATATTGAACTATCAGATAGAGTCTTAAACTCGATAAATACCGATAAAGTTGTCAAGATAATCGACATATTTCGTAAATTGATCCGGACTTAGATAGTTGACTTGATAAATCGCTTATTTGTGATTCAATGGTTGTTAAATTTACATGACAATGTGTTTAGGTTATGTGTGGACTGCAAATAGCAGTACAATATGACATGATATGTTATTCTAATAGAACGCATCATCTATTTAATGATAGGGCTTGATATAAAAGATAAATCTAAGTTGTGTAAGCAGCAGACAAGGCAAGTATCTAAACCTTTGCATTTACTTTATGCAATGGACATGCGTAAGATAATATCTAAACTATTCTTTTTAATTGTTCAAATATTTCAACCTTTGTATATACTTATGCAATGATTCTGTATAAGTAAGTTATTAAATTATAATCTGTTGTACAAGTTCCTTAATTCTGTTATTATAGATCACGAAATATATTCTGTTCCTTAATTTCTAAACATGGTTATACAAGTGTCCTCACTTGGATAATCATTATATTTTATCACATGTTGATACATACTTATCGGTGTCCAGTATGTACAAGTTGAATTAAAAGCCGTCTAAGCTATTTGATCTGGCTAGACACTAACTTAAAATTGTTGTTGAGCAATATAAGAACTTTATTGTTATCCAACTGAATTGTTTTGGTTCGGATTCAAGACTGGTATGAACATCCCAAATATGGGAAATTTTTATGCGCCTAAGGCAGAAATGTTGGACGAAAATATCGTCCTATAATGTAGTATTGATCAATACAGGGCATAACGGGCTGATCACCCCCCGTGCCCGTAAGTAATGACGGTTTACAGATGAAGTTCTGTTTAACCTTTTCAAAAATAGAAAATAATGTTCATAGTCTATCAAATGATCATCATTTATAGTCTATGCGTAGTTTCAAAAATTTGAAATCAAAATGATGGTTTGTTTAGTATTGATTCAGCTTACTTCACAACTGTTGATTCGTTGTAGAAGTATCGTTCAAAGAAAACATTTAATTCATTCAACTGAATGTTATTGTTAATATAACTTGCTGGGTACTCAAATGCTCATCCTTGCTTAATTAAAATGTTTTCAACTAAGTATGAACAACCTGAAGGCTCTGCCAAGAACAAAGGGAAAGGGAAGGTCGCTGAATGAAAGATAATGCTATCTTTTGAAATAACTAGACTTTATTAGGATAATGCTGATATATATTAGTTATCATGTAATGTAACGAATGTTTGAAGGTTTCGTACTTGGGATTGAAAACTCTGATAATATGTAAATTAAATTTGATAATCTATATTATTGTTATTATTATTAGTATTATTCCGCTCATAGAAATGGTATCGTGAAGCACTGAGTTCGGGTTTCAAGTACCTGAATTTGGGGGCATCACATCACAACTATTGATTCGTTGTAGAAGTGTCATTCAAAGAAAATATTTAATCCTTTCAGCTAATAATTATTTTTGCTATTACTTGTTAGGCACCCAAATGCTCATTCTTGCTTAATTCAATTGTTTTCAGCTAAGTGTGATCAACTAGAAAGCTCTGCCAGGAACAAGGGAAAAGGAAAGGTTACAGAATAAGTTCTACGCTATCCTATGTAATAATTAGAATTTATTAAGACAATGATATCTATTAATTATAATGTAAGGAATGTTTAAAGGTTGCGTACCTGGGATTAGACGCTGATATATGTAAATTAAGTTTGGTAATTATATTATTGTTATTATTATTAGTAATATTCCACTCATAGAAACGGTATCGTGAAGCACCGAGTTCGGGTTTCAAGTACCTAAATTTGGGGGCGTCACAAGTTGGTATCAGAGCTTAGGGTTAGAAACCTTCAGTGGGATAAACATTAGGCTATAACCTTAGAATAGAGGGAAACATTAAAAATACAAATAACTCATATAGAGTTTAAAAGGAAATGAATTGGATAAATTCATCATAGAACAAAATAAAAGATAACTTATATAAAAATATTATTTGTTGTGTGTATATACTATATGCTAATCAGGATAATTTATGTGTGTAGATGTCAAGTGGAAAAGGATTTGGATACCCTCAGATCGTAAAGAAGGAGCCAATGTCAAATCCAATAGCTAAAATAGAGGCTCACAGTGCAAGCAACCCAGATGAGGTGGTGGTATTGGAAAATGTAGTACCAGATCTAGAAACAATAGAACTGACAGATAGTGATTCAGACACTAAAGTTGAAGCTGATCAAGCATCAATGGCGGTGCAGAATCTGAAGAACAATATTTTTTCTTTGGAAAATCTGTGGGAAATAGAAAAGCTACTAAATAATCAATTGCCAAAAGCATTAATTGAAACAATGGAAGAACAAGATAAGCTTAAAATCCAAATTGATCAGATGGGAGCTAAAAGCGACAAATCTTGTGCAGCTCCGAGCAAGAAGGGGAAAAAATATGAAAGACCGTGATTTAGGAAATTTCGACAACAACTAGGGGAACCTTAACAGAATAGAAAAGTGTACAAACTGTTATAAGAAACATGAAGGCTTATGTAGGAAAGGGGAACATGTTTTCTACAATTGCGGACATGAGGGACATTTCTCTCCTCATTGTCCCAATCCAAAATAAGGTGTATGTTTTATCTGTGGGATAGAAGGTCATCAGGTGAAAGGTTGTCCATGATCCCGAAAAAGGCATAGTGAACCAGTAGTAGAAGTATTGTTAGATTATGCATGTTCTATGATAAGTATGTCTGTGTAATGTAATATTCTCAACTTCTGTATAAGTTGTAGCAGTAAATCCCGACTTTTGTTGTCACTAAGGGATATCAATATGTGCTATGTTATGAAAAGTACTATGAATTAGCTAAATGAATATGAATCTATGCTTGAGTTATGAATTTGATATATTAAACTTATATAATAAGGTTTAGAATGTAAGTTAAATTTATGATTTTATTTAATCAGATAATGCCTCCAAGATGTTGAACTCGAAATCAAAGGGCAAAAGAATATGTCAACAACGCTAGAGGACAACTACCAGATCTAATGCAAAACTTTGTAAACATGGTAGCTCAGGCTTTGCAGCTGGGAATGCCAGCCGCAGGGAACTAGCCAAACAATCGCTTGGTGAACTTCAATGACTTTAAAGTGGTTGGACCGCCAGAATTTAGGGGAACAACTGACCCTATAGAAGCCCAGACATGGGTTAAAGAGATTGAAAAGGCGTTCGTAATTGCTAGAGTAGATGAGGGAGAAACGACCGCTTTTGCCACCTATATGATGAAATGGGAGGCAAATTTTTGGTGGGAAGCAAATCAAGCGAGGGCAGGAGAAGGTGTGGTTACTTGGGCTAGGTTTAAAACATTGTTTTTTGAAAACTATATCTAAGATAGTATGTAGGCTAGGATGAAGGTGAAATTTCTGGAGTTAAAGCAGGATAACATGATTGTTGCGGAATATGCCACAAAATTCAATGAATTGGCTAGGTTCGCTCCACACCAGGTGGATACGGAAGCTAGGAAGGCAAGAAGGTTCAAGCTGGGATTAAAACTTAAGGTGGCAGTGTTGCAGATAAGCACTTTTGTAGAACTCATGGAAAAGGCTATCATAGTCGAAGAAGGGAGTGAGGCCATGAGCCTCTACAACAAGGAGAAAAAGAATAAGGGCAAGGTCGAAAAAGCTGTGAAGGTGGAAAGTAATAGTTGAAATAGGGGAGACAAAATAAAGGGGAACAATTTTAGGAATATTCAAGTGAAATATGAAGGTGTAAATAAGCAGGTAGTTCAGTTTGGGAACTGTGGGAAGAATCACTCCGGTGAGTGTCTGAAGGGTATGTTTGTATGTTACAAGTGCGGACAGGAGGGCCATATCTCTCCCAACTGTCCCAACCCAAGGATGAACAGGGTATGTTTTCTCTGTGGGTCTATGGAGCATAAGGTGAATGATTGTCCGGAAAGGAGAATGGAGGCAGGGAGTGTAACCACGGGGAAATGCAGCAGGACTGTGGCGATCACAGGACCAAATTCAACAAACAAACCAACAAAATCAACCGCGAGAGTCTTCAACATGACGGTCTAGTATATTGTGGCAGCTGGGAATGGAACTCCAGGTATTATTCGAATAACTTTTATTTTCGTATATATATGATTTTCCTATATATAGCAAATTATTTTATAAAGAAATTTTGAAGGAGGAATTTGAGTTCTTTTAGAAATTAAACTTCCGTTTAATCAGATAGAAAAGCTTTATGTTGAATAATTAAAGATCAGTCTGATCGAATTTGATCGAGATCTACTTGAAATGAATGTGTATGCTTTGTACCCTAATAAGTATAAGTTTTGAAACGGTGATTCTGGGGACAGAATCTTTATAAGAGAGGGTGAATGTAATAACCTGATATTTTCTATGAGAGCCCCAAATCCGGGTCCCAAATCACCGCGGATCCGGTACAATCATTCTATCATTATTGCGGAAGATACAAACATAAATTGTTTATACAATAAACTTTACACACTATTCTCCAAGGTCGAGTAACCTTAACTTATACAAAATTCATAAACTATCTAACATATAACGTTATTATTATACTATACTATTACAATTTAAGTTGTACATGTAATCCCAAACTGAACTTGGCTTTGTCCTTTCTTGTATCTGACATATTCGTCTTAATCTACAATGTTAATCATGATATAGCAAGGGTGAGCAATAAGTTTGCCCAGCAAGTTTAAGTTCAATAAAGTAAGGATATATCATGATGGAAAGAATTGAACAAAAGTCGCTACTATTTCTATAATATAATTGCGAACTAGAATGAACAAATTTTACATAGTGAATCGAACATTAACATATATATATATATATATATATATATATATATATATATATATATATATGGACCTAATGGTAATGAAGGTGATAAACCTTTCATACGATGAATACATGTAGTGCACAGAGTGCGATTTAATAATTCTTAGACATGACAATCAGCAATGATTAACCACAAGTATATTTGAATAAACAACTCAAATTTGAGTTACGAAAAACTTGCCTGAACCGTTGATTACTGCTATGCAATTTAATAAGCTTTGTCTGAAGACCTAATATTAATAATATTTATTTCTAAGTTAGAATAATATCATCACAGTATTTGAAATAACCTAAACACCTTATCTCATAAAACTTAACCTCAAGTCAAACTTTTATAGTCTGAATCGAGTTCAGTACAATTCTGACATCCCGACGCATTAGTCGGATAAATATCGAGTTTAAGTTCAATTAAACTATGCCTAACACTTTAACAATGATCTTAGATAATTATATTATTTGTCAAAATATTTTTCATATGCTCGTAATAATTTTCATATAATTATTATCATTTATCATGAATTTTTAATCATTAAACTCGTATTTATATGAATTAAATACCACATAATTCATTTATCATTAATATTTATTTAATATTAAATATTAATGAAATATGATCATAATATTATAATATATTTATAATATATCAAACAATTTTAATACCTTACAATCATATTTATATGATTCTTAAACAATTAAATTCATTATCCGATAATTGCTTTTAATATTAAAATATTAATATTTTTATGACAAAATATCAAAAGTTATATTTTATAACTTAAAATATTTTTATAACACTTAAGCCATTTTATATGATTTATAAATCATTAATTCTATTTTTCCATAATTTATTAAATATATTTATTAAATAAATTAATTATCATTAATATTAATTAATTAATGAAATTCATCACAAAATATTAAAAGTCATTAAAAATAACTTTAAATATTTTCTTATACCATAATATAATTTTTCATGATTTTTATGTATTAAAATAATTTTTAAATAATTTATTTAATATTATAATTAAATAAATTAAATACCATTAATATTTCAAAAATATTAAATATTTATGAAATATATTCGAAATAATTAAAACTAATTTTCAGGCTTTAAAATAATTTTTAGGAATTTATTATGTAATTTTAATAATTAAAAACCATTTTTATTCATTTATTAAATAAAATAATTATTTTTAAAAAATAATTGTCGCTATAGTTGTTCTTGAGCTATTCTTGAGCCTGCCCAGAACTTCATGTCAGTGTGCAGGGTAGGTGGTTTGACCACCCATTGGATCATGTTCATTACGTTTCTGGGCTACCTTGAACATTAATCGTGTAGTTTTTATGTAACTCTACAAGTTCCAACACTTAGTTTGGTTATACCCCATCATATCAATGAGATCTGTGTCTCCAAAGTTCTTGTCAGAGTGTTCCTGGGTTTTCTGGGTAACCTAGAAACCCAAGCAGTTCGTGGTGCCACTTTCAAGCCCACTTAATCAGGTGGTCCGATCATTAGTTAAGTGTTATCATGGTCCAAACGTATAGTTCCTATGTCATATAACATGTATATACTAACATATTAGTCCATAAACATTACAATATCCAGATACAGCTCGGTCAAAGGCTGTCAGAAAAATTGTAAATGAAGGTTTCTGGGTTTTCCAGAAATCTTCAAGAACAGCCGGTCAACCCTACTTTGACCCTTCCTATCTTTGATTCTATACATGATCTGGGAGTTCTAGAGGCATGATCATGTAGCCTAAATGTCAGTCTACAATTATATTACACAAACATGGCCAGATCGCTTAACAGAAGGAAGATCAGAGGCCACGAAAGTGTTGTCACACCCTTTCTAGGTTTCTGGGCTGCCCAGAACCCAGTTGATCATTGTCGGTCAACGACCTTTGACTGCTTGTAACTTTCAATCTACACATGATCCGGGCTTGATTCAAGTTCTAGATCAAAGTACACATGACATAGAACAGATCCATAACATAAAACACATATAACACTTAACAAACATTGATATACGAGCCCTGACATATGGCTGTCAGACAACATTTTAGGGTTCAAAGTCAGTTTCTAAAAACATAATTTTCGAGCACTTTGATGTTATGGATCTGGGATATAACAACCCAGATCACTAAATGACATCTTATAACACACTTCTAAACAACAAATCACATAATCACATAAAATTTTAAGGATCTAGCAAGGCTTAGGGTTTTATACCTTTAAAGCTTTGATCTTAGAACTTCTGATCTTTGATCTGATATTGGAAAGTTGTGAACTGATCATGGCTTAAATTCTCTCTCTCTCTCTCTCACTCTAAATTTTGAAATTCTAGAGAGAGAATGGGTTGGACATGAACGAGAAATAAAGTAAGGTTTTTACTTACTTTAGTTTTTGATTTTTAGATTCAATGTAACCTATGCTTGCAAGGTGGCACAAAATCTGATCTTGGATGATTTAAGGCACATGGGATAAACATTAGGCTTGATGACTCACAAGATTGTGAAATCTTTTACTTAAGTTTTAAGAAAAGGGTATTTTAGTCTTTTTCCTTTTAATTTTAATGGCATACATGTCTTTTGCCCTAACCCTTAGGGTTTAGGGTGTAACCCTTAGATTTTTGAAATAAATTCTAGGATTTCCAAATTAGGTTTTCAAAATAGAAAATTACTATTTCTAAATTATAATTAGGATTTTCTAATTATATTAAAATTTACTAATCATTATTTAACCTTGCTAATTAGGATTAATATTTCCTAATTAAAATTGATAAATTATCAATTTAGTCCATAATTATGAATTAGGGTTTTCAGCTGAACAATTAGGGTTTTCTAATAATCAATTAGGGTTATCCCTAATTAAACATATAATCAATAACATAAAAACCTTTATACTTATCTTCAAGCACCCAAATTAGGGTTTCCAGAACTGGTTTTTAGGGTTTCCTATAAATCGTAAGATTTTTCTAGCTGAACGTTGACGTTCTTAGTATAATATTAGGGTTTGCCACTGATAAAGGTTATCTGGACAACCCTTGACCCTTAACCACATACTGTACACGTATACAACCATATACACTGAACAATTCTCCAGAAAAAATTTTAAATCCACAAAATTCTTTCCCGGAAATCTCAAATCCATTCACTTATTTTATGTCTAGGTTTATTATTTAACCTAAATTCAATCTTTTAAGATTTTATAAATATCAAAATTCTCGGGTTGTCACATTCACCCATTCTTCTAAAAATTTCGTCCCCGAAATTTACCTTACACCTTGAACCATACACCATTCATACACAGCATCACATGCTACCCAATACATTCTTGACAAGAGTAAAAATTTTCAAATATTGTTGAGGGGTTATATAGACTATTGTCTGTCATTTTCACAAAGGTTATATGGAAATTCATCCGCAAACCGTCATAACTTATGGACATAATGGGTAATTAGCCTGGTATGCCCTGTACTTATAAAGTACTGCTGGTCTGATCTGTTTCTCGTATCCACCTTGGGCGCATAAACTTTTTCTTACCTCAGTATTTATCGGAATTCGCACTAAAATAATTTGGTTCAGGATAATTTTCAAAGAACGCTTAAAATTTTATAAACGTAGGTCTAGCCGAATCAAATAGCATAGACTCATATCAATAAATGAATTCAATCGAAATATTTAGGTATAACCAAAACCCCGTTGGCAAATTAAAATTTTGAAATTAGTTTGAAAATGACGCCATGATGTCGTACTGTATTAACAACTCGTTTGAGGATGTCGTCATCGAGTGACTTTGTCATAACACATCATACAATAGTGGGACAACGATTTTAGATCAAATTCCACACTAAGTATTCCTGCATTTACAACTCCATCAACTTTTTATCATCTCTGCACCAGGTTACATGGTACATAAGCGATAAATAAAAATATATTTGATATTTCAAATAATTATCGTCTAGCCGAAACAAGTAGCATAGACTATACTTTAAATCGTTCAAAAATCATTACAAATCTGTTTTATTACCTCAACAGGTAACGATGTGTCGGTGGCCCAAAATCCACTCGTACACAATGGTCACCGGGAGTTGAGAATAAAAATTCTTTTTAAAAAAACACATAGTGCATTTTTAGCTTGATGTCAAAAATTTCGAGTCTAGCATAGCTAGATGATTTGGAAAACTTATATCTCCACTAATAATTAATTGCTTAATAATCTATCTATTCCTAGTATCCTTAATACACATAACTATTCCCAGTTCATCAAACCACACTCATGAGTTCATGAACTTTTCACCATCATATGAGTTTAAGAACTTGTCCTAGTCAGACCTTTGGCGTCCATTCGCTGAGGGGTTCATAAACATTTCATATAATCATGAGTCACGAACATATCATAAGTATGAGTTTTAAGTACTCGTACTTAACCTGATATTCTCTACCTATACCCTATCTATCTAATATACACATGAGAAAGGAATCACCCTCTTAACATGCATATAGCAAATAGCACGACACATACATTCCAATAATTATCCTAACTCCCTTCTCCATATGAATTTCATTTAATCCGTATTCATAATCCTTTCATGAATCTGTACCCATTCATAGTACAACTGACACTCAGCAATCTTGTTGTAAACTTTTCAATCATTCGCTTGATCCTTCTCTATACTATAACCTTATCTGATCACGGGGTGATCTCAACGTATATAATATGATTCATTTCTATACTATGATCGTTTTGCTTTCCAATCTTCTATCACAGTACTTTTAGTCTTTTAGACTATATCTATTCACCACTATTGTTCAACTTTATTATCAGAGTTAGGGAACTCCGTATCTTTTATAACTTGCCGAGATTCGTCTTTGAATCTTACCGACACACTAATACTATTTGAGTTAGTACTTATCCTAATCACTGCGGTTATTGGCCTAAGGTATTCCTACCTAAACAGCCTTGATACCAACTGTGAGAGCCCCAAATCCGGGTCCCAAATCACCGCGGATCCGATACAATCATTCTATCACTATTGCGGGAGATATAAACATAAAGTGTTAATACAATAAACTTTACACACTATTCTCCAAGGTCGAGTAACCTTAACTTATACAAAATTCATAAACTATCTAACATATAACGTTATTATCATACTATACTATTACAATTTAAGATGTACATATAATCCCAAGCTAAACTTGGCTTTGTCCTTTCTTGTATCCGACGTATTCGTCTTAATCTGCAATGTTAATCATGATATAACAAGGGTGAGCAATAAGTTTGCCCATCAAGTTTAAGTTCAATAAATTAAGGATATATCATTATGGAAAGAATTGAACAAAAGCTGGCTACAGTTCTACAATATAATTACGAACTAGCATGAACAAATTTTACATAGTTGAACGAACATTGAACATATATATATCTGGACCGAATGGTAATGAAGGTGATCAGCCTTTCATACCTTATGAATACATGTAGTATGCACAGAGTGCGATTTAATAATTCTTAGACATGGTAATCAGAAATGGTTAACCACAAGTATATTTGAATAAACAACTCAAAGTTGAGTTAAGAAAAACTTGCATGAACCGTTGATTATCGCTATGCAATTTAATAAGCTTTGTCTGAAGACCTAATATTAATAATATTTATTTCTAAGTTAGAATAATATCATCACAGTATTTAAAATAACCTATTCACCTTGTCACATAATCCTATTAGTCTATAACACATAAAACTTAACCTCAAGTCAAACTTTTACAGTCTGAATCGAGTTCGGTACAATTCTGACATCCCGACGCATTAGTCAGATAAATATCGAGTTTAAGTTCAATTAAACTCTGTGTCGACGTCGGGATTTATATTTGTCCCTTTTTGTTACTTGTTCTTTGGTGTTCTCATGTTAGTTGAGATTTGTTTGAAAAAATAAGTGAAACAGGTCCGACATGTATAATGTCGACGATGGACTGTTAAGAGTCGCCAGTTGGTTTTTTATATTGTTGTACTAACACAACCGAGAAAAGGTTTGCACATTGACCTAGTGATGTGGCACTGCTAAACGAGTCGGTCAAACCGAGATTCATTAGGGTCCTGGGACTCGATTATGCAGAGGGAAGGTGTTAGGCACCCCTCGACATCCATGTAACCACGGTGATCGCCTCTTTCAAGAAACTGTTATATGAATGTGTGTGTGTGTGTGGATCAATGTGCAATTATTTGGAAGTAGTGTATTGGGTAAAATCTATATACGCACAGCACACAAGTATACGTGGTCAACAAGTAATATAATAGTAAGTAGAGTATCATTCCCTCAGAGACTTAGCAAGAAATTAACCTCACAACTACCAATCTTCTATTAATCCTAATTTTATTAAACTAATCAATTTCCAGTTTATAATAAAAATATTAAAAATCAAATAAATACCAACAAACCCTAAAACTGAATTTTTAAACAAATATTGGAGAATTAGGCTTACAACTTTGCTCTAAGCATCCCTCTGATTATTATTCCCTTATTCCAGTTTAATTCACTATCCCAATTTATTAATCAAGAACACATAAATAGTATTAACCACCTCTCGATGTATTAACATTGTATTAACCCAAATCCACAATTAAGATAGGATTAAGTTAAACACCTTAATCAACCAACTCACTATATCTCTATGTGAATTACACTCAAAGAAGGTTTAAGTTCAAGTTCTCTTTATGATTACATGCGATGTCAAGCATATCTCTACCCTAACATACATCAAGATTCTGTTCATCACATAAATAAAGAACACATGCTATATTAATTAAGTCTAGATTAATATTTCATCTCTCGAATATATAGAAATCCACATAAAATTGTTGATCATGCAATTCATAAACTTAAGCTCAAATTAATATAGATAAATTGCATAATAGCTTATTAAACTGAAAACCATGGTTACATAAGCATCGTTCCACTTAAAGTTCCATTATAAGCCTAATAAGTAATTTAGTTCATAGTTAATGAATTAAATGCTGAATAAATAAAAGAAAACATCATCCCAATTACAAAATTTGAAATTAAAGGAGAATAGTAATACACCACCCTTCTCGCCCTTCAAATCTGAAATCTTCGTGAAATTATTATCCTTCTTCGTTCCTCTAAGCTCTTGCTCTTCAATCTCGTTCTCGAAGTGTGTCTGAATGACCTCTATTTTTCCCCACACTTAGCATAAGAGTAGTTTCAACCCAGCTCCATACATCAATCCTCCTCCAACTCTAACTATCACATAAAAAGTTTAATAAAAATCCAAATCCTTTTCAATATCAACGAACATTAGTCAAAGACTCCCACAAAATGATCTAACAACCATCCCACAATCCTAATATAATCACATTACATAAAGAATTAATAACTCCCCACAATACCCAACTTCCAAAGACAAAATTAGAATTACCAGAATCGAAATCGACGCAGCTACATACTGCATGTTAGTAGGTAGTAGTTCTTCGACAACAACTGCAAGGCTTACTCGCCTTCCCAGAGATTTGCAGACGATCCAACATGTGCCCTGCATCTACTCCAATACTCATCACAGCGCGGTCCGCGCTAGGTGGCCAGAAAATCCAGGGATTGCTTGAAATCTCCTTCCAATGCTAGCATTCTGATAGGCACATGGATTATCCTACAACAAGCACAAAACCCATCAAAAGTAACATGAAAGTACCAAAAACTAACAATATAACAAGCTAAACGGACATAAATCATAGGTTGAAAACCTACAAATCAAATTCCCCCAAACTTGAACATTGTTTGTCCTCAAGCAAAATTCAATGCAATGCATTAAGAACTAAAAACTACGAATCCAGTATTAAAACAGTAAAAATAGTTTGCTCATACGGCCTCAAAAAAATTAAATAAACATGTCAAACTTCATATCAAACCAATCCGCAATTCCTTATCAATCCTTGCATCTTAAAATATCATCATTAGGATAGTGTGTGTGTGTGTGTGTGTGTTCAACACCCATGCTAACGGATATCGACTCAAATTCAATACATAACCAGTTTCTTGTCAGGAATTATACAGCACAAACTCAAAAAGTTCAAAAGTAGAAGTTCCAATTAAAACTAAACAATCACCACTATCAAGGGTTCACATAGGGTACCTACGCTTCATTTATCATCTACGGGGGCTTTTTGCTCTAATTTCCTGTTTTATTCATCATTTTTTTAGATGATGGATAGTGAGTGCATTTTACTCTCCATCTCACGCCTATGTTTATGGGGAGTGCTTTTCACAATTCTTCTTGACCCACCACAGGACTCAATTTATTCAACTCAATATATATATATATATATATATATATATATATTTCTTTTTCTTTTTTTTATAGCTTATATACCCCAAATACTCCCCCAAACTTAGGTTCTTGTCTAATTTTCGCTTGCACTGCCTATCCTTGTCACTTTCTCGTTTACACTAGCAGTATCCTTTAGAAAATCTTTATGTATCAATTTGAACTAATCCATTAACACAGATGCTATTAACGTGCTACCCGTATTATACTAGTTTCAAAGCAAAACAAGATCCGAATCATCACAGAAACTACATCAAGGTTCGCATACTTAGTAATGTACTTGTCTACGTAATTTCAATCTCATCATTGGCCAAGAATCAACATATACGATCTAATAACTGGATTCATGCAAACTACATGCAAAATATTTTTGTTATTTTTATAATTCTTTTGTTTTTTTATAACATGAATACGACAATTAAAACGACTAAAGAACTTATGAACTAAACACACTAACATGATTTGCAAAAACATAATCCCCCAAACCTAAATCAAGTAATGACCTCATTACGAAAAAATATTTCAAAATAAAAGTACGAGGCCTTCCCTGAGAACGAGTCACTGCTCGTCGTCGTTCGATGGAGGATATGCAGGCAGGTTAGGAGGAATAGGCATGACTACCGGAGATGTCGTTGGATTGCAGCCGGAAAACGCATCACCAAGCGTGTTGAATGCATTTGCATTGTACTGATGCATTAGATTTTGACACTGGGCCAACCACATAAATTGATTCCTTGAAGCTCTAGGTGATGGCTCCTGCCTTGGTTCCGCTCCAACTGGGGATGAGGGTTGTCAGATCATAATATAGCCTTCTCCATGTTGATGTGATCTCGCCCCATCCCATGCCTTATACCTCTCAATTGTGGCATGATCAATGATACCCATCAGGTGTTAGATAGGCTCGGAAGGTTGCCACTGCACACCAGTTTTACGGCACAAATCAGTGATTAATAACCCATGCAGCAAACCTCCCATAGTACTCCCTCGTAACACCCGGTCACTAACAAACCTTGTGTGATCATATTGAGGCCGAGTAGTGGAGGAGGATGGGCGTTGTCTTTTGTGGGAAGACATGGCGGTTCTTAGGGTGAGTAGGTTCAAAGTTTGGTTCAGGATTTTTATCGAACAGTTAGCGAGCGGACTGAGTTTTTCCCCCAAAATAGCTCACTTTGTGTTATCTTTCTAGCCAATTTTGTGAAAAACAGACCCACAATCCTTGGGCACCCAATATCCAAGATTTGCTATCAATAACAGAGAAGAAGGGTGAGCAAGAAGCGAGTTGGGCGTACCTTGACTAAATTGTGTTGTCCTCTTTGTAATGGTGTCCCCAATTTGAAAGAATTTGTGCAAGGAATATTAGATGTAGGATTGGAGTGTAGTGAGGAAATTTGATATGAATTTGATTATATCTATAGTTGAAGTTCACATATGTAAGACCCCGAATTTTATGAAATGAAAGTATTTAATTTTCTTATATTTATTATTTTATTTCGTAAATGGTTAAATTTTTAAAAGTTTAAAGTTGAGGGTGATATGTGAAAATTTTGCAAAGTATGCAAGTTGTTATAAAATATTCGTTTGGTCGGGGAATATTCTTTTTATCGAAGAATATCCGTACGACGGAACAATCATTGGTGGACCCCACAACGAAAGTATTGTCGTAGTTAGAAAATGACAGAATTATCATTTTATAAAAATAACGGTGAAAGTGTTACCGTTAAAACTATTGAACTACTCAGTAGTAAAAGTACAAAAGAATATGTGTGGTTGCATAGTAGCACACCTCGTATTGATTATTGATGCTTACGTAAGAATTCACTCGCTTATACTCAATTATTGCTAATGAATTAATTATCGCATGATCATATTTCATATTATCGAGTCAATTATTGTCATAAGTATCATCTCGTATAATATGTAATATATTTAAATCAATAATTGAGACAATAAAGTTATTCATATTATTATTTTCAATATTGACAATGTCTGAAGTTCACAAGGAGAGGTGTGGTCACCTAATCATGCGCGCCAATAAGGAGAAATCCTTATCGGAAAGCCCCCTCTTTCCTGGGAACGACCTGGTTGTTAAATATTGTGAGTTATAATATTAATGATGAATAAGTTGTGTTGATTAAAGATAAAATTGATAGTTCCATTGTGTTGGGATTATTAGTGTTAGTGAAAATCGACATTTATTTCGATAATAATTGATGTCTGGAGGTTATATTGACCAATCGTGTAATTAATCGGATAAATGAGTAATTAATTGCTATTATTTCACATGCTTATAACTATTTGTTCACATGTGTGCACTATTAACTCACATTCATGTACTATTAGGGGAGGTGGTCTAAGATTGATAATACTTGCATGACTAAATTAAAAATGGAGGTATAGATGAAGGTACTATACTGTAATTAGTTTTTTCACATGATTATACTATTAAGTCACATGAATGAACTATTAATTCACATTATTTACTATTAGGGGAGGTGGTGCAAGTTTGATAATACTTGCAGGACTAAATTAAAAATGAAGAAAAAGAGGAAGGTATTATACTGTAATATTTCGAGCCCCAAAACGTGCAATTATCGAAACTATATTTTCCTATAAATAGAAGCTCATTCTTCCTTCATTTCTCACCAATTCACAAAAGCTTTAGAGTAATTATTATAGAGAGAAATTATAGAGAGAGAAAAAGAGAAGTCTGCTACCTCACTATTCCAGTATCCAGTTTTTCTAAGGTAAGGGGTATTATTCTTTCATATTCATGAAGAGAGTTATTTTCTTTCAATACTGGTAAGGGTTGTTATGCCATTCTTTATTATTCTGTTGGAATAACCTGTCTGTGCGGTCTATCGCATGCATGGTGAATTCTGTTGTTATTCCATTCTTTATTATTCTCGCTGAATATCTTGTTCGCATGCAGATTACGCATAACCCGGTTCCATTCTTTTTATTATTCTCATTGAATATCCTCAGATGTGTGGATTACGCATGACCGGTTCCATTCTTTATTATTACGTTGAATATCCTCGTCTGTAAGGATTACGCATGACCTGGTCCCATTCTTTATTACTCTATTGAAATAATCTGTCTACGTGGATTACAGCATGGCGGGCGAAAATCCATTCGCAGTTTCTTAATTTTTCTGACCCTCAAAAATTCTGGAAAATTGGAAATGATAATTTTATGGGTTTTCTATATTGTGTCCAAAAATGAAGATTTGTGGATGTATAGATTAAGAGTTATGAATTTTACGGGAAAAGACTATTTTAAAAGTAAACCCTTATAACTCCTTGTGGTTAACTCCAAAATTGATGAAATATTTATTGGGAGTACATGTATATAACAGGAATATACCCTATAAATTTCGGAATTTTTGGACAAAAGTACAATTTATGATAAATGTCTAAATATTCGGCAGTTTTGGCCAAATGAAAAATAGTAAATGAATTTTTAAAATTCCGAGAAAAATATATGTCTAGTATAAGACTATATTCTGCTAAATTCCAGAAAACATATATTTTTGGGACTGATTTGGTATTTTTCATGAAAATGAACTAATTATGAGTAAATGAATTAAATATGTTATGTGAAGTAACAAAATTAGAAAATAGAATTTTATGGTTTGGAAATCCTATATAAGGTATATGTAGATTTTTGATGAGAGAATCGGTTATTGATAATAAAATCTTATGGGTTTGGCATTTTAGGATGATTAAATGCATTAATTAGTAAAGAGGAAACAATTAAAATAAATTGTTTATAAGTTTAAGAAATGATTAAAAATATTGTTATAATATTAATGATATTAGATTATGAGATTATTAAGTGATTGATAACATATGGTTATTTTTGAACGCCGGATAAATTGTATTATAAATGTTTAATATTTATCCTTTATTCATTTGATTGATTCTTTATATCATTATCATTATCCTCATGCTTATATTATGATGAAATTCATCTGTGGCCTGTAGTGCATAGATGGACTTGGTATGGTTATGACGACTGTGATTATTCAAAGATAATCATGACCGTAATATTACAAATGATGTGGAAAAAGCCCTCATCGGCTGCAGTAGTGCATTGATGGACAATTTTGGTATGATTATGGCTATGGATTCTCTTTGGCCAAGGGTGCAAAAGATGAATTATTTTATGGCATGATCAGACTCGCTGATGAAAACACTATGCTTTTATCTTTAGCCAGTAGTGCATGGATAATTCGTGGTCGTGATACTAATGAATATCCTTGGCACAGAAAAGCGTGGATGATTCTATGATGTGGATTAATTATTGAAATGAGTCTCAAATATGAAATATTAATTCATGGATGTGATAATAATGAATATCTTTGGCCGTAGTGCATGGATAATTCATGGATGTGATACTAACGAATATCCTTGGCCATAGTGCATGGATAATTCGATGAGTTGGATTATTTATTAAGCTGAGTCTCAGCGATAAAATATTGGTTATACACTTTTAATTCGTAGAAGATAGTAGATATCATGCTCTACTTGACTCTTCTAAAAAATAATTGTATGTCTTTGGCTTGTAGTGCAAAGATGAATTGTTAATAAATATCTTTGACCGTAGTGCAAAGATGAATTTATTAGTATGATTATGAGCAGGAATTGTGATTTGGTATAACCATGACTTTTGATGTTTCAGGTGAAGATAGGTGATGAAAATTATATTCGTCCTTGGTGCGAAGAGGAGTTTAGAATCACAATTATGATTACGAGTTATTCATATGATTGTGGACAGGAATTGTTGATTGATGTTATAGGAATAAAATATTATTGGTGGACTTTTAACATGGAGAAGATAATAGACCTGATAGTCTATTTGACTCTTCTAATGGATTGCTCGTCCCGCTGCAACTATGGTTGAAAAGTTTTATCATCTACCATATGTTCTAAATCTCTGATTTATTACTGATGAAGGCTATTGATGATGTAAATTATCTTTAGTCACAATATTCTTTACTGGGCTAGTTGTGCTCACCCTTCTGCCTCACAATTCCTTTTAGGTAATAGGAGTGTAGCTGGGTCGAGTGGGGGTAACAGGAGAATAGAATGGTGGTCTCTAGTGGTGGAGGTTCTCCCTAAACAGTATAGAAAAGTGTGTTGTATTCTATACATCATTTAGTAGTTATATTTGGTGAATCAAATAGGGTGAGGCGAACCCAACTTTGGAAGGGTGTTTTGCCACTATCATACAAGATGTCTAATGACATACAACCTCGTGTTATCATAAGACATGGTTGTGCACATCCACTTGCTGAGTATATGTACGAGCACTACCTATATGATCTTGGAGTTTATTTGAAATATAATTTTCACTGGGAGACAACGGAGATAATTATATGTCAAGAGAAGACTCACCATTGGAAAGAAGATGATAATAATCTTCTTGTTTTTCTTTAGGGACTTTTTGGGTCAACCAAGGATAATTTCGTGGACATATGATATCTATCATAACCTAGACGCATGGCCTCCCATATACGAAGGTTTCCTTGAGCACTTCCCAAAGATTTTAATTTCTAAAATAGGTTTTTGATCGTATTTTTATGTAAAAAGTACCATTGTAAGGTGGTGGTCGAGGCACCATGAGAGTTACGATATATTTGTATTAAAACTCACGACTTATCATTTGTCGCATCTGCATTTACGCTCAACAATTGTATAAATGAAGTTTGTATTTGATTTTTATAGTGTGATATCTGGCGACTCAAGAAGGGTGATGTATACCTATTTTGGGGGCGTCATAACATAGGAGAAGGAAAACCAACGTGGGTTGGGAGATGGGAGGTGAGTGGGTGTAATGTGAAGAAAAGTTGAAAAGGAGAATGAGTGATGGGTTTGTGCCATTGGTATGGGAGTCATGGAGTTATGAAGTTATGGAGTTATGGAAGTGTAGGAGAAATGGGGGATGTTGATTCGACGAAAGAAAAGCGAAGTGGGGGAGTTATGGCTTAAGATGCGCGAATTAAAGAAAGTTAGAGCCTGGGTATCACGAGCAGCGCGGCCCGCGCTATGGAGTAGTTGTAGGTAGCGCGCCCCGCGCTGTGTTTGGCGCGCCCAACGCTGTGAAATCGGTGAAGTGGCGTGGCCCACGCTGCATGGCATGGATAGACTGAGGTTGTAGCGCGCCCCGCACTATGTTTGTACATTGGACAGCGCGACCCACGCTATGAGGTCAGTGACAAGTTGGCTCTAGTTTCCTTCTTCAACCTGCGAATCATCAAAACTGAAGTAAAAATTCTACGAAAGCTCATACTTCAACTAGATTATAAACTATAATATAAAGAAAAATTAAAAGAGAAAGAGTGTAGAACTTGGGTTGCCTCCCAAGTAGCGCTAGTTTTAACGTCATAAGCCCGACGGTGCCTCTTATATTACTATGCATCGGTGAGGGTAATGTTGACGGCATCCCAGTTCGAGTCTCCACCCCAGTAATGCTTTATCCGTTGACCATTGACCTTGAATGTCTCCAATGGATTTCGACTGTAGAGTTCGATTGCGCCGTGTGGGAACACTATTTTGATGGTGAATGGTCCCGACCACCTTGACTTAAGCTTTTCTGGGAACAACCTCAATCGTGAGTTGAATAGCAGTACTGATTGCCCTGGATTAAAAGTTTGGTGCATGATTTTCTTGTCGTGCCATTTCTTGACATTCTCCTTGTATAGTTTAGCGTTCTCGTATGCCTGAAGTCGGAATTCATCGAGCTCGTTTAGTTGTAGTAGCCTCTTCTCACCCACAGCTGCTTGATCAAAGTTAAGTTTCTGAATGGCCCAGTAGGCCTTGTGTTGTAGCTCGACTGGTAGGTGACAAGCCTTTCCGTACAGTAGTTGATATGGTGACATCTCGATCGGTGTCTTATACGCAGTCCGGTATGCCCATAATGCATCATCCAACCGGAGCGACCAATCCTTTCGATTCAGGTTCACCACTTTTTCCAAAATTTTCTTGACTTCTCTGTTTGACACCTCAGCCTGCCCACTGGTTTGGGGATGATAAGCAGTCGCTACCTTGTGGGTGACCCCATACTTTTCCAATAGAGCTGTAAACGATTTGTTTCAAAAGTGACTACCTTCATCACTTATAATGGTTCTCGGCGTGGCAAACCTCGTAAAAATGTTTTTCTGCAAGAATTTGAGCACAACCTTGGCATCGTTAGTCGGTAGTGCTACTGCTTCAACCCACTTTGACACATAGTCCAACACAAACAAAATATACTGATTGGAAAATTAGGAAGGGAATGGCCCCATGAAATCGATGCCTCATACATCGAAGATCTCCGCTTCTAAAATAGTTTGGAGTGGCATCTCATTCCTTTTTGATATGTTGCCCACCCATTGACATCTATCACAAGTTTTAACGAATTGGTGGGCATCTTTAAATAAAGTAGGCCAATAAAACTCGGCTTGAAGGACTTTTGTTGCTGTTCTTTCACTCCCATAGTGTCCCCCGTACGCCGACGAGTGGCATTCATGCAGTATACTATACACCTCGCTGTAAGTCACACACATTCTAATCATCTTGTCTGCTTATTGTTTGAATATGTATGGCTCATCCAACATATACCACTTGACGTCATGGAGGAACTTCTTTTTCTGTTGTCGTGTAAGATCAGGGGGAGCATGTTGCTCACTAGATAGTTCGCAAAGTCCGCGTACCATGGAAATTCTGTATTTAACCCAAACAGTTGCTCGTCCCGAAATGACTCGTTGATGACGCACTTGTCTTATTCTTGTTTACCCGAATTTTCCAGCCTAGACAAATGATCGGCGACTTGATTCTCCATCCCTTTTCTATCCTTTATTTCTAGATCAAACTCTTAAAGAAGGCGAATCCATCAGATAAGGCGTGGTTTAACATCTTTTTTCGCAATTAGATACCGAATCGCCGAATGATCCGTGTAGACTATCACCTTAGTCCCGATCAAGTATGCCCGAAATTTGTAAAACGTATACACCACTGCAAGCAATTCATTTTCCGTAGTTGTATAATTCATTTTAGTCTCCGTGAGTGTCTTGCTTGCATAATAAATGGTGTGAAATACCTTTTCTCGGCGTTGTCCCAAAACAGCCCCAACCACATAGTCGCTTGCATCACACATCAACTCGAACGGTATATTCCAATTTGGTGCGACTATCACTGGGACTGTAGTTAACTTCGTCTTCAACAACTCGAAAGCTGACTTACATTCCTCGTCAAAATTAAACACAGAGTCCTTCTCTAAAAGACTGCATAATGGTTTTGAAATTTTAGAGAAGTCCTTTATGAATCTTCTGTAGAACCCAGCATGTCCCAGAAAACTTCTAATTCCTTTTACTATGCTCGGAGGAGGTAGTTTCTCGATTGTTTCCAACTTAGCCTTGTCAACTTCCAGTCCTTGAGCTGATACCTTGTGGACCAAAATTATGCCCTCCTTAACCATGAAGTGACATTTTTCCCAGTTAAGTACAAGGTTCGTATCTTCGCATCGTTGTAACACCATTACAAAATTCCCTAGGCAAGTATCCAAATTGTCTCCATAGACTGAAAAGTCATCCATAAAGACATCCACGTTTTCTCCACCATATCTGAGAAAATGGCCATCATGCACCGTTGAAAGGTAGCGGGAGCATTACACAAACCGAATGACATTCGCCGGAATCCAATATGTCGTAAGGGCACATAAAGGTAGTCTTATCTTGATCCTCAAGAGTGATGGCGATCTGATTATAGCCCGAGTATCCATCCAATATGCAGTAGTATTCATGTCCCGCCAATCTGTCCAACATTTGATCGATAAAGGGTAGCGGGAAGTGGTCTTTTCGGGTTGCCTTATTCAACTTTCTATAATCGATGCACACCCTCCAACCTGTTACTATTCTAGTCAAAATTAACTCGTTATCCTCATTCTGTACCACGGTCATTCCCCCCTTTTTTGGCACACAATGAACCGGACTAACCCACTTACTGTCAGAAATCGGGCAAATGATTTCGGTATCCAACAATTTTAGAATTTCTTTCTTTACCACTTCTTTCATAATTGGGTTCAGTCGTCGTTGTTGCTCCATCGTCGGTTTTGCATCATCTTGCATCAGAATCTTATGCATGAAAAATGAAGGGCTGATTCCATTGATGTCTGTGATCGTCCACCCAATCGTTGATTTATGTTCCCAAAGCACCGTCAGCAACTTTTCTTCCTGTAAATAGTTAAGTGCGGCAAAAATAATAACATGTAAAGAATTTGAATTGCCTAAATACATATACTTGAGGTGTTTAGGGAGTGGCTTAAGTTCCAGAGTTGGTGGCTCCTCCAATGATGGTTTCAATTTTTCTGTGGTTATCTCCTCCGTCTAAAAGTTCAAATGGTGCTCTGAATCGGCTAACTCATGGTAATGAATTAAGCATCTGTAAGTAGTCCACAAATTCTAGGTCATCAAACTCTTCATCCCCGAATAATGTTTTTTCTAAAGGATCGTTTACCAGACTCTTTCCCATGAGTCATTCGTAAACATTCTTACTCATCCGTGAGTTTGTCTTTTTGTACGTCGATGAGTGTCCTCCCCATAGACAAGAAAGGTCTCCCTGGGATAATCGGGATATTCTTGTCTTCCTCAAAATCCAAAATAATAAAGTCCGTGGGGAATATAAACTTATCCACTTTAACCAATATGTCCTCTACTATGCCTCTCGGATATGTGACTGATATATCTGCCAACTGCAATGAAATATTCGTAGGCTTTAGCGCGGGTAAACCCAATTCTGTGTATACTGACAAGGGAATAAGGTTCACACTCGCCCCCAAGTCACATAGGTATTTATTAAAAGACATGTTACCGATCGTGAATGGAATAGTGAAACTCCACGGGTCTTTCAGCTTTGGTGGCAACTTCTGCTGTAACACTGCACTACATTCCTTTGTTAATGCCACTGTTTCGAAGTCTTCCCATTTCTTTTTCCTTGACAGAATCCCTTTCATGAACTTCGCATAACTTGGCATCTGCTCTAGGGCTTCTGCAAACGGGACGATAATCTGAAGTTTCTTGAACACATCCAAAAACTTAGCGAACTGCTTATCTAATTTCTGTTTTTGGACCCTCTGCTGAAACTGTGGTGGAGGATATACAACTGGCTTGTCGTCTAACTTTGTTTTGTCACCTTGCTTATCCTCACCCTTATTTCCTTCAATCATTTTACTATCATTAGCTCTTTCATCTGAGGTAGCTGAATTTTCTGCGTCTATCCCTTCCAACTATTTTCCACTTCTCAAGGTGATTGCCTGACACTGTTCATAATTTTCTTTTGGATTTCTTTCGGTGTCACACGGTAGAGTCCCTTGTGGTCTGTTGTTCAATGCTAAGGCAATTTGTCCCATCTTATTTTCTAAATTCTTGATGGCCATTTCTTGTGATTTCATTGCCATTGCTTGATTCTTCATAGCTACCTCATTACTCGTTATATACTTTGATATCAATTCCTCTAAATCAGATTTCATCTCTTGATGTTGAACTGGTTGTTGTTGATTCTGAAACCCTGGGGGATACGATGGTCGTGAAGCTTGCTGATTCTAATTATTATTCCATGACTGATTCAGATTATTCCTATTCCCCTGATTATATGCATTCTGATATGTGTTTTGAGGAATTCTGTTGTAGCTACTCATGAATTGTACCGACTCTGGGTTGATTGCGCATTGATCCTTCGAATGTTCCCCCGCGCACATCTCACTAATAATTGCAACTTGATGTGTTTGTTTCCCTGACCAGACATCGAACTTCTTGGAGAGTGCTGAAATTTGTGCCATTATTTCTGTCACTCCATCTACCTCTAACACTCCAGCGACCGTAGGTTGTGTTATTCGTGACATGGGCCACTGATAGTTGTTAGCAGCCATCGTCCCTATCAACTGATATGCCTCCTCGTAAGTCTTTGCCATAAATGCTCCCCCCCCCCCCGATGCTGCATCAATACTCGTCCTGAGATTCTCATGTAGTCCGTTGTAAAAAGTATTCATCTGAAACCACTTGGCCAATCCTTAATGTGGGCATTTTCTGAGCAATTTTTTGTATCTCTCCCATACCTCATATAGTGACTCCCCATGTTGCTGACCAAACATGGTAATCTTGTTCCTCATCTTTGCAGTTTTGGCTGGAGGGAAGAATTTTGCCAGAAATTTATGAGCCAGGTCCTCCCATATCGTTATCGAACCTGGTAGTAGAGAATGTAACCAACTCTTCACCTTGTCCCGTAGAGTGAATGGGAACAAGCGAAGTCTAACTGCCTCATCTGATACCCCATTGTACTTGAAAGTGTCACAGATTTCCAGAAAACTGATTAGATGCTCGTTAGGATCGTCATTTGCCATTCCCCCAAACTGAACTGAATTCTGCATCATCTGAATTATCCCAGGCTTGATTTTGAAAGTATTCGCAGCTATTGCTGGCCTGGTGATACTCGACTGCAGCTCAGTCACCTTAGGTGTTGCGAAATCCCTCAACGCCTTCTTGTCTTCGGCAACCATTGCTTCTTCCTTATCAGAGTTTTCTAAGTCATCCCTTGTCTCCTTGATCCACGTACTTAACCTCTGAAACCTTCTCTCAATGTCGTCCTCAAAAGGAAGCATGTCTGGATTTTTGGATCGAGTTTGAATAAAACAACTTCAAAAACCTATAATAAGAAGAACAAAACAAAACAAAAAGTGTTTAAGTAAAACTGGACTAATTAAACTGATATTGCAAAATAATAAAATCTATACTAGAGTCCCCGGCAACGGCGTCACACACTTGTTGGGTAAAATCTATATACGCACAACACGCAAGTATACGTTGTCAGCAAGTAATATACTAGTAAGTAGAGTATCGTTCCCTCAGAGGCTTAGCAAGAAATTAACCTCACAACTACCAATCTTCTATTAATCCTAATTTTATTAAACTAATCAATTTCCAGTTTATAGTAAAAATATTAAAAATAAAATAAATACCAACAAACCCTAAAACTGAATTTTCAAACAAATATTAGAGAATTAGGCTTACAACTTCACTCTAAGCATCCCTCTGATTATTATTCCCTTATTCCAATTTAATTCACTATCCCAATTTATTAATCAAGAACACATAAATAGTATTAACCACTTCTCGATGTATTAACACCATATTAACCAAATCCACAATTAAGATAGAATTAAGTTAAACACCTTAATCAAACCAACTCACTATATCTCTATGTGAATTACACTCAAAGAAGGTTTATGTTCAAGTTCTCTTTATGATTACATGCGATGACAAGCATATCTCTACCCTAACATACATCAAGATTCTGTTCATCACATAAATCAAGAACACATGCTATATTAATTAAGTCTAGATTCATATTTCATCTCTCGAATTCATACAAATCCACATAAAATTGTTGATCAGGCAATTCATAAACTTAAGATCAAATTAATATAGATAATAATATCTTATTAAACTGAAAACCAAGGTTACTATAACGACCCCAAAATCCATACAATTTAAATCTCAACTTCGGTCGTTAACCATACATTAAATCTCTAATTTTACATCATTATTCGATATTAAAAACACTAAAATTGCGGAATATTTAAAATGTTTATACATTTCCTTCTTTCTTGCCCTGAATCGCAACCTTTACATTACATCTCTTTGATTAAATCTTATATCATGAATCGTTACAAAAAAATGACTTTACAAAGTCTTACATCATAACTAAATATTCATATACATTGGATAGCTCAACTTACAATTCAACAACATGTTGCGTTCAAAATATGAAATACATTTCTCATAAAACATAAGTAATCTTCGTGAATATAGATCTCTATAACTCACTTATCACATATCTTTACCTTCAAATCTTGACTGCAAAAAAGTGATTATTTGCAAGAGTGAGCTCGATGGAATTTCAAAGAAAGTCTAATGTTTTCATGCATCACATAACACATAATAACATGCTCGATATACATCTCATTAAAGTAACATGGCATACATGCTTTTAATACACATAGCAAATATAAAGATTGAGTTCCTTACTCAATCATCATTACTTAGCCAAAATAATGCAGTCATATATTGACTTTAACATTTCATGATTTCAACATGTATAACATATCATGCAATTTAAAACAGTTCATCAAGTCCACGTAACAAATAGGAACCGAAAGACTTGCCTTGATCTTTGTTTACCAATAACAGTTTAACAACTTATAGTTATCTGCACTTCACGTGCCCTACACAATTATATAATCATACACATCAACTATTAGTCACATAACAACACATAGTAATTGTAATATAAACTCTACTCCACATCTCATAATCTTTCCTATTAATTAGCACACAATGTTCAATTAGATTGTGTTAACTTTCAACTTATATCTCACTGTATTTCATATTCGAAGTTCATTCATGTGCTTAAGTCTTGTTAGGACTACTTATTGGTTTTATATTAAACCCATTTCATATCGTATAATATTCATTTCAATTGAATTGAAACACTTTTTAAGTTCATTAACACTTGGCACAACGTTTCGACGTTCAATCGTCACACGCTTGATTTGCCTCTCTTGTGTATGCTTACTATGATTCTATAACATATCTAATACATTATTTATTAATGTTAAGCATCATTATATGTACTAAAATACATGTTTTGTAATTTAGGACATCATCTTTTATCGTCAGGAGCACTACACATGCATATGTGTATGCCCGACGCCCTTTGATTGCCCCCCAAAACACAATAGTCCTAAAGATGACCATTTTGACTACTGTTATAGACCTCAAATTAAAACACTTAAAGCATGAAAGTTGTAGTTCTATTCGTCCTCGTTTCGGATCATCTTGAATCAACTCTATCGGAGTTCGTATTAGAAAGTTATGGTCGTTTTACTACAGGAGGCCAAAACTATCCGACTCAGACATTTGTCCCCGCGCCGCGGCGCGAGAACTAGGCTAACCAGTGGTGCCATGAAGTATGCGAGATTGGCACTGGGCGTGAATTTCAATTTTTAGCTACGAGGCACGTTTGGCGCTTAACGCAAATTTTAAGCGAAGCAAAACTAACGCTTAGCCCATGAAGAATGTAATTAGGGCTCACATTTTATAACTTATGCCAACTACACATATACACAAACAAAAACCATTAAACGTAGCTCAATTCCTTGAAGAAAAGCTTTATACTTCTAAACAACTAAATTTCTTTCTATAACTTAATTTCTAACACTAATTAACATGTATAATTTATAACC
Source organism: Panax ginseng (assembly GCA_020205605.1). Classification (NCBI taxonomy): domain Eukaryota; kingdom Viridiplantae; phylum Streptophyta; class Magnoliopsida; order Apiales; family Araliaceae; genus Panax; species Panax ginseng. The sequence continues at coordinate 101,885,958 of CM035138.1, forward strand.
AATTACATATATACACATTACCCAACATGCATATACTAATTTAAACCATTAAACAACAATCACATAAAACTTAATTCCTTGAAAACCATATTTTAAACCCAAAAAGTCCATCTTTATACTTCTAGACACTGTGAACACGAAAATCACAGCTTATAACCCAATTTTGATTCCTTGAGACTATGATTCTCTGAATTTCATACCCAATTAACATAATCACACTTCAATTTCATAACTTCACAATTAACATATACTAATTTTGATATTTCTACAAACCACGTTCATACATGAATGTTTCTTTGTAAAACTAATTTCTCTTTTCTATGAGCGTGAACGTAATTTAGCATACCACACATATATACATATATACATGTTAGTTATTACGAGAACACATGATTTCATAATCATTTAGTAAAGCATAGTTTATAGACAACCTTTGAAAAACTTATATACAATGAAGTTGAGTTTCATGAAACACAGAGGCTAAATAATTATACTATAAATCATATATGTTAAGATTATGTAACATACCTTTAATTTGCTCAGACAATCCTTTTTAATCAATTGAGAATATCTTGAAGAACTAAGAACTTTCTCTTGCTTTTCTTTCTCGACTCTCTCTCAAACCTCCGATAATCTTTTTTTTCTTTCTTAGGCTTAAGCCAATTGCATTATATGTAAAACTAAACCGATAACAATTATCGTAAACTAAAAAAAGCGATATATGCCTAATTAATAATCACCATAACTATTATCGCTTACCAAAATAATAAGTTTATATCCATTATAAATATATTTTATTTAATTTAATTTATATTACTAATAAATCAAATTTAAAATCCAAAAGCCATAAGGCTCAGATTTGGCAAAACTCTTTAAAATTAAAGACTTAATATATTTAAGCCTTGTTTGGCAAAATAAATTAAAAAAACTTTAATTTATTTTAATAACCACTTATAATATAGTTATTTGTCACACTTCTAATTAATTAAGTTTTCATACTTAATTTAATTAATTCTAATAACAATTCATTGCATAATATAATAATTTATTTAATCATTATAAACTCTCTAACTTAATTATTAAATTAAATTAGATTATTATTTCAAAATAATTACTTTCCTTAACTCATTAATTATTTATTAAACAAATAAATAATCAAATCACATCAAATCAAATCAATTAAACAAATACTTATTCAATGATAAACACATCCATTAAATATTTATATAATTCAATAAATATTTAAATATTATAATAAAAATCGGATTGTTACATCATTCCTCTCTTACAAGGATTCTCACCCTCGTAATCACAACTCAAACCACTCATTCGTTACAATCTTCCCTACTTATAAAAGATTCTCATTCCCTTAATCAAAGACAAAAATTAAACAAATAACTTAGAGTAATCTTTCATCATTTTATCTAAATATAGATTTTATATTTCCTACTACATTCATTAACTTAACAAATTTTAGGTTTCATTTCATAACTTTCACTTGAACTCAATTATATTCTGAGTATTATATATCTTTTAACCCATTCATTTCCTTTTCGAAGGATCGTTAGCATCAACACTCGGGATATTACATTCACCATTTCTTCTAAGAATTTCGTCCTCGAAATTTTATTTATTAATCTTTATTCATTCAATCTATCAAAGTAGATTTTTATTTCACTACTATATTCATTCATTGGGTTATATAACCACTTTTTTCCACAAAGATCTTTCTACAATTATTAACTTTTCTATTAAAAGTTTCACGTTATTCTTTGATAACTCATACCCTTCTCACTCAAAAATCTATTTTTTCACTTAATCAACACATTCATCATTCAGTGTCGTATTCCACGACTTACTTCTATCTAAGGAATATTTTTATTTTTCACTTACTTCTTGCAGAATAACAAGAATCTTCCACAATTGTTCAATAATTGGGAAGTAGTATGAATAACTCAGGAATTTAAAAGATTCCAAATCATGTTGAGGGTCACAAGACCGTGAAATCTTCTCTAGGTTTAATAGTGCTTCACCCCCGGTTCTTCACACTTTAAACCCTCTTTGGCAGAATGTTTATCAATCACAAAGACTGAAAACACCCTTCGCAAGTACTCTAGGTGATCAACCTATTGTACATGTATTGTGCACAAATATTTCAGCGCAAAAGTATAAACTAAGTGTAACCCCTAATAATAGGGTTGTTCATCTCAGCTTTTCAACAAATGAATCCGCACCAAAATAATTTGGTTCGACATAACTTCTCAAGAAACTCTTGAATTTCATGAACATCTTTCAATATTTGTCTAGCTGAATCTAATAGCATAGACCTCTACAATAATTTGGACATCAATCAAAATATACATATACATGCATATATATGTATTCTCATATCTTAATAAAATCTCAAAAATCTTTTTATGACGTCATGATACCGCACTATATTTATAGTCCGTTGAGGATTCCGTCATTTGGTGATTTTATCATACTACATCATACCATAGTGGGCTGACGATCCTTAGATCACATCCAACACTAAGTAATACTGTATTGATGACTCCATCATTTTTTATCATCTTTGCACCAGGTTACATGATGCATTAATGATATAAAATACATTTTCATATATTGCAAATCATTTTTGTCTAGCCGAAGTAATTAGCATAGACATACGAATAACAGTATTGTTGTTAAAACTCATTGTTCCATCATTTGATCCAATGTTTTTCAAGAAAATAAAAGTGTAAACATCAGCACGAAGTCAATAAATTTCGAAAGTCTAGTATAGCTATTAGATTTAGAATACCTATGCTTCCACCATCAACTCCACTTTCTATAATGATCCATTGCTTAATAGGTCTATCTATTCCTATCATCCTCAATACTCTATTTACACTTATATATACCCAATTCGTCAAACTTACCACACGTTATGAGTTCAGGAACTTACCACAATCATATGAGTTTAAGAACTTATCCTAATCAGACCATAGGCGTCCATTCACTAAGGGGATCAAAAATATACCATATAATTATGAGTCACGAACCTACCATAAGTATGAGTTTTAAGAACTCGCACTTAACCTTATAATATTCTCTAACTATACTCTACCTATCTGTTATACATATGAGAAAAAGAATCACCTTCTCAACAGGCATATAGCAAATAGCGCGACATAAACATTCCAATGAATATCAATGTCATAAACTGAGTGCAAGCATAAAACCCTCGCCCATACAAAGGTTTGTACAATTCAGCCATCACATGAGTCCTCAATTGAAATCCCACCTAACTTTATCTTGCTTTTAACTTGCTCTTTGCTCGATACGAATTCCTCGTATCACATTATTTATAACTCCTCATGAGTTATCTCATATTATTTCATAGTACACCATCTTCATAGCATTAAGCTATAATCATTCAAACATTACAGACCATCTTTCTTTTATAACTTAAACTGATCACGTCGTGATCTTATTCTATAATCATCTCTCTTAAAATTCTTTTGTTAACTCGTGATCGTTTTGTTTTACTATCCTCATTCTTTCCTTTATCATCATTTATGATATTATTCGTTATCTTGGCTTTTGGAGTTAGGAAACTCCCATTTCTTATCTTTATATCTCTTAGATTCTTCTTTGAATCTTCTTGTTTATATAAAAAAAATTCTTCCTTTAAGAATTTCTAACTACAATTACATCGCTCAAAATTTCATTCGAGTTCTACACTTTCATCATACGTATCCATTTCTACACTTGGTACACATCGAGTCTCTAACAGTTTCAATATCGTACACTGAGTGGTTTCCCACAAACAACCAACAAACTAGGTTTCGAGTTGCTAGTTCATATATACCTCCGCTCTATGAAAGAATCGTTTAGCCCAGATACCATACATCAACTACTAAAAAGTATAAGTGCACCACACTTAGATATAACTCTCTATTCTTAACTTCTTTATCATTCTTTTTTTATAGACATTGTCTATTTATTCACCTTACATCCTTATTATTGGAGTTGGGTAACCCCACATTCATATTCATTATAACTCTACGAGATTCTTCTTTGAATCCTTTCACGCAAGTTTTAATCCCTTATTGTTCAAACTCTGTTTGAGCTTATGCTTTCATTATATTCACCTTCCTTCTCTAAGGTTATAGCCTAAGGTACTCCTACCTAAGGTTTATAACCTACAGCTCTGATACCAACTTGTAACGACACCAAAATCCATACAATTTAAATCTCAACTTCAGCCGTTAACCATACATTAAATCTCTAATTTTACATCATTATTCGATATTAAAAACACTTAAATTGCGGAATATTTAAAATGTATATACATTTCCTTCTTTCTTGCCCTGAATCGCAACCTTTACATTACATCTCTTTGATTCAATCTTATATCATGAATCATTACAACAAAATGACTATACAAAGTCTTACATCATAACTAAATATGCATATACATTGGATAGCTCAACTTACAATTCAACAACATGTTACGTTCAAAATATGAAATATATTTCTCATAAAACATATGTAATCTTCGTGAATATAGATCTCTATAACTCACTTAGCACATATCTTTACCTTCAAATCTTGACCTGCAAAAGTGGTTATTTGCAAGAGTGAGCTCGACAGCCCAGCAAAGTCTAACAGTTTTCATGCATCACATATCAGATAATAACATGCTCGATATACATCTCATTAAAGTAACATGGCATACATGCTTTTAATACACATAGAAAATATAAAGATTTAGCTCCTTACTCAATCATCATTACTTAGCCAAAATAATGCAGTCATATATTGACTTTAACATTTCATGATTTTAACATGTATAACATATCATGCAATTTAAAACAGTTCATCAAGTCCACGTAACAAATAGGAACCGAAAGATTTGCCTTGATCGTTGTTTACCAATAATAGCTTTAACGACTTACGCTTATCTCGCACTTCACGTGCCCTACACAATTATATAATCATACACATCAGCTATTAGTCACATAACAACACATAGTAATTGTAATGTAAACTCTACTCCACATCTCATAATCTTTCCTATTAATTAGCACACAATGTTCAATTAGATTGTGTTAACTTTCAACTTATATCTCACTCTATTTCTTTTTGTCAAACTTCAAGTTCATTCAAGTGCTTAAGTCTTGCTAGGACTACTTATTAGTTTTATATTAAACCCATTTCATATCCTATAATATTCATTTTAATTGAATTAAAACACTTTTTATGTTCATTAACACTTGGCACAATGTTTCGACGTTCAATCGTCACATGCCCGATTTGCCTCTCTTGTGTATGCTTACTATGATTCTATAACTTATCTAATACATTATTTATTAATGTTAAGCATCATTATATTTACTAAAATACATGTTTTGTAACTTAGGACATCATCTTTTATCGTCAGGAGCACTACACATGCATATGTGCATGCCCGACGCCCTCCGATTGCCCCCCAAAACACAACACTCCTAAAGATGACCATTTTGACTACTGTTACAGACCTCAAATTAAATCACTTAAAGCATGAAAGTTGTAGGTCTATTCGTCTTCGTTCCGGATCATTTTGAATCAACTCAATCGGAGTTCGTATGAAAACGTTATGGCCGTTTTACTACAGGAGGCCAAAATTGTCCGACTCAGACTTTTGTCCCTATGACGCAAGCATGAGAACTAGGCTAACCAAATGGTGCCAGAGCACAAGATTGGTGTTTGAGCACGAATTTTGCAACTGGGCGCGAATTTAGGCGTTGAGGCTCCATTTTTGGCGCTGGGGCGCCGAAAACTAACAAAACATAGCCCACAAAGAACAGAACAACTAAATTTATGTCTATAACTTAATTTCTAACACTAATTAACATGTATAGCTTATGCCAATTACACATATACACATTACCCAACATGCATATACTAATTTAAACCATTAAACAACAATCACAGAAAACATAATTCCTTGAAAACCATATTTTAAACCCAAAAAGTCCATCTTTATACTTCTAGACACTATGAACACGAAAATCACAGTTTATAACCCAATTTTGATTCCTTGAGACTATGATTCTCTGAATTTCATACCCAATTAACATAATCACACTTCAATTTCATAACTTCACAATTAACATATACTAATTTTGATATTTCTACAAATCACATTCATACATGAATGTTTACTGTAAAAACTAATTTCTCTTTCTCTATGAACCTAATTTAGTATACCACACTTATATACATATATACATGTTAGTTATTACCAGAACACATGATTTCATAATCATTTAGTAAAGCATAGTTTACAAACAACCTTTGAAAAACTTATATACAATGAAGTTGAGTTTCATGAAACACAGAGGCTAAATAATTATATTATAAATCACATATGTTAAGATTATGTAACATACCTTTAATTTGCTCAGACAATCCTTTTTAATCACTGAGAATATCTTGAAGTACTCAGAACTTTCTCTTTCTTTTCTTTCTCAGACTCTCTCTCAAACCTCTGACAATCTTTTCTTTCTTAGGCTTAAGCCAATTGCATTATACGTAAAACTAAACTGTAACAATTATGCGTAAACTAAAAAACTGATATGGCCTAATTAATAATCACCATAACTATTATCAGTTACCAAAATAATAAGTTTATATCCATTATAAATATATTTTATTTAATTTAATTTATATTACTAAGAAATCAAATTTAAAAATCCAAAAGTCATAACGCTCCGTTTGGCAAAACTCTTTAAAATTAAAGACTTAATATATTTAAGCCTTGTTTGGCAAAATAAATTAAAATACTTTAATTTATTTTAATAACCACTTATAATATAGTTATTTGTCACACTTCTAATTAATTATGTGACGCCCCCAAAACAGGTATACATCACCCATCTTGGGTAGCCAGATACATGGTACATAAATCCAAATACAACTTAATAATACAGCTGTCGTGTAAAATACGACAAAGCATGACCTGTTAGTTTGAATACAAACATTGTCTACTAGAGAGTATAAAAACTCAAAAGGAGTCCTCATTACATTTATTATCACACTATTTCACAGAATAGTGAGGACTACTAATGCATCATCTAGGACCATCACTCTGTTCCTCGACTAGTCCCAGCTACGTTCTCATTTCCTGAAGAGAACAGTGAAAGAAAGGGTGAGCTCAACTAGCCCAGTAAGAAATATTATGACTAAGATAATGCATAATAAATTATCATTAGCCTTCAACAGTGTTGAACTAATAAAATATAACAAACATCAAGTTTAATTGCATCAGAACAAGCAATCCATTAAAAGAGTCAAGTAGAGAATAAAATCTACTATCTTTTATGATTTAAAAAAGTTTTTCATCACTTTTATCGCTGAGACTCGGCTTAATAAATAATCCACATCATCAAATTATTCCTGCACTATAGGCCAAGGATATTATTTAGTATCACGACCACGAATTATCCATGCACTACGGGCCAAAGATAATCGTGTTTTCATCAACGGTCCTGATCATGCCATAAAACAATTCATCTTTGCACCCTTGGCCGAAGAGAATCCATAGCCATAATCATACCAAAAACTGTCCATCAATGCACTACGACAAATGAGGATTTTTACCACATCATTCGTTACATTAAGGTCATGATTATACCGAATAATCCCTGGTCATAATTACACCAAGTCCATCAATGCACTACGGGCAAAGATGACTTTTACCACATCATTTGTAACATTACGGTCATGATTATACCGAATAATCCCTGGTCATAATTATACCAAGTCCATCTACTTCTACGAATACGATGACTTTCAACATAATATAAACATGAGGATGATGACAATGATATAATATTCAATAAAACAAGTTCAAGATTTAATTTATCCAGGAACCAATAACGTTCAAATTGTCAACATGATATTTCTTTGTGGAGTAAAATTCAAGAATGCTCAGAAGAATATTTCCATGAAAAGATACTGGATGAAGCGTAAATATCAAGGATATTCCACTAATTTCATGGATTATAGAAGTCAAAACTTTGACCAACTGAGTATAATAAAGAATGGAAAAACAAAAGAAATCACCATGCATGCGATAGATCGCATGCAGACGAGTTATTCCAATGTAATAATAAATAACGAATCGGTCCGTCCGTAAACGCATGCAGACGGATATTCCAACGAATAATAATAAAGCGGAACTAGGTCCGTGCCAGAAAACGCATGTATGAGATATTCCAATGTAATAATAAAGAGCGGAACCAGTCCGGCGTAGAATGCCTGATGAGGATATTCCAATGAGAATAATAAAGATTTTAATTGTGTCCCAGAAGTAAAACGCATGACGTGATATTCCAATGAATATGAATATTAACGAATGGAATAATAGAAGAATTTCATGAAGTATGCGGTACTTCGCATAAACAGGTTATTCCAACATAATAATAAAGAATGGAATAACAAAAGTTCTCTTCATAAAGATGAAAGAAAGAAATAATATCCCCTACGAGTACAACAAATAATATCCCTTACCTTAGAAGAAACTGGATATAAAAGTAGTAAAGTAGCAGAATACTTTTCTTCTTTCTCTCTATAATTTCTCTCTATAATAATTGCTCTATAGCTTTAGTGAATTGGTGAGAAATGAAGGAAGAATGAGCTTCTATTTATAGGAAAATATAGTTTCAATAATTGCACATTTTGGGGCTCAAAATATTACAGTATAATACCTTCCTCTTTTTCTTCATTTTTAATTTAGTCCTGCAAGTATTATCAAACTTGCACCAACTCCCCTAATAGTAAACAATGTGAATTAATAGTAAATCATGTGACTTAATAGTTCTAATCATGTGATAAAAATAATTACAGTATAGTACCTCCATCTATACCTTCATTTTTAACTTAGTCATGCAAGTATTATCAATTTTGCACCAACTCCCCTAATAGTATAAGAATGTGATTCAATAGTACACACATGTGAACAAATAGTTATATAAGCATGTGAATTAGTAGCAATTAATTGCTCATTTATCTGATAAATTACCCGATTTATCAATATAACCCCCAAACATCAATTATCATAGGAATAGATGTCAATTTTCACTAACACAAATAATTCCAACATAATGAAACTATTTTTATCAACAATATAAATTTTTAAATTTCGAAGTTTGACTTTTCCCAAAAAAGTCAACTGTTGACTTTTAGACCAAATAGTGAATCTTGGAAAATTTTATGTTTATAGACTATTTTTACTAATTTCATCGTTCTGGACTCAAATATCACGTCCGCGTCTCCAAATTCAACTCCGAACACAACTTTAATTTTAATAACATTCATCATTAATATTATAACTCACAATATTTAACAACCAGTGTCGCTCCTGTGAAAGAGGGGCTTTCGAGTAAGGATTTGTCTTTATTGGCGCCGAATTAGGTGACCAAACCTCTCCTTGACAAAACTTCTAGACATTGTCAATATTGCAAATAATAATATGAATAACTTTGCCGTCTCAATCATTGATTTAATAATAATAAATATTATGCGATGATAATCTTGATAATAATTGAATCAATAATATGAGAGATATGATGCGATAATTCTTTGCTTAGCAATAATTGAGTATAATGAGTGACTTCTCACGTAAGCATCAATAATCAATCTGAGTGTGCTTCTTGTATGCAACCACACGTATTCATCGTACTTTTAACACCGGTGTTTCAATGATTAACGGTAAAACTTCCGCCGTTTATTTTCATAAAAGTATTTTTATCGTTTTCTCATCCGACAATAATTACATTGCGGGGTCCACCAATGATTGTCTTGTTGTATGGATATTCCCAAGCAAAAGAATATTCCCCGAACCAATCGAATATTATATAACAACTTGCGTACTTTGCAAAATTTATAAACATAACCCACAACTATAACATTATATCAAATCCACACCATAATATTTAAAAAAATTATTTCGAGAAAATTAAATATTTATTCATAAAATATGGGGTCTCACAATCTCCCCTCCTTATGAAATTTCGCCCTCAAAATTTACGTGCGTACCTGGTATGCCGAACAGGTGAGGATACCTTGACTTCACTTCAAATTCTAACCCTTGAGGTATAACCTCTAAGTGTCGAATATAATCCTTCTTATCCAAGATTTTAACACGTATCTCCTCATACATTAAATCATCTGCTATCTCGTCCGGTTCTAAATTAATAATGTGGTTCGGGTCATCCCCATATTTAAGTAACGTCGATACGTTAAAAACGTTATGAACACGCGATATACTTGGCGGTAAACGAGTCTATAAGCCACAGTTCCTACTTTTATCGAGGATTTCAAATGGGCCAATTAAATCGAGGGTTAAGATTTCTTCTCTTCGTCGATTCTTGCTTCTAGAATAACACCCTCTTGAACCTTCTTAATTCTTCACATTCATCAGCTCCAGGTGTGTAGCTTGAGCGGCTTTAACTTTATCGATTAAAGTCGATTCTACTTGTATATTCGTAATCTTCACGGGGGTTCGTATATTCGCACTTATAAACGCATACGATCTTCTACTCAACGCGTTAGCTACCACGTTCGCTTTTCCGCGATGGTATTGAATGATATGATCGTAATCTTCAACAGCTCGAGCCAACGTCTTTGGCACATGTTACGTTCGTTTTAGGTGAAGAAAATATTTGAGGGTTTAAGAAATGGGTTTTGTATTGGGGTCAATACAAAATTCGATTTCACGATCTAGGGTAGGCTAATAAGTCTTCAAGAATACGTCAGAAAATTTATTAACAATAGAAATTTCATTCAAAACTGTGACTCTCATCCAAGACTTGGATAGTACGTCACATTGATACGTATCAACTTGCCACCGTTATTCACAACGTCCCCTACGGAAAGTTTGGCTTCAGTGCATTCCACACAAGGAAGTCACCAGTGAAAGGCTCGGGGCTCTTTACTTATGGCTTGACATGACAATGATTGACTTTAGTGGTTTGGTTACTTTGAATTCGCATAACAAGTTGGTTAGGAGTATGAAAGCTAACAACCTTACAAAAAGAATGATGAGTAGTTAACCAATCGTTTCCGAAAATCGCATCAAAGGCAAGTATTTTCAAACAGATAAGATTGACAGGTAACGCGAAAGTGTCAATTTGAATTAAACAAGATTTATAAATAGTGGATGTAACGAATGTTTCTAATATCAAAGTTTCAACCAATAAGTCAAAGTCTAACTTCTCTGGGGTTAAATTTAAACGTTGAGCGCAAGCAAGAGAGATAAAAGAATGGGTAGAACCGGTATCTAATAAGGTATAGACTTTTATAATTAACTAACCCGTGCTAACTTCGTTCGGGTTACTCGCTTTTTTAGAATCACGAAAAACGCTCTTCCTAAAACCACAGACTTTGTTTTGTCCGTATCCACCTTTGGTGCCACCGTCCCAGCTGGACTTGACTTTGGTGCACTACAAAATCGAGCTAAATGACCTTCTCTTCTTGAAATTTCCACTTTTATTATCTTGGCCATGATTACCACCGAAGTGGTTACCATTCTTGGCATGATAATTTCCCCCACGATGGTTATCATTGTCCCGATAACCGTTGCCACCGATATGATTATTATCGTTTTGTTGGTCGTTACCTTTTGCTTGAGCTGAATCAACGCTCTTATGTGCTTCATTGCTTATCTCAACATTTTCAGATTCCATTCTCAAACACTGTCACAAAACAAGGGTTAATTAAACAAATTAACATATCACATATTATCCCTATATTCTGACCGACCAATTAAATACCAATTAAACTTAGGTAGGTCATACTAGCGAAGTAATTCCCCATCCCTCCCCTCCTAGTTCTTGTCTCACATCTAAGCTAGGGATCATATCCCTAAGCTCTGATACCAACTGTGACGCCCCCAAAATAGGTATACATCACCCATCTTGGGTCGCTAGATACATGGTACATAAATCCAAATACAACTTAATAATACAGCTGTCGTGTAAAATACGACAAAGCATGAGCTCTGAGTTTGAATACAAACATTGTCTACTAGAGAGTATAAAAACTCAAAAGGATTCCTCATTACATTTATTATCATACTATTTCACAGGATAGTGAGGACTACTAATGCACCATCTAGGACCATCACTTTGTTCCCCGACTAGTCCCAGCTACGTTCTCATTTCCTGAAGAGAACAGTGAAAGAAAGGTTGAGCTCAACTAGCCCAGTAAGAAATATTATGACTAAGATAATGCATAATAAATTATCATTAGCCTTCAACAGTGTTAAACTGATAAAATATAACAAACATCAAGTATAACTGCATCGGAATAAGAAATCCATTAAAAGAGTCAAGTAGAGAATAAAATCTACTATCTTTTATGATTTAAAAAGGTTTTTCATCACTTTTATCGCTGAGACTCGGCTTAATAAATAATCCACATCATCAAATCATCCCTGCACTACAGGCCAAGGATATTATTTAGTATCACGACCACGAATTATCCATGCACTACGGGCCAAAGATAATTGTGTTTTCATCAACGGTCCTGATCATGCAATAAAACAATTCATCTTTGCACCCTTGGCCGAAGAGAATCCATAACCATAATCATACCAAAAACTGTCCATCAATGCACTACGGCAAATGAGGATTTTTACCACATCATTCGTTACATTACGGTCATGATTATACCGAATAATCCCTGGTCATAATCACACCAAGTCCATCTATGCACTACGGGCCAAAGATGACTTTTACCACATCATTTGTAACATTACGGTCATGATTACACCGAATAATCCCTGGTCATAATCATACCAAGTCCATCTATGCACTATAGGCCACAGATGACTTTCAACATAATATAAACATGAGGATGATGACAATGATATAATATTCAATAATACAAGTTCAAGAATTAATTTATCCAAGAACCAATAACGTTCAAATTGTCAACATGATATTTCTTTGTGGAGTAAAATTCAAGAATGCTCAGAAGAATATTTCCATGAAAAGATCTTTGGATGAAGCGCCAAATATCAAGGATATTCCACTAATTTCATGGATTATAGAAGTCAAAACTTTAACCAACCGAGTATAATAAAGAATGGAATAACAAAAGAAATCACCATGCATGAGATAGACCGATTGTGCAGTGAGTTATTCCAATGAGAATAATAAATAACGGAATCGGTCCCGTACAGAAAAGCGCGCAGACGAGATATTCCAACGGAATAATAAAAAAGACGAACGGAACCGGTCCCGAGAACGCTTACATACATGATATTCCAACGAGAATAATAAAGACGGAACCAGTCCCAAGGTAGTAGAATGCATGTATGTGATATTTCAACGTAATAATAAAGATGTAATCAGTCCGGTGTAAAAGCGCATGCATGAGATATTCAACGAGAATATTAATATTAAAGAATGGAATAATAATAGAAGAATTTCACCAAGTATGCGGTACTTCGTATAAACAGGTTATTCCAACATAATAACAAAGAATGGAATAACAGAAGTTCTCTTCATGAAGATGAAAGAAAGAAATAATATCCCCTACGCGTACAACAAATAATATCCCTTACCTTAGAAGAAACTGGATATAAAAGTAGTGAAGTAGCAGAATATTTTTCTTCTTTCTCTCTATAATAATTGCTCTATAGCTTTAGTGAATTGGTGAGAAATGAAGGAAGAATGAGCTTCTATTTATAGGAAAATATAGTTTCGATAATTGCACATTTTGGGGCTCAAAATATTACAGTATAATACCTTCCTCTTTTTCTTCATTTTTAATTTAGTCCTGCAAGTATTATCAAACTTGCACCAACTCCCCTAATAGTAAATAATGTGAATTAATAGTAAATCATTTGACTTAATAGTTCTAATCATGTGATAAAAATAATTACAGTATAGTACCTCCATCTATACCTTCATTTTTAACTTAGTCATGCAAGTATTATCAATTTTGCACCAACTCCCCTAATAGTATAAGAATGTGATTCAATAGTACACACATGTGAACAAATAGTTATATAAGCATGTGAATTAGTAGCAATTAATTGCTCATTTATCTGATAAATTACCCGATTTATCAATATAACCCCCAAACATCAATTATCATCGGAATAGATGTCGATTTTCACTAACACAAATAATTCCAACATAATGAAACTATTTTTATCAACAATATAAATTTTTAAATTTCGAAGTTTGACTTTTCCCAAAAAAAGTCAACTGTTGACTTTTAGACCAAATAGTGAATCCCGGAAAATTTTGTGTTTATAGACTATTTTTACTATTTTCATCGTTCTGGACTCAAATATCACGTCCGCGTCTCCAAATTCAACTCCGAACATAACTTTAATTTTAATAACATTCATCATTAATATTATAACTCACAATATTTAACAACGAATCGTTCCCGGAAGAGGGGGCTTTCCGATAAGGATTTGTCTTTATTGGCGCGCAATTAGGTGACCAAACCTCTCCTTGACAAAACTTCTAGACATTGTCAATATTGCAAATAATAATATGAATAACTTTTCCGTCTCAATCATTGATTTAATAATAATAAATATTATGCAGATGATACTGTGATAATAATTGAATCAATAATATGAGAGATATGATGCAGTAATTACTGTAGCAATAATTGAGTATAACTGAGTGACTTCTCGTAAGCATCAATAATGAATACAGCGTGTGCTACTATGCAACCACGCGTATTACTGTACTTTTAACACCGGGTGTTTCAACAGTTAACGGTAAAACTTCCGCCGTTTATTTTCATAAAGTATTTTTATCGTTTTCTCAATCCGACAATAATTCTGTTGCGGGGTCCACCAATGATTGTACTGTTGTATGGATATTCCCCGACAAAAAGAATATTCCCCGACCAATCGAATATTATATAACAACTTGCGTACTTTGCAAAATTTATAAATATAACCCACAACTATAACATTATATCAAATCCACACCATAATATTTAAAAAAATTATTTCGAGAAAATTAAATCTTTATTCATAAAATGTGGGGTCTCACAAATTAAGTTTTCATACTTAATTTAATTAATTCTAATAACAATTCATTGCATAATATAATAATTTATTTAATCATTATAAACTCTATAACTTAATTATAAAATTAAATTAGATTACTATTTCAAAATAATTACTTTCCTTAACTTTCATTAATTATTTATTAAACAAATAAATAATCAAATCAATTAAACAAATACTTATTCA
Organism: Panax ginseng; assembly: GCA_020205605.1. Taxonomy (NCBI): domain Eukaryota; kingdom Viridiplantae; phylum Streptophyta; class Magnoliopsida; order Apiales; family Araliaceae; genus Panax; species Panax ginseng. Next base: position 101,901,220 of record CM035138.1, read on the forward strand.
ACGATAAAAACATCCATTAAATATTTATATAATTCAATAAATATTTAAATATTATAATAAAAATCTGGATTGTTACATCATTCCCTCCTTACAAGGATTCTGTCCTCAGAATCACAACTCAAACAACTCATTCGTTAGAGTTACATAATCATCGTTCCACTTAAAGATCCATTATATGCCTAATAAGTAATTTAGTTCATAGCTAAAGAATTAAATACTAAATAAATAAAAGAAAACATCATCCCAATTACAAAATTTGAAATTAAAGGAGAATAGTAATACACCACCCTTCTCGCCATTCAAATCTGAAATCTTCATGAAATTTTTATCCTTCTCCGTTCCTCCAAGCTCTTGCTCTTCAATCTCGTTCTCAAAGTGTGTCTGAATGACCTCTATTTTTCCCCACACTTAGCATAAGAGTAGCTTCAACTCAGCTCCAAACATCAATCCTCCTCCAACTCTAACTATTACATAGAAAGTTTAATAGAAATCCAAATCCTTTTCAATATCAACAACCATTAGTCAAAGACTCCCACAAAATGATCTAACAACCATCCCACAATCCTAATATGATCACATTACATAAAGAATTAATAACTCCCCACAATACCTAACTTCCAGCACAAAATTAAAATTCGCCCAGAACTAAAATCGACACAGCGCGCCCCGCACTAGGTAGTAGTCTTCGACAGTGTGGCCCGCGCTATCGCCCTAGGAGATTTCCACGATCCAGCGTGCCCCGCGCTACTCCAATACTCATCACAGTACAGTCCGCGCTAGGTGGCCAGAAACTCCAAGGATTGCTTGAAATCTCCTTCCAATGCTAGCATTATGATAGGCACATGGATTATCCTACAACAAGCATAAAACCCATCAAAAATAACATGAAAGTACCAAAAACTAACAATATAACAAGCTAAACAAACATAAATCATAGGTTGAAAACCTACTCATCATAGTGCGAGGCCTCGTTCGCACCTATATACACAGGGTTTGAATTTGTGTAAAAATTTTGTTTTAACAAGATATTGCAGTGATGTTTTATAAAAGAGGTTTTTCAAACCCTTGTGCTGAATAGTAATTGAGACCTTTTACACTCCCATTTTTTATTAAGTGTTTGGTTTGATTGTTTTTAATTTTCGAGATGTGAAGCATCTTCAAGAAAATAATATACAAAATAGTGCCAAACTCCTCGTGGGTATGATAACCATCTGAGAAATCCGAACACCGTGAATAAATTTACAAGCTGTTTACAGCTGAAAATGTCCATCACAAGAACCGAATCTAGATCCAATGGCCAATCAGTGATCACATGATTCCTAGGCTCACATGATGCATGATTGATAATAAAAAGTAGTAGCGGTATATATATAAAAGATGTAGATATATATATATATATATATATATATATATATATATATATATATACATGATCAGCCGCCATGAAGCACCTCCATTGGGGATCAAAAATTTAAATAAAGCAGTAAAAGCAATCAAGCGCCACGGAGTAAACTCCAAAGGAGACGAAAAAGTAAATAAAGTTGTAAAGGCGATTATTTGCGCCACGAAGTAACTCCATGCGGGACAAAATGTAAATATATAGATGTGTATATATATATATATATATATATATATATATATATATATAGTAAATAAACACACCGTGTGTAAAATCTAGGCTCATCAGACAAAAGTCCGAAATAATAGTTGATATATATATATATATATATATATATATATATATATATATATATATATATATATATATATATATATATATACAAAAGCAAATAAACGCTCGGGCATCAAGTTCAGGCTCAATCGAGGCATAACTTCGATAATGTTAGTCCATATATAAAAACATATATATAAGTATATATATATATATATATATATATGTACAAACTAAAATAAACCCACGGACCAAGGTCCGGGAAAACACACGCAACACGACTCTCAACGTGAAGAATAGTGTGTGCAAATATGAAGAGAAAGGATTTAAAGTGTACGAGAAGGCTTACAGTGGGCTGCCAAAGAAGACTTCTATAGCTTTAAAAGGATGAACACTCGGCTCCCGCCGGTACAAAAGTAGCTATATGTGAGCTCACAAGTGTTTAAAATGAGAAAGCACCCAGTGTAGGGTGAGTACATAGCAAATTTGACAGGGCTTCCTCACCTTTTTCTCTTCCAAAATGGCCACCCCAAGCCCTCTATTTATAGAGGGGGCTGCAGTGTACTGCGGCTAGGCCTGAATGTACCCAGCTAGGCCAGAGATATAATCTTCTTTGGTAAGTTGCCCGAGAACCAGCGGGTTAATAAATCTCAAGAAATGCGTGCATGCATGCACTATAATGTCCGTTTGAACTTTCAAAATTGCAATTCAGGCATCCGACGGAGGTATGTAAGACCTATTTCGAACCGCCGTTGTTGAGAGTTACCCAAGGACATGGGATTAGAGGTTGTACGAAGTCAAGAAGATGGGACCGTGCCCTCCGGTCTTCAAGCTTCAAATTCTATCCGTTATCATGCGTAATAGTCACTCGGAATTGGACATCCTTGGTTCTGGTGGGACATTGCTGTGTAGAAATGTGTGTATTAAAATGTTGAGAGGACGTGATGTGGCGTCAAGGTGGCAAGATGATTTTACTTGCCCCTCACAGGTTATCACCGGTTTGAAATTTGTCATGAGACGTTGCTCGTCAGGTTATCTCTGAGATTGGACTGTTGCAAGTGTTTAAGGTCCTCAGTGTCATCTTTGAGGTGTGCATGTCTTCCCGGTTTTATCTCTGGGTCTTGTACTTAGTGCCTCGGTGTGAGTGCCAAGGTTGAAGCGGATTGCATGCATTTGAAACAAGCATTTCCGGAGTTATCGCCGGAACTGCATTCCTTGGGGTTATCTCCAAGGTTGGTAGCTGCTACTCTAGTGTTGGGGCCGAGGCCCGAATATCTGGGGTTATCTCAGAGATGGATCGATCTTCTCGAGTGGAATTTACGGTATTGAACTGCATGCCTCGGGGTTATCTCAGGGGGTTGGACTGATACTCCCGGTGTGTGTTCACGGGTTGAGGTTTGAACTTCCGTAGTATCCAGACTGGATGTGAGCCGTCTTCCAGGGTTATCTCTGAAAGACGAATCTGCCCTCCTGCAATGTCAGTGACAGGTGTGCAGAAAATTTTGAGTGTCTATAGATGCCCCTCTTTATCATATTCATACAAGGCCATGCATGGATAGGATAAAGAATCCTAGACACTTGAAATGTAACAAGATAAACATGATGCAATGTGCAGCAACATGATGCAAATGTATGATGCATGTGTTCGGGGTTGTTGCCCAACATGCTTGTGACGCCCCCAAATCCGGGTATCTTCCAACCCGACAGATGGTGCTCCACGATACTACAATCCATACAATCATTCCATTGAGATAACAATAAAATGAGTGCAATTACTATCTTTGTATTACATTTGTAATAAATCCTTACCCAGGTTCATAACCGAATACATTCATTGTTCTTCATAAGTGTATTACATACAAATATACTACTTTATTACAGGACGATTAATTGTCCATCTTAGCTTTGCCTTTATCTCTCATAGAACTCTCAGTTCATTCGGCTTTAACTGCAAACATATGGTTCAAGCAAGAATGAGCATAACTAGCTCAGAAAGTCTTAACAACAAAACATATGAATATCACATCAATAAGTACATGCTTTATATCAATATTAGAATAATTATCTATGAAGCATTCTGAATCATTTGACTAATACTTCTACTACAACAATTCCAGAGCATATATACTAGCTTAGGAATTATGAACCGGTTAATAGACAATGAACATACTCTTTTCATTTTCATTCTTGAAAAGGATATCTGGCACTAAGGCTATCCACCCGTCTTTACTTACGAGCACTTCTAGGTGATCAGCCTATTGTACTCTATGTTGATCAACACTCTTACGTTAAACGTATTTACGTTTAACATTTGGCAACCTCGTGTGCCCATCGAATAATCGATGAAAATACTTTTGTTTGTTCATAGACAAACATACCTTCTCATTCGTACCAAATACTTGGCATAGGATAGCGTTAACATTTCTATATCAACAGACTTGTAAACAATTCAATCTATTCTTCAATACTTGTCTAGCCCGGATAAAACAGGCATCGACTCTTTTTCTATTTACCATTCATGCATTGTATATCATGCATCACATAAAAACTTGGCTAATACGAAGGTCAGACAAGAGTTAAGAAAGACTTGCCTTTAAGCGTCTTCGAACTTACAATTAAACTATTCTCGATCTTTACAGGATCTACATGATACATTCACATAGCACACTGTAATTAGTTATCACATAAACTATCTTTTGGTTCTAACCAACTTCTTTCTCTTCTATATCGTATTTGTTTTAACTTCGTTATTAAAGTCGATTCGACTTTCTATACTTCGTTACGTTTCATTAACGTTCTTACGTCCTTAGCCGACATTCGATCATTAATGGTTATTTACCAAGGTTGAACGTCATTCACAGTTCACTCATTACATTTTTGCGTTCTTCGTTTAATTACTATTAAACCTTACTAGATCTTCTTACATTAACACCTTACAAGTGAGTTAAGGTAAGTCTTATAATGTACATTAAGTACTTTCAATATCTTATATTAAGTCTTCATTCAAAATGGAACAAACACTAACTTGGTCAACCTTTTTTCTCTCTGCGGTATTGCCATGGCGAAGCGCGACATCCTGCATTTCTAGTGGCTGCTATTTCACTCTCAGAGGTTTTGCCCGGACTTGGTGTTTGCACGGCCTTGAGTCCATGTACAAACTCTCGCCTTACGGTGCGAGTCTCTAGACCGTTTTATTTTCTCTCGGCCATAATGGCGGCATGCGGCCGACAAATAACACGGGGTTTGGCCTGTTTGCAAACTAAACTCAATGCACCGATTAACCAAAATAGTTTGGTTTCTTAACGAAACTACCGGCTTCCTAATTTATTCGTTTTACATCCGAATTGACCCATTCGAATTCCTACAAGTCAGGAATTACATCCTTTACATGTTCATATAAGAATTTCATATTTCCGAATTCGTTAACTCAGAATTCACCTTTAAGTTCATTTTTGAGCGTTCGTTTAATGTTTTCGTCCGTTCAATATTCGTTTTCTTTGTTATAAGTCAGAATGCGATGATTCTTTTGCCAACGACTCTTAATTACCTTATCTCACGTGTTGACATTGGAAACCAACATTTTCAAGTCACACAACAACTTTTGACCTTTAATCCGGACTTTATACGTTTTCGACGTTTAACGTCTATTTTCGTACAATTCGCCATAACTTCATTACTAATGTTCTCTAAGCCAAATCACATGGAATACTCCATGGACTTCATATCCACATTCTAACCAACTCAAGATGCACATACCTTAGCTACAACAATTTCCAAAACGTTCAATTATAACTAAGTTTACGTTCAAGACTTTCTACGTTTTCCACTTACGTAAACACTTACGATTTCTATTTAGTCATGACTTATAGAGATTGAATCTATGGTAAGTCATTCTCATTCCACCCTACAAGCCATACCCCATCCATTTATGATTCTCCATGATAAAAGAAAACCAAAAGAGATGGAATTAGAATTGAAGAGTATTACCTTAAGAACTCTTAGTGTTCTTGTTGAGCTTCTAATGAAAAAGATTCAAGGTAGAAGAATAGTTTAAGTCTAACTCTTTTTCTCTCTCAAATATGTTGGACAAGATTTTTAAAATAACAAAAATCCAACCTAAGCCTTGTATATATAGAAAACCAAACGAGGGCAAAAATGTCCAATTTTCCACCTCCTTACTTAATTACCACTTTGTCACCAAGTAAAATACTTGGTGACCAAGTGATTCACTTGCCTTGCACACCAAGTGGCCGGCCCACCTTGCCCATGGGTCATCCCCATGGGTTGCCCCATGGGTTTTACCCATCCCTTGACCCGTCGGTTCAACCCACGGTTTAATTTTTTGGATTGGGCTTGACATTAATAAACATTGGGCTTTAACCAATCTAATATTGGGCCTTGACTTGGGCTTGTATACTTAATTCATTGGGCGTGTTATTAATCCAAGTCCAATTGGATTGGATAAAATCCTTAGCTCATACTATAATAATACAACTCGTATTCTACGTGTATTATTCACGTATTCTCTTCGTATAATATTCATATAATAATCGTATTATACGTCGTACTATTCTTCATATCATACTCGTATACATACTAGTATAATACTCATATTCCATACGTATAATAATCGAAACGACTATACACATTCTATTTCCCTTTCGGAAACCTCTTTCGCAAACCCTTAGGTTTTAAGTCTGCAGGCGAAAACTTTGTTTGCCATAACGGAAATATTATTGGATATTCCATAATATCGTCATATTCTAACATTATGCGTTTCTCAGAATTTCAAACTCTAGCTCCGAACGACATCGGATGAATAGTGTTTTTACGCAAACAATCTCAGAAAACCTTCGTTCTCGTCCTGATCATTCACAACAATTAATTCTAGCACAAAGTGAGAATACTAACCACATCCACACATTCTAGGTTATAGAACAACCTTGGAACATCTTACTCGCATAATAACTCAATTAAATTCATTTAATCCAAATAATCTAATAAAAATTTAATTCATTGAAAATTTGAAATTCTCGGGCGTTACATTCTTCCCTCCTTATAAGGATTATGTCCCCAGAATCTCGCTATTCTTACATAAACAAATGAGGAAACTTTTCCTTCATTTTACTTTCGAGCTCCCACGTTGCTTCTTCAGCATCGTGGTTACTCCAAATTACCTTTACGGAAGGTATTACTTTATTCCTCAAGACCTGTTCCTTCCTATCAATAATCTAAATCGGAAGTTCTTAATACGTTAAGTCTTTTTCTACTTGAATAGACTCATACTCTATTACATGCTTATAGTCCGGTTTATAAGGACGCAACACAGACACGTGAAACACATTGTGTATTCTTTGCATTTCTGGAGGTAAGGCTACTTCATAAGCTACCTCTCCTATTCTTCTTAAAATCTCAAAATGTCCTACAAACCTCGGACTTAACTTCCCTTTATTTCTAAAACGTATCTTCCCTTTCCAAGGCGATACTTTTAGAAAGACATAAGACCCTACTTCAAAGTCCTTCTTCTCTCGATGAGGATCTGCATACTTCTATTGTCTATCTTGAGCCACTACTAATCGAGCTCTTATCAGCTTTACAATGTTTGCCGTTTATTATACCATCTCAGGTCCCAACATTCGACGTTCACCTACTTCATCCCAACAAAGTAGTGTTATACACTTCCGTCTATACAACGCTTCGTAAGGCGGCATGCCTATACTAGGGTGAAAACTATTATTGTAAGCGAATTCTACCAATGGTAGATGTTCGTCCCAACTCCCCTTGAAATCCATAACGCAAGATCTTAACATATCTTCTAGCGTTTGAATTGTCCGTTCGCTTTGACCATCCGTCTATGGATGATACGCCGTACTCAATCTCAACTGTGTTCCCATTTGCACTTGCAAACTCCTCCAAAAGTTCGATGTGAATCGTGGATCATGATCGGACACAATCGAAACAGGTACTCCATGTCTAGAAATGATTTCTTTGACATAAAGCTTAGCTAACTGCTCTAAATTATACCTAACTCCTATTGGTAAAAAATGAGCAGATTTAGTTAACCGATCCACTATTACCCAAATAGCATCGTATCCTTTTCTTGTCGTTGGAAGTCCCACCATAAAGTCCATGGCGATATGCTCCCATTTCCACTCCAGAATCTCCAGTGGTTGTATCAGTCCTGTAGCGCCCCCGAATCCGGGTCCGAAATCACCGCGGATCTGGTACACTATTTCTATAACTGTTGCAGAAGATATAAACATAGATTGTTTATATAGTACACCTTACACACTATTCCCAAAATCGAATAACCTTAACTTATACACAAATCATAAACTATCTAACACATAACAATACTAATCAAAACTACTTTTACAAATTAGCTGCACATTATATCCCAAGCTGAACTTGGCATTATCCTTTTCCTGTATCCGAACGCATTCGCCTTATCTGCAATGTTTATCATGATATAGCAAGGGTGAGCATGAAAGTTTCCCAACAAGTTTTAAAATAATTTAAAGATATATCATGATTGAAAGAGTCCGAATAATAAGCTGGCTATCCTTCACAATGTATTTGTGAATTAGCATGAACAAAATTTTGACTGAACAAGTATTGAACAGGAACAATATTATATCTGGACCAACTGGTAATGAAGGTGATCAGCCTTTCATACCTGACTTATACATGCAAGATGTATAGAGTACAATTCAACATGGTAATCAGATATGATTAACCATAAGTATATCCGAATGAACAACTCTTAGTAGAGTTAAGTAAAAGGAAACTTGCCTGAACCATTGATTACCGTAACACAATATAATAAGCTTCGTCTGGGACCTAATATTAATAATATAAATCTCCAATATTAGAATAATATCATCACAGTATAAAATAACCTAAACACATTACCACATAATCCTATCAGTCTATTATACACATAAGACATAGCATCAAGTCAAACTATTGCAGTCCGAGTTGAAACCGGCACAATTCTATCATCCCGATGGTCTAGTCGGATGATTGACGAGTTTAAGTTTAATTAAACTCTACTTAAACACTTAACAATATCACAGATAATTTTCTTATCAGTCAAAACAATTTTCATAGACTTGCAATAATTTTCAGATAATTAATATCATTTATCATGATTTTCCAATCATTTATAATGTATTTAAATAAATTAAATACCACATAATTTCTTAATCATTAATATCTATTTATCATTAAATATTAATAAAATCATAATATAATATAATAATATAATTATAATATAACACAAGATTTTTAATACCTTAAAATCATATTTATATGATTTTTAAACATTTAAATCTATTATCCGATAATTGATATTAATAATAAAATATCAATATTATCATGGTAAAATATCAAAAGTTATATTTTATAACTCAAAATATTTTTATAATACTTAAATCATTTTTATATGATTTTTAAACCATTAACTCTATTTTTCCATAATTATTTAATATATTTATTAAATAAACTAATTACCATTAATAATAAATTATTAATGAATTTCATCACAAAATATCAAAAGTCATTGAAAATAACTTAAAATATTTTCTAACATCATAATATAATTTTTCAAGAATTAAAACCATTTTTAAATCATTTATTTAATATTATAATTAAATAAATAAATACCTTTATATTCTAAAAATATTAAATATTTTTGAAATATACTTAAAATAATTAAAAACTATTTTTTGGACTTTAAAATAATTTTTCATAATTTATTATGTATTTTAATAATTAAAAATCATTTAATACTATTTATTAATTAAAATAATCTATTTTTTCGAAATTAATCGTCATTATAGGTACCATAAGCGACAAAACCGTCGCTAATAATGTTCTTGAACACGCCCGGAAAAACACACATGTGGTGAGAGGGCTTGGTTTGACCGTAGTAAAAGCAAAGGTTCTTGATGTGTTACGGGTTGATTAATGTGTTATAATTGTAGTACCGATGTAGTACTACAACTATAAACAACGTTCATGGCCTTCCTGCATATTAACAGCAAGATCAAAGCCCGAGAAAAGCTTGTCAGGTGTGTTCTGGAGTTTCTAGGTTGCCCAGAAACTCAAAAAGTAACAAGGGTGCTATTTTTCAGCGTTGAATCTTAGCATTCCGGGCTCGTTTAGTGTTATATAGTGCTTCTTTCTTGTAGAAGAGATGTCAGGCTACAATAATATACCAACAGGTTAGTCGAACAACAACATATCCACAAGATTCAAGCTGGCCAAATTTCTGACAAAAAAACGGATTATGAACAATCTGGGTTTTCCAGATTGTTCTTCCCGCTGATTGGTCAACGCTATTTGACCATGAATTTCTAAGATCCTGGTACAGATCTGGGTACACTAATGACTTGAAAGTGTAGATATCATGTCATAATACAACCTTAAATCAACAACATGACCAAATAACATAACAGAAGCAAGATTAAAGGCCTCGAATGTCGTTGTCAAAATCTGGAAATTCTGGGTTTGCCCAGAAATTAAATTTCGTGTTCGGTCAATGTACTTTGACCGATCATAGCATACTATAGCTCTAAAACATAAAACAACACTAACACTTAATAGAAAATGATCTATGGCCTCTGACATATGGTTGTCAAGCCATTTTTCAAGCATTTCCAGATTTCATAAAAATACAATTTCGTGCACTTTGATGTTATGGATCTGGGATTTAACAACCCAGATCACTAAAATACATCCTAATACACAACTTTAAACAATCAATTACCAAATATAACATCAAATCATGAAATTTCTAGTTTTAGGGTTTTTACCACTTTCTAGCTTTGATTTTGATTCTGACTTCTTGAATCTGTTCTTGAAAGGCTATGAACTGATTATGGCTTCTCTCCTCACTCTCTCACACTTCCATTCCCGGATTTTTAGAGAGAGGATGGCTTGGTGAAAAATGAAAAGTAAAGTGGCCTTTCTCTCTCTTTAATTATTGAAAATAATTGAATGCTAAGTTGGAAATGGCTGATCTAGGGGCTGGTTTACTGGTATTATAGTCCATTTCCAAGTTGGCAATTATTGATTCAAGATATGGTCAGATTTTCTACCAATAATTCACCAAATGGGACAAAAAGGGCATTTTGGTAATTTTACTTAAAATTTCAAGGGCACTTTAGACATTAGTTACAACCCTTAGGGTTTAACCATTAGGGTTTGACCATTAGGGTTTGACCCATAGGGTTAAAACCTAAGGTTCCCAATAATAAATTTTCTAATATTTCCAATTTTGGTTTTCTAAATATAAAATTAATATCTTTAAATTATAATTAGGATTTTCAAATCATATTATAATTTTCCCAATTATAAATCATTATTGACAATTAGGATTAAATAATTCCTAATTAAAATTATTAATTTAGCAATTAATTCCATAACTATACATTAGAGTTCCTGACAGAACAATTAGGGTTTTAAACCGTAAAATTAGGGTTTTCTAAATTATTAGAAAATCTAATTAATCATTAGGGTTATCCCTGATTAGGTTGCAATAAAAATATATAAACTTTATATATGGCAATTAAATTCCCAAATTAGGATTATAATATCCGAATTAGGGTTTTAAATCACCGAAACTGAAATTAGGGTTTTGGAACCGATTTCTAGGATTCTCTTATAAAGTATAAAAATTTCTAACTGAACGTTGACGTTCTAAATAATATTAGGGTTTGACTTTGATAAAATTTATCTGGTCAACCCTTGACCCTTAACCACATTCTGTACACATAATACCACAATCACTAAACATATACACATATACCCTTAATCCTGAATAATTCACCAAAAGAAATTTTAAATTCTCAAAATTCCTTCTTGAAAATATCAAACACATACACTTATTTTCTGTCTAGGTCTATTATTTGACCTTAAATCAATCATTTAAGATTTTAATAAATTTTCTAAATTCTCGGGTTGTCACATTCACCCATTCTTCTATGAATTTCGTCCCCGAAATTCAACTTACACCGTATACCACACACCTTACACCATTCATACATATCATCACATGCTACCCTGGTACATCACTCACAAGAGTAATATTTTAAAATTGTCTTTGAGGAATTACATAGACTATTTGTCTGTCATCTTCACAAAGGTTTTATGGAAATTCATCCGTAAACCGTCATAACTTACGGACACAAAGGGTGATTAGCCCGATATGCCCTGTACTGATCAAGTACTACTGGTCGGAACAATTTGTTCCTCTTATCCGCCTTAGTCGCACAAAATTTCTTTCCTCAGTCTTATTGGATTCCGCACCAAAACAATTTGGTTCAGGAAATTTCTTTCAATGAACACTTAGAGTTTTCATAACATTAGTCTAGCTGAATCGAATAGCGTAGACTCATATCAATAATTTAATTCAATCGAATTATTTAAGTGTAGCCAAACCCCGTTGGCAAATTAAATTTTTTGAAAACATTTTTTGAGAATGATGTCATGATGTCGTACTGTATTACCAGTCCGTTTGAGGATGCTGTCATTGTATGACTTTGTCATAACACATCATACAATACTAGAATAACGATTTTAGATCAAATTCACACTAAGTATTCCTGTATTTACAACTCCATCACATTTTTATCATCTCTGCACCAGGTTACATGGTACATAAGTGATAATTAAAAATAACTTTTGATACTTCAAATCATTTGCGTCTAGCCGAAATAAGTAGCATAGACTGTACTTTAAACCGTTCAAAAATGATTATGAGTCTACATTTTTTTTAAAGCACATAGTGCGTATTTAGCTTGATGTCAAAATTTTGAAGTCTAGCATAGCTAGGAGTTTAGGAAAACTTATGTCTCCACTAACAATCATATGCTTAACAATCTATCTATTCCTATTATTCTCAATACTTCATTCACACATAACTATACCCAGTTTATCAAACCACACTTATGAGTTCATAAATTGCCACAATCATATGAGTTTAAGAACTTAACCTAGTCAGACCTTTGGTGTCCATTCGCTGAGGGGTTCATAAATATTTCATATAACTATGAGTCAAGAATGTCACATAAGTATAAATTTTAAGAACTCGTACTTAACCTTGTATCCTCTACCTATAACCTATCCATTTGTTATACACACGAGAAAGGAATCACCCTCTTAACATGCATATAGCAAATAGTGCGACACAAACTTTTCAATGATTATCAATACCAGAAACTAAGTGGGTTTTACACCAAGTACAATTCCCATACATACAAGGAATCATACTGACTTCAATTTAATGACATGAGTCCTCAATTAAAATCCCTACCTAATCTTAACCCCCTTATCCATACAAATTTCATTCAATCCGTATTCATAATCCATTTCTGGATCTGTACCAATTCATAGCACAACTGATACACATCAATCTTGCTGTAAACTTTACAATCATTCACTTGATCCTTCTCCATACTATAACCTTATCAGATCACGGGGTGATCTCATCGTATATATTACGATTCAATTCTATATCTTGATCGTTTTGTTTTACGATCTTCTATCACTGCACTTTCAGTCTTTTAGACTCGATCTATTCATCACTACTGTTTAACTTTATTATCAGAGTTAGGAAACTCTGTGTCTTTACAACTCACCCAGATTCATCTTTGAATCTTACTGACACACAAACTCTATATGAGTTAGATCTTATCCTAATCACTGCGGTTATTAGTCTAAGGTATTCCTACCTAAGCATCATAACCAACAGCTCTGATACCAACTGTAGCGCCCCCGAATCCGGGTCCAAAATCACCACGGATCTGGTACACTATTTCTATAACTGTTGCGGAAGATATAAACATAGATTGTTTATACAGTACACTTTACACACTATTCCCAAAATTGAATAACCTTAACTTATACACAAATCATAAACTATCTAACACATAACAATACTAATCAAAACTACTTTTATAAATTAGCTGCACATTCTATCCCAATCTGAACTTGGCATTATCCTTTTCCTGTATCCGAACGAATTCGCCTTATCTGCAATGTTTATCATGATATAGCAAGGGTGAGCATGAAAGTTACCCAGCAAGTTTTAAAACAATTTAAAGATATATCATGATTGAAAGAGTCCGAATAATAAGCTGGCTATCCTTCACAATGTATTTATGAATTAGCATGAATAAAATTTTGACTGAACAAGTATTGAACATGAACAATAATATATCTGTACCAACTGGTAATGAAGGTGATCAGCCTTTCATACCTGACTTATACATGCAAGATGTACAGAGTACAATTCAACATGGCAATCAGAGATGATTAACCATAAGTATATCCGAATGAACAACTCTTGGTAGAGTTAAGTAAAAGGAAACTTGCCTGAACCATTGATTACCGTAACGCAATATAATAAGCTTCATTTGGGACCTAATATTAATAATATAAATCTCCAATATTAGAATAATATCATCACAGTATAAAATAACCTAAACACATTACCACATAATCCTATCAGTCTATTATACAAATAAGATATAGCATCAAGCCAAATTATTGCAGTCCGAGTTGAAACCAGCACAATTCTATCATTCCGACGGTTTAGTCGGATGATTGACGAGTTTAAGTTTAATTAAACTCTACTTAAACACTTAACAATATCACATATAATTTTTTTATCAGTCAAAACAATTTTCATAGACTTGCAATAATTTTTAGATAATTAATATCATTTATCATGATTTTCCAATCATTTATAACGTATTTAAATAAATTAAATACCACATAATTTCTTAATCATTAATATCTATTTATCATTAAATATTAATGAAAATCATAACATAATATAATAATATAATTATAATATATCACAATATTTTTAATACCTTAAAATCATATTTATATGATTTTAAACATTTAAATCTATTATCGATAATTGATAATAATAATAAAATATCAATATTATCATGGAAAAATATCAAAAGTTATATTTTATAACTCAAAATATTTTATATATACTTAAATCATTTTTATATGATTTTTAAACCATTAACTCTATTTTTCCATAATTATTTAATATATTTATTAAATAAACTAATTACCATTAATAATAAATTATTAATGAATTTCATCAAAAAATATCAAGTCATTGAAAATAACTTAAAATATTTTCTAGCATCATAATATAATTTTTCATGATTTTCATGAATTAAAACCATTTTAAATCATTTATTTAATATTATAATTAAATAAATAAATACCTTTATATTCTAAAAATATTAAATATTTTTGAAATATACTTAAAATAATTAAAAACTATTTTTTGGACTTTAAAATAATTTTTCATAATTTATTATGTATATTTAATAATTAAAAATCATTTAATACTATTTATTAATTAAAATAATCTATTTTTCGAAATTAACTGTCGCTATAGGTACCATAGGCGACAAAACCGTCGCTAATGGTGTTCTTGAACCTGCCCAGAAAACACCTGTCAGTGACTGAGGGGCTTGGTTTGACCATGAGTAAAACAGTGTTCTTGATGTGTTCTGGGTTGATTAATGTGTTATAATTGTAGTACCGATGTAGTACTACAACTATAAACAACGTTCATGGCCTTCCTGCATATTAATAACAAAGAAGATCAAAGCTTGAGAAAAGCTTGTCGGTGTGTTGCGAGTTTACGGGTTGCCCGAAACTTCAAGAAGTAATAAGGGTGCTATTTTTCAGCGTTGAATCTTAGCATTCCGGGCTCGTTTAGTGTTATATAGTGATTCTTTCTTGTAGAAGAGACGTCAGGCTACAATAATATACCAACAGGTTAGTCTAAAAACAACATATCCACAAGATTCAAGCTGGTCAAATTTCTGACAAAAAAACGGATTATAAACAATCTGGGTTTTCCAGATTGTTCTTCCCGCTGATTGGTCAACGCTATTTAACCATGAATTTCTAAGATCTTGGTACAGATCTGGGTACGCTAATGACTTGAAAGTGTAGATATCATGTCATAATACAACCTTAAAGCAACAACATGACCAAATAACATAACAGAAGCAAGATTAAAGGCCTCGAATGTCGTTGTCAGAATCTGGAAATTCTGGGTTTGCCCAGAAATTAAATTTCGTGTTCGGTCAAAGTACTTTGACCGATCATATCTTGTAATCTATGCACGTTCTGACTATTATTCAAGTTGCAGATTAAAGACAACATAGCATACTATAGCTCTAAAACATAAAACAACACTAACACTTAACAGACAATGATCTATGGCCTCTGACATATGGTTGTCAGGCCATTTTTCAAGCATTTCCAGATTTCATAAAAATGCATTTTCGTGCACTTTGATGTTATGGATCTGGGATTTAACAACCCAGATCACTAAAAGACATCCTAATACACAACTTTAAACAATCAATTACCAAATATAACATCAAATCATGAAATTTCTAGTTTTAGGGTTTTTACCACTTTCTAGCTTTGATTTTGATTCTGACTTCTTGAATCTGTTCTTGAAAGGCTATGAACTGATTATGGCTTCTCTCCTCACTCTCTCACACTTCCATTCCCGGATTTTTAGAGAGAGGATGGCTTGGTGAAAAATGAAAAGTAAAGTGGCCTTTCTCTCTCTTTAATTATTGAAAATAATTGAATGCTAAGTTGGAAATGGCTGATCTAGGGGCTGGTTTGCTGGTATTATAGTCCATTTCCAAGTTGGCAATTATTGATGCAAGATATGGTAAGATTTTCTACCAATAATTCACCAAATGGGACAAAAAGGGCATTTTGATAATTTCACTTAAAATTTTAAGGGCACTTTAGACATTAGCTACAACCCTTAGGGTTTGACCTTTAGGGTTTGACCTTTAGGGTTTAACCATTAGGGTTAAAACCTAAGGTTCCGAACAATCAATTTTCTAATATTTCCAATTTCGGTTTTCTAAATATAAAATTAATATCTTTAAATTATAATTAGGATTTTCAAATCATATTCTAATTTTCCCAATTATAAATCATTATTGACAATTAGGATTAAATAATTCCTAATAAAAATTACTAATTTAGCAATTAATTCTATAACTATACATTAGAGTTCCTGACAGAACAATTAGGGTTTTAAACCGTAAAATTAGGGTTTTCTAAATTATTAGAAAATCTAATTAATCATTAGGGTTATCCTTGATTAGGTTGCAATAAAAATATATAAACTTTATATATTGCAATTAAATTCCTAAATTAGGATTATAATATCCGAATTAGGACCCGGAACTGAAATTAGGGTTTCGGAACCGATTTCTAGGATTTTCCTATAAATTATAAAAATTTCTAACTGAACGTTGACGTTCTAAATAATATTAGGGTTTTAACTTTGATAAAATTTATCTGGTCAGCCCTTGACCCTTAACCACATTCTGTACACATAATACCATAATCACAGAACATATACACATATACCCTTAATCCTGAATAATTCACCAAAAGAAATTTTAGATTCTCAAAATTCCTTCCTGAAAATATCAAACACATACACTTATTTTCCTGTCTAGGTCTATTATTTGACCTTAAATCAATCATTTAAGATTTTAATAAATTTTCTAAATTCTCGGGTTGTCACAAGTCCACTCGGTCTTTGGTGTTTAGCCTTAACTTTCTGACAAGTTAAGCACTTACTAACATATTCTGTAATCTCCCTCTTCATTTTCGGCCACCAAAAGTTCTGACGAAGGTCTTGATACATCTTAGTACTACCAAGATGTATCGAGTACCTCGAACTGTGGGCCTCACACATAATCTCTTTCTTCAACTCAGAATTATTTGGAACCCAAATTCTTCCCTCAAAACGAAGTAAACCTTCTTTATCAAGGTTATACTTAGTCTTCACGTCATCCTTCATTATCTTCTTCATCCGCTCGCATTCTTCAGTACTCAACTGTGCTTCCTTAACCCGTTCCACTATCGTTTGTCTAGTTTCTATTGTAACTAACATCTCCCTCGTTTCCCTTGGTAACTTAACTTCTAATTCCATCCTCGTCATCTCTATTATTAACTCATTCTGAGTCGTTAACATTGACAGTTTCTCTCTACCCTTCCGACGCAACGCGTCTGCTACTACATTCGCCTTTCCCGGATGATATAAGATATCACAATCACAATCTTTTATTAATTCTAACCACCTTCTCTGCCTCATGTTCAACTCCTTCTATGGGAAGATATATTTTAGACTTTTATGGTCCATGTATATCTCACACTTCTTCCCGTATAAATAATGTCTCCATATTTTTAAAGCAAATTCTACTGCTGCCAATTCTACGTCATGAGTAGGATAGACCTTCTCATAATCCTTTAATCGACTTGGCGATACTGCAAATGACCTTGCCATCTTTGCATAAGCACGCAACCTAGTCCTCTATGCGAAGCATCGCTATAAACTACAAAATTCCTCGTATCATCTGGTAAAGATAATACAGGTGCCTCACTCAACCTCCTTTTAGTTCTTGAAAACTATGCTCACACTTTTCTGTCCACTCATACTTCACCGACTTCCTTGTCAGATTTGTCAGCGGAGTAGCTAATTTAGAAAAGTCCTGAATGAACCTTCTATAGTATCCCGCTAACCCCAGAAAACTCCTAACCTCGGTTGGCGTTTTCGGTTTCTCCCACTCATTCACCGCTTCTACTTTCGCTGGATCTACAGATATGCCATCTTTGTCTATAACATGTCCTAGAAACTGCACTTTTTCAAGCCAAAATTCACACATAGTGAATTTCACATACAACTTCTCCCTTCGTAGGATTTCCAACACTATTCTTAGATGTTCAGCATGATCTTCTAGCGTCTTAGAATATACTAGAATATAATCAATGAACACTACGACAAACTGGTCCAAATACTGTTTGAACACTCTGTTCATCATATCCATGAATGCGGCTGGTGCATTTGTCAACCCAAATGACATAACCAAAAACTCGTAATGCCCATAACGAGTTTTGAACGCCGTCTTAGGTATATCTTCCTTCCTCACCTTCAGTTGATGATACCCCGTGCGCAAATCTATCTTAGAAAAATACTTTGCCTCTTTCAACTGATCAAATAGATCATCGATCCTGGGCAACAGGTATTTATTCTTAATCGTTAACTTGTTCAACTCCCGATAGTCAATACAAAGTCGTAACGATCCGTCCTTTTTCTTTACAAACAACACCGGTGCTCCCCACGGTGACACACTTGGTTGAATGTACTTTCTATCTAATAGTTCCTGTAACTGAACCATTAACTCCTTCATCTCAATTGGCGCCATCCTATATGGTGCCTTTGAAACTGGTGCCGTTCCCGGCAACAAATCAATTACAAATTCTACATCCCTATCTGGAGGAATACCAGGTAACTCCTCCGGAAATACATCCACAAATTCTTGAACCACCGCTATCTGTTCCAATGATGTTCCCACTCTCTGGGTATCCACCACGTGACACAGATAACCCTTACACCCCTTCTTCAGCATCTTCCTAGCTTGTGTCATGGTTAGACAACAAGGACGTCCTGGTGATTTATTTCCAAAAAACACCACCTCAGGTTTCTTAGAAAGCCTTAGGTTTACACTCTTTCTATGACAATCTATTATTGCTTTATTGTTAATTAACCAATCCATACCAAGAATCACATCGAATTCCCTTAACCTTATCGATAAAAGATCTACCCATAATCTGTTACCCTTGATATCTACGAAATAATTCCTATAAATATGTTAAATGGGAACTATCTCCTCGTTTGCTACCTTAACGTCTAAAAGTATTTCTAACTTTTCAGGATTTAATCCCAACCGTTGACCAAATCCACATGCTATAAAAGAACAAGTAGCACCCGAGTCAAATAACACCTAAGCATTTATTTCGTTGACTGGAATGATACCTACTACTACATCCGTTGATGCAACCACATCTTTGACAGTCATATTAAACGTTCGGGCTGAGGGTCTACCCACTGATGGCGTTGGTCCAGTAATGGCCAAAGTACCACTACCAGAACCCTTGTTACCCTCCGCCCCTTTCTTCGGGAAATTTCTTGCCATGTGGTCTACCAACCCACAAACAAAACATCCTCGGCTTTTCTTAGGATTAGGACAGTTGGGAGATATATGACCCTCCCAGATGAGTCTTATCGCATGTCTTACATACCTCCATCCTATGTTTAGGATCCCCTTGTTTTGCCCCAGTATTCCCAGGTTTAAAATTCTTCCTCTTAGGCATATTGCCACTTCCACTATAAACCTCTGCCTTATTTCCTCCCTCTCCCTTACTCTTATTCTTCCTATCTTTGTGGTACTGGGTCAATGCCTCGCTACCACCTTCCGCTATTATCACCTTTTCCAGAATGGTCCCGTAGGAAGCACTCTGAAAAACCGATATCCTACTATAGAGCCAAGGTTTTAGGCCTTGCTCAAACCTACAAGCCTTCCTCTCCTCCGTGTCCACTTGGTGTGGAGTGAACCTTGCCAATTCATTGAATTTGGCCGCGTATTGGGGACCAGTCATGTCCCCCTACTTAAGTTCTAAGAACTTAATCTCCATTCTCCCTTGCATGCTAGTAGGGAAATAGTTCTCGAAGAATACCTTCTTAAACTATTCCCATGTAACAGCTTCCGCTCCAGCCCTACCCTGGTGAGCCTTCCACCAGTAGTTGGCTTCCCACTTCATCATATAGGTCGCAAAAGAGGTCTTTTGCGCCTCAGCTATGTTTGTAATAACAAATGCCTTCTCTATTTCCTTGACCCATGTCTGGGCCTGCATTGGGTCCGTTGTTCCCTTAAATTCAGGTGGACCTACACTTTTAAATTCCTTAAAAGTAGTCGTTAAGCATTTAGGTCTGTGGGGTGCTCTACCCCGGCTTGGTTAAATGCAAAATGTTAATAAATTAACGAACTCCTGCGCATTGGGTTATTAGGGCCCCTCATTATCAT
This sequence comes from Panax ginseng, assembly GCA_020205605.1. Lineage (NCBI taxonomy): Eukaryota > Viridiplantae > Streptophyta > Magnoliopsida > Apiales > Araliaceae > Panax > Panax ginseng. Next base: position 101,921,848 of record CM035138.1, read on the forward strand.
TATGCTATTACTCGCCTCTTGGTTACGTTGTCTTCTTCTTGGCGGCATTTCTGATTAAATAAATAAAGTTCCGTTATTACTTATTTACCTACTTCGTTATTAGTCGTCAAATAATTGGACAATAACTCATACACAACAAAGCACATTTAAAATAAAAACTTCCTTATATTAAAATGCTTCTTCATAGTTCAAAACTATATACAAGTTGCTTTACATAGCCCAAAAGCTATTACATATACATCCCGCGATTGACTTTTACAAAAATTGGGATTTACAAAAAGACTACCCTTTAATTATACAAAAGAGGGTTTTACGTCACTACACAAAAGTATTTATCATACTACTCCTAGTATTGCTTAACAGCATTCTCATGCTTCTGGTTTTCCAAAATAGACACAATATCCAGACTTATAGTATGTCGAGTCTGTCCCAACTCAATAGAATAACAAGCTATCTTAAGCTTGAAATCCTCGTACGCACTGTCATTTATATATGACATTCGTGCTATCTTCTGGTCTTTTTCAACCAGTTTCTTGCGAAGTTCTATGAACTCGTTCTTATAGTCCTGGGCCTTGTCAGTCATGAGCACTTTCTCATCATGCTCTATCTCATAGTTTGACTCTGCAGACTCTTTCGCCCCGTAGAGATCACTGATCTCTTCCTTCTAATCTTTTCACCATATTGTGCGATTGCACGCATTCTGATCAAAGCACTAAGAGGTACATTGCCCTCATAGTCTCGGTAGGTGTAGACTCTAGGGCAGGCATCACCGTATTAATAGATGTTACCTCCATGTCATCCTCCACATCAATCATCATATTCAAATATGATGCTATCCCCATGGTCTCCTCCGAATAATCCTCCTCCGAGTAATATTCCTCGGGCTCTGACTCCTCTAGAATCACTACAGGTATGTCTGCTAAAGGCACAAGTACTGTCTTGACTCGGTTCACGGACTCCTCACTGATCACATGTATATCCCTATACATCAAGCTATCAACCGACATCTACAATAACACATAACAAATTGATTAGTACATAATACACAATAATATAACAACAAATCACATTTAATCCATTTAGGGTTACTTTCCATCTTTTAAATCTTTTGGTACTGAGTTTCCTCAATACCTTATTAACTCATTTGACTCGAGTTAGCTTTCTTCGGACTTTTCCTTTCCTACGAGGTTATTAGCCTAAGGTTCTTCCCCCCTTAAGTTTTATAACCTAATGCTTTGATACCAACCTGTGACGCCCCCAAATTCGTGTATCTTCCAACCCGACAGATGGTGCTCCACGATACTACATTTCATACAATCATTCAATTGAAATAACAACAAAATGAGTGTAATTACTATCTTTGTATTACATCTGTAATTAATCCTTTCCCAGGTTCATAATCGAATACATTCGTTGTTCTTCATAAGTATATTACATACAAATATACTAGTCTATTACAGGATGATTAATTGTCCATCTTAGCCTTGCCTTTATCTCTCATAGAACTCTCAGTTCGTTCGGCTTTAGCTGCAAACATATGGTTCAAGCAAGAATGAGCATAACTAGCTAAGAAAGTCTTAACAACGAAACATATGAATATCACATCAATAAGTACATGCTTTATATTAATATCAGAATAATTATCTACGAAGCATTCTGAATCATTTGACTAATACTTCTACTACAACAATTCTAGAGCCTATATAATAGCTTAGGAATGATGAACCGGTCAATAGACAATGAACATACTCTTTTCGTTTTTATACTTGAAAAGGATATCCGGCACTAAGGCCATCCACCCGTCTTTACTTACGAGCACTTCTAGGTGATCATCCTATTGTACTCTATGTTGATCAATGCTCTTACGTTAAACGTATTTACGTTTAACATTTGGCAACCTCACGTGCCTATCGAATAATCGATGAAAATACTTTTGTTTGTACATAGACAAACTTACCTTCTCATCCATACCAAATACTTGGCATTGGATAGCGTTAACAGTTCTATATCAACAAACTTGTAAACAATTCAATCAACTTTCCAATACTTGTCTAACCAACGTTTTCAAGTCATACGGCAACTTTAGACCTTTAATCCGGACTTTATATGTTTTCGACGTTTAACGTCGATTTCCGTACAATTCGCCATAAATTCATTACTAATGTTCTCTAAGCCAAATCACATGGAATACTCCATGGACTTCATTTCCACATTCTAACCAACTCAAGATGCACATACCTTAGCTACAACGATTTCCAAAACGTTTAATTATAACTAAGTTTACGTTCAAGACTTTCTACGTTTTCCACTTACGTAAACACTTACGATTTCTGTTTGGTCATGACTTATAGAGATTGAATCTATGGTAAGTCACTCTCATTCCACCCTACAAGCCACACCCATCCCATTTATGATTCTCCATGATAAAAGAAAACCAAAAGAGACGGAATTAGAATTGAAAAGTATTACCTTAAGAACTCTTAGTGTTCTTGTTGAACTTCTAATGAAAAAGCTTCAAGGTAGAAGAATAGTTTAAGTCTAGCTCTTTTTCTCTCTCAAATATGTTGGACAAGATTTTTAAAACAACAAAAATCCAACCTAAGCCTTGTATATATAGAAAACCAAATGAGGGCAAAATGTCCAATTTTCCACCTCCTTACTTAATTACCACTTTGTCACCAAGTAAAATACTTGGTGACCAAGTGATTCACTTGCCTTGCACACCAAGTGGCCGGCCCACCTTGCCCATGGGTCATCCCCATAGGTTTCCCCATGGGTTTTACCCATCCCTTGACCCTCCGGTTCGACCCACGATTTAATTCTTTGGATTGGGCCTTGATTTGGGCTTGTATACTTAATTCATTGGGCGTGTTATTAATCCAAGTCCAATTGGATTGGATAAAATCCTTAGCTCATACTCTAATAATACAACTCGTATTCTACGTGTATTATTCACGTATTCTCTTCGTATTATACGTCGTACTATTCTTCATATCATACTCGTATACATACTAGTATAATACTCATATTCCATACGTATAATAATCGAAACGACTATACACATTCTATTTCCCTTTCAGAAACCTCTTTCGCAAACCCTTAGGTTTTAATTCCGCAGGTGAAAACTTCGTTTGCCATAACGGAAATATTATTGGATATTCCATAATATCGTCATATTCTAACATTACGCGTTTCTCACAATTTCAAACCCTAGCTCCGAATGACATCGGATGAATAGTGTTTTTACGCAAACAATCTCAGAAAACCTTCGTTCTCGTCTTGATCATTCACAACAATTAATTCTAGCACATAGTAAGAATACTAACCACATCCACACATTCTAGGTCATAGAACGATATTCGAATATCTTACTCACATAATATCTCAATTAAATTCATTTAATCCAAATAATCAAATAAAAATTTAATTCATTGAAAATTCAAAATTCTCGGGCGTTACAATGCTGGGGATGATTGTCGGCTCCCTGTTGATTTTACCGGGGATTGGCAACGATGAATTGATTGGAAGTGTGATCCAAATCTTGTAGGATGTTGACGTTGGGGTTGTCACCAAAGTCCGTAATCCTTGATACAGACTTGATTCCAAAGATCTGCCTCTCGTGTACAAGAGATATGTGGGGATAACGTTGTCTGTTTTGAGGATGTGTATAACATATTCCATCATCGATTCTCCTTGATGATGCTGACTCTTCTTAGTTTGTATCACCAGGTCATATCAATGTTCTACTGGATTTACTACCAACAGTATGTGTTATCAGGGTTGCCTGACCTTCGTTGACATATGAATCAACAAAAAAATGCCCCTGTTGGGCAGACTGTCAAGGCTGCTTGACCTTCGTTGACGTGTGAATCAATGAATCATGCATTTTAACCTCCGCCAGGGATTTGTTTTCTTTTTGTTGATGTGTGTATCAACGGAACATGCGTTGTAACCCCCATTGGGGTCTTGTGTAATCTTCGTTGATGTGTGTATCAACGGAACATGCGTTGTAACCCCCGCCGGGATTTCTCTTCTTGAGTTTGCATTGTGACCCTCGCCGGGGATCATTCTAATTATCGCTGATGTGTGTATCAACGGCTGAAATCATCGGATGGCATCCAACACATTCGTTGGATTTACTTGCCAACGATATATAGTTGTCAAGGCTGTTTGACCTTCGTTGATATGTGTGTCAACGGATAAACGCGCGTTGTAACCCCCGCCGAGGACTGTTTGATAGAGAATGTGTGATGCCCCCACCGGGGTGATGTACTTTGACATATGCAAATGCGTGATGCCCCCGCCGGGGATCTCGTTTTGAAAATGCGTGATTCCCCCGCCGGGGTTTCTTGAGCGGATTAGGGTTACGACCCTGAATTGGAAGCATTGGACCTACGTCAGGTATTGCTGAGTATGACTTATAACAGTTTAGATCATCGGCATAGTGTACACTATGCTTGGGCGAACACCAATGAGTGATGTGTAAACCCACGGCTCGGTCTAAGAAAACCAAGATCTGCAAGTTATTCTGCTCAATCGCGTAATGTTTTTATTCCTGATTTGGCTTTTTCAGCTTATGAGAACTTCGTTGCAACTCGAAATAGGCCAAGGACCGAGATGTATGGGTGGGACCCACGTAGGGTGCCCGCAGTACACCTCTGGCAGCCACCGAGTGGACTTATGCCCAACCATGGATACTTAATGCCATCAGGTTACTTTCATAAGTCATTTTCATATTACGCCGCTAAGGAAATCCGACAGCTCTTCTTCAGATTTGCTGAGTTCGGGCGACTTTCTACAAATTCTGTCACCGTACAAGTGTTCTTCACTGTCCTGGTAACGTATGCATGTATTTTTTTCCAGTTTCTATCCGTTCAAAAATGACTTATCATATAAAATGCATCTAAACACATAGTAGTGAATATGCATGCTCAAATGACTTGATAAAAAATATTCAACATAGTAAATGTTAGTATTAAACCATTCTGAACATAATGATGTGAAAATTTTTGACTTTTTAGACAGTCAAATTGGCACTCTTTTCTGCTATTTCTTATCCTATTTGAGGACAAATGAGCAAAAGGTAAAAATGCAAAGTAATTATGGTAATTAAACTACCCTTATAGATTGATGACTTTGACTTTTGATGCATATAGTACGTATATGACTGTGGGCAGGTATGCTACTGAATGGCCACCTAGTCATTCCTATGTGCATATGGATAGTCCTTTTTACAAAGGGGACTATGGTAAAAAAATTTCAAAATGTAGGCATTGAAAAGTCATGCATTTTTAACTCTACTGTAAATGTATGTTAAATTAATGCATGCATGCATGTAGTCATAAAATTCATTTGAAAAGAAAGCTCTAGGTTAGAAATTACCACACCCTTTCTGAGGTGATTTGGAGACTTTTGTCCAGATATTATGGATCCAGATCAGCCGAGTAGTTCCCGTAGGACCACTTCTGGTATATGGAGGACGGCTTCTGAATTGCCTCGACCCTGTTCTGTTAGACAGCCACGTCGATTGGTGGAGGCGGTGATACGTCCAGTCCGGGTTGATGTGCCGAACATCGAGGACGAGGATGTTTCAGTTGAGGACCCCGCTCCTGCTGCACATGTTCCTCGTAGGGACCTCCCGAGTATTCAGGTGGCAAACCCAGAGCTCCTGGGTGATTTGAGTCAACATCCCTCGATGTATTTGCTTGCCAACGAGGTATAACGTTAGATCTTAATCTTCCTTCTTTCCTATTGATGAGGAGTAAAAGGGTTTTGATGTTGATCTGCATTTTATGTAGGTTCCCGACTATACACAGCCTCGAGGGAACTGGTTCAGCATTCACTCCATGTACCAAGCTCTGCATCCTGACTATAGAGCGATTGTGCATGACTGGGGATTTGAGGCGTTCTTTTCCATCCTTCCCTGTCATTGTCCCTGGGGTTACCTCGTATATTGTCTGAAAGGCCGGTTTCACCGGACATCGATCCTCCATTTTTTAGACTGTGAGGTGATGATGACGCCGATGGATTGGTAGTTTATCACAGAGATGGAGTTTGGAGGGGCATCAGTGCCTTGTATGGCGGATATTACCCCTACTACCATCAGATCCTTGCTAGAAGTTCCGGTTGAGGCGCTTAAGGGCAGGACCGTCTGTACGGGTCCTTTGAGCGTAGATGCTATGAGTTGGCTGTTGAGCGAGCCCATGCCAGATGATGTCAGATTCAAGGATCGCATTCTTCGGCGATTGTTCTTGATGATCATTAGAGGCTGCTTCATAGCAGATAACTCTTCTACGGTGTCGTTCGCTTTGATCAGTGCCACGCGACATGTGCACCGTATAGGAGAGTATGACTGCGGTTCCTATACCTTTGCCTATTTCCTCAGGGTCATGCATATGCGTTCGTAGGGCTTGACCGAGGCTTGGTTAGGATTCTACCCATTTTTGCTGGTGAGTATTTCTCCTGTAGTTTCCCATATGTAGGTTATGAGTGTTTACTGACCGCAGATGTTTGCCTTTATGTTGGCAGTTTTGGGCCTATGAGAGGCTTCCATGTTTGTGTCATGTGAGCGTGTTAGGTTTAGATACCTATCCATGAAGACGACGATGACATCATTCCATACTGGTGGAGGTCCCTGTAGCCGAGGGTTTCACTCATTGCCGCCTACAGCTGGAGTTATTGACAGTTGATGTCATCACATGGATTCCCTATTTTGGGGAGCATTTGGCCATGGGTTTTGAGGATGGGTACCCGACTGGTGTCGAGTATGTGATTTCCATCCGTTGGGTTCCTCTCATTACTGATGGAGGATGGGAGCTTAATTTAGGAGAGCGTGCTATCAGGAGCACCACAGGAGAGATCCGTATGCCGATCTTACCTCTTGCTGATAAGTGGATTTTATATCCGCGAATCGATGCCCATTTTAAGCATAATCGTTGTTCATTCTTACTTGTTTCGTGTTATTTCATGTGTAGGGTAGTTGGTGTGACGAATGTTGAGAAAAGGAGGCAGTTGGAGCATAATTGGAGCATGTTTAGAAAATGGCAAAAATCAGTTAACAGAGAGCCACAGCCACGGTATGGTCTCTTTGTTTACTATACACCCCCACAGAAGCGGGGTCTAAATTTTTGGACAGTCCTAGCTTGCTTTAAACTCTGCAGGAAGATGGACTTGAGGACTTGGCATGGCACATGGACTCTATATGACATGGGATTTCGACCAGACTTCAGGGGAGATATATATTGCTCTACAAACAACGAATTAAGCATCACGCATAGCATCTAACGAAGATTAATCACAGATTTTCATAGCGAGCAACGGAGTGGAGATTTTGAAGAACGATCGTATTGATTGCGGATTGAGAGTAAAGTGAAGGGTGTTTTGTGTTATTCTTCTACTTTAGTTTATTTCTGTAATTAAGAAGATGATATCTTTGATTTATTCAGTTTTTATTTCATTCGTTATGAACTAATTATTTTTTAGGCTTAAGACGGATCTTTTAGTGGAATGATGGTTATGTAAACTTTGATTTTAGTTTAATAAGTTATTTTTCCAGTTTATCTATATTAATTTGAGCTTGAATTTATGAATTGCCTGATCAACGATTATTTGTGGATTTGTATGGATTTGAGAGAGGATATATGAATTTAGACTTGGTTAATATAGCATGTGTTCTTGAATTTTGTGAATGACAGAATCTTGATGAATGTTAAGGTAGAGATATGCTTAACATCGCATTTAATCGGATAGAGAACTTAATCTTAAACCTTCTTTAATTTTAATTCATATAGAGATATAGTGAGTTAGTTGATTAAGGTATTTAACTTATTTCTATCTAAATTGTGGATTTAAGTTAATACGGTATTAGTGCATCGAGAGGTGGCTAGTACTACATTCATGTTCTTGATTAATAAACTGGGCTATCGAGTTAAATAGGAAAAGAGGTGTTAAAATCAAAGTGAAACTTATGGTGAAATCATTAGTCTAATTCTCCATTAATTGTTTGAAATTTCAATTTTGATATTTGCGTTTGTTTTGTGATAGTATATTTATTAATAATTTAGTTTTTATAATTTTAATCATTAAATTTGATAGTTTGATAAAATTCGGATTTATAGGAAATTGGTAATTGTGAGGTTTAAATTCTTACCAAGTCTCTGAGGGAACGATACTCTACTTACTATTATATTTCTTGTTGACCACATATACTTGCGTGCTGTGCGTAACTAGATTTTACCCAACAAGTTTTTGGCACCGTTGCGGGGGACTTTAGTATAGATTTTATTATTTTGTAATATCAGTTTAATTAGTCCAGTTTTACTTCAAAACTTTTTATTTTTGTTTTAATCTTCTTATTTCAGGCTTTTGACGTTGGTTTATGCAAACTCGATCAAAAAATCCAGACTTACTTCCTTTTGAGGACGACATTGAAAGAGGGTTTCAGAGGTTAAGTAAGTGGATCAAGGAAACAAGGAACAAATTCGAAAACTCTGAGAAAGAAGAAGCAATGGTTGCCGAAGACTAGAAAGCGTTGAGGGATTTTGCTACACCCAAGGTGACTGAGCTGCAGTCGAGTATCACCAGGCCTGTAATAGCTGCGAATACTTTTGAAATCAAGCCCGGGACAATTTAGATGATACATAACTCGGTTCAGTTTGGGGGACTTGCAAATGACGATCCTAACGAGCATTTGATCAGTTTTCTGGTGATATGCGACACCTTCAAGTACAATGGGGTGTTGGATGAGGCAGCTAGACTTCGCTTGTTCCCGTTCACTCTACGGGACAAGGCGAAGAGTTGGTTACACTCTCTACCAGCGTGTTCGATAACAACATGTGATGACTTGGCTCAGAAATTTCTAGCAAAATTCTTCCCCCCAGCAAAAACTGTAAAGATGAGGAACGAGATTACCATGTTTGATCAGCAACATGGGGAGTCACTATATGAGGCATGGGAGAGATACAAAGAATTTCTTAGAAAATGACCACATCACGGATTGCCTAAGTGGTTGCAGATGAATACATTTTACAACGGACTACATGGGAATCCCATGATGAGTATTGATGCATCATCGGGGGGAGCTTTTATGGCAAAGAACTATGAGGAGGCATATCAGTTGATAGAGACGATGGCTGCAAACAACTATCAGTGGTCCACGGAAAGAATGACACAACCTACAGTTGCTGGCGTGTTAGAGGTAGATGGAGTGACGACAATTTCAGCACAGATTTCAGCACTCTCTAAGAAGTTCGACGTGTGGTCAGGGGGACAAACACAGCAAGTTGTAATTATTTATGAGTTGTGCGTGGGTGAACATTCAACGGATCAATGCGCAGTCAACCCAGAGTCAGTACAATTCATGAGTAGCAAAACAGAATTCCTCAGAATAACTATTAGACTGTATATAATCAGGGGAATAGGAATCATCCGAATTCATCATGGAATAATAATCAGAAGCAACAAGCTCCACGACCATCGTATCCCCCAGGATTTCAGAATCAACAATGTAATACCCAAAAAAAAAAATATTAAATAAAAAAAAATATTTGTTTGAAAACATATTAATTAGACTTTGTCCATTATTTTGGGTCACAATAGTTATTTAATTTGCGTGGGCTAATAAATATTAATAAGAGATTGATAAATTAATTTAGTACAAATTGGGCCTTCAAAATTAATTGGGTTTAATTTATGTGGGTAATATTAATCCTATTCTAATTAGGAGAATTAATAAGATAAATAATAAGTAAATAAATACTAAAACCTAATCATACATGCGGTACAAATCTAAAAGAAAAGGAAAAGTAGTTAGCGGCTGTGCTGTGAAGAAAGAACAAAGGAGAGAAATCAGATAAAATTCAGAGGAGATAAAGAATCATTGAGTTGTGATTTCAGGTAAGTTATATATTTATATAAATATAGGTGAGTCTCTTCTACTTTGTAAGATAACTATGAGATATATATATATATATATATATATATATATATATATATATATATATATAAAAAGTTTGCTTTATCAAGTGAGCTTTAATATATATATATATATTATTTATATTATGTACTCCTAGATTGTACGAATTTTTTTAAAAGTTGTAGTTGATCTAGAACATAAGCTATATATATATATATATACGAACTCATTTGTTGTTCTTTCTGCAAAAAAAAAAAAAATCGTTAGCATGATGTGAGAGTCACTTTGTCAAATCATAAATAGTATAAATATATTATGCTATATAGGTTTTGTGCACGTTGGATTGCTCAAGGTGTAGATTTATTATATATATATATATATATATATATATATATATATATATATATATATATATTATATTAATAATAATCTTTTGGCATATATATTTTAATAATCATCTGCCATAAAATTTGTATATGGAATCAATAAATCAATTGAAGTTTTGTATATTAATTTGAATTAATTAATTTTGTTTACATAGTTATAAATGTTTTAATAATAAATTTAATAGTATATTATTATTAATGATTGGATTGTAATAAAATCTTATTGAATTATTTAAATTGAACGAAAGGAATTTAAAGAGTTATTTTTGGAATATAAATTTTGGAGAGTATTAGTAATTGATAAAAGGCGATGATTAAATGCATATTAAATAGATTTTGAATTACTTTGGGAATTATTAGTTTGGATTATTTTAATTTGAGGTGAATATTTTTAGGTTGTGAATGACGTTTCGTATTTGATATCGTTGGCATTTGAGGGTAAGATTTGGTGGAGTGTGCTATAAATGGTTTGGAAGTATCAGGTACAGATTCCGTACTCTTTCAGCAATACTCTTGTTAATTTGATTTGTTCGTTTTGTCGCTTGTTCAAATTTCGTTATTATTTCATATAATTGTTTCCTGTGAAATAAATATATTAGTTTCATTTTGGAGTTGATATATATATGACAAGTGTTTGTACTCTTTGAATTAGGTTATCATGTTTAGTATATTTATTTTTTTGATAATTGTAGAGTACATATTATGTTACCTTCTTTTGAGACCTTGTGACTATAATTTGATTTGGTTCAACATGTACATATAAAACCCTTTTGTTGGTATTATGTCGCATGTGTTGTGACATGGTATTTTTGTTAGAATATACCGTAGGATATACTTGAGCTATAACCACCTGTGGGGGTACCACAGGTATGTCATCTTGGCATGAGGGACATGACACTTTCCGTGGCGGTGTGATTAGTCCATGACGTCTCCATTTTGGGCTCCGGAGTAAATGGGCCATTTGGTGTTTTGTTGTGGGAGGCGTATGGGTTAACCCTAGTTTTCTGTTTTGCGGATTGGAGATGTTGTGCCAAACACACCTATCCGATTTTCATACATTTGGATTCGCGGTCCAATGTGTGATTTGCCTATGTGGCATTATTTTGGTTGCCTGTGTGACATCATTTGATTTGCCTGTGTGGCATTATTTTGACTTGCTTGTGTGACATTAGTTTGACTTGCCTGTGTGGCAAGATATATTTTTGAGCTTAATCGGTATGAAATAACCCCAACCATTTGTTTCAGCCTATTATTTTATTGTATTAGTTTTGTTTGTGTCTGTTCAGTTCAATTCATTGAGTTAGTTACTTCAGTTCGTTATATTGGTTTCGTCAATTCTATTGATTAAGATATATTTCTTTCAGATCTTTGGAGATTATATTTTCGTCAGTATTTACACATGAGGCTTTGTTTAGTATTTTGTCTCAGTTGTATTCGTATTTCAGTTGTATATCTTTTGTATCTTTATATCCATACTGGGTATTTGGCTCATACTGTGTTTTTCTTCCGGCAGGTTTGCAGGGGTGATTCAGGACTAGTGTGATAAGAGTGTTGCCTTTGACCATCTAGGTTGTTTCGATATTTGGTTTTAATTATTCTGACTCTGTTTGGAGAATTGTATTTAGTACTTCATTGATGGATATCACTATTAATATTTTGAGGTTATTAGTGCTTTGTTTACTTATTTTGAGGTTTGTTGTGCTTTGCACGTGACCTCCCTTTCCTTTTCGGGAAGGGGGTGTTATAGAGATGGTATCAAAGCTCAGGTTCTTTCTTGTAGAAAACCTATTTAGGTTTGACTTGTGAGTTGTGGGTAAACCATTGGGTAGACGTAGGAGTTTGATTTGATTTTGTTCTCTGTTTGGTTGGTCTTGATCTTGACCAAGTGTTTTTAGCTCTTTAAATTGTAGTTGATTTGAGAAAGGCGAGATAATTTGTTAAGATTATTATTGTTATGCGTTGGAACAATAATATTAGTTAAGTATTGTGATTTGATCATTAAGGAGAATAATGTCATATTTTGTTCGGTTAAGAAATGATTATCTGATTATGATATGAGCATTTGTATCAGTGAGTTTTGATATTGGAGAATTATTTGTTAGAGTTATTTCAGGTAATTACAAATTATTGTGATTTTGGAATTGAGGATTTTATTTGGGTTAGATTCTGATTTTTGTTAAAGTTGTGAATAATTTGAGGTATTTGAATCGGTGAGATAATATTATAAAGTGAAAACTATTAAGTACATAGGATCCCTTGTAATTTTGAGTTGTTGTAAAGATTCGAGGTAATATGATTGATCTTCTAGAGTACATGAATTTTGCGATTACTTTCTAGTAGAATATTGGAGTTATCTTATATGAAATTTTGAGTGATAGTATGAGCAGATCTTGGAATTTGTTGGGTTAAGGTTTTCATTAAGAGAATGATTGATTTATTGAATGAGAATGATTGATTTATTGAATGAGAATGATTGATTTATTGAATGATTAGATATACAATAAGTGATGAATCTTTAAGAGATTTTGAAAGCTATAGTTTGCTTATTCAGATAGTAGGATCTATGATTTGGAGTTTGGCATGGTGATGAAGAGATCTTAGTAGTAATATATTTTTGGTGTAAAATTATTTGAGAACTAATTTGATTCTAGGTTATGATATTTTGAAACTCTTAAGGACTTAGGAGAGTTGGTGATAAAGAGATAGTAGTAGTATATTCTTTGGTGTAATATTATTTGATGAATTGTTCAAATTGAGGATGAGATATTTTGAAGCTCTTGAGGACTTGGGGAGAGTTGGTTATATAGTTTGCATAGTTTTTTTGTTTATCTGATGTCTTTAGAGTTTTGTATGAATTTATGTAAAATAAAACAAAATAATTTGTTAGATCTTTGTCATGTCTGGAACATAAACATTTTACGAGTTAAAAATAATTTTAAATATTTTGAGTATTCGAATCGTATTTAGATGAATTTATTTTTTGTGATTTCGAATCATGTTCCGAAGGGTACGTTTACAAGAACGAAAATCAAGAAAATTGACGAGAGCCCGCACCAACAGTGGATTATGTGATTTAACGCGAAGAACCTTGCCAAAGCTTGCCACGATAGCTGACGAATCTTTTACAAGTACGTGGACAATTGTGTGGACGGATGGACTTATCTGCGTTGATCGTTACAAATGGCGGCGCTGCGTCGTAATTAATTATTTTTTTTTAGCTTATTTGAATTCCGAGGAACGAAATTATTTTTAAGGGGTGAAAAATGTAATAACTCATTTTTTTTTAAAAAAAATTAATATTAATTAATTTTATTATATACAATTGTATTTAAATTGGAAAAAGGTAAATGATTTTGTTTCCTCTTTTCTTCCTTGTTTTGTTTGGAAAAATTAAATTCTTTTAGTAGATAATTAAATAACTGATTAAATTAAAATTGAGGAAGATAGTATCTTTTGTTAAATTCTTGTGCTAAAATCATTCGGAGCGGGAAGCTACTTGGGAGATAGATGAGTTTATTCGAGCGGAGTATCCGCATCTCTCTTGAAAATTTGGTGCGTTCCATTCTTTTGATTCCGGGGACGGAATCCTTTTTAAGGGGTAGGTGATGTAATACCCGAAAAAAATATATATTAAATAAAAAAAGATTTATTTTGTTTGAAAACATATTAATTGGACTTTGTCCATTATTTTGGGTCAAAATAGTTATTTAATTTGTGTGGGCTAATAAATATTAATAAAAGATGGATAAATTAATTTAGTACAAATTGGGCCTTAAAAATTAATTGGGTTTAATTTATGTGGGTAATATTGATCCTATTCTAATTAGGAGAATTAATAAGATAAATAATAAGTAAATAAATACTAAAACCTAATCATACATGCACTACAAATCAAAAAGAAAAGGAAAAGTGGTTGGCACAACATGTCTTGAAGAAGAAAGAACAAAGGAGAGAAATCGAGATAAAATTCAGAGGAGATAAAGAATCATTGAATTGTGATTTCAGGTAAGTTATATATTTATATAAATATAGGCGAGTCTCTTCTACTTTGTAAGATAACTATGAGATCTATATATATATAAAAATTTTACGGATCCGTGAGCTTTAATAGTATATATATTATATTATTTATATTATGTACTCTAGATTATGCGATTTTTTTTAAAGTTGTAATTTAGAACATAAGCTATATATATATATATATATATATATATATATATATATATATATATATATATATAAAAAAAATCGTTAGCATGAGCATGATGTGAGAGTCATTGTCAAAATCATAAATATTATAAATATATTATGCTATAGGTTTTGTGCACGTTGGATTGCCTGAAGGTGTAGATTTCATTATTTATATATATATATTATATTTTAATAATCTTTTGGCATATATATTTTAATAATCATCTAGCCATAAAATTTGTATATGGAATCAGTAAATCAATTGAAGTTTTGTATATTAATTTGAATTAATTAATTTTGTCGACATAGTTATAAAAGTTTTAATAATAAATTTAATAGTATATTATTATTAATGATTGGATTGTAATAAAATCTTATTGAGTTATTTAAATTGAACGAAAGGAATTTAAAGAGTTATTTTTGGAATATAAATTTTTGAGAGTATTAGTAACTGATAAAAGGCGATGATTAAAGGCATATTAAATAGATTTTGAATTATTTTGGGAATTATTAGTTTGGATTATTTTAATTTGAGGTGAATATGTTTAGGTTGTGAATGACGTTTGATATTTGATATCGTTGGCATTTGAGGGTAAGATTTGGTAGAGTGTGCTATAAATGGTTTGCAAGTATCAGGTACGGATTCCGTACTCTTTCAGCAATACTCTTGTTAATTTGATTTGTTCGTTTTGTCGCTTGTTCGAATTTCATTTTTATTTCACATAATTGTTTCCTGTGAAATAAATATATTAGTTTCATTTTGGAGTTGATACATATGACTCGTATTTGTACTCTTTGAGTTAGGTTATCATGTTTAGTACTATTTATTTTTGATAATTGTAGAGCGGTACATGTTGCTACCTTCTTTTTGAGACCTTGTGACTATAATTTGATTTGGTTCAACATGTACATATAGAACCCTTTTGTTGGTATTATGTCGCATGTGTTGTGACATGGTATTTTTGTTAGAATATACCGTAAGGTATACTTGAGCTATAACCACCTGTGGGGGTACCACAGACATGTCGTCTTGGCACGAGAGACATGATACTTTCCGTGGCTGTGTGATTAGTCCACGACGTCTCCATTTTGGACTCTGGAGTAAATGGGCCATTTGGTGTTTTGTTGTGGGAGGCGTATGGGTTAACCCTAGTTTTCTATTTTGCGGATTGGTGATATTGTGCCAAACATACCTATCTGATTTTCATACATTTGGATTCGCGGTCCAATATGTGATTTGCCTGTGTGGCATTATTTTGGTTGCCTGTGTGACATCATTTGATTTGCCTGTGTGGCATTATTTTGACTTGCTTGTGTGACATTAGTTTGACTTGCCTGTGTGGCAAGATATATTTTTGAGCTTAATCGGTATGAAATAACCCCAACCATTTGTTTCAGCCTATTATTTTATTGTATTAGTTTTGTTTGTGTCTGTTCAGTTCAATTCATTGAATTTGTTACTTCAGTTCGTTATTTCTTTATTCGTCTATTGGTTTCGTCAATTCTGTTGATTCAGATATATTTCTTTCAGATCTCTGGAGATTATATTTTCGTCAGTATTTACACATAAGGCATTGTTCAGTATTTTATCTCAGTTGTATATCTTTTGTATCTTTATATCCGTACTGGGCATTTAGCTCATCTTTGTGTTTTTCTTCCCAGCGGAGTTTGCGAGGGTGATTCGAGCTAGTGTGATGAGAGTGTTGCCTTTGACCATCTAGGTTGTTTCGATATTTGGTTTTGATTATTTTGACTCTGTTTGGAGAATTGTATTTAGTACTTTATTGATGGATATCACTATTAATATTTTGAGGTTATTAGTGTTTTGTTTACTTATTTTGAGGTTTGTTGTGCTTTGCACGTGACCTCCCTTTCCTTTTCGGGAAGGAGGTGTTACAAACAACAACCATTTCAACGTCAAGAGAGGAATTCAGATTTAGAGGAAATGTTATCAAAGTATATAATGAGCAATGAGGCAGCGATGAAAAACCAAGAAATGGCCATCAAGAATCTGGAAAATCTGATGGGACAAATTGCCTTAGCTTTAAACAATAGGCCTCAAGGAACGTTACCAAGCAATACAGAAAAGAATCCAAAGGGAAATCATGAATAGTGTAATGCAATCATGCTTAGGAGTGGTAAGGAGTTGGGATCTAATTTTGATGAGAAAGCCAATACAAGAGATGAATGTGGAGAAGCAAGGAATGACTTAAACACGAAATCTACAGAGAAAGGGGTAAAAAAAATAATGGAAGATAAACAAATTCCAGTTACACAACTGGTACCATTTCCTCGAAGGCTAAAAAGTGACAAGTTGAAGAATCAGTTTTTGAGGCTCATGGATATATTCAAACAATTACATATCAATATTCCATTTGTCGAAGCACTTGAGAAGATGCCGAGTTACATTAAGTTCATAAAAGACATACTGTCGAAGAAACGCAAGCTCCAGGATTTCAAAACAGTTGCATTAACCGAAGAATGTAGTGCAATATTGCGGAGAAAGCATCCCCCTAAATTAAAAGATCTGGGGAGTTTCACAATTCCGTGTGCAATTGGAAATCAAGATGTGGGGAGAGCGCTATGCCATCTAGGAGCGAGTATTAATCTTATGCCACTATCCATTTACCGAAAGTTGGGGTTAAAGGAAGCAAAACCGACCAACATTAGTCTACTTGTTGCAGATAGATCATTAGCATACCCATTAGGAATAGTTGAAGATGTATTGGTGAAGGTTGATTCTTTGATTTTTTTGGCTAATTTTGTGGTACTAGATTTTGAGGAAGACAAGAACATCCTTATCATCTTGGGACGACCATTCCTGGCGACTGGACGAACACTGATTGACGTGCCTAACAGAGAACTGATTATGAAAGTGTTTGATTAGGTGATAAAGGTGAAGGTGTTTAATGAAATCCCAATCCCGACTGATAACGAAGACTGCGAATGGATCGAGAAATCTACATGTCTCAAGTTCCGGGATTGCAAAGAGGATGGTGGTCTAAGGTCATTAATTGAGGATAGAATTTCGCATTCATCAACTAACATTCAAGTGAACGGACACACATTACAACAGTGTTGGAGTTATGTGACAAATAAAAATCATGTCGCAGATAGCCCAACCGATTCGGGATGAAACAGGGAGTAGTCAGGCTGAATGACTTAAAATAAAGTGCTAATTGGGAGGCAACCCAATCATTTCTTTTTAGTTTAATTTATTTTTTATTGATATGCGTACTATTTAGATTATAGCTTAGAATAATAGTTAGGAAATAATAATTTCATTAGGTACTTATTTCGTTCTTTAATTCTTGATAATATCTCAACCATGCTCAAATTGATCCTCATTATACTTAATATATGTTTCATGGCTTACATGATGTTTAAAGATTCATGAAGTGGAAAATCATGGAGCAAAGAAGAACAAAAGAGCTCAGTTAATCGGGGCTAGCCTATCGGGGCGGGCCTTTTACCCACCGTTAAGGCGGGGGTCCTTGAACCTGGGAAGTTAATTTCAACAGTTACATAACATCCACCCACTACTCTCCTTATTCCTACACTACAACTCCAACCTCAATACATTACCACTTCTTAACCCACGATTACCACTTCAATTCCATCTTACCACTTCTGTAACACATCCACCCACTACTCTATTTCTTCCATTACTCCAACCCACTACCACATAACTCCCCACCATAATCTCTATATATTCACACTCTCTCAACCTAATTTCCTCACAACCATTCAACTACATATCGCAAAGCCACGAATTAGGGTTCCTATTGGGAGATTTAAGCTTGCACCTGCGAGTGAGTAACACTACTACAAATTCTTCATCTTCTTCTTCCATATTTACCACAATAATTGACAAGTTTGGGGGAAGAAACTTATGTGCACACCAAGTGTTTGAGAGTTTGTGCGAACCAAGTTGAGGGGAAGGTAGTTTGTTTGACAGTGTGTTCAGGAATTCGGATTCGATGGCGTCTCAACCTACATCCAAACGACAACGCGGAGAGAGTTCAAGGCCAAAACCATCATCACGAACCTTCGACCGTCGCAAGTTCAAATGTGCTGCCGCCGCCGACTGGTATGACTACATGGTCACAAAGGCTCTTACACCGGAGCGGGAGTTGGCACCGAAGGTGCACGACAGTGAAATGCTGCAACAGATTTATCAGAAACGGTGGGTCAAAGAGTTCTATGCTAACGCCGAGGACAAGGCACCTTTCAACGCTTTTGTGCGAGTTGAAATGGTCCCATTCAGTGCCAATGCCATCAACACATATTATCAGTTACGGGTGCCTAGACATTGTCAATATGCTCAATTACGGGATTTCGACCCTGACTTTGAGGAGGTTCTCAAAGAAATGACCAAGCCGGGAACAACGTGGATCAAGGGTAGAAAAGGCGGTACAGTTTTTCATTGCAAAGATCTCAGCCGGTATGGGAAGATTAATATACTTTCTTATATGCAAAATTGTTGCCATCCACGCACACCTCGGACGTCACCAAAGAGAAGGCACTACTCCTATATGCTATTGTGCAAGACTTCATCATCGACGTCGGGGTCATAATCAGTTTTTCCATTCGCCGATGTCTACGAGGTAATTTTTCGGGGGGCTTACCACACCCATCCCTCATTTGTGGGTTGTGTCGTCAAGCAGGAGTTCGATGTCTGATGATGAGCCCACTCAGATGCCACTGCAGCTACTAGACAACAGAATGATCGAGCGATATTTGGTGTGGGCCGGAGGTGAATCTCATCCTAGAGGTTTAGGTTTTGTATTTCCATCAGCTTCGGAGGATGAAGCTGACGCTGAAGATACCTCGGATGATGAGGACGAGACTATGGGAGATCAAGGGACTGAGGCGGAACCATCTACTGGCGCCATATCAAACCCTCAGTTTCTAGCATTTCAACAACACATGGAGGAGCACAACAAAGCAGCACGACGGGAGATGAGGTGGCTTGCAATGCAATAAGACCATATGTTTGACGCTATGAACATGTCGTTCGCATCCTTGAATATGACACTCCAGAGCTTTAATCCAGCTGCACAATTTCCATATCAGCAGCCCATGCCAATGCCAAGGTTTCCACCAAGTGACTCTGAGGGAGAAGATCAACCACCACCACCCCAGACTTAGGAAATTACAAGGAAGTCCTCACTCATTTTATTGCTATATCCATACAATGAGGACATTGTTGTTATTAAGTTTGGGGGAGTTAGTTTTATTTTGCATTTTTTCATGTATAATGTCTTTATTTAGTATTGTATTTTAGTTTGCATATTAGTGTTAGCGTTTATGTATTCATATAGTTGCATAGTAGCTTAGGTACATAGCTAGTTTAATTATGTTGTTTTTTGTTTGCATTCATTTTAAGCATATATATATATATATATTTAATTTAGTTAGCTATTGTGTTCATTTTGAATATGTCCAGTAGTGTTGCAGCATGTTTATCTTGGCCAATGATGAAATTGAGATTAAGTAGACAAATACAGTATTCAGTAGTAGAACTGTGATGTAGTTTCGAATCATTACTAAGATTTTGTGCGTGTTTGAAACTGGTATAAAAAGGTTAGCACGTTAATGACATATGTGTTAACTGATTGGTTTAAATCAATATATAAATATTTTCTAAAGGATAATGCTAGTATAAATAAGAGAATGACAAGAATAGGCAGTGAAGACAACAAATTAGGCAAGAAACTAAGGTTGGGGGAAAACGTAGGGTGTATAAGCTTCAGAAAAAAAAAAGAAAAAAAAATGGAAGCAAGTTGAGTCTTGTGGTGGGCTGAGGAGAAATACTCCCCATAAACACAAGCGTGAGATGGAGCGTAAAACGCATTCACAAACCATCTATCTAGAAAGAAAAAAAAAGAAAAGAAAAATAAAGAGAAGACAGAAAATAAGGGCAAAGAGCCCCCGTTAATGAAAAAAAGAGGGCATGAATACCCTATTCGGACCCTTAATCTTGGTAATTGTTTGATTTGAGTTGGAACTTGTTTATTGTTGAAATTTTCACGTTTATTATATTTGAATCCTAATAAGAGAGTGGTTATGTGTTGAATTTTAATTTAATTCAGCTGGCATGGATGTTGATCATACACACACACACGATATTGGTGATGATATGTATAAGATTCGAGGAATTGATGAGAAGTTATTTATGGTTTTTATTATGAAGTATTGTAGTGTGTGCTTAATTGTTCTGAGGCCGAAGGAATAAGTTTGATTCTGTGATACTGCTGGATTCAATATCATTTAGTTAGATACATCTCATTGCATGACATTGCATAGCATGTAGTTTGTTTTATGCTCGAGGACTAGTACGGTTTAAGTTTGGGGGATTTTGATAAGTGGATTTTATATCCGCGAATCGATGTCCATTTTAAGCATAATCGTTGTTAATTCTTTGCATTCATGTTAATTCTTACTTGTTTCATGTTATTTCATGTGTAGGGTGGTTGGTGTGACGAATGTTGAGAAAAGAAGGCACTTGGAGCATAATTGGAGCATGTTTGGAAAATGGAAAAAATCAGTTAACAGGAGACATGCCTACCGGGGTGAGCCTTTTTTGCCTATACACCTCCGCCGGGGCGGGGGTCCCAATTTTTGGGCAGTCTTAGCTTGCTTCGAACTCTGCTGGAAGATGGACTTGAGGACTTGGCATGGCACATGGACTCTATATGACATTGAATTTCGACCAGACTTTAGGGGAGATATATATTGCTCTACAAACAATGAATTAAGCATAACACATAGCATCTAACGAATATTAATCACATATTTTCATAGCGAGCAACGGAGTGGAGATTTTGAAGAACGATCGTATTGATTGCGGATTGAGACTAAAGTGAAGGGTGTTCTGCGTTATTCTTCTACTTTAGTTTATTTCTGTAATTAAGAATATGATATCTTTGATTTATTAAGTTTTTATTTCATTCGTTATGAACTAATTACTTTTTAAGCTTAAGACGGATCTTTAAGTGGAACGATGGTTATATAAACTTTGATTTCAGTTTAATAAGTTATTTTTCCAGTTTATCTATATTAATTTGAGCTTGAATTTATGAATTGCCTGATCAACGATTATTTGTGGATTTGTATGGATTTGAGAGAGGATATACGAATCTAGACTTGGTGAATATAGCATGTGTTCTTGAATTTTGTGAATGACAGAATCTTCATGAATGTTAAGGTAGAGATATGCTTGACATCGCATTTAATCGGATAGAGAACTTAATCTTAAACCTTCTTTAATTTTAATTCATATAGAGAAATAGTGAGTTAGTTGATTAAGGTATTTAACTTGTTTCTATCTAAATTGTGGATTTAAGTGAATACGGTATTAGTGCATACTACATTCGTGTTCTTGATTAATAAACTGGGCTATCGAGTTGAATCGGAAAAGAGGTGTAAAAATCAGAGTGAAACTTAGGGTTAAATCAAAAGTCTAATTCTCCATTAATTGTTTGAAATTTCAGTTTTGATATTTGCGTTTGTTTTATGATAGTATATTTATTAATAATTTAGTTTTTATAATTTTAATCATTGAATTTGATAGTTTGATAAAATTCGGATTAATAGGAAATTGGTAATTGTGAGGTTTAAATTCTTACTAAGTCTCTAAGGGAACGATACTCTACTTACTATTATATTACTTGTTGACCACGTATACTTGCGTACTGTGCGTAACTAGATTTTACCCAACACCTGCCAGGCGTTATTGGCATGTGTCGTAGTCACCCGTCATTGATATCCCATTGTGGTGGTGGACGATTTTGCATTATCAGAGGGTCCCTACACTCAAGAGATGTTCCAGCATTGGTGGTCCCCTCGCACTATTGGAGCCCAGTCCTGCGCCACTCAGTTCTTGGGGGATATGGTCCCAGGATCCGTGATGATGACTGATTGGCTAGCTTGTGTCCGAGATCCATCTCATTTAACGTAAATTGACATTGGACATGAAAGCGATCGAATCCAAGGCACATTTCTTTATCCCATTTGGGCGGTAGATCCCAGAGAGGCGATTCGTTTGATCCTTCCAGCCAAAGCTACCGGCCCTCGATGATAATTTGTCTTTGCCGGTTCAGATCCTCCTTTGTATAGTCCTGACATCCCTATTGATAGAGATCCAGTGTAATAACCCGGGATTTCAAATAATCCAAAATTTACGAATAATTTTTTTTTATTTTAATATTGACTATTAATATTGTACTGTGTATCTGTGATACGAGTCTCGAGAATTAGTCAATTTGTATATTGACTAAGAAAATAGAGTAGAGTTGTGCTTAGTAGCTTTAGGAACCCTAACCCTAATTTTCGGATAGGGATTCGGTAGAAAATATAATTAAAAGAATTATATTGTTAAGAATGTGTTTGTACTGTATAGGAATGTTGATCAATAATTGATCGGATAAGGTTTGTAATTAATAAACCCTAATAAGGGATTAGAAACCCTAATCTCAGATTTAAAAAACCAAATGTACAATTAACAACCATAATTGTACGCCAGGAAACCCTAATTTAAAATATGGGATTTCCTAAACCCTAATTAGGCAACCCTAATTCTAATTGGCATGCCTAATGTGTTTGTTAAACCTGAATATGATTAGAAAACCCTAATTATATGTTAGTTATATTAATTTCTATTTTACAAACCCTAATTGTAATTTAGGAATTTAATTTTTCTAATTAAAACCCTAATTAGAAAATAATTATAGAAGCTTAAGTTTTAAAACCTAAGGGTTAGGACCTTAGGGTTAAACCCTAAGGGTTTGTGCAAAAGTCATGTACGCCATTAAATTTATTCTGCAAATGACAAAAGTGCCCTTTTAGTGTATTTATTTATGTAACTTGTAAGAATGGCTATAACTTTAGTAGGTTACTAACCATTTGGACTTTGTGACTTCAAAAGCTCAGCATTTCAGCCTTCAATTGACAGCACAACATGACATTCATTGCATCTAGAGAGTATAAAACAACTGTCTCTCTCTCTCTCTAACCCTTCGAATTTTTCAATAATATCAGTCCCAAATACATACCTTATATCAACCATAAACAAATTAGAGGGCTAGAAAGGTATAACCCTATTTTAATTTTGATCTTTGTTGCTTAAGAAATTTTTGTGTTTTTGTGTTTAGAATCTTGCTATTGGATGTTTTATAAAGATATATGATGATCTATCATGAATCCATAGCATCAAAGTGCCTTAAAATAAAGTTTTTCAAAACTGTTCTTGAGTTTGAAAAGTAGTCTGACAAGCATATGTCAGTCGCTTTAAATCTTTCTATGTTATTGATTTTTGAAGTTTTATTGTTTGTATCTGTAGCTGGACATGTGGTCTTTAATCTGGAACACGAATCACAGAAATTGGATAGCTGGTTTGTAAGTTATACTCGGTCAAAGTCCGTTGACCGAGTAACTTTCTGGGCAGCCCAGAATGTTTAAAACCATGTCTGACAAGATTGTGCAGTGTCCGGATCTGTCAGTATAATTATTATTTTTTGATGTTATGATATTCATATTGTAGCTGGTAAGGTGCACTATATATTCTGGCCTTTAGATACCTTAAATCATCAACAGGTTAATTGTAATAAACGGTCAAACGTGATCATTTGATCACGTTTTGGATTTCTGGAAAAACCCAGAAATAGTTTAAACAAAATTTCTGTCAGAGTTTGACCGTCTTATATCTTATGATTTTGTTGTTAATGAACTGATCTATTGTTGTAATAATGTTCTCGGACACACGGAGTATGTAATTGAACCATTAGAGCACTTGAAACACGACCAGAACATAGATTAAAACGAGCTTGAATGTGTCAACTCGAAACTGTTTGGGCCCAGAAAAACCCAGATTTGTTCTGACAGCGAGTTTAGAAGCTTAGATCTAATTGTTTACTTGATGTATGATCTTGATGCTAGTTGGATATGGTAGAGTTACATTTCTATTACATGATCGAGGATTCATTTGACCCAGAAACATTTCTAGATGAGATTAAAACTTGGTCAAACAGGGGACCTGGAACACTGACTTTGTCAGTGTTCTTGAGGTGAAGAACACCTATAGCGACAGAAAGTGTCACTATAGCCATTTAGCGACAGTTATTAATTATTTTGAATTTCTGAATTTTCAAAAATTACTGAAAAATAGAAATAAATTATAAATATTATTAAAAATGGTTTTAAAAATTATTTTAAATTATGAAAAATAATTTTTGACCAATTGGAATATTTTTCTTTAATATTTATAATTATTTAAATATTAAAGGTATTTAATTTATTTAATTAGTGTATTAAATAAATTAGAGAAAAATGATTTAATACTATAAAAAATCATTTTAAATATGAATAATGTATTTAAAAATATTTTGAGTTATGAAAAGTAACTTTTAATATTTTTAGAGAATTTTAATTAATAATTCAATATTAATGGTATTTAATTTATTTAATTAGTGTATTAAATAAATTAGAGAAAATGATTTTAATATTATAAAAAATCATTTTAAATGAGAATAAAGTGTTAGAAAATATTTTGAATTATAAAATATAATTTTCAATATTTTGGAGAATTCTCATTAATAAATTAATATTAATGATATAGATTTATTTAATTATTATATTAAATAAATGAATTAAAAATGATTTTATTGGTTTAAAAATCTTTTAAAATGAGAAAAATAATTTAAAAATATTTTAAGTTATGATTAATGACTTTTAATATTTTGATGATAATTTCATTAATATTTAATATTAATGGTGATGATTTAAAATAATTTTAATTATTTTAAAAATCATTTAAGTAGAATATTGGTGATTTAAAAATATTTTAAGTTATTAATAATAACTTTAATATTTTGAAAGGTATGTTATTAATATTTTTATATTATTAAATATTAATGATGATAAGATTATTTGATATTTAAATCATTTATAAATGATTCTTGTGTTTGAAAAATTATTATAAATTATAATAATTGTTTGATAACTAGTAAAGGCTTCTGAAAAATATTATAAATGATAATTGACATATCTAAATTAATATTGAAGCTTAGAAACCAAATATACTTGACAATAACTGTCTTAATTGTCGGATAGGGTGACCAGAACACCGAGAATGGACCGAAGTCCAACCAGACTGAACTAGTTTGACTTGTTAAGTGTTTGTATAGGTTATAAACACTAATGTGGCTATATGGTAATGTGTCTAGGAGAAGTTTGACTGTGAATTATAGTGTTGTGTGTTATGAAATATTGTGCTAATTGTTAGACCAATATTATTGGTTATTGGTCTTTTGAAAGTAGATAAGTTTATTGTGTAGCTGTAATCAACGAAAGAGGCAAGTTCCCTAACTCAACCTTGAGTTAATATTGTTTAATTATTATTGGTGGTTAATTATTGCTGATTAGACCACGTCCAGGGATTTATTGTTGATAATTCGCAGTTAGTGCATGCTTAATAGTTCAAATTGAATTATTGATTCAAAAATATATATATTCGTAGAATTATTTATTCTGGATATTTATATCTCAGAAGTTAGAATTGACAATCTGAGATAATTCTGCTTTATTGTCAAATTACACTGAGAAATGTCTTAGCTAATTATTCTAGCTAGACGAACATTTCTTTGAACTTGATAGGTTCGAAAATAGAATTTAATTATTATTGACAGATCGATGCCAATTATTTTGGCTAGACCGAGAAGTAAATAGAATTTGAAATCCCAGTATTTCGTTGTAAAATCAAAATCTTGATTCTAAGACTGAGAAGAACAACCTTTTATATAAAGGAAACATTTTATTGGTCGTGAATTCGACATTTGCGCGCGTTTTAAGTATTATGCATAATATAGGGTACAAAGAGTTGGCCGGCTCTGAGTACTTGCATAGGGGTATGATTTAATCTTTATGGTTATCTGATACACCTGAGTATTATCAAAGTAAATCTTTGAAAGATACCCGAGAATATAAGTTCAAGATCTAGTGTGATCGCTCAGTATAAATCTGGAAAATATTCCACTTTGCTATTTCGTAGAACTGATTCTTGATTATTCATTAGAATATCGTAGAAACTTTGAAAGCGTTGTACTCTTTCATTATTGAATTATTGTGTTGTATAAAATACGAGAAGACTTGTTATTGAATAACTATTTGTTCAGCTATTTCAAAGTTCCCCGAACTTTGGTTTCATTCTATCAAAATAGATAGTTTGTTTTGAATTCTTATACATTTATTGTATGTCTTAACTTGCGGGGCAAATTAATTGCTCACCCTTGCTATAAATAAAACTTTTCAGCTAGGGACGAAGTTGCAGAAGGTGCTGCAAAGAAGAATAAGGGCAAAGGCATCGTAATAAATTAGTTTTATGAACAATATTATTTATATGGTTGTATTGTAAACCCTTTTTGTATATTTAAAAGGGTATGATTGTAATGTTAAGGTTAGCAGACCTGGGATTGATGTATTAAGAACTTATGTTAATGTGGTATGTATTATTATTCATATATGGAATGGGTAGTTAGATGCTAATATATTGTGGATCGTGAGCACCAAACTCGGGGGACAGATAACCCGGATTTGGGGGCGTCACAAGTTGGTATCAAAGCTGTAGGTTATAAACCTTAAGTGGGGTGGGGAAAACCCTAGGATTATGACCATAAGCGAGATAAAGAATACTCATTTAGAGTACTAAGTGAGGGATTGCAGAAGCATATCGATAGTAAGATATGTAGACACATAGTGAGAGAAGTTTGTACTGGTAAAGCACTAATCAAGTTGTTTAAACTGATTGTAGGATGTTGGTTGAAGATAAGATTAGTACGGAGATGTCAGCGGCTGTCGCACCAGTGCCAGTAGCCGAGGTGCCAGCACAGAGCGAATCAGTTGAAGAGGTGGGAAAAGATGAACCCATGGTTAATCTCGGGAGTGATCATGATGATTATCCCGAGATGTATCTAAGTAGTGATGAGGAGGCGGAGTATAAAGAAGCTAAGGTGGAGTTAAAGAATAAGATCAAGGTTGGTGAACAAGATCTGCTATCTGTAGAAGTCCAGGAACTCCGGAGTAAGGTATTTCTCTTGGAGGAGTTGTGGAAGACGGAGCGGGCATTACGCGAAATGACTGAAGAAAGAACGAGCTGAAAATGCAGGTGGAAAGAATGAAGACTAAAAGTGGTGGATCATTTGAAGGAACAAGCAAGAAGGACAAGAAGAAAAGAAAGAGGGACAACGACAGCGACAACTCTAAAAAATCAAACCCGAAGAAGAGGCAAGCCTGCAGCAAGTGTGGCAAAACTCACGTGGGGGAATGTATGATGTAGAAGAATGTATGCTTCAACTGTAAGCAGGAAGGACATGTCTCTTTGCATTGTCCTAAGCCGAATATGAGGAAGTGTTTTTCCTGTGGGAAAATGGGGCACGGATTCAACAAGTGTCCCAGCAAGAAGAAGACTGGTGAAGGGAGTGGTCGTTAGACAACTTAGATATAAGTGTTAGCATCTTTTGGTTTAAGTTTCTGATATTAAGATATGTAATATCAAGAACGATGTTTGAACATATGTAATTACATATGTTTGTATGAATAAAATCTTTATTTTCTATATGAATATAAGATTATGATTAATTTATGAGTTCTTAAAACTCATACTTATGGTATGTTCATGACTCATAATTATATGAATTGTTCTGAACCCCTCAGTGAATGGACGCCAAAGGTCTGACTAGGATAAGTTCATACACTCATATAATTGTGGCAAGTTACTAAACTCCTAAGTGTGGTAAGTTTGATGAACTGGAAATAGTAATGTGAAAATGGAGAATGTCAACTTTTTTGTGTAAAGTTAGAGAATTGCAGCTTTTGTAAAGTTGAATATGTTAATCCTAAAATTTTCAAAAAGGGATAGTAATATGTGTTAAGTATTATGTGTACTATGCTATTTGAATAAATATGCGATTACATGAGAACTATATGTTGAATTCTTATTATGTTAAGAATTTGTATAAAGAAAGAATATTAATATAAGATTTTTTTTTATTTAAATCAGATCATGCCGCCTAGACGACAAAATCGAAACCAAAGAGAAGAACAATCAGTGAATAACGAAGGAGGTCAAGCGGACCCAATGCAGAATTTCTTGGATATGCTGGCTCAAGCTATGGAAAATAGGGCTCCAGTCAGGGGAAGAGTAAGGAATCAGCCAGCCAACAGATTTGCTAATTTCAAGGATTTTAAAGCGGTGGGACCGCCAGAATTTAAGGGGACTACGGATCCGATTGAAGCCCAAACTTGGGTGAAGGAGATAGAGAAAGCATTCGTGATTGCGCGAGTGGCAGAAGAGCAAAAGACGGCTTTTGCAACATATCTAATGAAGGGAGAAGGTAATTTCTGGTGGGAGACCAATCATGCGAGAGCTGGTATAGCAGTGGTGACGTGGACCAGATTCAAGGAACTATTCTTTGAGAACTACTTCTCACCGAGTATGCAAGCTCGGATGGAACTTATGTTCTTGGAACTGAAGCAGGAAAATATGTCTATTTCTGAATATACGGCTAAATTCAACGAATTGGCGCGATTTGCACCTCATCAGGTGGACACAGAAGCAAGAAAAGCGAGAAGATTCGAGAATAGACTAAAACCGGGGATATTCAACAAGGTGGCAGTATTGCAGATCAACACGTTTGCGGCTCTACTGGAGAAAGCATTAATTGCTGAAGGAGGAAGCGAGGCTGCATCTCGTTTTCATCAGGAGAAGAAGAAGAAGACCAATGAGGGTGGAAGCAGTGGTGGTAGTAACCCGAACAAAAGGAAGTGGAGTTAGATTACCCAATCGTGTAGCAAAGCTGAAGGGAATAAGAAAGGAGGAGGGCGTTGTTTGAATTGTGGGAAGAATCACGCAGGTGTTTGTTTGAAGAAGAAAGGAGTTTGCTATAATTGTGGGCAAGAGGGACACATGTCACCCAATTGTCCCAGCCTGAAAAAGATTCAAGGTTGTTATGCGTGCGGATCGACTGATCATTTGGTTAGGAATTGTCTGAAGAAGAATGCGGAAAAGGAAATTGCCAACAAGGGACCTGGTAGCGGAACCTTAGCGATTCGAGGACCTACACAGCCGGGAAGACCAACAGCCCGTACATTTAATATGATGGCGCTAGATGCAGTGGCTACTCAGGAGGTGGTAGGAGGTAACAATTTCACTTAATATTTAAATTAAACGATTAATATTGGATAAATATTGCTGTGAATTGTTTTCTTTAATAGATTCAAGTCACAGGTTAGAATTTGAAACAGAAAATAATATTGTGTTGATAAAAATGAATTAATGATACAACTTTAAAAGATTGTAGAGAATAAGAAAGCGGTGATTCCGAGGACGGAATCCTTTTAAGGAGGGGTGAATGTAATAACCCGAGATTTCAAATAATCCAAAATTTACGAATAAAGTTTTTTATATTTTAATATTGACTATTAATATTGTACTGTGTATCTGTGATACGAGTCTCGAGAATTAGTTAATTTGTGTATTGACTAAGAAAATAGAGTAGAGTTGTGCTTAATAGCTTTAGAAACCCTAACCCTAATTTTCGGATAGGGATTCGGTAGAAAATATAATTAAAAGAATTATATTGTTAAGAATGTGTTTGTACTGTATAGGAATGTTGATCAATAATTGATCGGATAAGGTTTGTAATTAATAAACTCTAATAAGGGATTAGAAACCCTAATCTAAGATTTAGAAAACCAAATGTACAATTAAAAACCCTAATTGTACGCCGAAAAACCCTAATTTAAAATCTGGGATTTCCTAAACCCTAATTAGGCAACTCTAATTCTAATTGGCATGCCTAATATTTTTGTTAAACCTGAATATGATTAGAAAACCCTAATTATATGTTAGTTATATTAATTTCTATTTTACAAACCCTAATTGTAATTTAGGAATTTAATTTTTCTAATTAAAACCCTAATTAGAAAATAATTATAGAAGCTTAAGTTTTAAAACCTAAGAGTTAGGACCTTAGGGTTAAACCCTTAGGGTTTGTGCAAAAGTCAATTATGCCATTAAATGTATTCTGCAAATGACAAAAGTGCCCTTTTAGTGTATTTATTTATGTAACTTGTAAGAATGGCTATAACTTTAGTAGGTTACTAACCATTTAGACTTTGTGACTTCAAAAGCTCAGCATTTCAGCCTACAATTGACAGAACAACATGACATTCATTGCATCTAGAGAGCATAAAAGAGAATTAGAGAGAGAAAATTCACTTAAGTTGGTCATTTTTTTTTTCCAAAGTCTAAAACAACTCTCTCTCTCTCTAACCCATCGAATTTTTCAATAATATCAGTCCCAAATACATACCTTATATCAACCATAAACAAATTAGAGGGTTAAGATCAAGAATCGAAGTTAGAAATGTATAACCCTATTTTAATTTTGATCTTTGTTGCTTAAGAAATTTTTGTGTTTTTGTGTTTAAAATCTTGCTATTGGATGTTTTATGAAGATATATGATGATCTATCATGAATCCATAGCATCAAAGTGCCTTAAAATAAAGTTTTTCAAAACTGTTCTTGAGTTTGAAAAGTAGTCTGACAAGCATATGTCAGTCGCTTTAAATCTTTCTATGTTATTGATTTTTGAAGTTTTATTGTTTGTAGCTGTAGCTGGAGATGTTGTCTTTAATCAGGAACAAGAATCATAGAAATCGGATAGCTAGTTTGTAAGTTATACTCGGTCAAAGTCCATTGACCGAGTAACTTTCTGGGCAGCCCAGAACATTTAAAACCATGTCTGACAAGATTGTGTAGTGTCCGGATCTATCAGTATAATTGTTATTTGTTGATGTTATGATATTCATATTGTAACTGGTATGGTGGAATATATATTCTGGCCTTTAGATACCTTAAATCATCAACAGGTTAATTGTAGTGAACGGTCAAACGTGATCATTTGATCACATTTTGGATTTCTGGAAAAACCCAGAAATAGTTTAAACAAATTTTATGTCAGAGTTTGACCGTCTTATATCTTATGATTTCGTTGTTAATGAACTGATCTATTGTTGTAATGATGTTCTCAGACACAAGGAGTATGTAATTGAACCATTAGATCACTTGAAACACGACCAGAACATAGATTAAAATGAGCTTGAATGTGTCAACTCGAAATCGTTTGCAGCCCGTAAAAACCCGCATTTGTTCTCGACAAATGAGTTTAGAAGCTTAGATCTAATTGTTTACTTGATGTATGATCTTGATGCTAGTTGGATATGGTAGAGTTTCATTTCCACTACATGATCGAGGATTAATTTGACCAGAAACATTTCTAGATGAGATTAAAACTTGGTCAAATAGGGGACCTTGAACACTGACCTTGTCAGTGTTCTTGAGGCCAAGAACACCTATCGCGAAAGAAAGTGTCGCTATAGCCATTTAGCGACGGTTATTAATTATTTTGAATTTCTAAATTTCTGGAAACTACTGAAAAATAGAAATAAATTATAAAAATTATTAAAAATGGTTCTAAAAATTATTTTAAATTATGAAAAATAATTTTTGACCAATTGGAATATTTTTCTTTAATATTTATAATTATTTAAATATTAAAGGTATTTAATTTATTTAATTAGTGTATTAAATAAATTAGAGAAAATGATTTAATATTATAAAAATCATTTTAAATAAGAATAATGTATTTAAAAAATATTTTGAGTTATAAAAAGTAACTTTTAATATTTTTGGAGAATTTTCATTAATAATTTAATATTAATGGTATTTAATTTATTTAATTAGTGTATTAAATAAATTAGAGAAAAATGATTTTAATATTATAAAAAATTATTTTAAATGAGAATAAAGTGTTAGAAAATATTTTGAATTATAAAATATAATTTTCAATATTTTTGGAGAATTCTCATTAATAAATTAATATTAATTATATAGATTTATTTAATTATTATATTAAATAAATGAATTAAAAATGATTTTATTGGTTTAAAAATCTTTTAAAAATGAGAAAATAATTTAAAAATATTTTAAGTTATGATTAATGACTTTTAATATTTTGATGATAATTTCATTAATATTTAATATTAATGATGATGATTTAAAAATGATTTTAATTATTTTAAAAATCATTTAAGTAGAATATTGTGATTTAAAAATATTTTAAGTTATTAATAATAACTTTAATATTTTGACAAGTATGTTATTAATATTTTTATATTATTAAATATTAATGATGATAAGATTATTTGATATTTAAATCATTTATAAATGATTCTTGTGTGTTTAAAAAATTATTATAAATTATAATAATTGTTTGATAACTAGTAAAGGCTTCTGAAAAATATTATAAATGATAATTGACATATCTAAATAAATATTGAAGCTTAGAAACCAAATTTACTTGACAATAACTGTCTTAATTGTCGGATAGGGTGACCAGAACACCGAGAATGGACCGAAGTCCAACCAGACTGAACTAGTTTGACTTGTTAAGTGTTTGTATAGGTTATAAAACATCGATGTGGCTATATGGTAATGTGTCTAGAGAAGTTTGATCGCGTGAATTACAAAGGTCTTTGTGTGTTATGAAATATTGTGCTAATTGTTAGACCAATATTATTGGTTATTGGTGGTTAATTATTGCTGATTAGACCACATCCAGGGATTTATTGTTGATAATTCGCAGTTAGTGCATGCTTAATAGTTCAAATTGAATTATTGATTGAAAAAATATATATTCGTAGAATTACTGTTGCTGCATATTTATATCTGTAGAAGTTAGAATTGACAGTACAGAAAATTCCTGTTTATTGTCAAATTACACTGAGAAATGTCTTAGCTAATTATTCTAGCTAGACAAACATTTGTTTGGACTTGATAGGTTCAAAAATAGAATTCAATTATTATTGACAGATCGATGCCAATTATTTCGGCTAGACCGAGAAGTAAATAGAATTTGAAATCCCAGTATTTCATTGTAAAATCAAAATCTTGATTCTAAGACTGAGAAGAACAACCTTTTATATAAAGGAAACATTTTATTGGTCGTGAATTCGACATTTGCGCGCGTTTTAAGTATTATGCATAATATAGGTACAAAGAGTTGGTAGGCTTCGAGTACTTGCATAGGGGTATGATTTAATCTTTATGGTTATCTGATACACCTGAGTATTTATCAAAGTAAATCTTTGATAGATACCCGAGAATATAAGTTCAAGATCTAGTGTGATCTCTCAGTATAAATCTGGAAAACATTCCACTTTGCTATTTCGTAGAACTGATTCTTGATCATTCATTAGAATATCGTAGAAACTTTGAAAGCGTTGTACTCTTTCATTATTGAATTATTGTGTTGTATAGAATACGAGAAGACTTGTTATTGAATAACGATTTGTTCAGCTATTTCAAAGTTCCCCGAACTTTGGTTTCATTCTATCAAAATAGATAGTTTGTTTTGAATTCTTATACATTTATTGTATGTCTTAACTTGCGGGGCAAATTAGTTGCTCACCCTTGCTATAAATAAAACTTTTCAGCTAGGGACGAAGTTGCAGAAGGTGCTGCAAAGAAGAATAAGGGCAAAGGCATCGTAATAAATTAGTTTTATGAATAATATTATTTATATGGTTGTATTGTAAACCCTTTTTGTATATTTAAAGGGGTATGTTTGTAATGTTAAGGTTAGCAGACCAGGGATTGATGTATTAACAACTTATGTTAATGTGGTATGTATTACTATTCATATATGGAATGGGTAGTTAGATGCTAATATATTGTGGATCGTGAGCACCAAACTCGGGGGACAGATAACCCGGATTTGGGGGCATCACATCCAGTGACTAAAGAGGAGTTACATCAGGTGGACAGGATTGATGATGTAGATATTGACACCATTGTCTTCTTCTGATGTGTATTCTCGTGATCTCTTTTGATAGGCCTCTGTTAGATATTGGGTGGCTGTGCCCCTTTCTCGGTATATCTTTTGATAGGCCTCTGTTAGTAGTAGGGCGTCTGGGCCCCATTTCCCTATATTTTTAGCTGTACAGAGATGAATATAGATGATGATATACTTAGGAATGTATGTACTATTTTCCATTCCCTATATCATATTGCCATCTATTACATATAATGCATGTATCATGTTATGCATATGTATGTATTTCCAGAGATATTCAGCATTGACCCATGGATGGTCTTATGACACGGCCCGTACAGATGTCTTCTTCGATAGTTAGCCGTATTGATCATACCCCACCATTATTGGTGGCATCTGGTATGCGATCGTAGTATGATAGCATGTCACCATCAGATATGGTGACTGTTGATCATTTGTCGCAGCATACTATGACCCTGTTGATGTTTCAGGTTCCCATAGGATTCGTTGAGGGCATGTTGGAGCACTGGGTATCGGAGAGGCATGTTTTCTGATTTGTTACCCATGAGTTGACTCTGAATTTGGAGGAGTATGCACGATTGACGATGCTGCCATTAGACAGACCTTGCACGCATATGGCTATTGGAGATATGAGTAGACCGGTTTATGACCTCACCCGGATCAAGGCGCATTTGGTGGTGCAGTGATGAGTGACATCCGTCACGTTATCCCAAAGATTTTCTGTTTGAAATATTTGGCTCTGAGGATAGCTATACACGGCACTTCGGGGATTTCACCGCACCGGAGGATTATTGACGTTGGGCCCGAGTAGATGTCCTGCTACTGTGAGTGCTGTCATATATATATATATATATATATATATATATATATATATATATATATATGCCACAGTACATGGATAAGATAGATATCGGAGTCATCATGGCAGTGAGAGCTCTCAGGGAGTGTCATTCCATTGTACCGATCTTAGAAGAGACGCCGAGGTCGGCCACATACTGCTGCACTTATCCGATGGGAGTGTTTACAGGCAGCGCGGTCATGTTATACGTGTGGTTCATGTCACACTTGAGACCAATTTGGACCTTTCGCAGACATGGGTATTGCTTCACCCATGATATAGCTATGTCTTACTCCTTTCAGCCATCGGAGTGTACATACACTATGTCTTGGTCGATGTTCTTGGCGGATATCAGAGATCCGTTTGGCATTCTGCAGTGCACAGGGCTTAGCTCACCCTACAACTTCATTACTCATGCTCCAAGCATGGACTATCTCCCTTTGGCTAGTTTGAGGGGCATGACTACCTATCACCCGCTAGCCGTGATATCACAGTTTGACCAGTTCCAAGATTTAAATCCTTTCGAGGGGGCTCTAGGTCAGCGTTTAGCTTTCCGCCATCAATCAGCAGAGGACCGATCCCGGGTGTATGCATGTTGGGATCAGTATGAGATAGTTGCTTTCTCTATTAGCCATACGGGCTATTCGTCAGAGTATTCTGTGTGGATGGAGATAGAGACTTCATCGGCTGCAGCAGTATCCACAGTACCGGATAATGATTTAGATGATGGAGAGCCCATGGAGTGCGTTGATTCTCACATCGAGGAGGAGCAATCTACTGGGTTGCCAACATCTCCTTTAGATTCTCCCAAAGATTAAACTTCATTGTGATTCAAAGATTCAAAGACAATACTTGAGCGCAGAGTCTTCATCTGATGACCTTTGAGAGAGATCAGGCTAGAGCTTTGATGTTGACAACCCTTGACGAGTGAGACGTAGCTCTGTTAGAGAGAGACGAGGCATTAGCTCGTAGAGACATCGTTGTTGTTGAGCGGGATGAGGCCAGATCTGCCAGAGATACCGTGATAGTTGAGAGGGATAATGCCATATCTGCCAGGGACGTAGCTGATGAGTGGGTTTTTAACCCATGAATTATGTTTATATGGCTTGTTATCTTGTTAGTTTTTGGGTACTTTTATGTTATTTTTGATAGGGTTTACGTTTGTTGTAGGTAACTCCGACTCATATAGCAATTGGGAGTATTGGAAGACATTTTGGAGCAACATGTGAATTCTGGTCGCCTAGCGCGGACTGCGATGTGCTGAGCGCGGAGCGCGCTGGGGAGGGAAAGGCTGTTGACTACCTAGCGCGGAGCGCAATGTGTCAAGAGGCTGTCGAGCGCGACCGCTTCGACGTGGAGAAGTTGTTTGGCAGTGCTAAGCCTTGGCAGCTACCATGCGGAGGTATTTAAGTCAAGCGACCACGCTAGTGCGTGAACTGAAGTGAGGCAAGTCGTTGTGAATTGAAGGATTCTCCCTTAGGTAGAACTTAGAGATGAATTAGGAGTCATGGAATAAGGAGGGGATAAAGGCTGATCTAAACAGACTGGGAGAGCATTCAGATCATATCATTATATCAATTACGTGAATAAGGATTTTGGGTGAGCAACAATTGGAGGAACGAAGAACAGGAGTAAGTTCATGAAGATTTCAGAATCGAAAACTGAGAAGGGTGGTGTATTTTTATTCTTCTCTAATTTCTATCTCTGTAATTAGGATGATGTTTCCTTTAATTTATTTAGTGTTTAATTCATTTATTATGGGCTAAATTGCTTGTTAGGCTTTTAATGGATCTCTTAGTGGAACGATGATTGTGTAGCCTTGGTTTTCAGTTTAATTAAGCTATGATGCAGTTTATATATATTAATTGGAGCTTGAATTTATGAATTACTTGATCAACAATTTTATGTGGATTTGTATGAACTCGAGAGATGAAATATAAATCTAGACTTAGTTAATATAGCGTGTGTCATGAATTTGTGAATAGCAGATTCTTGATTATTGTCGAGGTAGAGATATGCTTGACATCACATGTAATCGTGAAGAGAACTTGGAATTAAACCTTGCTTAATTGGAATTCACATAGAGATATAGTGAGTTGATTAATTAAGGTGTTTGACTTAATTCTATCTTAATTGTGGATTTGGGTTAATATGGTGTTAATACATTGAGAGGTGTTTAATACTACTTATGTGTTCTTGATTAATAAACTGGGATAGCGGGTTAAACTAGAATAAGGTGATCATAATTAGAGGGGTGCTTAGACTGAAGTTATGAGCCTAATTCTCCAATACTTGTTTGAAAATCACGATTTAGTGTTTGTGGTTATTAAGTTGATTTTTGAATGAGTGTGATATTTTCTATATAAAATGGAAATTGATTAGTTTAATAAAATTTGGATTAGTAGGAAATTGGTAGTTGCAAGATAAATTTGTGTTAAATCTCTGAGGGAACGATACTTTACTTACTATTATATTACTTGTTGACCACGTATACTTGCGTGTTGTGTGTATATAGATTTTACCCAACAAGTTTTTGGCGCCGTTGTCGGAGATTTTAATATAGATTTTATTATATTTGCAATATCAGTTTATTTAGTCCAGTTTTACTTAAACACTTTTTGTTTTGTTTTGTTCTTCGAATTTTAGGTTTTTGATATTGGTTTATGCAAACTCGATCAAAAAATCCAGACTTTCTTCCTTTTGAGGACGACATGGATAGAAGGTTTCAGAGGTTAAGTAAGTGGATAGAGGAAACAAGGGACGAATTCGAAAACTCTGAGAAGGAAGAAGAAATGGCTGCCGAAGACCAGAAAGCGTTGAGAGATTTTGCAACACCCAAGGTGATCGAGTATAGCCTAGTATCACCAGCTCAATAATAGCTGCAAAACACATTCAAATAAAGCTCGACAATTCAAATGATGCAGAATTTAGTGCAGTTTGGGGGAATGGCTAATGACGATCCGAACGATCATTTAATCAAATTTCTAGAAATATGCAACACATTCAAGTATAATGGGGTGTCGGACGAGGTAGTTAGGCTTAGCTTGTTCCCATTCACTCTGCGGGACAAGGCAAAGAGTTGGTTACACTCTCTACCAGCAGGTTCGATAACGACGTGGGAGGACCTGGCTCAGA
This sequence comes from Panax ginseng, assembly GCA_020205605.1. NCBI lineage: Eukaryota > Viridiplantae > Streptophyta > Magnoliopsida > Apiales > Araliaceae > Panax > Panax ginseng. The sequence continues at coordinate 101,960,225 of CM035138.1, forward strand.
AATTCTTAGCAAAATTCTTCCCACCTGCAAAAACTGCAAAGATGAGGAATGATATTACCATATTTGATCAGCAACATGGGGAGTCACTGTACGAGGCGTGGGAGAGATACAAGGAATTGCTTAGAAAATGCCCACATCATGGATTGCCCAAATGGTTGCAATTGAATACATTTTACAACGGACTAAATGGGAATCTCAGGACTAGTATTGATGCGGCATCGGGGGGAGCATTTATGGCTAAGACATACGAGGAGGCATACCAGTTGATAGAGACTATGGCGGCTAATAATTATCAAAGGGCCCACTAAGAAGAATGACACAACCTACTATCATTTGGAGTGTTAGAAGTAGATGGAGTGACGACAATAATAGCGCAGATTTCAGCACTTGCTAAGAAGTTCGACATGTTGTCCGGGGGACAGACGCAGACAGCTGCAATTATTTATGAATTGTGCGCAGGGGAACATTCAACGGATCAATGCGTAATCGACCCAGAGTCGGTACAATTCATGAGTAGCTACAACATAAATACATATCAGAATGCATATAATCAGGGGAACAGAAATTTGAATCAGTCATGGAATAATAATCAGAATCAGTAAGCTCCATGACCATCGTACCCCCTAGGATTTCAGAATCAACAGCTAGTTCAACTTCAAGAAAAAAAATCGGACTTAGAGGAATTGTTATCGAAGTATATAACAAGTAATGAGGTAGCCATGAAGAACCAAGCAATGGCAATGAAATCACAAGAAATGGCCATCAAGAATTTGGAAAACCAGATGGGACAAATTGCTTTAGCACTGAATAACAGACCACAAGGGACCCTACCGAGTGACACCAAAAGAAATCCAAAGGGAAATAATGAACAGTGTCAGGCAGTTACCTTAAGGAGTGGAAAACAAATGGTTGGGAAAGATACTGACAATTCAGCTTTCTCAGATGATAAGGGTAATGATAATATAGTGGATGCAGAAAACCAAGGTGAAAATACGCGACTTGAGAAAACAAAGTTAGATGACACGCCAGTTGTGTATCCGCCACCGCCATTTCAGCAAAGAGTTCAAAAGCAGAAATTAGACAAGCAATTTGCAAGGTTCTTAGAAGTATTTAAGAAATTGCAAATTAACATTCCTTTTGCGGAAGCCCTAGAGCAAATGCTGAGTTATGCAAAATTTATGAAGGGGATTTTGTCTAGAAAGAAGAAACTAGAAGATTTCGAGCCAGTGACGCTAACAGAGGAGTGCAACACAGTTCTATAGTGAAAGTTGCCACCCATGTTGAAAGATCCGGGGAGTTTCACCATTCTGTGCACGATCGGGAACACGACCTTCAATAAATGCTTGTGTGATTTAGGAGCAAGTGTGAACCTTATGCCGTTATCAGTTTACACAGAATTGGGATTGCCGGCTCCAAAGCCTACGAACATCTCATTACAGTTGGTAGATATGCCAGTCACATATCCGAGATTCATTGTGGAAGACATATTGGTAAAAGTTGATAAATTCATATTCCCCGCTGATTTCATTATTTAGGACTTTGAGGAGGACAAAAACATCTCGATTATCCTAGGGAGGCCTTTCTTGGCAACTGGTAGGACACTCATAGACGTACAAAAAGGTGAATTAACGATGAGGGTCCAAGATCAAGAAGTCAAGTTTAACGTCTTCAAAGCCATGAAATTTCCCGCGGATGAAGAATAGTGCTTTCGGATGGAAATCATTGATCGAATAGTCAATGAAGACATGGGAAAGAGCCTGAGCAACGATCCTCTCGAGACAACATTATTGTGGGACGAGGAGCTTGATGACCCAGAATTTAGGGACTATTTACAGATGTTGGACTCATTTCCACGAGTAAGCCGATTCAAAACACCTTTTGAATCTCTACAGACTGAGGAGATAGCCACGAAAAGATTGAAACCATCATTGGAGGAGCCACCAACTCTTGAACTCAAGCCACTCCTTAAACATCTCAGGTATGAGTATTTAGGCAATTCAAATTCTTTACCTGTAATTATTTCTGCCGCACTTAACAATTTGCAGGAAGAGAAATTGCTAAGGGTACTGAGAGAACATAAGGCAGCAATAGGATGGATAATAGCGGATATCATGGGAATCAGCCCGTCGTTTTGCATGCATAAAATTTTGATGGAAGATGACGCAAAACCAACAGTGGAGCAACAACGACGACTAAACCCAATTATTAAGGAAGTAGTAAAGAAGGAAATTCTGAAACTATTGGATGCTGGAATCATTTACCCGATATCCGATAGTAAGTGGGTTAGTCTGGTTCATTGTATGCCAAAAAAAGGGGAATGACTGTGGTACAAAACGAAGATAATGAGTTAATACCGACAAGAACAGTAACAGGTTGAAGGGTGTGCATAGATTATAGGAAGCTAAACAAGGCAACCCGAAAAGATCATTTCCCGCTACCTTTTATCGACCAAATGTTGGACAGACTTGCGGGTCATGATTTTTACTGTCATTTGGATGGGTACTCTAGCTATAACCAGATTGCCATCGCTCCTGAGGATCAAGAGAAGACCACATTTACGTGTCCCTACGGCACGTTCGAATTCAGGAGACTGTTGTTCGAGTTATGTAATGCATCGGCTACTTTCCAAAGGTGTATGATGGCCATTTTCTCAGATATGGTGGAGAAAAACGTGGAAGTCTTCATGGACGACTTCTCTGTCCATGGAGACAATTTTGATACATGTCTCAGGAATTTGGTAATGGTGTTACAATTATGCGAGGAGACAAACCTTGTACTTAACGGGGAAAAATGCCACTTCATGGTTGAGGAGGGCATAATTTTAGGCCACAAGGTTTCGGCTCAAGGACTGGAAGTGGATAAAGCTAAGTTGGATACGATCGAGAAATTGCCTCCACCAAGCTCCGTAAAAGGAATCAGAAGTTTTCTGGGACATGCGGGGTTCTACAGAAGATTCATAAAGGACTTCTTTAAAGTTGAAAAACCGTTGTGCAGTCTTTTAGAGAAGGACTCTGTGTTTAGTTTTGATGAAGAATGTAAGTTGGCTTTTGAGCTGTTGAAAAAGAAGTTGACTACAGCCCCAGTTATCGTCGCACTAGATTGGAATATACCTTTTGAACTGATGTGTGATACAAGCGACTACGCAGTGGGGGCCGTTTTGGGACAACATCGAGATAAGGTATTTCACGTTATATATTATGCAAGCAAGACACTTATGGAGACTCAAATGAATTATAAAACTACAGAAAAGGAACTGCTTGCAGTGGTATATGCGTTTGATAAATTCAGGGCATACTTGGTTGGCACTAAAGTGATAGTTTATACAGCACATTCGGCTATTCGGTACCTAATTGCGAAGAAAGATGCTAAACCATGCCTTATTCGGTGGATTCTCATTCTTCAAGAGTTTGATCTAGAAATAAAGGATAGGAAGGGGACTGAGAATCAAGTAGCTGATCATTTGTCTAGGCTGGACAATCTGATTACACAAGAAGTGGACAAGGGCATCATAAATGAGTCATTCTCAGACGAGGAATTGTTTGGGGTAAATGAAGAATTTCCATGGTACGCGGACTTCTCGAACTACTTAGTAAGCAACATGCTCCCCCCTGATCTTACAAGACAACAAAAGAAGAAGTTTTTTCATGACGTCAAGTGGTATATGTGGGATGAGCCTTACCTATTCAAATAATGCGCCGACAAGATGATCAAAAGGTGTGTGCCCTACAACGAAGTACATAGTATTCTGCATGAGTGCCATTCGTCGGCCTACGGGGGACACTATGGTAGTGAGAGAACAGCAACAAAAGTCCTCCAAGCAGGGTTTTATTGGCCCAGGTTATTTAAAGACACCCATCAATTTGTTAAAACTTGTGATAGGTGTCAACGAGTGGGCAACATATCGAAAAGAAATTAGATGCCACTCCAAACAATCTTAGAAGTTGAGATTTTTGATCTATGGGGCATCGATTTCATGGGGCCATTTCCTTCCTCATTATCAAATCAAGACATCTTCTTTGGCGATTGATTACGTGTCAAAATGGGTTGAAACAAGAGAATTACATCACTAACGATGCCAAGGTGGTGGTAAAATTCTTACAGAAAAATATTTTTACAAGGTTTGGCACGCCAAGAGCTATCATCAGTGACGAAGGTAGCCACTTCTGCAACAAATGATTTATAGCTCTCTTGGCAAAGTATGGGGTCAACCACAAGGTGGCAACAGCCTATCATCCCCAAAGTAGTAGGCAAGCTAAAGTCTCGAACAGAGAGGTAAAGAAAATTCTAGAAAAAGTGGTGAACCTGAATCGAAAGGATTGGTCACTCTGGTTAGATGATGCATTATGGGCATATTGGACTGCTTATAAAACGCCAATTGGGATGTTAGCATATCAACTATTGTACGGAAAGGCGTGTCATTTATCAGTCGAGCTACAGCAAAAGGCCTACTGGGCCATTCAGAAACTTAACTTTGATCAAGCAGCTGTGGGGGAAAAGAGGCACTACAACTAAACGAGCTCGATGAATTCAGAGTTCAGGCATACGAAAACGCGATACTATACAAGGAGAATGTCAAAAAATGGCACGACAAGAAAATCGTGCAACGAACTTTCGAGCCGGGGCAATCGGTATTATTGTTTAATTCACGATTGCGGTTGTTCCCCGGAAAGCTCAAGTCTAGGTGGTCGGGACCATTCACCATCAAAACAGTGTTCCTGCATGGTGCAATCGAACTCTACAGCCGAAATCCACTAGAAATGTTCAAGGTCAATGGACAACGAATAAAGCATTACTGGGGCGGAGAGGCAACCTAGGATGCTGTCAACATTACTGTCACTGACACGCAATGATAAATGATGCACCGTCGGGCTAGCGACGCTAAACCAGGCGCTTCTTGGGAGGCAACCCAAGCTCTAAGTTTTTCATTTTAATTACTAGTATATTTTGGGTCGAATCGAGTCATGTACACACTTTAATATGATAATTCCATGTCGTGTAGGATGTTTAAGGACAACCAGCCACCATTAGACCAGCACTGACCGCGCTACCAAAAGCATAGAGCTAGCGCGGACCACGCTAGCAATCCAGACTTATCTTCCAGCACAGCGTTGATTGCGCCCCAGACGCCGACCTCAAGTGCGTAATGCGCTATACAAGCCATCACCTCCTGGCTACACAGCGTGGACAGCGCTACCTAAAGGGCACTTCCAGCGTAGATCGCGCCATCAATACAAAGACTGTCGGATACCAAGCGCGAGCTAGCTTAGGCCCTCGCATTACCAAATACCGACCAAGCTTATCATGGACCGCCAGATTATGACAAGAGCAGCAACGTGTATACAGTGCACCAAGACACCTCTCCTCATTACATGCAAACTCTCCACATCTCCTAATCCTATTTCACTTCCTATTCCCCATAACTCCCGTTTACACCAACTTTACTCTCCTTCTCCTTTTCAATTTCCAACACCACTACCCTTTGCCCTTCCCAATTCCACCCACGTTGGTTTCCTACTATCTATATGAAGACCCCCCCCATCCTAGAAGTTATGGTATCACAAGGCTGACAAACAACAATCAATTCCTAATTCTAATTCAATCCTTGCACGGTTGCTTACAAATTGGGATTCCTCTTCAACTTCTTCACGGTAGGCAAATTCTCTTCATCCTTCACCAAATTTTCTGTTTTGACATCAATTGAGTGGTAAATTCGGGGAATTGCACACCAAGGGAGTTGGTTTGTGTTTCTAACAATTTGGCTAGCAAAGCAACATCAATCATCCAAGTTTGGGGGAAACAATCCACCCGCCCACCACCTGTTTGATTAAAGTTCAGAACCACCTACTTGTGTCCAATCACACCGGAAACAACATGTCTTCCCACAAACGCCAATGAGCATCATCCTCCACGACTCGGCCTGCATATGACCATACAAAATTTGTGAGAGTGAAATGGTCATGGAAAGATTCAAGACCTCCATCGACAAGAAGAACTTGGTGCTAGAAAGAGGATTGAAGCCAAATGCAAATTTGGATGGAGACATGGCTCTACAAATTGTAGAACATCATTGGTTTCAGCTAGTAGAACAACCACTTCCGGCGGCAAGCAACATAGTTAAGGAGTTTTATGCTAATGCAATTTAACATGTCAATCATGTTGCTATGGTTCGCAGTAAACCGATGTTGTTTCATGCCGATGCGATCAATGCTTATTTTGGGTTAGAGACACCACACGATGACCGGTATGAAGATGCGTTTTCGGAGCTAGATGAGTTGATTGCCAAATTATGCAAGCCAGGGACTCAATGGGTATCTCAAGCCGAAACGAATGAAAAGATAAGTTTTCCTTAATCAGCACTTAGTCGATATGGTAAAGCATGGCATGCATTTATATGTGCTCGCTTAATGCCCACACGCCACCAAAATGATGTGACGAAGGCACGGGCTAAACTTTTGTATGGGATTGTGCACCACCACTATCATCTAGATAATTCCATTGTATTTTACGATGTTGATGTGGGGGATTGTATTCAAGAATCAATTGACCGGGCATTACGTGGGAGTACTACAGGTGGTTTGCTTTATGGGTTCCTTATTACGCACTTATGCCAGAAGTCGAGTGCAAGGGCAACTTCATCGAGCCAATACAACAACCAACGGCCATATAATTGACCATGCCACTATTGAAAGGTACAAAGCATGGGATGGGGTGCGATCACACCTACGTGGTAAAGGTTACATCATGATCCGCCAACCATCACCACCGCCATCGCGAACAAATGCGGGCTCCAAGGAATTAATTTTTGTGGTTGGCCGAACGTCAAGATTTAATGCATCAGTACAATGCAAATGCCTTCCATACGCTTGCTGAGACATTTTCTCGTTGCAATCCTAATGCTCAACCGGTGGGTATGCCAATTCCTCCTATCCTGCCACCTTACCCTCCTTCGGAGGAGGAGCAGTAACACGTTTTAGGGAAGTCCTCAATTTATTTACTTTTGGTGCATATTTTACGTAATGAGGGCATTCCTTGATATAAGTTTGGGGGATTGGGTATTTAGATTTTTCATTATTTCATTATCTAGGTTGCATGATAGTACTTAGGGAGTATATAAAAAAAACAAAACAAAACAACAAACATATATATATTTCTTTTGCATATAGTTGCATGAATCCAGTTATTAGATCGTATTTGTGATTTTCTTTGGCCAATGATGAAATCGAAATTATGTAGACGAGTCTATCACTAAGTATAAGAATCTTGATGCAATTTCTATTGTGATGTGAATCTTGTTCTGATTGAAACTAGTATAATACGGATAGCACGTAACAACATCTGTGTTAATGGATTAGTTCAACTTGTTACATAAATATTTTCTAAAGGATAGTGCTAGTATAAATGAGAAAGTGAACAAAATAGGTATAAACCTAAGCTTGGGGGAAGATTTGGGTATATAAGCTCTAAATAAAATTAAAAAAAAATGATGTCTTGTGGTGGATTGAGAAGAAATACTCTCCATAAACGCAAACGTGAGATGGAGCGTAAAACACACTCACTGTTAAGGGTTAGCATGGGTGTTGCACACACACACACACACACTATACTAGTCATAACAGGGTGAGATTACGGATTAATAGTGATTGCAGATTGAATTTTATATGTAGGGTGTTTGTTTACTAATTTTTCTGAGGCTGTATGACTAAATCATATGTATCGTTTTAATTCTGGATTCGTAGTTTAGATGTTAGTTGCATCGCATTGAATTGCATTTTTGCTCGAGGACAAGAAATGTTCAAGCTTGGGGGAATTTGATGAGTGGGTTTTTAACCCATGAATTATGTTTATATGGCTTGTTATCTTGTTAGTTTTTGGGTACTTTCATGTTATTTTCTGATAGGGTTTATGTTTGTTGTAGGTAACTCCGACTCATATAGCAATTGGGAGTATTGGAAGACATTTTGGAGCAACATGTGAATTTCTGCCTAGCCTATTTGTCTTTGTCTTGTCTTGAACCTTGAGCACTGGGGGGAGGAAAAGGTCACGACTACCTAGCGTGGAGCGCGCTATGTCAAGAGGCTGTCGAGCGTGGACCGCGCTGGGACGTGGAGAAGTTGTTGGCAGGGTAGCGCCGAGCATGCTGCGGAGGTATTGAAGCTGGCGCGAACCGCGCTGGTGCGTGAACTGAAGTGAGGCAAGTCGTTGTGAATTGAAGGAGTCTCCCTTAGGTAGAACTTAGAGATGGATTAGGAGTCATGGCATAAGGAGGAGATAAAGGCTGATCTAAACAGACTGGGAGAGCATTCAGATCATATCATTAATTCAATTACGTGAATAAGGATTTTGGGAGAACAAGAATTGGAGGAACGAAGAACAGGAGTAAACTCACGAAGATTCCAGAATCAAAAGCTGAGAAGGGTGGTGTATTTTTATTCTTCTCTAATTTCTATCTCTATAATTGGGATGATGTTTCCTTTAATTTATTCAGTGTTTAATTCATTTATTATGGGCTAAATTACTTGTTAGGCTTTTAATGGATCTCTAAGTGGAACGATGATTGTGTAGCCTTGGTTTTTAGTTTAATTAAGCTATGATGCAGTTTATCTATATTAATTGGAGCTTGAATTTATGAATTACTTGATCAACAATTTTATGTGGATTTCTATGAACTCGAGAGATGAAATATAAATCTAGACTTAGTATATATAGCGTGTGTCATGAATTTTGTGAATAGCAGATTCTTGATTATTGTCAAGGTAGAGATATGCTTGACATCACATGTAATCGTGAAGAGAACTTGGAATTAAACCTTGCTTAATTGGAATTCACATAGAGATATAGTGAGTTGATTAATTAAGGTGTTTGACTTAATTCTATCTTAATTGTGGATTTGGGTTAATATGGTGTTAATACATTGAGAGTTGTTTAATACTACTTATGTGTTCTTGATTAATAAACTGGGATGGTGAGTTAAACTAGAATAAGGTGATCATAATTAGAGGGTTGCTTAGAGTGAAGTTATGAGCCTAATTCTCCAATACTTGTTTGAAAATCCCGATTTAGTGTTTGTGGTTATTAAGTTGATTTTTGAATAAGTGTGATATTTTCTATATAAACTGGAAATTCATTAGTTTAATAAAATTTGGATTAGTAGGAAATTGGTAGTTGCAAGATAAATTTTTGTTAAATCTCTGAGGGAATGATACTTTACTTACTATTATATTACTTGTTGATCACGTATACTTGCGTGTTGTGCGTATATAGATTTTACCCAACAGTAGCCATTACAGATGGTACTACAGTGAGGTCTCTCACCACTGGCATGATTGCAGAGATGAGCACATACATTGATGAGCATAGAGTCACCATGCAGATGTTGTAGATCAATTAGCTCGCGTGGATACCCTTGTATAGGAGACCACATCATTACCTCCTTCTGTTGAGAGAGAGATGTCATGTTCAGCTTGATAGCTCGCATATACACCGATTTGTAGATGAGCTTGTATTTTCCTGCACAGACTAGCTTAGCCATTTTGTCATGTACAGTTTACATTGTGTATATCAAACAACATTATATATAGCAGGGAAATATATTTTTGATCACTTCCCTTTTAGATATGTCTGTTGCTTGCTTGATATTTTGTCTGCTTCGTCAAGGCTTGTGATGTTGATGTGTTCTGAATTCCTCCATGATGGATGGACATTGAGTTGTCAATGGATAGTTCATAATGGATCATTGATCTGTGTGTATCCCTACCCTCTTTGGTGTCTTGAGACTGGTTTTTGTATAGAAATATGGAGAAGAGTGTGGCTTTCCTCTCTGAGATTGATCGTACAACAGATAGTCGCCAATACTTCTATTTGGGATAAGCCTAGTTAATTCCATCTCTTATGGATTGGTATTGCTCTTTGAGGCACAACCGCAGCTTAGATGGTCGCCGAATCTCCTATTTGGGAGGAGTTCAGGTAATTCCACCCCTTTGGTCTGAAGCCAAATGAAATGTGATGGATTGAAGTTTGATCCCAGTACCGTTAAAAAGTATTTGTGTTTTGGTAAGGAGTGAGACCGAACCATAAATGGCTGCCTACGTACTCCTATTGAATAGGAGATCAGGTCTGCGTAGTTCGAACCTGGTGTAAGAGGTTCAACAATGTATGTTGCAGAAATGGTGTATGAATGTTTTTGTTGTTTTTGTTTTTGTAAGGAGAAGGGTAGAAATGTTTTTGTTGTTTTTGTTTTATTATGATCGGGCCATGTAAAATTGTTTCCTACGTACTCCTATTGAAGAAGAGATCAGGTCGACGTAGTTCGCCCCAGAGGATGATTCGCAGCCGAAGAGAAGTATGAATCTCATGTACAGGCTATACTGCGGGGAGAAGAAACTTTGATCCCATGATTGGGACAAACTGCAGGTATGAACGTAGTGAAACCAGGCTGCTGGTTTGAAGAGTATGTTTCCCTGAGGGGAAAAGTGTGGTGAAGACTTGTTGTGATCAAGGGTTAAAGAACCAAAATGATTGGTGATCTTATGATCCAACACCAGGATGTTTGCTTGATGGTAACTTCAGACATAGTACCGTTTCACGGTGTTCGAGTTGATGAGTTGTGGAAATTCATCGCCGTCCATTTTCCTTTGGACTGATCTTGGTTGTCAAGTATCTTCTTTAAAACCAAGTCATGTTTCTTAAACTGCCGTAGCCAGACTTTTCTATTGTAGGATCTGGCGATCCTTTTTTGATATAACTAACATGGAAGATAGCCGCGGTTCGCCTTTCGTCTATTAGAGACAATTGGTGATACCTGTCTTGTACCTATTGATCTTCATCCAGCTGAGCGTCTATCAACACTCTGGGGGATTCCATTTCCACTTCTATGGGCAGCACTTCTTCCATCCCATAGGTTAATGCGTAGGGGGTTGCCCCAGTGGAAGTACGCATTGATGTTCTGTAGGCTAACAGAGTAAGAGGCAATAAGTCAGGCCATTCTTTTTGGTTGGCGGAAATCTTTTGCATGATCTTTTTGATGTTTTTGTTAGCTGCTTCAACAACACCATTTATCTTTGGACGGTAGATGACGGAGTTAAGATGTTTGATGTTGAATTTACTGCATAACTCCTCCATCATTTTGTTGTTGAGGTTCTTAGAATTGTCTGACACAATTACCTCTTGTTGTCAATATCGACAAATGACATTATTTTTGATGAACGCAATGATGACTTCTTTAGTAACCCTGGAGAAGGAGGTTGCTTCTACCCACTTGGTGAAGTAGTCGATCATGGTGAATATAAAGCGATGCCCATTACTGGCTTTGGGATCGATGGGTCCGATCACGTCCATTCCTCATATTGAGAAGGGCCAAGGTGAACTCATAATGTGGAGCTCCCTCGGAGGGGCGTGAATGACATTTCCATGAATTTGGCATTGATAACACCTCTTGTCGTGATCATCACATTCAGCTTTGAGGGTAAACTAGTAATGTCATGTTCTAAGGATCTTCTTAATGAGTAGGGTCACTCATGTGTGGGCCACATACTCCACCATGGACCTCATCCATGAGCCTTTGAGCTTGGTCCTTGTCCAGACATCTGAGGAGACCTAGTCATGTATCTCTCTTATACAGTGCATCTCCACTCAGGTAGAATTTCATAGCAAGTGGATCCGCCTTTTCTCAGTCGGGCTTGCCTCAGCGGGTGTAGATCCATCTCGTAGGTACTCCTTGATATGCTGATACCAAGGATGTTGGATGGGAGGTAGCTCATCCAATACTTCTCTAACATAGTTCCAATAGGCTGGTGCCTTATGCAGGGCAAATGTGACGTTTGGCAAGTGTTCCTTGTCAGGCATGTGAATCAAGGAGTTCAAAGTTGCTAACGCGTCTGCGAAGTCATTCCTATTACGAGGAATGTGTAGAAAAGAGATTTCTTCGAACTCCAAAGCCATTTATAAAACTTACCGATGGTAAGGCAACAAATGTAGCTCTTTGGTTTGATAGATTCTCGTGGATTGTCTGATTACCAACTCTGAATTCCCAAAGACAGTTAACCGCCTGATGCCCATTGAACGGGCAAGTTTTAGCCCCATGAGATAGCCTTCATGCTCAGTTGTGTTGTTGGTGCTGACAAACTGCAATTTGACGGCGACGGGATACTGCTCCCGTCATCGATACCGTAATCGCTTCCACTCCCGTAACCTTCTATATTAACAGCTCCATCGAAATACATTTTCCATGTATGGCATGTATCGTTTTGATGGTGTTGCTGAACCGTCATTACCCCTTCATCTGGGAAGTAGGTTTCTAAGGGTTTAAAGTCCCATAAGGTGCGGTGGCCAGTTGATCCGCAATTCCTTGACCTCTGATGGACTTTTGCGTTACGTAGATGATGTCAAATTGCTGTAGGATCAACTGCCATCTGGACAGTCAGAAATTTAACATGGGTTTATTGAACACGTACTTGAGAGGATCCACGCGGGATATGAGATGGGTTGTGTGACCATGGAGGTAATGTTGTAACCTCATGGAAGCACATGCTAAAGCACAATAAGTCTTCTCAATCAGAGTGTACTTGTGTTCACTACTGCTGAATCTTTTGTTGAGGTAGTAGATAGCTCGCTCTTGGCCTCTATCGTCTTTCTGTCCTAGCATGCAGCCCATGGCATTGTCACTTATGGACAGGTACATGAACAGGGGAACATCATCCCTGGGTGGTACCAAAATGGTAGCTTTGACTAGCTGTTCTTTGATTGTGAGGAAGGCCTTCTGGCACTCGTCGTTCCATTTCATGGAGGAGTTTTTCCTTAACAACTTGAAGATAGGCTCACAGGTTGCTGTGAGTTGAGAAATGAACCAGCTAATTAAGTTGATTCTTTCCAAAAATCCCCGTATTTCCTTATGGCTTGGATTTTAGTGGGGTCCAACTCAATCCCTTTGTAGCTAACTAGGAATCCTAGCAACTTGCCTGATTTAACGCCAAAGGTGCACTTGGCTGGATTCAACATCAAGGTGTACTTACGCTGTGATGCCCCCAAAATAGGTATACATCACCCATCTTGAGTCGCCAAATACATGGTACAAAATTCAAATACAAACTTCTTTTATACAACTGTCGTGTAAAATACGACAAAACGTAGCTGAGAGTTTCAAAATGGATAATGTCTCGTAGAGAGTATCCAAACTCAATTAAAATCCTCATTACACTTATTATCACACTATTTCACTGAATAGTGAGGACTAATAATGCAAACATCCGGACCGTCAATCCGTTCCCCGACTCGTCCCAGCTATATTCTCATTTCCTGAAGAGAACAGTGAAAGAAAGGGTGAGCTCAACTAGCCTAGTAAGAAATATTATGACTAAGATAATGCAGAATAAATTATCATTAGTCTTCAACAGTATAACAACTGATAGAATACAATAGACAACAAGTTTTAGATCAACAACTGTAGCGGAAAGAAGCAAACCATTAAAAGAGTCAAGTAGAGAATAAAATCTACTATCTTCTATGATTTAAAAGGTTTTTCATCACTTTTATCGCTGAGACTCGACTTAATAAATAAATCACATCATCCCTACACTACGGCCAAGTATATTCTTTAGTATCACGACCACAAATTATCCATGCACTACGGGCCAAGGATATTCGTGTATTCATCAATGGTCATGATTGTACCGAATAATCCCTGGTCATAATCATACCAACAACTGTCCATCAATGAACTACGGACCAATGAGGACTTTTACCACATCATTTGTAACATTACGGTCATGATTATACCGAATAATCTCTGGTCATAATCATACCAATTCTATCTATGCTCTACAGGCCACAAATGACTTTAAACATAATATAATCATGAGGATGATGAAAATGATATAAGAATTCAATAAAACAAGTTCAAGGATAAATTTTTACAGATTTATAATTTAATTTATCTAGAAATCAATAACGTCCAAATTGTCCACATGATACTGCTTTGTGGAGTAAAATTCAAGAATGCTATTCATGTACCAAAAATAATTTGGACAGAAAAGAAATATATTTTTCAGGTGAATAGTACACCGTGAATAGTACTTTTGGAATAGTACCCCGTGAATATTACCCCAACACGAAAAGTGTCCCGAATACCCGAGTGAATGATACTAGAATGAATAGTAATCGGGTGAATAATAACTCGTGATAATGCCCCAAAATTGGGACAATTTCTCTCCCCGATCTTATGCGTTAATATTATCCTGTTCTAGCTTTAAAACATTACCTAATGTTAAAATAGCTAAAAATGTGAAATAAATTTTTTTTTTCTTTCCATTCATTCATTCCCCGAATCACAACCTTTACAATTCTTCTTATACTAGAATCATATTTATTATATGATTTGTATAATCTGTGTAAATATATTAAAAGCTTAAGTCTCAATACTTCATATGTTTTCTATCGATGATTCATTTATTTTAGAATCATATCTATTCTCATTTCAGAATAAACATTCTTTATCCATTCAACATTTCAAATTATATATAACTGCCAATTATATTTGACAAAACTATCAATCATAGATTTATACCATTTCTAATTCAAGGAAATGTATTCATTTTGCACATCGTTCAATCTTCATCATCCATATAGCAAGTAATATCGCTTAACATCATTAACCTGCAAAAAGTTTGTGTTTGCAAGATTGAGCTCGATGAACAAACAAATTTAATAAATATCATGTTTCACATAGCACACAATTTCATATGCACTATATTTCCTTTACTACGCATATCCGCATTCAACATATATTCTTTACTATGCATTTCCTACACGCATCAATAATTCCTTACAAAGCATACATTCATGCATTATAAATTTCTAATTTATCGAGCTACATCATACAACATGTGCTATCACATATCACATATAAATTTAGTTACATAACCCAATTAACTTAGTCATATTTTAACTTTAACAATTCACAAAGCATGGTATGTAACTCACCACACAATCACATTTAATCCACAAACATAATAGAACTGAAAAACTTGCCTCGTTCAACGACCATTGATACAAACTTTAGTTTAACTTCGCTTCACGAATCCTACACAGTTATGTTCACATGTATGCATACATTAGCCACATACTCATGTATAGATATTAAACATTCATATACGTTATATCAGTAACTGATATTTTCATTTCCAAGAAACTTCCATATTCTTTTTTTTCAAATATTTTAAGTTTCACCTTATTATAGCTATACATTCTCAAAAAGCTCTAAAACGACTTTTAAATAATTGCCTTCACATACAAAATATATTAGTTATGTGTCCATGTCATATAACATGTATAGCTATATATTACATATCCATATTGGCCATATCCTTAACTTTTAATTCTCGTTTTTGAAAACTTCTTATATTCTTTTCAAAAACGTTTATTCTTTTACTCATGATAGTCTTTTATCGCTTTAACAACCCTTGACATGATTTTAGTTCATGAATACCTCACACTTTCTTTTTATAATTCTCTTGTATCCTATTACATGGGTATTCCATACTTTTTATACATACTTTAGGTATTCAAGGTGAATTCAAAACTCATTTTGTGCTTTGAGTGTAATTATAACTTGTATGGACAACGTATAGCTTTCATAATACTTTATAGTTCCATTTAGGTCCACTAATGCTTTAAATATTGTTGTTTTTCATCATATTGACAAAACAGCCCCTTCGAGGCATTAAGAGTTTCAAACTTAGCTTAACAGCCCCAATTTAGATACCCAATATCTCTACTAGACTTTAACTTATAGATTACTAACTCAATGGTATTAAACTGTAGGTAGGTTGTAGATTTTATACACCTGTCCATTTAGAGATAACAAACTCAACTTTTTGGATAAACTATTGAACTAAATTGAAGCCAAGATGGCTCTTCAACGCCATAGCTTCTTCTTCTTGTCTCATCGTTGTTCATTTCACGCCAAATGGCAGCAACTCTTTCCCTTGCCCCAAACCTCATGCAAATTTTAGTTCATAGTTTAATAATACATTCACAATTAACTCTTACTAAATTATAGATGGTACACCCACCTATTAAAATAGCTAACAATTTGTAGTACTATATAATATATATGAACCCAACTGCTTTCCAAATTTTCTCCTTGTTGCTAACTGCTGCTGCCAATGGGCAACAACCCCTTCTTCTTTTCTTTTGTTTTGCTAGCTTTTCGCTACTCACGGCTTTGATCTATTCATATGGAAATTTTATATTATGTAGGTGATATACTCATCTATTATAGTAAAACATTAGTCGTGCATCTTAAGCAATTTAAGTTTGTTGGGTGAGAGCCCAAGGAAAACCCCCAGCCATTGCCAAACATCACCACACCACTTCTTTGCCGCCATGGGCGCAGCTCTTCTATTCAACGTGCCCATTTTGCACCTCATTACTTCTAGCTCAGATATTGATTACAACGAATTTTAAATATGTTATATATATATATATGAGACTATTTTTAAAAATATGAGTCACCCAATTCGAGTTCATTAGGCGCACCAAATAATGCATCAAAAGTAGACGTTCATAACATTTTCAATTTCTTCCCAAATGTACACTCTCTCTGCTAAAAAAACATCATAACATTTTTCGTTTTAAAACATTTTAGGCGATTCTCAAGCCCACGCCAAGCTAACTTCCGGACTACAACTTTCATTCTTTGACCATTTCCAAATTCAAAACACAGAAATTCCGGAAAATTCGTGCAAGGTGATCGCCTTTAGTTTTAGACAGCTTTTTGATGCGACTACTTTGAATCAGTCATAACTATTTTCTCCGAAGTCAAAATTAGTCCATTCCGGAGTCTATGGAAAACTTATTAAATGTACTATAATGCCCCAAAAGCCCAGAAGTTTCTGGAAATTCTAGCTAGCCCCAAATTTGTCCTTAGGGTCAGCAGTTCACAATTTTTCGGTTCTAACATGTTTATTTCGCATAGTTTAATTTTTTACATCTTCGATTCATTTGTATTAAGTTTTGGATATATATATATATATATATATATATATATATATATATATATATATATATAGGTGATGTACTCACCTATTTTAGAAACATACCAGTTCAACAATTTGAATCATTTAAACTCGTTGACTGAGAGCTTAAAGAAGCCCCCAGCCATCCGCCCTGCAGCGTGCTGTTGCTGCCTACTGCTATGGGCAGCAGCGTTTTGGACATCATGGCCAATTTACAACTTTTTAACTTCTAGCTCATATGCCGGATTAAAACCAATTTTAAATATGTTATATATAGCATATGAGACTATTTTTAGAAACTATAAGCTCCCCATTTTGGACTCTTTAAGTTACCCAAAACTGTGCTCAAAAATAGCTCGACATACTAAATTTCAACTTTCGTTTTGGCTTACATTCGCATTTCGTTCTAATGTACTTTGCCCAAACCCCTTAATCATCTTCATATAGTGTAAATATACATTACCTTAGCCTCAGATTTGCTTAATATTTGGATTTTAACAAAAACAATCCATATAGGACTTGTATCAAGCACTTGGTGTGCATTTTCTTAAAACGCATATTTCATGGTGTTTGGTCTATGTTCTAGCCCAATTTTTTTGCGACCTTATTACTCCGCACAACCAATCATATACTCCTTGGCTTTAACAACCGTCCACAACAACCAATACTCAAAAAACCATACATGTATGTAGCTATTTCATAATTTAGTTTACTAACTTTCATACATTGACCCAATTCCATTCCTTTAGTTTCTAAAACATGTTTTACATTATAAGTTCCATTTCTATAGATTGATCGTTACATAAATGATCATTAACCAACTGTTTTCACAGTTAATTTCAATCCCAACCAACTGATTTCACATTTAAATTACTAACTCGCTATGCTAAATACTCAAATCCATATTTGCAAACATATATATAGAATAAGTTGTATACCTTGTATGCTTGATTCTTGGATTATAATTGATCGATTGGGATTTGAATGTTGGAAGGAATAGCGTGGTTGAGACTTATTTATGGGACAAGAGAGCTTGGCACAAGAAGAGGAGAAATATGGGAGAATTCGGCTAGTAGAGGAAAAAAGAAGGCTAGGATGCTAAAATTTATAATCCTAATTTTCTTGTCCCCCAATCTTTCAACAGTATTTGACTTAGATTTCTATTTTATTTACACTCATTTAATTAATATAGCTTTCTTTATGAATACATAGAATATATAATTGCTATTATATATATTATGTATTACCTATATATAAAAAATATATAACATAACATTATAAATATAATATGTTTTTACCTTATATTCGCAAAAATGTATGTTTATATTATTCCCATATAAATGAAAATTTACTAAATTAACTAAGATATTATATTTAATATAATATCTTTGCTTTATTAGAATAATTCCAAGCTAGAATTTATTTAATTACTTAACCCTCTTTTAATAACTTAAGTTTATTTAGTAAGTTATTATTTAAACAACTTATCCTTCTTATTATTCTTTTCTTCTTGGCAATACATAAATTATATATCAATTATGTATTCCACCATAAAACATAATACAATTTATTAATATTATGATTCTACTTTGTTTACATAAAATAAATGTTTTACATAATTTCCCACATAAAAGAAATTATACATTTACTTAAGATATTATATTAATTATAATATCCTTACCTCGTTAAAAATTATTCCTTGCAAGAATTTACTTTAATGCTCTTGGGTAAAGTATATAAAAATATATATTGTTAACTCACAATTTTTTTTTCCTCATTATAAATTGTTCCCATAATTTTATTTCCATATATATATATATATTTATTAACTCCCATTACCTAATTTAATAACTTATTTAAATTATACAATCTATATTGTATAATTAAATTTAATTTCCTCCTTTCCATAAATTGTTTTCAAACAATTTATTTGTATATTAAATACATAATTTAATATATTTAATTTATTCAAATATGAATTTAATTTTCCAACTAGTTGATACCAATATACATATTTTATATATTGGATCTCATATCATATTTTTACTTTAAATCATTTGATATAATATTAAATATTATACCATTATCCATGTAACATAATATCATATATCCAATTATTTTCTTTTCTTTCTATAAATTGCTTTCACAATTTATTTAACTGCGTAAAAATATATTAATATATTCACTACATTAAATACATGCATACATTACACTCAATAGTGTAATATATGATTTCTTCAATAAAATAGTGGTTATACATGAAGTATATTTAATGCCACTTAATCTATTATTAAAATAATTTAATATTATAAATTATTTTAATTCTACCCATCTCATTTTCTTTAATAAATTACCCCTATAATTTATTTACATATAATAAATATATAATACCAATATATTTATTAAGCATAAACATCACATATTGTATAGTTCATACCCACTTATGCAATATATATCATACAACATATTATCTAATAAGAATTTTATTTATTTAATTCTTATTTTAATATTACCCAAAAATTTGGGTTATCACATTATAATTTCTCTCTATAATAATTGCTCTTTGTGAGACTTAGTGAATTGGTGAGAAATGAAGGAAGATGAGCTTCTATTTATAGGAAAATATAGTTTCAATAACTGCACGTTTTGGGGCTCAAAATATTACAGTATAATACCTTCCTCTTTTTCTTTATTTTTAATTTAGTCCTGCAAGTATTATCAAACTTGCACCACCTCCCCTAATAATAAATTATGTGAATCAATAGTAAATCATGCGACTCAATAGTTCTAATCATGTGAAAAAACTAATTACAGTATAGTACCTTCAACTATACCTCTATTTTTAACTTAGTCATGAAAGTATTATCAATGTTGCACCAACTCCCCTAATAGTAAATGAATGTGAATCAATAGTACACACATGTGAACAAATAGTTATAATCATGTGAATCAATAACAATTAATTTCTCATTTATCCGATTAATTACCCGATTGGTCAATATAACCTCCAGACATCAATTATTATCGAAATAAATGTCGATTTTCACTAACACTAATAATTCCAACACAATAGAACTATCGATTTCATCTTTAATCAACACAAACTTATTCATCATTAATATTATAACTCACAATATTTAACAACCAGGTTGTTCCTAGGAAAGAGGGGTCTTTCCGATAAGGATTTCTCCTTATTGGCGCGCAATTAGGTGACCAAACCTCTCCTTGACAGAACTTCTAGACATTGTCAATATTGAAAATAATAATATGAATAACTTTGCCATCTCAATTATTGATTTAATAATATATCATATTATATAGATGATACTGTGATAATAATTGAATCAATAATATGATAGATATGATGCAACAATTACTATAGCAATAATTGAGTATAACTGAGTGACTTATCACGTAAGCATCAATAATCAATACAGTGTACTACTATGCAACCACGCGTATTACTGTACTTTTACTACCGAGTAGTTCAACAGTTTTAAAACGACAACACTTTTGCCGTTATTTTTATAAAAAGATAATTCTGTCGTTTTCTAACTATGACAACACTTCCGTTGTGGGGCCCACCAATGATTGTGCCGTCGTACGGATATTCTCGACAAAAAGAATATTATCCGACCAAACGAATATTTTATAACAACTTGATTACTTTGCAAAAATTTTCACATATCACCATTAACTTTAACCTTTTATCAATTTAACCATTTACGAAAAAAAATAATAATTATAAGAAAATTGAATACTTTCATTTCATAAAATTCGGGGTATTACAATCTCCCTTCCTTATGAAATTTTGCCATCGAAATTTACGTACATACCTGGTATGCCGAACAGGTGAGGATACCTTGACTTCATTTCATATTCCAACTCTTGAGGTATAATCTTTGAGTGTTGAATATGATCCTTCTTATCCAAGATTTTAACACGTATCTCATCATACGTTAAATCTTCTGTTGTCTCGTCTAGTTCCAATTCAATAACTTGGTTTGGGTCGTCCACATATTTACGTAACATCGATACGTAAAAAAAACTTTATGAACACGCGACGTACTTGGCGGTAAAACGAGTCTATAGGGCACAGTTCCTACTTAATCAAGGATTTCAAATAGGCCAATAAAATTGAGGGTTGAGATTTCCTCTCTTTATCAATTCTTGCTTCTAGAATAACGCCATCTTGAACCTTCTTCTTCACATTCATCAGCTTTGAGTATGTAGCTTGCACGACTTTATCTTTATCGATTTAAAGTCGGTTCAAATCGTATATTCGCTATCTTTATGTGGGTCCCTAGAGTCTTTAACTCTATCTTCATCATTTGTAAGTTATACGAAATAGGTTTTTGTGTTTACAACATCGCACTCATAAACGCATACGATCTTCTACTCAACGCGTCAGCTACTACGTTCGTTCTTCCACGATGATATTAAATGCGATCGTAATCTTCAACTGCTCGAGCCAACGTCTTTGGCGCATAATACGTTCGTTTTGGGTTAATAAAATATTTGAGGGTTTAAGAAATGGGTAGTTAACCAATCGATTCTTAAAATTACATCAAAGGCAAGTATTTTCAAAGAGATAAGATGGACAGGTAAAGTGAAAGTGTCAATTTGAATCAAACAAGATTTATAAACAGTGGAGGTAACGAAGGTTTCTCCCAACAGAGTTTCCACAGATAAGACAAAGTCTAATTTCTCCGGAGTCAAATTTAAACGTTGAGCGCAAGTAGGAGAAATAAAAGAATGGGTACAACCGGTATCTAATAAGGTATAGACTTCGCAAAAATTTATAATTAACTAACCCGTGCTAACTTTGTTCGGTTTACTAGTTTTTGAAAAGTCACAAAAAATACTCTCCCTGAAACCACAGACTTTGTTTTGTCCGTATCTGCCTTTGGTACCACCGTCCCAGCTGGACTTGACTTTGGTGCACGACAAAATCGGGCTAGGTGACCTTCTTTTCCACAATTATAACATGTTTTGGACATAACATCACACAGTTTGGACTGATATGGCCCTCCCCTTCGCATTTGAAGCATACGACCGGCGGTCGTTCTCCTTCCTTAACAATAGGTGTTGGTGCTGACGTCCTTCCATCATTATTGAATCTCCTCTTCTTGAAATTTCCACCTCTATTATCTTAGCCATGATTACCACCGAAGTGGTTACCATTCTTGGCATGATAATTTCCCCCACGATGGTTATCATTGTTCTGATGGTCGTTGCCACCGGTATGATTATTATCGTGTTGTTTCTCGTTACCTTTTGGTTGTGCTGACTCATTATCGTGCTCCAATAACTGAGCCCTATTCACAACATCTGAATATAAACAAAGTTTGTGAAAAATGAGGTATTGACGTATATCGGGTTTCAAACCTCTTAGAAACATTCGCGTCATTCGCTCCTCATTATCGACCAAATGGGATGCAAACCGGGAAAACTCTGCAAATTTAGCCTCGTATTGCGACACGGTCATATTGTTTTGCTCCAACTTGATAAACTCCGCCTCCTTCATGTGACGAATACTTTCGGGAAAGTACTTGTAGTTGAACAGCTCTTGGAACTTCTCCCAAGCCATCTTGAGTTCGTTACGCTGGGTACGTTTTACGAATTTTCACCAGTAATCTGCCTCTTCACGCAACATAAAGGTGGCGAAGGGAACCTTTTACTCCTCGAAGCATCCCAAGACATCAAATATCTTGGTGATCTGCTTTAACCACGTCTCCGCCTTAAGTGGTTCTGGCTTTCTCAAGAACTCCGACGGTCCCAGCTCCTTAAACTGCTTAGCAGTGACCAGCCGTTGGTTGTCATTGTTTCCACCTGCATTTTGAACAGGAGTCTCTCTCGCCTGATGTTGCATGAATTGCATAGAGCCTCTGATCATCCCATCATTCATCATCTGATCGGTGTTATTGTTTACCTAAGGATAATTGTCTTCTTGTTGCACCTTATCCTGGGTATTGATCGTTGGTGACTCAACGGTCTCATGTGCTTCATTGCTGATCACAACATTTTCAGATGCCATTTTCAAACACTGTCATAAAACAAGGGTTAATTAACATATCACATATTATCCCTGTACTCTGACCGAAAAATTAAATACCAAATAAACTTAGGTAGGTCATACTAGCTAAGAAATTTCCCGTCTCTCCCCTCCTAGTTCGAGTCTCACATCTTAGCGATGGATCATATCCCTAAGCTTTGATACCAACTGTGATGCCCCCAAAATAAGTATACATCACCCATCTTGAGTCGCCAAATACATGGTACAAAATTCAAATACAAACTTCTTTTATACAACGTAAGTATGATACGACAAAAACGTGGTGAGTTTTCAAAATGGATAATGTCTCGTAGAGAGTATCCAAACTCAATTAAAGTCCTCATTACATTTATTATCACACTATTTGACTTAATAGTGTGGACTACTAATGCAAACATCTGAACCGTCAATCCATTCCCCAACTCGTCCCAGCTATATTCTCATTTCTTGAAGAGAACACTGAAAGAAAGGGTGAGCTCAACTAGCCCAGTAAGAAATATTATGACTAAGATAATGAAGAATAAATTATCCTTAGCTTCCAACAGTATAACAACTGATAGAATACAATAGATAACAAATTTTAGATCAACACTACAGCGAAAAGAAGCAATCCATTAAAAAAGTCAAGTAGAGAATAAATTCTACTATCTTCTATGATTTAAAAGGTTTTTCATCACTTTTATCGCTGAGACTCAGCTTAATAAATAAACCACATCATCCCTGTACTACGGCCAATGATATTCTTTAGTATCACGACCACAAATTATACATGCACTACGGGCCAAGGATATTCGTGTATTCATCAATGGTCATGATTATACCGAATAATCCCTGGTCATAATCATACCAACAACTGTCCACCAATGCACTACGGGCCAATGAGGACTTTTACCACATCATTTGTAACATTACAGTCATGATTATTCCGAATAATCCCTTGTCATAATCATACCAAGTCCATCTATGATCTACAGGCCACATATGACTTTCAACATAATATAATCATGAGGATGATAACAATGATATAAGAATTCAATAAAACAAGTTCATGGATAAATTTTTACAGATTTATAATTTAATTTATCTAGAAATCAATAACGTCCAAATTGTCCACATGATACTATTTTGTGAAGTAAAATTCAAGAATGCTATTCATGTACCAAAAATAATTTGGACAGAAAGGAAATATATTTTTTAGGTGAATAGTACCCCATGAATAGTACTTTGGGAATAGTACCTATGAATAGTATCCCAACACGAAAAGTGTCCCGAATACCCGAGTGAATGATACTAGAATGAATAGTAATCGGGTGAATAGTAACCCGTGAATAGTACTCCAATACGAAAAGTGCTCGAATACTCGAGTGAATAATACTAGAGTGAATAGTAATCGGGTGAATAGTAACCCATGAATAGTAACTCGTAAAAGAAAAAATACCAAAGAAAGTGATATTTCATGACGAGTATTAAAGAAATGATATCTCACACAAGTATAATAGAATATAAAAAACTGGAAATGGATTTTTATCCGCCATGCGGTAATCCACGTAGACAGATCATTTCCACAATTTAATAAAGAATGAATACAAAGGATCATTCACCATGCATGCGGTAATCCACATAGACAAAGTTATTCCAAAGAATAATAAAGAATGGAATAATGAAAGAATTCACCAGCATGCGATAGACCGCATGCATGAAAGTTATTCCAACGTAATAATAAATAATGGAACCGAATTCATGCGTAATACGCATGCATGTGATATTCAACGAGAATAATAAAGAATGGAGTCAGGTCATGCGTAATCCGCATAGACAGGATATTCCAACAGAATAATAAAGAATGGAATAACAACCCTTACGAGTATTGAAAGAAAATAACTCTCTTCATGAATACGAAAGAATAATTCCCCTTACGAGTACAACAAATAATATTCCTTACCTTAGAAGAAAACTGAATACTAGAATAGTGAGGTGGCAGACTTCTCTCCTTCTTTCTCTCAATAATTTCTCTCTATAATAATTGTTCTTTGTGAGACTTAGTGAATTGGTGAGAAATGAAGGAAGATGAGCTTCTATTTATAGGAAAATATAGTTTCAATAACTGCACGTTTTGGGGCTCAACCAGGTTGTTCATCATTAATATTATAACTCACAATATTTAACAACCAGGTTGTTCCTAGGAAAGAGGGGTCTTTTCGATAAGGATTTCTCCTTATTGGCACGCAATTAGGTGACCAAACCTCTCACTGACCGAACTTCTAGACATTGTCAATATTGCAAATAATAATATGAATAACTTTACCGTCTCAATTATTGATTTAATAAAATATCATATTATACAGATGATACTGTGACAATAATTGAATCAATAATATGAGAGATATATGCAGCAATTACTATAGCAATAATTGAGTATAACCGAGTGACTTATCACGTAAGTATCAATAATCAATCTTGTGTACTACTATGCAACTAACCACGCGTATTCGCATTTTTTACTACCGAGTAGTTCAATGCAGTTTTAACGGTAACACTTTCACCGTTATTTTTATAAAAAGATAATTACGTCATTTTCTAACTACGACAATACTTACATTTGTGGGGTCCACCAATGATTGTGCTTGTCGTCATGCATTTAATATTCCCAACAAAAAGAATATTCTCCGACCAAACAAATATTTTATAACAACTTGCTTACTTTGAAAAAAATTTCACATATCACCCTTAACTTTAACCTTTTATCAATTTAACCATTTACGAAAAAAATAATAATTATAAGAAAATTGAATACTTTCATTTCATAAAATTCGGGGTCTTACATACGCAACCTGTTAAATAGCCTCACGAGAAGGTCTAAGTGGTCATCTTCCCTTCGGGATTTGACAATGATGTCATCCACATAGATCTCTATCTCTTTATGCATTAAGTCATGGAAAAGAGCCATCATAGCTCGTTAATAAGTGGCTCCGGCATTGATGAGGCCGAATGATAACCGTCTATAACAAAACATTCCCCAAGGCATGATGAAAGTAGTTTTCTCACGATCTTCCTCAGCAACCATAATCTGGTGGTATCCAGCGAAACAATCCGCAAAGGAGTACATGTCGTACTGAGTAGTATTGTCAATGAGAATATGGATAAATGGCACATGAAAGCTATCTTTAAGGCAAGCTTTGTTCAGATCCCAGTAATCCACGCAAACTTGCACCTTTCCTCTAGGCTTAGGCATATGAATGATGTTGGATATCCATTCAGGATATGTGGACACCATGATAATACCAGCTTAAAATTGTTTCACAATTTTTTCTTTTACCTTTAAACTCCACTCATGTTTCATTCGCTGAGCTTCTACTTCACTGGTTTGAATCCCTCTTTAATGGGAAGGCGATGAAGAACAATTTCAGTGGACAAACCCACCATGTCTTCG
This sequence comes from Panax ginseng, assembly GCA_020205605.1. Taxonomy (NCBI): domain Eukaryota; kingdom Viridiplantae; phylum Streptophyta; class Magnoliopsida; order Apiales; family Araliaceae; genus Panax; species Panax ginseng. The sequence continues at coordinate 101,986,719 of CM035138.1, forward strand.
TGAGACCATATAAACACATCCTGGAATTGGGTTAGTAGTGTAACCATGTCATTCCTTTGGTTTGGGGTAAGATCTGAACCAATCTGGATTAACTTAGGGCTTTCTAAGGTTTCGAGATTGAAAGGAGTGGTTTGATCAAGGTTGGGTTTAAGTTGGTCTTTGACCCATTCTTGAATTTCCGGAGGCACCTCAATGTCCTCATGTATTTCCATCAAGGCTGAATCCAACTTCACATCAAAGCTACAATCCTTGTGGAGAAAAGGCACCTTATCAACAAGTACATACACATCTAAATTAAGAGTCCTGAAACAAAATATGCTTTCACTTAGTATATATGAAATTGTCTAATCATACAAAGTGTTAGCATGTACCAACAAAACAAAATTGCTAATACTATATAGAAAAGTAAGCAGTTAAGATATCTACAAGGCACGAAGAGTTCCTGCCCGCTTTACCCTCGTCGACCAATGCAAGGAGTGCTGCTCTAATTGTCGAGGGCAAAGTCCTGAGGGACTACAGTATGAACGGGTTAACATTGTCCTCCTTCTCCCGAATGATGACCATTACATCTGGGAAATCATCGTCTGGGGTGTATCTGTTTGTATGTTCATCATGGACAATGTTGCGTATGTCCGACATCATTCAGATGAAGTCTTGTTTAATTCTTTGTTTCTCTTCCTCCACTATGGGGTATAGAACAAAGATTTATTTCTCCTTTACTGGCATCGGCTTGGTAAATAACATAGCCATTACGCTGGCTGGCACCTTTACAGGAGGTTGTGCGGACTCAACAGTTGTAGGTGTGATAATGTCGTGTAACTGAAGCTGGAGGAATCTGATGATGCTTATGTGGATTCTTGTTACTCGAACTTGCAGAATAGCCTAGCCTAGCTGTCCTAGTTTCACTGATAACTAGAATTGGGTGCTTAATACCCCGATGACTCTTACCCAGCCCTTGACATGGCTGATGACCCAAATATATCATTTCTTGAGTAGCCGACATTACTTCGGCAGAAATCTTGGGTGTGAGAGGTGGCGCCCCAATAGGGTGGTAGTGAGTGTTGCTCGCCTCTAGGGCATGAAAACTGACTAGCTCAACTTCGGAATTGAAGCTGATGAGGGGTATGTCACTTTTTTTAGGACATTCTGGCTCAGTGTTAACCGTGACTAAGCTGTCATTCATGATGTATTTTAGTTGCTGATGAATAGTGGAGGGGAATACCCCAGCCATATGAATCCACGATCTTCCCAATAGCAGGTTGTATCCTGAATCAATTTTGAGCACGTGAAAAGATATGTAGAATGTATGGGGACCAATCTCGATTGGTAGCTCAATCTCTCCAACTGAATTTCGGCAGGCTTCGTCAAAAGCTTTAATAACCGTATGGTTGTTTCAGATCCGTTTGAGATTGACGTTCATCTTTAGCAATATAGCATAAGGACAAATATTCAGAGACGAACCTCCATCTATCAAAACTCTGGGTAGCATATATCCGGAGGACAAAACCGCAATGTGCAACGGCTTGCAATGACCAGTCCCTTCGGGCGGTATGTCGTCATCAGTGAAAGATATCACATTGTTATTAAAAATGTGATCAACCAGATGTTAAAAAAATTTTGTATCCACTGATGTCGGTAAGTAGGCTTCTTCCAAAACCTTCAGTAAGATTCTCCTGTGATCCTCGGAAGTTAAAACCAAGTCCAGGATTAAAATTTGGTGTGGAGCTTCTCTTAAGCTTAAAACCACCTTGGCTTCGTTATGACCCATAGTGCGGAGGAATTTTTCAATATTCTCCATGGGTATTCTCCTTCGACACTACAGAAGTTGTATGAGAGGTGGATCCTTCAGCTTCTCCATAATTCCATGGGACCTTTTGTAAGCTGATAACAGGATATTGTGGTCTGAATGGCAAGTTGATTGGCTCAGGAGCAGCCACTTTCAAAGGTTTGTCAATTCCTTTGAGTTGAATTGTTTGCATTATGAGAGGTTTTACCCATCAGCCTCAGCGGATATAACTGCTACCAATCCCTTCCATTTAGTAGGATAAATATTCTCACTGTCAAATAGCACCATATCGTCGTATGCTAGCTGCAGGACACTACTATCAATTAGATTTTGAATGAGGTGGCAGAGTGCCCAGTATTCTTCAGTGCTGCGACCGCGAGAATGGGAGTGATGTTGGCATACTCCATCAGAATTAAATCGTCCTGGACGTGGATTAATTGGAGGTAGAAAGGAAGTGATCCTTCATTTATTGATTAGCATCTGAAGTATTTCCTCCATAGGTTGGCCCATGTATGTAAATTCCCTTCTATTGGAAAAATCCCTATAGGCTTTGGCGCTTGCTCTCTTCGTCACTTTGTCTTCCAGTGTTTCTTTATCTTAAGGTGACGAAGGAGTTTTCACAACAAAAAGGGAGCAAACTAGCATGCTCTTGGCTAACTAATTGGCGCGTGACTTGATGTTGATATGTCACTAATTCTGCCAATTGCTCAATTTGTTTACACAGAGCTTTCATCTTTCGATCCATTGTGAATTGAAACTTTGAATAATCCCATTTGTCAAAACATCTTTGAGGGTCTAGGAAGATTCATCGTTAAAATTGGGGCTCTTCCTCCAATTAATCATGTTGACCTCTTCCTCTTTGTGTTGGGGAAGAGGGTTGTCTTGCACATGAGGTTGATCCAGTTTGGTGACAATGATCTCACCATTGTCTATCAAATCTTGGATCTTGTGTTTTAAGGCCCAACAATCTTGAGTATCATGTCCAGGTGCCCCGGCATGATAAGCACATTTTTGAGCAGCATTGAAACCCCTCCCATTAGGGTTGGCTGGTGGAAGAAGATGCGTACTTTTCTTCTGAGTTGTTAGAAGAGTGAGAATGTTCTCGAGCGAGTCCCCTAAGGGTGTGAATACTCGAGGGCATTTTACTTCTCTAATTTTTGGCATTGGATGGTTTGGAGACTATGCTTGAAAGGGAGTGTAATTTCTTTTCTGAATAGGCATGTTTTGATTGCCTTTTTGACCCTGTAGTATCAGGGAAACATCCTCCTCTTTCTTTTTATGGACCCTTTGGGGGTTGTTTCCATAGTTTCCTGATTGGATGTGCTCAGCAACAGCTTTAAGGGCAGCTAGGTCTTGAATCTTTCCGGACTTCAATCCCATCTCTGTCATCTCCCCATGTTTAATCATTTCAGAAAATGGTTTACCAATGCCAGCTAAAACACTTTCATAGAACGGAGCTTCTTGTATGTCTATGAAAGTTATGACCATTTCTGATTCCATCATGGAAGGAATAACTTGAACAGCAAGGCGCCTCCACCTTTGAGCATACTCTCTGAAAGACTCGTTGGACTGTTTCTTGACCTTGGTAATTTGGTACCGGTCAGGAGCCATCTAAGACTGGAAGTTGTATTGATTAAGGAAGGCGTGAGCTAGCTCCTACTAACTATGAATCTTTGAGTTGTCTAATCTGGTATACCATGAACGGGCTTCTCCATTAAGACTCTTCTGGAACAACTACATCCTGAGCTTCTCCTCCTCTGCATAAGATCCAAGTTCTCCAATGAACACCTTCAAATGTGTGTAAAGATCTATTAACCCATCATATTTTTTGAAGTTAGGAGTTTTAAACTTTTCTGGATAATGAACCCTAGGGAATATACAAAGGTCATCATATGAGACACTCACGTGTGCTCTAATTCCCTTGATTGCACAAAGGGTTTCTTCCATTTAAAGGACTTTCTTCCTGATGTCACCGGTGTCTGGATCTCCTTAGAGATGGGTGATATCATGACTTTTGTTGGTCGTATCCAATTGCATTTCTAGTTCTATAATGGCTTTATCAAGACCATGGGTTCCTCCTTGTATAGAAGATTCAGCATGTATGGGTATCCTCGTACCCTTAGTAGACTGGTGTAGTTCTTTAAGCAGAACAACCAAATCTATGATTTGTTTAGTTAATCCGTCAAATTCTTTCCGTGAAACTGGATTAAGGTCAGTCTAGTCTGATGATGACATAATTAACTGTAGGCTCGTGGCCTTTTTGGATTTAGATCGGGGAATAAGTCCAATTGCTTCCCTGCAAAAGACTTACGTAGTTTAGTCTTTAGGGAATGTATAAATGTTTACATGCTATGTATCCATTCTAGGAATATTATCTTGCAAGGCGGATGTTAGCTGTTTGTAATTCAGGATAACATGTTTTAAAATATGTATGTACACATGTTTCTTCATATTTCTCATTACATGGAGATGAATATGGAATGAAATTACAAGTAACTGACTTTACAAGTAATTTGAAATGAGAAAGCATGAAGAGACTTTCCTCCGTGTTTGGTTTATTAGAGGCTGACCTATCTTAGGTTACTCTCGCGGGTTTTTGGCATGAAGGTTCCCAAATCATCGCAATTTATTTGACGGAAAGTTAATCCGGTCTTTCAACTGGAGCAAATTTGGGTGGCGCCTTTCCTGAGCCTCATTGGAATTAGTCTTCCTAGGAGTCTAGTAATCAAACACCGATAGGATAGCCTCCTGGTGGAGGAACCACACAATATACATTCACATACAACGTGTCTCACCGTTTATGAAAATGATGACATGTGCGAAGAACTAATATCACAAGTAGATATAGTATAAAGCATTAAGCGCAGAAAAAAAAAATGCATTCGTACACATTCATCATAAATGTAAATGCAACATTCACACACAAGCATATAACAGTTTTGAAAAGATTGTAATAGCGGCTTAAGTCCTCTTACTGGGGTCCCCAGCAGAGTCACCACCTGTCGACGTCGGGATTTTTATTTGTCCCTTTTCGTTACTTGTTCTTTGGTGTTCTCATGTTAGGTGAGATTTGTTTGAAAAAATAAGTGAAAAAGGTCCGACATGTATAATGTCGACGATTGACTGTTAAGAGTCGCCACTTGGTTTTTTATATGGTTGTACCAACACAACCGAGAAAGGTTTGCACATTGACCCAGTGATGTGGCACTTCTAAATGGGTCGGTGAAACCGAGATTCATTAGGGTCCGGGGACTTGATTATGCGGAGGGAATGTGTTAGGCACCCCCCGACATCCGTGTTACCACGATAACCGCCTCTTTTCAAGAAACTGTTATATGAATTTGTGTAAAAATTATGTTACCACGGTGCAATTATTTTGAAGTAGTGCGAGGCCTCGTTCGCACCTATATACACAGGGTTTGAATTTGTGTAAAATTTTTGTTTTAACAAGATATGGCAGTGATATTTTATAAAAGAGGTTTTTCACACCCTTGTGCTCAATAGTAATTGAGACCTTTTACACTCCTATTTTTTATTAAGTGTTCGGCTTGATTGTTTTTAATTTTTGAGATGTGAAGCATCTTCAAGAAAATAATATACAAAGTAGTGCCGAACTCCTCATGGGTATGATAACCATCTGAGGAAATCCGACCACCGTGAATAAATTTACAAGCTGCTTACAGCTGGAAATTTCCATCACGGGAACCGAATCTAGATCCATTAAACTGAATCTGTGATCACATGATTCTTAGGCTCACATGATGCCGCAATTGATAATAAAGCAGTAAACAGGTATATATATAAAATTTGTAAATATATATATACAGACATGATCAGCCGCCACGAAGCACCTCCATGGGGGATCAGAAATTTAAATAAAGCGGTAAAAAGCAATCAACCTCCACAGAGTAAACTCTAGGCGGCATGAAAAGTAAATAAAGTCATAAAGATGGTCAACCGCCACGAAGTAGACTCCAGGCGGGACTAAATGTAAATATATATATAGATGTATATATATAAAAGCGGTAAACGCACCAGATGTAAAATCCAGGCTCATCGAATAAAAGTCCGACAACAATTGTTGATATATATATATATATATATATATATATATATATATATATATATACAAAAGCAAATAAATGCTCCAGACCGAAGTCTAGGCTCAATCGAGGCATAACTCGATAATGTTAGTCCATATATAAATATATATATATATATATATAAGTACAAACTAAAATAAAACCACGGACCGAGGTCTGGGCAAACACACGCAACATGACTCTCAACGTGAAGAACAGTGTGTGCAAAGATGAAGAGAAAGGCTTTAAAGTGTGTGAGAAGGCTTACAGTGAGCTGCCAAAGAAGACTTCTATATCTTTAAAAGGATGAACACTCGGCTCCCTCTGGTACAAAAGTAGCTATATGTGAGCTCACAAGTGTTTAAAATGAGAAAGCACTCAGTGTAGGGTGAGTACAGAGCAAATTTGACAGGGCTTCCTCGCTTTTTTCTCTTCCAAAATGGCCACCCCAAGCCCTCTATTTATAGAGGGGGGAGCCAGTCTTGACTTCATTTGCTACATGAGATGTACTACTTTTGGCCAGGTTACCGGGCTTTGCGGGTCCCATCGTCTCGAAGTACATGCACGCATGCACTATAATGTCTGTTCGAACTTTCAAAATTACAATCCGGGCATCCGACTGAGGTATGTAAGACCTATTTCGGACCGCCGTTGTCGAGAGTTACACAATGACATGAGATTAGATGTTGTACGAAGTCAAGAAGATGGGACCATCCCCTCCGGTATTCAAGCTTCAAATTCTATCTGTTATCCTGCGTAATAGTCACTCGGGATTGGACATCCTTGGTTCTTGTGGGACATTACTGTGTAGAAATGTGTGTATTAAAATGTTGAGACGATGTGATGTGGCGTCAAGGTGGCAAGATGGTGACTTTGCCCCTCACCGGAGTTATCGCCGGTTTGGGCTGATAAAGCGACGCGTTGCTCGTGGTTATCTCTCGAGATTGAATCACGCAAGTGTTGAAGATCCTTAGTGTCATCTCTGAGGTGTTCTTGTCTTCCCGGTGTTATCTCCAAATCTTGTACTGAGTGCCTCAGTGTGAGTGCCGAGGTTGAAGCTGATTGCATGCATTTGAAACAAGCATTTTTGGAGTTATCGCCGGAACTGCATTCCTTGGGGTTATCTCCAAGGTTGGTAGCTGCTACTCCCAGTGTTGGGACTGAGACTGAATATCTCGCGATTATCTCCGAGATGGATCGGTCTTCTCCGGTGGAATTTTCGGTATTGGAATGGCATGCCTCGGGGTTATCTCCGAGGTTGGACCTGATACTCCCAGTGTGTGTTCCGGGGTTGAGGCTGAACTTTTGGTAGTATCCGGACTGGATGTGAGCGATCTTCCAGGGTTATCTCCGAAAGACTAATTTGCCCTCCTCCAATGTCAATGACAGGTGTGTAGAAAATTTCGAGTGTCTACACTCTGCCTAACACTTTAACAACGATCTTAGATAATTATATTATCAGTCAAAATATTTTTCATAAGCTCGTTATAATTTTCAAATAATTATTATCATTTATCATGAATTTTTAATCATTAAACTCGTATTTATATGAATTAAATACCACATAATTCCTTTATCATTAATATTTATTTAATATTAAATATTAATGCAATACATGTCATAATATTATAATATATTTATAATATATCAATGTATTTTAATACCTTAAAATCATATTTATATGATTCTTAAACAATTAAATTCATTATCCTATAATTGCTTTTAATATTAAAATATTAATATTTTCATGACAAAATATCAAAAGTTATATTTTCTAACTTCAATTTTTTTATAACACTTAAATCATTTTTATGTGATATATAAATCATTAATTCTATTTTTCCATAATTTATTTAATATATTTATTAAATATATAAATTAATTATCATTAATATTAATTAATTAATGAAATTCATTACAAAATATTAAAAGTCATTAAAAATAACTTAAAATATTTTCTTATATAATAATATAATTTTTCATGTATTAAAATCATTTTTAAATAATTTATTTAATATTATAATTAAATAAATTAAATACCATTAATATTCCAAAAATATTAAATATTTATGAAATATATTCAGAATAATTAAAAACTAATTTTCAGGCTTTAAAATAATTTTTAGGAATTTATTATGTAATTTTAATAATTAAAAACCATTTTTAATCATTTATTAAATAAAATAATTTTTTTTTGAAATTAATTGTCGCTAAAGGGCCCTATAGCGACGAAATTGTCGCTATAGGTGTTCTTGAGCCTGCCCAGAACTTCATGTCAGTGTGCAGGGTAAGTGGTTTGACCATCCATTGAATCATGCTCGTTACGTTTCTGGGCTATCTTCAACATTAATCGTGTAGTTTTTATGTAACTCTAAAAGTTCCAACACTTAGTTTGGTTATACCACATCATATCAAGGAGATATGTGTCTCCAAAGTGCTTGTCACAGTGTTCCTGGATTTTCTGGGTAACCCAAGAACCCAGGCAGTTCGTGGTGCCACTTTCAAGCCCAGTTAATCAGGTGCTCCGGTCATTAGTTAAGTGTTATCATGGTCCAAACGTATAGTTCACATGTCATATAACATGTATATATTAACATATTAGTCCATAAACATTACAATATCTAGATACAGCTCGGTCTCAGAAAAATTGTACATTAAGGTTTCTAGGTTTTCCAGAAATCTTCAAGAACAACCGGTCAACCCTATTTTGACCCTTCCTATCTTTGATTCTATACATGATCTCGGAGTTCTAGAGGCATGATCATGTAGCGTAAATGTCAGTCTACAATTATATTACACAAACATGGCCAGATCGCTTAACAGAAGGAAGATCAGAGGCCACGAAAGTGTTGTCAGACCCTTTCTAGGTTTCTGGGCTGCCCAGAACCCAGTTGATCATGGTCGGTCAACGACCTTTGACCGTTTGTAACTTTCGATCTACACATGATCTGGGATTGAATCAAGTTCCAGATCAAAGTACACATGACATAGAATAGATCCATAACATAAAACACACATAACACTTAACAAACACTGATCTACGAGCCCTGACATAAGGCTGTCAGACAACATTTTAGGGTTAAAAGTCTGTTTCTAAAAACTTTATTTTCGAGCACTTTGATGTTATGGATCTGGGATATAACAACCCAGATCACTAAATGACATCTTATAACACACTTCTAAACAACAAATCACATAATCACATAAAATTTGAAGGATCTAGCAAGGCTTAGGGTTTTATACCTTTAAAGCTTTGATCTTAGAACTTCTGATCTTTGGTCTGATATTAGAAAGTTGTGAACTGATAATGGCTTAACTTCTCTCTATCTCTGTCACTCTAAATTTCGAAATTCTAGAGAGAATGGGTTGGACATGAATGAGAAATAAAGTAAGGTTTTTACTTACTTTAGTTTTTGATTTTTAGATTCAATGTATCCTATCCTTGCAAGGTGGCACAAAATCTGATCTTGGATGATTTAAGGCACATGGGATAAACATTAGGCTTGATGACTCACAAGATTGTGAAATCTTTTGCTTAAGTTTTAAGAAAAGGGTATTTATAGTCTTTTTCCTTTTAATTTTAATGGCATACATGTCTTTTGCCCTAACCCTTAGGGTTTAGGGTTTAACCCTTAGATTTTTGTAATAAATTCTAGGATTTCCAAATTAGGTTTTCAAAATAGAAAATTACTATTTCTAAATTATAATTAGGATTTTCTAAATTATAAATACACATTACTTGATATATAAATATACATACACATTACTTGATATATTAAGATATATCAGATATGAAATCCAAACCCTATTTCTGGATTTGGAATAAGGAATGAGAATAATAATATTATATTAAATATATTTCAGTGCTATAAATATGTACTATATGTATAGACAGATAATGGTTGGTCAATTATGATGTATCATGACAAAACCTTGTATTATTGTAAGAAAACCTAATTTGAAACTCAAATCGGAGTTTACGATCGGTCAAAAATTGTGTTATGTGATTAATGTCAATTATTATAGATATTAATTTTAATTAGGAAAACCCTAATTATAGAAAACCCTAATGGTTAGTTAGAAACCCTAATTTATAAATAGTAACCCTAATTTCTAAATGGGTAACCTTAATTGTTAATTGTAAGCACTAATGCTAATTATTGGATCTTAAACCCTAATGTTCAAGTATAATGTAATTAGAAAACTAATTGTAATTAAAAAACTCTAAATTACATTTTTAGGAAACTAACTTTTTTTTTTATTTTAGCTCTAATTGCCAAATTCTAGAAATCTATTTTTGCAAAACCTAAGGGTTAAACCCTAAGGGTTTGAAAATTTACAAAAGTGCCATTAATTAAATTTACTAGCAAATGACTAAACTACCCTTTTTTATGTTTTAAGAAAATGAGTTGGCACATCTAGTGACTCACCATGTTAAGATCTCCCATGTGCTCTAAAACTCAGCCATATCTGATCTACTGCCACCCTGCATCAACCAAATACATTGCAACAATAGATATAAGAATTAAAGAGAGAGAAAATAACAAAACAGAGCACATTTGTTCACTTACACTTAGCCAAACTCTCTCAGCCCCAAACCCACGAAATATAGTAGTGGACCAGTCCCTAAATCAAGCCCCACTACTTCCATTATCAGATCAGTAGCCTAGAATCAAGATTTGTTCATAGAGGTATAAAATCTAATTTAGAAATCTTATCTTTGATCCTCTGTCAGATGTTAGTTTTTTGTGTTAAACATGTTGAACATATTGTTATTAAGTGATCTGGGTTGATAGATGTTAGATCCATAACATCTATAGGATCAGATTTGATGTTTTCAAAAATTTGGAAATTATTTTTATGTTGTCCGACAACGAATGTCAGACCCTATAGATTTCATTCTGTTTATGTTTTTGGTTGTCTAAATGTTTAAACATGTAGTATGCTATGAGATCTTTGATCTGAAACTCAAATTAGGGTCAGATCTATTACAACTTGAAAGTTATGGGTGCTCAAACATCGTTGACCAACCATGACTGGACAAGTTATGGGTAACCCATATCTTGCCCAGAACCGTCTGACGAGAAGTTTAAGAGCTTCGATCTGACAGTGATTTGATGTTTTATTATGGGTCTTGCATCTAAGTTGTAGTATGTTGTTTATACTACATGATAGTGTATTTATATCACATAAACAGTAAATGTGTTAAAGGTAATGGTTGGTCAAACCAGGCAGAACAACCATGACATCTGTTTTCTAGGTAACCTAGAAAACTGATGAGTATGTCTTCTGACCTGATTTGACCGGACTGAATCTATTTTTTGTGGTGTTTTTATGTATATATTATGTGATAGATCTCTTCAGTTACATGTTGGGTACAACCTAGAACTATTAAATCACTAAAATATCAACAGATTCACAAGTTGTCGAAGCCCAAAGTAGGACAGTCGAACTGTTCTTCATTTCTGGGTAACCTAGAAATGAAGAAAAACTCTGACAGTCCCTTTGAAGGCCATGTTTGTTGTTGGATCATGTAGTTTTACACTAGTACTACAAGATCTGATCAATGGCTAGCCCAGAAACACTTTTCACACTGATTTATTGATGGTTAAACATGCTACGTACCTCGTCAACTGCTTATGAATGTTCTTGGTGCTCAAGAACACCAACTGCGACAGAAACCGTCGCTAAAGCCTTTAGCAACGAATTTAATTATTTTAGTTTTCTAATTTTCGAAAAAAGATTAAAAATAGAATTAAATTTCCAAAAATTATTTAAAAATAGTAAATATATTTCAAAAATTATTTTAAGTTGTAAAATTAACTTTTAATAATTTGACATATTTTTCATAAATATTAATATTTATTTTAATATTATTGATATTTAATTTATTTAATAAATGCATTAATTAAAATGATTTTATTATATTAAAAACCATTTTAAATGATAATAAGGTATTTAAAAATATTTTAAGTTATAAAATATAACTTTTAATATTTTATGACAAATTTCATGAATTATTTAATATTAATAATATTAGACTTATTAAATAATTATATTAAATAAATTAGTTTTAAAATGATTTTAATATTATAAAAATCATTTTAAATGAAAATAAATAGTTTAAAAATATTTTAAGTTATAAAATATAACTTTTAATATTTAAAGGTAAATTTCATTAATAAATATTAAATGAGAGTAGAGTTATTTAATAATAATACTAAATAAATAGTTTTAAAATGATTTTATTAATTTAAAAATCATTTAAAAATGATATAAATGGTTTAAAAATATTTTTAAGTTATAATAAATGTCTTTTAATATTTTGATAAATAATACATTAATAATTAAATATTAATGGTAATTATTTTAAAATGATTTTAATTATTTTAAAATCATTTAAGGGTAATAAAAGGTTCTAAAATATTTTGAGTTATTATAAATAACTTTCATATTTTGGCAATGGTTTCATTAATAATTTAATATTAATGTTAATAGAATTATTTAGTATTTAAATCATTTAAAAATGATTCTAGTGTTTAAAAATCATGATAAATTATAATAATTATTTAAAAATTATTATAAGGCTATGAAAAATATTATGACAGATATTTAAATTATCTAATTGAATATTGAACTACATAATAGAGTTTTAGACTCGATAATTACCCGATAAAGTCGTCGGTACACCGAAATGTTTTAAAAAGTGATCTGGACTTAGATAATTGGACTAGATACGTGTTTGGACTAGATACGTGACAATGTGATTAGGTTATGTGCTGACTCAAAATAGCAGTATTACGTGATATGATATATTATTCTAATCGAATGAATGATCTTATTAATGATAAGTCTTGATATAAAAGATAAAACTAAGTTGTATTGTTGTAAGCAGCACCTCAGGTAAGTGTCCTACCTTTGCATTTACTTTATGCAATGGACATGAGTAAAAAAGTTTCAGAATTATATTATTATTATGCCAGATTATTAACTCTATTATTATCGATTATGTATCCAATCTTTTGTATTCATACAAGTTCTTAAATTATCCGATCATTATTTATCAATACAGTACTATTGTACAATCCAGATATTTATTCTGTTCGTTAATTTCTAAATATGGTTATACAAGTGTCCTCACTTGAATAATCATTGTATTTAATCACATGTTGATACATACTTATTGATTTCCAGTATATATACGTTGACTTAAAAGTCGTCTAAGCTATTTGATTCGGCTAGACACAAACTTAAAAATATTATTGAATAAGATGGAACTTTATTATTATCCAATCAAATTATTTTGGTTCGGATTCTCGACTAAGTATGAACATCCCGTACATTGGAAAACTTTTGTGCGCCAAAGGCGGATAAGATGAACGATAATATCGTTCTTACATGTAGTATTGATCAATACAGGGCATAACAGGCTGATCACCCCCCGTGCATGTAAGTTATGATAGTTTACAGATGAAGTTCTGTTTAACCTTTTCGAAAATATAAAACAATGTTCATAGTCTGTCGACTGATCTCTAGTTATAGTCAGTACGTAGTTTCAAAAATTTGATATATAATTGATATGTTGGTATTATTGGTTCAGCTTACTTCACAACTATTGATTCGTTGTAGAAGTGTCATTCAAAGAAAACATTTAATCTTTTCATCTAATATTTATTGTTGCTATTACTTGTTGGGCACCCAAATGCTCATTCTTGCTTAATTTAAATATTTTCAGCTAAGTGTGATCAACCAGAAAGCTCTGCAGGAACAAGGGAAAAGGAAAGGTTATAGAATAAGTTCTACGCTATCCTATGTAATAATTAGACTTTATTAAGACAATGAAATCTATAACTTATAATGTAAGGAATGTTTAAAGGTCACGTACCTGGGATTAGACTCTGATATATTTAATTAAGTTTGGTATTTATATTATTGTTATTATTATTAGTATTATTTCGCTCATAGAAATGGTATCGTGAAGCACCGAGTTCAGGTTTGAAGTACCTGAATTTAGGGGCGTCACACAAAGTCTAATTTCGGAGTTAAATTTAAACATTGAGCGCAAGTAGGAGAAATAAAGGAATGGGTTGAACCGGTATCAAATAAGGTATAGACTTCGCTAGAGTTTATGATTAGCTTACCCGTGATGACCTCGTTCGGGTTCCTTGCTTTCTGGGAGGTCACGACAAACGCTCTTCCTTGAACTACTGGTTTTGACTTCTTTGGGATGACCTTTGGTGCCTCCATTCCAGTGGACTTGGCTTTACTGCATGACAAAATTGAGCCAGGTGACCTTCTCTTCCACAATTGTAACATGTTTTGGACTGCTGCGTACAGTTTGCATTGATATGTCCCTCCCCTCCGTATTTGTAGCATACGATCGGTGATCGTTCTCCTTCTTTAACAACGGGTGCTGGTATTGACTGTTGGAGAGTGCATATTTTGATTTTATGTTTAAAGTAAATGCTTAGGATTATATATAAAGTCCTTCAAGGAATATATGTACAAGGACTTAGTGATAGATCAAAATTGTTAGGTTGATCTAAGCCTTTAATGGTTATCATTCTATAATTGAATGTATAGATAAACACTACAAAAAATGGAGCTTCAGCAACAACCAATTTTTGTTGCTAAAGCTGCCAAATTTCATTGCAAAAGGGTTTTGGCAATGACTTTCTATCGTTGCGTCTTTCGTTGTGCAATGAGCGTTGCTAATTGTTTCTCAACGAACGTATTTTTTTCGTTGCCAAAAGTATTACATTTTGTAACGAAATTTGGCTTTCGTACAGAGACATTGATCCTTTTAGAAACAAAATGTATTATTGCAGAATAATTAAAATTTTGTTGCTAAAAAGCCTACTAATTGGCAATGAAATGAACTCTTTTTTCTTTGGCAACAACCATGCATTTTTGTTGCAATTGACACCATTTTGCAACGACATTTTTCGTTGCAATAAATTATGAAAATTGTTGCATAAGCTTGCTTTCGTTGCAGAATGTAAAGTTTTTAGCAACGATTTTCGTTGCTGATTATATTATATGGGAACGAAATTATGCTGAATCAGTAACAAAAATGTTTGTTGCTGGTTATTTTTTAATAGCAACGAAAGTCGTCAATTAGCAATGACATAGCTTCTCAACAATTTCCATAGGATACTTCACTTCCAACTCTAGTTTCTCCATTTCTGCAATTAGCTCCTCCTGAGCAGTCAACATCATTAATTTCTCACGACCCTTTCTACTGAAGGCGTCAGCAACCACATTTGCTTTACCCGGATGGTATAAAATCTCACTGTCGTAATCCTTAATTAATTCCAACCATCTTCTTTGACGCATATTCAATTCCTTCTGCGTGAAAATATATTTCAGACTATTGTGGTCCGTATATATTTCACACTTCTCCCCGTAGAGATAGTGCCTCCAAATTTTCAAAGCAAAAACAACTGAAGCTAACTCCAAGTCATGGGTCGGGTATCCCTTCTCGTAATCCTTCAACTGTCGTGATGCATACGCAATGACTCTGCCGTTTTGCATAAGCACACATCCAAGTCCTTTATGCGACGCATCACTAAAAATAACAAAATTTCCTGTATCATCCGGAAGGGATAACACAGGTGTCGTACTCAATCTCTTCTTCAATTCTTGAAAGCTCTCCTCACACTTCTCTGTCCAAACAAATTTCACAGCTTTATGAGTTAAATTCGTTAACGGAGTTGCGATCTTAGAAAAGTCTTGTATGAATCTTCTATAATATCCTGCTAATCCAAGAAAACTTCTTACTTCCGACGGCGTTCTCGGCTGATCCCAATTAATCACGGCTTCAACTTTAGATGGATCTACCGAAATTCCATTTTTATCGATCACGTGACCAAGAAATTGTACCCGTTCAATCCAAAATTTGCATTTTGAAAACTTGGCGTACAACTTTTCCCTTCTCAATACTTCCAACGTTAATCTCAAATGTTCTTCGTGTTCTTCTTTGGTTTTGGAATATACCAAAATATCATCTATAAATACAACTACGAACTTGTCCAAAAACGGCTTGAACACACCATTCATTAGTCCCATAAATGTTGCAGGAGCAGTCGTAAGACTAAATGACATTACTAAAAATTTGTAGTGACTATATCGCGTTCTAAACGCTGTCTTCGGTACATCCTTTGGCCTCACCTTCAGTTGATGATAACCGCTTCTCAACTCTATCTTGGAAAAGTATCTCGCTCCCTTTAATTGATCAAACAGGTCGTCGATCCTCGGTAATGGATATCTATTTTTAATCATGACCTTATTCAGTTCTCTGTAATCAATACAGAGCCGCATTGTTCCATCCTTCTTCTTCACAAACAACACCAGTGCTCCCCACGGTGATACGCTCGGTTGAATGTACTTCTTGTCCAAAAATTCTTGTAGTTGTACCATTAATTCCTTCATCTCTACTGGTACTATTTGGTATGGTGCCTTCGATATTGGAGCAGTTCCTGGCGCCAAATCGATCACGAAATCTACCTCTCTATCTGGTGGAAGTCCTGGTAAATCGTCTAGAAATACATCGACGAAGTCCCTCACAATCGGTATCTCTTCGACCTTCGAATTCTCTTTTCGACTGTCGACTATGTAAGCTAAGTATCCTACACAGCCTTGTCTTAACAACTTCCTGGCCTGCATCATCGTCAGACAACTCGCTTGTTTAGGCGACTTGCTACCATAAAACACAACCTTTGACGGAGTCATAAGGTTAATACACTTCTTTTGGCAATCAATTACAGCCCCGTAATTGAATAACCAGTCCATTCCCAAAATAACGTCAAATTTCCCAAGTCGAATAGGGATAAGATCTATATTCGTGATATTACCCTTAATATCCACTCTACAGTTCTTATGTACATACTTAACAGAGATTATTTCTCTATTCGCAATTTCTATGTTCATGGGGTAATAAAATTCATTCTTAGGTAAATCTAAATTCTTGGCAAAATCATCGGATATAAAGGAACAAGTAGCACCCGAATCAAATAAAACATAAGCATTAATTTTATTGATCGGAATGATACTTGACACCACATCACGGATTGAACCGCGCATCTTGCAGAAATCGTGTTGAAAGTCCCAAGCGATTGGGTCGGTTTGTTGTTGCGGTTGGTCCGGTGATGGTTAAGGCATTTCCACTATTAATTCCCCGGTTTCCTCCTGATCCTGACCCTCCCGATCCCTTCTTGGAACAGTCTCTTGCCAGACGGTCCTTCGAACCACAAGTAAAACAAGCACCCTTCTTTGGGTTTGGACAGTTTGGTGCTATGTGGCCTTCCTTTCCACAATTGTAGCACACTCTTTTTCCTTTCATACAAACTCCCAGATGGGCTTTCCCGCAAGTCGGGCATGCTTCGATTCTTTTCTTCTGATTACCTTGCTGATTTCCAGATGATGAGATATCGTTCCACCTTTTCTTCTGATTGAAATTTCCACCTCATCTGCCACTTCCACTGGCCTTGTTATTAATTTCACCTTCATTCTTCTTCTTCTTCTGATCTTGATTGTACTTGGTCACCGCATCGCTTCCTCCTTCAGCGAGGATGGCCATTTCCAGTACTCTGGCAAATGTGTTTATCTGAAACATTGAAACTTTACTGTGGGCTTTAGTCCTTGTTAGAATCTTCTGGCTTTTCTCTCGTCAGTGTGCACTTAGTACGGGGCGAACCTTGCCAACTCGTTGAATTTAGCCGCGTAGTCAGGTACACTCATGTTTTCCTGCTTCAGTTCCAAAAATTGAACCTCCATCTGATTCTGCGAACTAGTTGGGAAATACATTTCAAAAAACATCTCTTTAAATCTCTCCCACGTAGTTACACCTTCACCTCCTCGTACTTTGTTTGCTTGCCACTAGTAGCTAGCCTCAGACTTCAGCATAAATATTGCAAAAGCGGTCTTCTGGTCTTCTTTAACCCTAGCAACGTCAAAAACCTTCTCCATCTCCATAACCCACGTTTGAGCCTCGATTAGGTCCATGGAACCTTTAAACTCTGGCGGTCCCATCGCCTTGAAGTCTTTAAACATTGTGTTTGGTGGAGCTTGAGGTTGATTATTCATGGCTCCAGTCAGTAAGTTCACCAACTGCTGAACGGGATTAGCATTGGCGTTATTGTTATTATTGGTAGACTCTTCCTGAGCCAGTTGACGTTGTTGTCTTCTCCTTGGTGGCATTTTTCTGTTAAATAAACACTTATTAGAAATTTATTTATTTCTCTAAATAGTTAAGGCATTACTTAACAATTTAACATACTCATTTAACACATCATCTCAAACAACTTGATATATTTTCATTCAAATCAAAAGTTTTAACATTAAACGATAGCATAACTGCTATTTACATCAACTATCCTGGAATAAAGAATGCACATGATTTAAAACATTCAAATATTCTTTCATACATAAACACGTCAGAATTTACATCTAAAAAAAACTAATTAAGTTCTTCATATAACTAAACAAATCATATCACCGTCGGTCAAGGTACTGATTAGCCTTGCTACGCTCCTCTTCTAAGATGCGATACATCGTCCTGCGATCCATAATGTACAATGGTAGTCCTTCAAACTGGATTGGGTACCTCAAAACTCGATCTTGAGTCTCATTCATTGCCTTGTTAAGTGTAGAGTATGTCTCCCCAATCTTCGCCTTCTTTGCACGACCATCATCTTCTGCACGATCAGCTCGACGTGATTCTCTTACCCAGTCTTCCTCTGGTATTTTTAGTCTTTTGGAGGTTTCCTTCAGTTCCTTCTTCAGTTTCTCTATCTCCTCGGTCTTATCTTCGGTTTGACCCTTCTAATGGACCAAATCCCATTCTACATTTCCCAGTCGTGAGTGAAGAGTCGAAATCTCCCTCTCCTTCTGCTCTAGAGTAATATCTTTGAATAAGCGCTTTCACCAAATCGACCCTTGTCTCATAACTCTACGTTACGGTCGTATAACGTGTCATACATCTCAGCATCAACGGTATACCGTGGTAACTCCTCTTCTTCCTCTTCCTCTTCCTCTTCCTCAACAAATTCCTCCTCAGGATCAGTTTCGGGCTCATGCTCTTGACCAACAACGGTGATCAATGGAGATGACTCCCTCTATACCAGCTGTTCCCTAACGACATGAATGTCTCGGGGTTCCTCCTCTGTCGGTACTATAGGTACTCGGGGTTCTTCCTCCCCAGCTTGACTAGCTTCTCCAACATTCGACATCTTGACAACAAAATTTGAAGTTTTTAGTTACTAAGTCGTATCATCTAACGCATACTTTAACACATAAACACATAAGGTTATTATCTTCAATGAATTATAGAAATTCATTTCTTATAACTCGATAAGTGTTTTCCATCACTATCTTCTTTCTATAAGGCTACTACCTAAGGTTGTTCCCCCACCTAAGGTTCATAACCTACAGCTTTGATACCAACTTGTGACACCCCCAAATCTGGGTACTTCAAATCCACAGGATTTGGTGTTCACTGTACAAATATCATCTATCTATCTACCCATAATAAATGCAAGCCATGCAATAGATAGAATACAAATCTTCCCTTTAAGGGTTACAACATCCGAATAATAATAATACAATCCCAGGTTAAACTAACCTTAAACATCTGTGCGGAATCATAAACAAATAAGTCTTAAACAATATCATAACTCAAGTCTTAAACATAAATACATAATCTAATAAAAATAACAAGTCTTCATCACTTTCTAACTTTGCCCTTGCCTTTACTAGTGGAAGGTTCATCGGTTATTTCGTTCTTAACTGCAATGTTATTAATAAGCAAGAGTGAGCACTATTCATATAATCATTATCCGATTTTATTAAATTAGGATTTGAATAATTCCTTTTAATCGCTATATATATGATATGTAGTAGCCATTTTAGGGACTATTCATTAACCAAAACCCTAGTCGCTCTTAGAGAGAGACTAGAGAGAAAACAGCTTCAGAAAATCCTCATCCTTGGTGGCTAGTACCGCGTTTCCTTCTTCTGCAAATCGTAGCACGATTCGTGTAGAGCGTTCGTGTGGATACCGTAGAGACGCAGTCCGTTTGAATTGTGTTGGAGATTCGACCGCATCGATTCTAGCTTTAACAATCGGTATAATTTCTAACCTCTGAATTAATTGAATTTTTCGCATGGATCTTGTTTCTGGGTTTCGGAATTACCTTTAATTGGTTTATTTTTGCTGCGTTTCTATGCCGAAACCCAACAAAACCCGGTAGAACTGCCTAGCTTAAACCAGTCCAGCAGCTTAAGTAACAAATAGTAGCTAGGAATAACCCCCCAATAAGATAAGAGACAACATCCTACAGAGGAAACAAATAGCAGACACCAGTAGTAGTATAGCAGACACCAGAAGTATCAGTTTTATAATCAGAAAAACCCTACCGCTACAACCTAAAGCCCAGCTACACCTAAGCCTATTAGCCTTACACCTGAACCCCCAACGTTTTGCAAGTCGTAGCCCTAAACCAATACATAACACAGCAGCAGTGGACCTCGAGCCCAAACAGAATATTGTCGCAGAGGCCTATAAAACAATAGCTCAAAGAACATCAAGAGAGCCAAACTCATCACCCCCCAACTCATCACCAAAGAACAGCAATCGAGAAACCGTAAATCCATAGCAAAGAAAACACACCATTTGCTCATGAAGCTCGAAATAGCCCCAACGATGTAAATCCATAGCAGAGTTTGTAATGTAATGATAAAAGTGTTATAACACCAAATGCATGTAGCATGAATTCTCCTTGTGTCTTTGAAACCTGCTAAAAGAAAAAAGTTTACATTTCAGCATGATAACAAGTACTTACAAGGGTGATCTTTTTTCATCTATAACATTGCTAGCATCTTCAATGATTTTATCTCAACAGATGCAGGACCCACTTATTTTTTCAAATAAGCTACTATACCATCGACTTCACGGGGCCTTTATAGTCTTAAGCATTTTCCCTCCATTTCTTAATATCTTGATAGTTGGGTAACCTTAGACACGAAATTGGTAGGCAAGTTCTTTGTTTTGCTTCTTCATTTGCATCAACTTTTGCCAACATGATTGGAGGTCATGTCATGATCTGATCATGATGACGCACCTTTTTCATACTACAAATCAATGAAGAAAAGACATTTGAAACAAATATGTTAACATATTTATCAAACACATTTACAAGATAGAGACCGTATATCCTTTTATTTGTACATCATAGATAAGAAAATAATACCTCTGGGGCAAGATTCTTACAATGACCACACTTGTAATAAGAGATGGGGGAAAGAAATATCAAAAAAATGAAACAAAAATTGTATTTAATACAGAGATATTTGGGTAGATTAAAATCCCAAACATGAGTAAGAAACTACATATGAATGCAAAATTTATATTAATTTTAGTCAATACAATAATGAAAAAACATATTCAGGCCTAAAAAATAATATCTCTTTTGTTGTTAAATCAATAAATCAATGAATAATGCACTTTCACACATATGTGCCAAATCGGTTCATCCAATCTAGATAAGGGTAATCCAGAGTGATCAAGGGTCTAAGCAATGTGTCACTGCTAATGTATAACACCATCTAAATTTTAGGAGTTAAACAACGAATCATCACACAATACATATAAATAACTAGGGTAGACAGGAACAAAGTTCTTATATCTATATATAACTAGGGTAGACCAGAACATAATACAATTGGAAATCACTATCTGAATATTTGATCAGACACAATATATGAAGAAGATGAAGGAAATGTATACGAATAAAAGTGTAAAAATGCGTGTGTTATGAGAGAGAGATGTAGACCTTGGGCTCTTCATAAATGGCAGAGATGAGATCCGAAAGGAGGTCAAAGCAGAGAAGAGGGTCAGGGGATTTATAAGCTGCAGATGCAACAATATACTCTAATTGTGCCACCAGTACTCCGGATCTAGATAAAGGCACGTTCTCTCTCACGTAAGCTTTCGCCATTAACACCAACAGAAACACAACCAAATCAGTTATGTATCTACTGGTACTTGAGAGAGACAGTGACCAACACCATTACTGTGTGTTTAAGGAAACAACCAACATACTACGAAAAAGTTTTATTTCCAAAGAATGAACATATAGTATGTGTTAATATTTTAGGCAGTCCAGGAACCGAATCCGATCGAAACAGATTTAAAGCTTTCGAGTTGATCTAACCCAATAGATGAAAACCCACTATACAAATCATACCCAAAGCGAGACGGATTTAAATTGGACGAATGGGATATTCAAAACCACTATGCAAATCTAACCCATAGCCAGACGGGTAGAGAGCTAGGTTAGGGATATTGAGGAAGATGAGTTTGGGTAGAAGAGAGAGCGTTCTATTTTGCTGAAAGAGTTCTTTTGGGTGGGTATCGGCATAAAAGTCTGTAGTTTTATTTATCAAAACCTCAGTGTTTTTTAAAGTAAAGTTTATTAATAAATGAATGTTAATTTTATTATTTTTAATAAATATAATGATTAATATTTTAAATTATAATTTGAGTAAGTTTTATCATTTTTAAAATATTAAATTTTAAAATGAATACTTTAATTACAACTATAGCTAGAGTAAGAAGAAAAAAAATGAGTTTTAAAGTATAGTATTAATGAATGAATGTTAATTTATTTATTTTAATAAATACAATAATCAATAATCTAAATTACAATTCAAATATCTTTTCATCATTTTTGAAATTCTAAATTTTAATTTTAAAATGAATGCTCAAATTACAATTATAAATAGAAAAAGAAAAAAATAATGAATTTTAAAGTATAGTTCATTAATTCTAAATTAATTCGAACCTAACACATTTTATAATAAAATTATATTATCCATTGTTATTGCCTCCTCATTATACGCAAGTAAATTGTGAAAGTACAAAATTTGTAACAAGCTAATACCTATATATATATAATTAATTTATATATATGTGACTTATTAATTATTGAATATAAGTTATTAATATATATATATATATATATATATATATATATATATGGGTTCTAATTCATGGCAACCGGCTGTTAGGAGTACTATTCCAGCAACCATCATCTTCATCGTTTTCTATCATTGATCAATATAATTAATGGTTGAGATTGAAAAAATAAAAGTATTACCGCTACAAGTTGTAGCGACAGTAATTACACTTACTTTAGTATATTAGATTACTTTAGTCTCCCAAATCAGAAATCAAAAATAAATATTCCAAAACGACGCTGTTTTGATAGACTGTGCACAAATAGAATATACACGGCTATATATATATATATATGGACCCCCATTCTTAGCAACCGATTGTCACAGGTACTTGTTGGGTAAAATCTAGTTACACACACACACACAAGTATAAGTGGTCAACAAGTAATATACTAGTAAGTAGAGTATTGTTCCCTCAGAGACTTAGCAAGAAATTAACCTCACAATTACCAATCTTCTATTAATCCTAATTTTATTAAACTAATTAATTTCCAGTTTATAGCAAAAAATATTAAAACTATTAATAATCAAATAAATACCAATAAACCCTGAAACTGAATTTTCAAACAAATATTAGAGAATTACGCTTACAACTTCACTCTAAGCATCCCTCTGATTATTATTCCCTTATTCCACTCTCGATGTATTAACACCGTATTAACCCAAATCCACAATTAAGATAGAATTAAGTTAAACACCTTAATTAACTAACTCACTATATCTCTATGTGAATTATAATTAAAGAAGATTTAAGTTCAAGCTCTCTTATGATTACATGCGACGTCAAGCATATCTCTACCCTAACATACATCAAGATTCTATTCATTCACATAAATCAAGAACACATGCTATATTAACTAAGTTTAGATTCATATTTCATCTATCAAATTCATACAAATCCACATAAAATTGTTGATCAGGCAATTCATAAATTCAAGCTTAAATTAATATAGATAAACTGCATAATAGATTTATTAAACTGAAAACTGAGGTACATAATCATCGTTCCACTTAAAGATCCATTATAAGCCTAATAAGTAATTTAGTTCATAGCAAATGAATTAAATACTGAATAAATAAAAGAAAGCGTCATCCCAATTACAAAAATTGAAATTAAAGGAGAATAGTAATACACCACCCTTCTCGCCCTTCAAATTTGAAATCTTCGTGAAATTATTATTCTTCTTCGTTCCACCAAGCTCTTGCTCTTCAATTCCGTTCTCCATGTGTGTCTCGATGCCCTCTCTATTTTTCCAACACTCAACATAAGAGTAGCCTCAACTAAGCTCCATACATCAATCCTAATCCAACTCTAACTCATCACCTCCAAAGTTTTAAAGGAAATCCAACTCCTTTTCACTATCAACAAGCATTAGCTAAAGACTCCCACAAAATGATCTAACAACCATCCCAGAATCCTAGTATGATCACATTACATAAAGAATTAAAAGCTCCCCACAATACCCAACTTCCAGCACAAAATTACATTTCGCCCAACAAAAATACCGACGCAGTCCGCGCTACACGTCTACATAACACTCACCGACAGCGCGGCCCGCGCTGCCACCCCAGGAGATTTTCACGATCTAGCGCACCCTGCGCTACTCGTCTATACATCACAGCGCGGTCCGCGCTATGTAGTCAGGAACTCCAGAATTACTTGAAATCACCTTCTATTTGTAATATTTTGATAGGCACATGGATTATCCTACAACAAGCAAACAACCCATCAAAAGTAACATGAAATTACCAAAAAACTAACAATATATCAAGTTAAATGAACATAAATCATAGTTTAAAAACCTACTCATCAGTACTATTTCAACAACCATAATTTATACCGTTGATCGCAACATTGGATCACACGGATTGAAATAGATTTCCCCCTGCAGCTACAAGCTGTAGCGACATGAGAAATTACTCATTTGCCCCTCATTTGGTCATGTGCTACACTGTCTACCGCTATAATTTATGGCGGTAGTTTAGTTAACTAATAAATTAGAATGGCTCAATGGTAGCAAATGGCCCAATAACTCAAAGGTCTTAGGTTCGAAACCTAGTTGTGATATTTTTGCTTCTTATATTATATTTTTTGTGTATTATATAAATTCTATTACCATATATATATATATATATATATATATATATATATATAAACAAATATTCATATAAATATTTATAAATTTATCTCTAAATATTCATATAAATTTATCTTTAAAATTTATAAACAAATATTTATTTATAAATTTATAAATATTTTATCTAAAATTTATAAAATTTAGATATGAATATTTTTTATAAATATATATATATATATATATATATATAATATTTCTCATTTTCACTAGCATTATCCTTTAGAAAATCTTTATGTATCAATTTGAACTAATCCATTAACACAGATGCTATTAACGTGCTACTCGTATTATACTAGTTTCAAAGCAGAACAAGATCCAAATCGTAACAGAAACTACATCAAGGTTCTCCTACTTTGTAATGTACTTGTCTACATAATTTGAATCACATCATTGGCCAAGAATCAACATAACCGATCTAATAACTGGATTCATGCAAACTATATATAATTTTTTTTATTTAAATATATATATATATATATATATATATATATATATATTAGATAATAACATGAATACGATAATTATAACGACTAAAGAACTTATAAACTAAACGCACTAACATGATTCGCAGAAAACATACTCCCCCAAACTTAAATCAAGTAATGACCTCATTACGACTAAATAATTCAAATAAAAGAATGAGGCCTTCCCTGAGAACGAGTCACTGCTCGTCGTCGTCCGATGGAGGATATGCAAGCAAGTTAGGAGGAATGGGCATTACTGGAGGTGCAGTTGGATTGCAGCAGGAAAACACATTAGCAAGCGTGTTGAATGCATTTGCATTGTACTGATGCATTAGAACTTGACGTTGGGTCAACCACAGAAATTAATTCCTAGAAGCCCTAGGTGGTGGCCCCTGCCTTGGTTCCGCTCTAACTGGGGGTGAGGGTTGTCGAATCATAATATAGCCTTCTCCACGTGGATGTGATCTCGCCCCATCCCATGCCTTATACCTCTCAATTGTGGCATGATCAATGATAGCCATCGGGTGTTGGATAGGCTCGGAAGGTTGCCACTGCACACCAGCTTTACGACACAAATCAGTGATTAAGAACCCATGCAGCAAACCTCCCGTAGTACTCCCTCTGAATACCCAGTCAATGGACTCTTGAATACACTCCCCCACATCGACGTTGTAGAACGCAATGGAGTTGTTCACACGAAAATGATGATAAACAATCCCATACAATAACTGAGCCCGTGCCTTAGTGACATCATTCTGGTGGCGAGTGGGCATTAAACGGGCACACATAAATGCATACCAAGCTTTTCCATATCGACTAAGTGCAGAGTGGGGAAAACTTATCTTTTTATTTGTCCCGGCTTGAATTACCCATTAAGTACCCGGTTTGCATAATCTAACAATCAATTCATCTAACTCGGGCAACCCATCTTCATATTGGTCATCTTGTGGTGCCTCTAACCCAAAATACTCATTGATAGCATCGGTATGAAACGCCACCGGTTTACCCCGAACCATGACTAGGTGATTGACATGTTCCATTGCATTTGCATAAAAATCTTTCACAATGTTGATTGCCGCTGGAAGTGGTTGTTCGACTAACTGAAACCAATTACGCTCAACAATATGCAAAGCCATGTCGCCATCCAAATTAGCATCCGGCTTTAATCCACGTTCAAACACCAAAGTTTTCTTGTCAATGGTGGACTTGAACCGTTCAGTGGCCCTCTCACTAACAAACCTAGTGTGATCATATTGAGGCCTAGCAGTGGAGGAGGATGGGCGTTGTCTTTTATGGGAAGACACGGTGGTTCTTTGGGTGAGTAGGTTCAAAGTTTGGTTCAGGATTTATATCGAATAGTTGACGAGCGGACTAAGTTTTCCCCTAAAATAGCTTACTTGGTGTAATCTTGCTAGCCAAATTATGAAAACAAACGCCCAATATCAAAGTTGTTCTACTTATTTGCTATTAAGAATAGAGAAGAAGATCGAGCAAGAAGTGAGTTGTGCGTTCCTTGAATTAATTGTGTTTCCCTCTTTGTAATTGTGTCCCCAATTGATAGAATTTTGGTGTAAGGAATGAATTAGATATATGATTAGATTGTAGTGTGTATAGTGGATATGAATTGGTGGAGTGTAATTGTAGTTCATATAGGGGATGGAAAACCGACGTGGGTTGGGAGATGGAAGGTGAGTGGGTTTCAATGGAATAGAAGTTGAAAAGGGGAAGGAGTGATGGGGTATTGGCATTAGTGTTGGAGTTATGGAGTGATGAAGTGATGAAGTTATGGAGTTTTGGAAGTTGAAATGGTTTAGGAGAGGTGGATGAAGTTAATTTGATGAAGGAGAGGCAAAGTGGGGGTTATGGCTGAGGACACGTCAATTAAAGTAAGTAGCGGCCCGCATTGTGGCGGTCGAAGATAAGCAAGCCCACACAACGTGTCGATATTGGATAGCTCGGTCCGTGCTTTGAGGGGTTGACGGTTAGGTGAACAATAGCGCACCCCGCGTTGTGTATGACACGCCCAAATACTGTGACATCGGCAAAAAGTAAATGTGGTCTCACGCTGCATGGAATGATGGAATGGACTTGTCCTTTCCAGTAGTAGGCTGTGCCTTAGACAAACGGTAGCGGCCCGTGGCTGTGGGTCGATGACCTCTTAGCTCTATTTTTCTCCTTCAACTTGCGAATCATTCAGAAAAGACGTCAAAAATTCTTTAAAAGTTGCATAATTAATAGGTTATAACTACAATATAAAGAAAAATTAAAAGAGAAAGAGTTTAGAACTTGGGTTGCCTCCCAAGTAGCGCTAGGTTTAACATCGTAAGCCCGACGGTGCCTTTTATATTACTGGGCATCGGTGAGGGTAATGTTGACGGCATCCCAGTTCGAGTTTCCACCCCAGTAATGCTTTATTCGTTGACCATTGACCTTGAACGTCTCCAATGGATTTCGACTGTAGAGTTCGATTGCGCCATGTGGGAACACTATTTTTATTGTGAATGGTCCCGACCACCTTGACTTAAGCTTTCCTGGGAACAACCTCAATCGTGAGTTGAACAACAGTACTGATTGCCCCGGCTCGAAAGTTCGGTGCATGATTTTCTTGTCGTGCCATTTCTTGACATTCTCCTTGTATAGGTTAGCGTTCTCGTATGCCTGAAATCAGAATTCATCGAGCTCGTTTAGTTGTAGTAGCCTCTTTTCCCCCACAACTGCTTGATCGAAGTTCAGTTTCTAAATGGCCCAGTAGGCCTTATGTTGTAGCTCGACTGGTAGGTGACAAGCCTTTTCGTACAGTAGTTGAAATGGTGACATCCCGATCGGTGTCTTATATACAGTCCGGTATGCCTATAATGCATTATCCAACCGGAGCGACCAATCTTTTTGATTCGGGTTCACCACTTTTTCCATAATTTTCTTGACTTCTCTGTTTGAAACCTCAGCCTACCCACTGGTTTGAGGATGATATTTTGCTAGAAATTTCTGAGCCAGGTCCTCCCATGTCGTTATCGAACCCGCTGGTAGAGAGTGTAACCAACTCTTCGCCTTATCCCGCAGATTGAATGGGAACATGCGAAGTCTAATTGCCTCATCCGAAACCCCATTGTACTTGAAGGTGTCTCAGATTTCCAGAAAACTGATCAAATGCTCGTTAGGATCGTCATTTGCCATTCCCCCAAACTGAACTGAATTTTGGATCATTTGAATCGTCCCAGGCTTAATCTCGAAAATATTCGCAGCTATTGCAGGCCTGGTGATACTTGACTGCAGCTCAGTCACCTTAGGTGTTGCAAAATCCCTCAATGCTTTTTTGTCTTCGGTAGCCATTTCTTCTTCCTTATCAGAGTTTTCGAATTCGTCCCTTGTCTCCTTGATCCACTTACTTAACCTCTAAAACGTTCTCTCAATGTCGTCCTCAAAAGGAAGCAAGTCTGGATTTTTTGATCGAGTTTGCATAAACCAACTTCAAAAACATGAAATAAGAAGAACAAAACAAAAACAAAAAGTGTTTAAGTAAAACTGGACTAATTAAACTGATATTGCAAAATAATAAAATCTATATTAGAGTCCCCGGCAACGGCGCCAAAAAATTATTGGGTAAAATCTAGTTACGCACAACACACAAGTATACGTGGTCAACAAGTAATATACTAGCAAGTAGAGTATCGTTCCCTCGGAGATTTAGCAAGAAATTAACCTCACAATTACCAAACTTCTATTAATCCTAATTTTATTAAGCTAATCAATTTCCAGTTTATAGCGAAAATATTAAAACTATTAATAATCAAATAAATACCAACAAACCCTGAAACTGAATTTTCAAACAAATATTAGAGAATTAGGCTTACAACTTCACTCTAAGCATCCCTCTGATTTGTATTCCCTTATTCCAGTTTAATTCACTATCCCAGTTTATTAATCAAGAACACATAAGTAGTATTAACCATCTCTCGATGTATTAACACTATATTAACCAAAATCCACAATTAAGATAGAATTAAGTTAAACACCATAATTAACTAACTCACTATATCTCTATGTGAATTATAATTAAAGAAGATTAAAGTTCAAGTTCTCTTATGATTACATGCGACGTCAAGCATATCTCTACCCTAACATACATCAAGATTCTGTTCATTCACATAAATCAAGAACACATGCTATATTAACTAAGTCTAGATTCATATTTCATCTCTCGAATTCATACAAATCCACATAAAATTGTTATTGATCAGGCAATTCATAAATTCAAGCTCAAATTAATATAGATAAACTGCATAATAGCTTTATTAAACTGAAAACTGAGGTTACATAATCATCGTTCCACTTAAAGATCCATTATAAGCCTAATAAGTAATTTAGTTCATAGCTAATGAATTAAATACTGAATAAATAAAAGAAAGCGTCATCCCAATTATAAAAATTGAAATTAAAGGAGAATAGTAATACACCACCCTTCTCGCCCTTCAAATTTGAAATCTTCGTGAAATTATTCTTCTTCTTCGTTCCTCCAAGCTCTTGCTCTTCAATTTCGTTCTCCAAGTGTGTCTCGATGCCCTCTCTATTTTTCCAACACTCAGCATAAGAGTAGCCTCAACTCAGCTCCATACATCAATCCTAATCTAACTCTAACTCATCACCTCCAAAGTTTTAAAGGAAATCCAACTCCTTTTCACTATCAACAACCATTAGCCAAAGACTCCCACAAAATGATCTAACAACCATTCCACAATCCTAGTATGATCACATTACATAAAGAATTAAAAGCTCCCCACAATACCCAACTTCCAGCACAAAATTTCATTTCGCCCAACAAAAATACCGACGTAGCGTGCCATGCTACATAACACTAATAAACAAGGGCGGCCGCCACCACCCCCGTGAGATTTTCACGATCTAGCGCGCCCCGCGCTACTCCTCTATACATCATAGCGCGGTCCGCGCTATGTAGTCAGAAACTCCAGAATTGCTTGAAATCTCCTTCCATTTGTAACATTTTGACAAGCACATGGATTATTCTACAACAAGCAAACAACCCATCAAAGTAACATGAAATTACCAAAAAACTAACAATATATCAAGTTAAACGAACATAAATCATAGTTTAAAAACCTACTTGTAAGACCCCAACTTTTATGAATAAAGATTAATTTTTCTCGAAATATATTTTTGAATATTATGGTGTGGATTTGATATAATGTTATAGTTGTGGGTGTTATTTGCAAATTTTACAAAGTAAGCAAGTGGTTATATAATATTCGATTGGTCGGAGAATATTCTTTTTAATAGGGAATATTCGTACGACGGCACAATCATTGGTGGAACCCACAACGGAAGTATTGTCGTAGTTAGAAAACGACAAAATTATCTTTTTATAAAAATAACGGCGAAAGTTTTACCGTTAAACTGTTGAACTACCCGGTAGTAAAAGTACAGTAATACACGTGGTTGCATAGTAGCACACGGTATTGATTATTGATACTGACGTGAGAAGTCACTCAGTTATACTCAATTATTACTACAGTAATTGTTGCATCATATCTCTAATATTATTGATTCAATTATTGTCACAGTATCATCTGCATAATATCTTATATTTTTAAATCAATAATTGAGACGAAAACGTTATTCATATTATTATTTGTAATATTTACAATGTCTAGAAAGTTCTGTCAAGGAGAGGTTTGGTCACCTAATTGCGCGCCAATAAGGAGAAATCCTTATCGAAAAGCCTTTTCTTTCCTGGGAATGATCTGGTTGTTAAATATTGTGAGTTATAATATTAATGATGAATAAGTTCGTGTTGATTAAAGATGAAATTGATATTTCCATTGTGTTTGGATTATTAGTGTTAGTGAAAATCGGCATCTATTTCGATAATTATTGATGTCTGGAGGTTATATTGACCAATTGGGTAATTAATCGGATAAATGAGCAATTAAATGCTATTCTTTCACATGTTTATAACTATTTGTTCACATGTGTGTACTATTGAATCACATTCATGTACTATTAGGGGAGGTGGTGCAAGATTGATAATAATTGCATGACTAAGTTAAAAACGGAGGTATAGTTGACGTCACTATACTGTAATTAGTTTTTCACATGATTATACTATTAAGTCACATGTGAACTATTAATTCACATTATTTACTATTAGGGGAGGTTGTGCAAGTTTTATAATACTTGCAGGACTAAATTAAAAATGTTGAAAAAGAGGAAGGTATTATACTGTAATATTTTGAGTCCCAAAACGTGCAATTATCGAAAGTATTTTTTCCTATAAATAGAAGCTCATTCTTCTTTCATTTCTCACCAACTCACTAAAGTTATAGAGCAATTATAATAGAGAGAAATTATAGAGAGAAAGAAGAAGAGAAGTTTGCTACCTCTTTATTCTAGTATCCAGTATTCTTCTAAGGTAAGGGGTATTATTCTTTCGTATTCATGAAGAGAGTTATTTTCTTTCAATATTCGTAAGAGCTGTTATTCCATTCTTTATTATTATGTTGGAATAACTTTGGCTATGCCAAATCTGCATACATAGTGAAATTCTTACATTATTCCATTCTTTATTATTACATTGGAATAACATGCATTCGGTCTATCGCATGCACGGTGAATTCTCGCTTTTTATTCCATTCTTTATAATTACATTGGAATGTCCTCATGCATGCGGATTACGCATGACACAGTTCCATTCTTTATTATTACATTTGGAATATCACATGCATGCGTATTACGCATGACACAGTTCCATTATTTATTATTACATTGGAATATCACATGCATGCGGTCTATCGCATGCTCGGTGAATTCTTACATTATTCCATTCTTTATTATTCAGTTGGAATAACTTTGTCTATGTTGATTACTGCATGCATGGTGAATGATCCTTCGATTCATTTCTTATTAAATTATGGAAATGATGCATCTCGTGGATTACTGCATGACGAGGAAAAAAATCCATTTACAGTTTGATATATTCTATTATACTCAGTTGGTTAAAGTTTTGGCTTCTATACTCCATGAAATTAGTAGAATATCCTGGATATTTGCGCTTCATCCAGTATCTTTTCATGGAAATATTCTTCTAAGCATTCTTGAATTTTACTCCACAAAACAGTATCATGTTGACAATTTGGACGTTATTAATTTCTAGATGAATTAAATTATAAATCTTTAAAAATCTATCATTGAACTTGTTTTATTGAATTCTTATATCATTGTCATCATCCTCATGATTATATTATGTTGAAAGTCATCTGTGGCCTATAGAGCATAGATGGACTTGGTATGATTATGACCAGGAATTATTCGGTATAATCATGACCGTAATGTTACAAATGATGTGATAAAAGTCCTCATTGGCCCGTAGTGCATTGATGGACAGTTGTTGGCATGATCATGACCATTGATGAATACACGAATATCCTTGGCCCGTAGTGCATGGATAATTTGTGGTCGTGATACTAATGAATATCATTGGTCGTAGTGCAGGGATGATGTGGTTTATTTATTAAGCCGAGTCTCAGCGATAAAAGTGATGAAAAACCTTTTAAATCATAGAAGATAGTAGATTTTATTCTCTTCTTGACTCTTCTAATGGATTGCTTGTTCCGCTGCAGATAAACTTGATGTTTATTATATTTTATCAGTTTAACACTGTTTAAGGCTAACGATAAATTATTCTGCATTATTTTAGTCATAATATTTCTTCTTGAGCTAGTTGAGCTCACCCTTTCTTTCACCGTTCTTCTCTTGAGAAAATGAACGTGGCGGGACTAGCCAGGAGCGGAGTGATGGTCCGATGATAGAATTAATAGTCCTCACTATTACATTAAATAGTGTGAAAATAAATGTAATGAGGACTCCATTGAGTGTGGATATTGTCTAGATGACAATATTCTTATTAAAACTCTTAGATTATGTTTTGTCGTATTTTACGATTTGTTGTATAATTAAGTTGTATTTGAATTTTGTACCATGTATTTGGCGACTTAAGATGGGTGATGTATACCTATTTTGGGGCGTCCACGGTTGGTATCAAAGCTTAGGAAATGATCCTGGCTAAGATGTGAGACTAGAACTAGGAGGGAGAGCGGGGAATTCCTTGTGAGTATAACCTACCTAAGTTTATTTGGTATTTAATTGGTCAATCGTAGTATAGGGATAATATGTTGCATGTCAATTAACCCTTGTTTTGTGGCGATGTTGAAAATGACATCCGAGAATGTTGAGAATAGCAATGGAGCACAGGAAACCGTTGAGTCTCCACAGATCAATAATCAGGATAATGTGCATCAGGAAGGCGACAATCCTCATGCAAAAAACAGCGTTGACCAAATGATGAATGATGGAATGTTCAGAGGCTTTATGCAATTCATGCAACATTAGGCGAGAGCGGCTCCTGTTCAAAATGCAGGTGGAAACACTGGCAACTCTCGGATGGTCACCGCTAAATAGTTCAAGGAGCTGGGACCACCGGAGTTTATTGGAGAGCCAAAACCACTTAAGGCGGAAGCATGGATAAAGCAGATCACCAAGATATTTGATTTCTTGGGATGCTCCGAGGAGCAAAAGGTTCCCTTTGCCACCTTTATGTTGCGAGGAGAGGCAGATTACTGGTGGGAGTCGGCAAAGCGTACTCAACCTACCGCACTGAAGATGTCTTGGGAGAAGTTCCAAGAACTATTCAACGACAAGTACTTTCCCGAAAGTATTCGTCACATGAAAGAGGTAGAGTTCATCAAGTTGGAGCAGAACTATATGACCGTGTCGCAGTATGAAGCTAAGTTTGCCGAGTTATCCCGGTTTGTGTCTCGCTTGGGTGATAATGAGGAGAGAATAACGCGGATGTTTCTAAGAGGTTTGAAACCTGATATACGTCAGTATCTAATCTCTCATAAACTGTGTTTGTTTTCAGATATTGTAAATAGGGCTCAGTTATTGGAGAGCGATAACGAGTCAACCCAACCATGAGAAAGCAACCAGCAAAATGATAATACCAGTGGTAGCAGTCATCGAAGCGGTGACAACAAACGTGGAGGGAATCAACATGCCAGAAATGGTAACCACTTCGATGCTAATCATGGTTAAGAAAATAAGAATGGACATTTCAAGAAGACAAGATTCAACATTGATGGAAAGACGCCAGCATCAGCACCCGTTGTTAAGGAAGGAGAACGACCGCCAATCATATGTTTCAAATACGGAGGGGAGGGACATATCAGTCCAAACTGTGTGCAGCAGTCCAAAATATGTTACAATTGTGGAAGAGAATGTCACCTAGCTCGATTTTATCGTTCAGGGAAGGCAAGTTCAGCTGGGATGGAGGCAAATCCACATAAAATTGTTATTGATCAGGCAATTCATAAATTCAAGCTCAAATTAATATAGATAAACTGCATAATAGCTTTATTAAACTGAAAACTGAGGTTACATAATCATCGTTCCACTTAAAGATCCATTATAAGCCTAATAAGTAATTTAGTTCATAGCTAATGAATTAAATACTGAATAAATAAAAGAAAGCGTCATCCCAATTATAAAAATTGAAATTAAAGGAGAATAGTAATACACCACCCTTCTCGCCCTTCAAATTTGAAATCTTCGTGAAATTATTCTTCTTCTTCGTTCCTCCAAGCTCTTGCTCTTCAATTCCGTTCTCCAAGTGTGTCTCAGAAAAGTCAAAACCAGTAGTTCAAGGGAGAGCATTTGTTGTGACCTCCCAGAAAACAAGGAACCCGAACGAGGTCATCACGGGTAAGCTTATCATAAATTCTAGGGAAGCCTATAACTTATTTGATACCAGTTCTACCCATTCTTTTATTTCTCCTACTTACGCTCAACGTTTAAATTTGACTCCGGAGAAATTAGACTTTGACTTATCTATGGAAACTCCGTTGGGAGAAACCTTCATTACATCCACTGTTTATAGGTCTTGTTTGGTTCAAATCGGTACCCTCACATTACCTGTTGATCTTATTTCATTGAAAATACTTGTATTTGACGTAATTCTAGGAATTGATTGGTTAACTACTCATCGTGCAAAAATTGATTGTTTTTGTAAGGTTGTTAGCTTTCATATTCCTAATCAACCTATTATGCGAATTCAAGCGACCAAGCCATTAAAATCAATCACGGTCATCTCAAGCCATAAATCTATTCATTTATTGAAAAATGGATGTCAAGCTATCTTAGCTCATGTCACGGATTTAAACAAAAATACGTCAGTTTTGAATGATATTTCTTGTAAGACCCCGAATTTTATGAAATAAAAGTATTCAATTTTTCTTATAATTACAATTCAGTAAATGATTAAATTGATAAATGTTTAAAGTTAAGGGTGAGATATGAATTTTTTTCAAAATACGCAAGTGGTTATAAAATATTCAATTGTCGG
Source organism: Panax ginseng (assembly GCA_020205605.1). NCBI lineage: Eukaryota > Viridiplantae > Streptophyta > Magnoliopsida > Apiales > Araliaceae > Panax > Panax ginseng. The sequence goes on from CM035138.1 coordinate 102,022,613, forward strand.
GGAATATTCGTTTGGTCGTGGAATATTCTTTATGTCGGAGAATATTCATATGATGGCGCAGCCATTGGTGGGCCCCATAATGAATAACTGTCGGATGAAGAAAACGACAAAATTTGAGTTTTTACAAATAACGGCGTAGTTGTTACCATTAACACTGTTGGAATACCCGGTGGTTAAAAATACGATGTCTGGCGTTATTGCGATGAAGCACCTGTATTACACAGTATTTTTGAATTATTGATTCTTACGTGAGAAGGCACTACTCAATAATTATTACTGAGAATTCTTGCTCAATATTTTATTTTATTGATTCAATAATTGTCTGCGTTAATATTTTATATTATTGTTGTTTCAATAATTGTCACTGCACAATATCTCCATTATCAGATCAATAATTCATATTATTTGAATAATATTATTAGATAGCATTGTTGGCAATGTCTAAAAAGATCTGTCAATGAGAGGTTTGGTCACCTAATTATGGCCATGATGAAAGAGAAATCCTTATTGAAAGCCCCTCTTTTAAGGGAACCTTTTGCACAGTTCATTATTGTGATTCTCAGTAATATTATTTGTGAATAATTAATTATTAATTTATATGATAAGAAAATATTTATTTTATGTGGATATAAATGATGGATATATTTATTTAGAGAGTTCGATTTCAGGCAGAATGGACATAAAATTCGTATTTTTCTGATAACCGGGCTATTTTCTATGAATTGTTGAAGTTTCGAAAAATAAAATGATTTTTATTAAATTATGGGTGGGAACCACTTGTGTTGAATACACATGGGCTGCTGGAAATTTGTTCAATGGTGGCTGGTCTAAATTCCAACTTAGCACATGCGTAGAATTTTGAATAAGAAATAATATATTTTATTATTTTAGTCTCCTATGGCGTTCTAACATTTTCCTATAAATAGGTGCTTATGTTAGAATTGAAAATCACACCAGAAACATAAGTTTTCTCTCTCTATATTATCAAGCATATTTTTGTTAGTATTTAGATATCTTGAGTGTTGTTATACGACATAAGTTTGTTCAGCATTATATCCGATATTCAAGTCAGAAATACTGCTCTTTTGAGGTAAGAGATTTTAAGGGTTATTATGTTTTCCAGTTCGTACTTCTTTCGACCTTCAGAAAATTCTGGAAAAATTTGAAATGATATTTTGATGAGTTTTATTGATTGTGTCCAAAAATGGTGATTTTTGGATTTATAGATTAAGAGTTATGAATTTTATGAGAAAAAACTATTTTAAAAGTGGTTAACTCTAAAATTGATAAAATTTTTATTGGAAGTATATCTATATAATATCAGTGTACTCTGTAAATTTCGGAATTTTTGGATAAAAGTACAATTTATGATAAATGTCTAAATATTCGGCGGTTTTGGCCATATGAAAATAATAAATAAATTTTAAAAATTAAAGAGAAAATATATATTCAATATGAGACTATATTCGCTAAATCCAAGAAAAGAAATATTTTTGGGCCCGATTTGGTATTTTTATGAAAATGGACTAGTTATGAGTAAATGAATTAAATATGTTATGTGAAGTAAGAAAATTGGAAAATAGGATTTTATGGCTTGAGAATCCTATATGAGGTATATGCAGATTTTTGATGAGGGTTTTGGTTATTTGGTGATTAAATCTTATGAGTTTGGCATTTTAAGATGATTAAATGCATTATTTAGTAAAGTGTAAATAATTAAAATAAATTGTTTATAAGTTTAAGAAATGTTATTTCAATATCATTATACCAAAATATTGGTATGGATTTTATTGTGGAATTTTAACCTTTTTATGTCGGGTTTACTATTCATGAGTTACTATTCACAAGTTACTATTCATGACAAAATTGGTTTTTTTTCTAACCAAATTATAGTTGATTTATATGAATATTACTCTTGAGATTAAATCTAGATGTTTTGATTATATTGATTTTACTATTATATATAACATTTTTATAACCCTAATGATGATATTTCTCTTTGACTTGAGTGTAAAGATGGGTAGATTTTTAGTATGATCGTTACTATGGGTTCCCTTTGGCCAGTAGTGCAAAGTTGAATTGTTGACTGGTATGATCATGACCATTGAATTTATAATTGAATATCTTTAGCTTAAGTGCAAAGGTGAAATAATCAACATGGTTATAATTATTGTTTATATAAATTCTGAAATGATTATATATTTCTTTGAGATATTAATATATTTGGCATGTAGTGCAAATATGAACTATTGAGGAATATCTTTGGTCTGTAGTGCAAAGATGAATTGTTGATGAATATCTTTGGCCCGTAGTGCAAAGATGACATGTTGTTGAATATCTTTGGCCAGTAGTGCAAAGATGAACTGTTGACGAATATCTTTGGCCGTAGTGCAAAAGATGAAGTTATTAGTATTATTATGAGCGAAAATGTGATTTGGTGTAACCATGATCTTTGATGTTTCGTAAAGATAGGTGATGAAAATTATCTTCGCCCACGGGATGAGAAGAGAATTTAGAACTACAATTATGATTATGAGTTATTCATATGATTGTGGACCGTAATTGTTGATTGATGTTACGAGGATAAAATATTGTTGGTGGATTTTTAACATAGAGAAGATAATAGACTTTATAGTCTATTTGACTCTTCTAATGGATTGCTTTCGTTCATTGCAACTATGGTTGAAATTTTTTATCATCTACCATATGTTCTAAATCTACGATTTATTATTGATGAAGGCTATTGATAATTTAATTATCTTTAGTCATGATATTCTTTTTCGAGCTAGTTGTGCTCACCCTTTTGCTTCACAATTCTTTCGTAATAAGAGAGTGTGGGTCGAAGGGGGTAACATGGGAATAGAATCAATTGGTCATCATTTAGTAGTTATATTTGGTGAATCAACTAGGGTGAGGCGAGCCCAACGTTGGAAGGGTGTTTTGCCACTGTCATACAAGATGTCTAATGACATACAACCTGGTGTCATCATAAGACAAGATTGTGCTCATCCAATTTCCGAGTATATTTACGAGCACTACCTATATAATCTTGGTGTTTGTTTGAAGTATAATTCTCAGTTAAAGACAGTGGAGATAATGATATGTCAAGAAAAGACTCACCATTGGGAAGAATATGATAGTAATCTTCTCGTTTTTCTTTGGGGTCTATTGGGTCAACCAAGGATAATTCTGTGGCCATATGATATCTATCATAACCTAGAAGCATGGCCTCCCATGTACGAAGGTTTCCTTGAGCACTTCCCAAAGATTCTAATTTCTAAAACAGTTTTTGACTATACCTTTATGTAAGGTGTCATTGTGACGTGTTATCCAAGGTTGGGATGAGAGTTATAGTTGGTATATATTTGTATCCAAACTCACAGCATATGTGTTGTTGTATTTTGCACGACAATTGTTGTAATAAAATTATAGTTGTTTTCTGTACCATGTATTTGGCGACTCAGAATAGGTTGGATGGAATGGACCTATTTTGGGGTTGTCACATTTCTATTGTTAATAAATTTCCTGACGTATTCCCCGAAGAACTTCCTGGCCTACCCCTAGAGCGTGAAATTGATTTTTGTATCGACCTTGAACCCGGTACAAAACCCATTTCCAAAGGCCCATATCGAATGGCTCCTATTGAACTTCAGGAGTTAAAGACCCAATTGCAGGAATTGTTAGACATTGGTTTCATTCGTCTTAGTACGTCTCCTTGGGGTGCTCCTGTTCTATTCGTGAAGAAGAAAGATGGAAGTGTGCGACTTTGTATTGATTATCGGGAGTTGAATCATGTCACCATCAAAAATAGGTACCCGTTGCCTTGAATTGATGACCTGTTTGACCAGTTGCAAGGAGAACAATTCTTTTCAAAGATCGATCTTCGTTCTGGATATCATCAGCTGAAGGTTAAAACTGAGAATATTCCAAAGACTGCCTTCAGAACTCGGTACGGGCATTATGAATTCTTAGTCATGTCTTTTGGATTAACTAATGCTCCTGCTGCCTTCATGGATATGATGAACCAAGTATTCAAAGAATATTTGGATCACTTTGTGGTCGTCTTTATTGATGACATCCTCATTTACTCCAAAAGTCGTGAAGATCATGAGCAACACTTAAGGCTGATACTCCAAAAGCTATGTGAGAACAAGCTTTATGCCAAGTTGAAGAAATGTGAGTTCTGGCTTGAGGAAGTTGCATTCCTTGGGCACGTGATATCAAATCATGGAATATCTGTTGACACGGTGAAGATTAAAGCAATTCAAAGCTGGGAGCAACCTAAATCAGTGACCAAAGTACGTAGCTTTCTCGGTTAGCTGGTTATTATCGGAGATTCGTGGAAGGATTTTCTCGAATAGCTACTCCATTAACTCTGTTGACTCGAAAAGATACAAAGTTCGGTTGGAGCGAGGAATGAGAGAAGAGTTTTCAAGAACTCAAGAGAAGACTCATTTCAGCACCTGTTCTGACAATACCATCTGGCTCGGAGGGATTTGTCATCTACAATGATGCTTCAGGCAAAGGGTTAGGATGTGTTCTCATGCAACATGGGAAAGTCATAGCCTATGCCTCACGACAACTCAAAGAATATGAGAGGAATTATCCTACTCATGATCTAGAGTTGGCAGCAGTCATTTTTGCGCTTAAGATTTGGAGGCATTACCTGTATGGAGAGAAGGTGGAGATCTATACGGATCATAAAAGCCTCAAATATTTCTTCACTCAAAAGGAACTCAACATGCGGCAATGACGATGGCTTGAGTTATTGAAAGATTATGATCATACCATCCAATGCCATACTGGAAAAGCGAACGTAGTAGCTGACGCATTGAGTAGAAGATCATATGCGGGCATGAATGCAATATTTTCAACGCAAAGGCCCATTTTGTATAACTTGGAAAGGATGGAAATAGAGTTAAAGACTCCAGGGACCCATGTGATGATGGCGAATATACGAGTGGAACCGACTTTAATCGATAAAGTTAAAGCTGCTCAAGCTACAGACCTGGAGCTGATGCGTATGAGGAAAGAAGGTGCAAGAAGGTGGTATTTCAGAAGCAAGAATCGATGAAGAAGGAATACTTCGAGTCAACTCCAGACTTTGTGTTCCTAATGATTTTGACTTGAAGTATAAAATCATGATGGAGGCGCACAACACACCGTTTGCAATCCATCCTGGGAGTACTAAAATGTATCATGATCTTCGACATACATTTTGATGGAGCAATATGAAGAGAGAGATAGAAGAGTTTATCTCAAGGTATCTAACTTGTCAATGAGTCAAGGCGGAGCATCAAGTGCCAAAAGGTCCATTGCAACCACTTGAAATTCCAGAATGGAAGTGGGAGCACATTACCATGGATTTCGTTACTGGTCTTCCCAAGGTTTCTCAAGTCATAGATGCGATTTGGGTCATTGTTGATAGATTGACCAAGTCTGCTCATTTCTTACCAATACGAGAAACTTATACACTTGAACATCTTGCTAGTATGTACAGAAACGAGATTGTAAGATTGCATGGTATTCCAGTATCCATAGTTTTTGATCGAGACCTAAGATTCACTTCAAGATTTTGGGTTAGTTTGCAAAAAGCTATGGGCACAGATTTAAGATTTAGTTCGGCATGTCATCCTCAAACGGACGGTAAGTTGGAGAGGACTATTCAAACTCTTCTTCAATTAAGACTCTGTGTCCTTGACTTCAAAGGAAGTTGGGACAAGTTCTTACCATTGGTGGAGTTTTCCTATAACAACAGTTATCAAGCAAGTATTGGCATGGCTCCATTTGAGGTGTTGTATGGAAGAAAGTGTTGTTTTCCAGTATGATGGGATGAGGTGGGTGAAACAACGTTGTTGGGACCGGATTTGGTACGTATGACTATAGAAAAGATTCAAATGATCCGACAACGTATAAAAACCTCACAAGATCGACAAAAGAGTTATGCTGATCTTCATCGAAAGGACGTAGAATTCGATGTTGAAGATCATGTGTTGTTACGTGTTGCTCCGTGGAAAGGAGTTACGAGATTTGGAAAGAGAGGAAAACTCAATCCTCGATTCATTGGCCCATTTTTAATCCTCGATCGAGTAGGAACTGTGGCCTATAGACTCGCCTTACCGCCAAGTATGTCTCGTGTTCATAACGATTTTCACATATTCATGTTACGTAAATATGTGAAAGACTCGAACCACATTATTGAGTTAGAACCGGACGAAATAGCGGAAGATTTAACGTATGAAGAGGTTCCTGTTAAAATCTTGGATACGAAGGAACATATTCTACGCTCCAAGGTTATACCTCAAGTCAAAGTTTTGTGGAGAAACCACGATGTTGAGAAAATGACCTGGGAGTTAGTATCTGAAATGAAATCAAGGTATCCTCACCTCTTCGATATACCAGGTACGCACCCTAATTTCGAGGACAAAATTTCATAAGAAGGGGAGGTTGTAACCCCAACTTTTATGAATAAAGATTAATTTTTCTCAAAATATATTTTTGAATATTATGGTGTGGATTTGATATAATGCTATAGTGGTGGGTATTATTTGCAAATTTTGCAAAGTAAGCAAGTGGATATATAATATTCGATTGGTCGGGGAATATTCGTTTTAACAGGGAATATTCGTACGACGGCACAATCATTGATGGAACCCACAACGAAAGTATTATCGTAGTTAGAAAATGACAAAATTATCTTCTTATAAAAATAACGGCAAAAGTTTTACTTAGTTAAACCGCTGAACTACCCGTAGTAAAAGTAATGATGTCTGGCGTGGTTGCATAGTAGCACTACGGAATTGATTATTGATGCTTACGTGAGAAGTCACTTAATTATACTCAATTATTGCTACAGTAATTGCTGCATCATATCTCTCATATTATTGACTCAATTATTGTCACAGTATCATCTGCATAATATCTTATATTATTAAATCAATAATTGAGACGACAAAGTTATTCATATTATTATTTGCAATATTGACAACGTCAGAAAAGTTCTGTCAAGGAGAGGTTTGGTCACCTAATTGCGCGCCAATAAGGAGAAATCCTTATCGGAAAGCCCCCTCTTTCCTGGGAATGATCTGGTTGTTAAATATTGTGAGTTATAATATTAATGATGAATAAGTTCGTGTTGATTAAAGATGAAATTGATATTTCCATTGTGTTTGGATTATTAGTGTTAGTGAAAATCGACATCTATTTCTATAATAATTGATGTCTGGAGGTTATATTGACCAATCGGGTAATTAATCGGATAAATGATGTAATGACTGAGAAATTCGGATCTTATTGTAAAATGATTTTATTAAATTAAATAATAATAAAATCATATTCCATGTGTTATCAAGATGGTTGTCATTGTATAACCTATTGATGTTAGAATATCGTAGTATTTGGACTATGTGGATGAATTAAAGTGTTTGAATTTCCAAGACGAAAATAAAAGTTTTCCGAGAAATTTTCCAAAAAACACTATTCATCGGTATTTGCTTGGGATATAATTTTGAGATTCCGAGAAATACGCAATGATGGAATAACAAGGTAAGATGGATTATGTAATAAAAATCTAGTTATGGAAAAAGTAATAATTAAACTTGTGGACTTAAATTATAAACGTTAAGTAAAGCGAAGTGTTAAAGAATAAGTAATAATTGTATGATCTCGGGTATTGTGCGGAATCTTTGAAAAGGAGTATAATATGAAGTATTATACGAGTTTGAATGAAGGATGAAATACCGTATATAAATTCTATAAGAATTAGAATACGAAAATAATACATCAACAATATGTATTAAGAAATGTTAATGGACTTGGATGATTGGTAAACAATTATATACAAGTCCAAGTGAATTAGAGAGAGAAGCCCAACTAATGAATTAATGAACCAATTAGTGTTTGTTAAAGTAATGCCCAAGGATTAATTAATGTAAGCTAAAGATGGAATCCATGAGTTGTATGATCCATGGGGCAAACCATATTAATATGGTTGAATGTGGTGACCAAGTAATGTAGTGACTAAGTAATGTGTGATGACCAAGATATGTGGTGACCAAGTGATGTGGTGACCAAGTTAGGAGTATTGACCAAGACTTTGAATTAATGGCCAAGTAAGAGATAAGAGATTGGCTAGCAAGTAATGAATAGTAGGGAGGTGGCTTAAGGAGGTGGGATGTTTTAAAGACCAAACTACCCTAACCTTGGAAAGTCTATAAATAGAAGAGCTTTGCTAGTTATTTGTTGGTTGAGCAAATAATCCAACACTTCTAAAGTGCTTAAGTGTTAGAGAGAATAAGTTAGCAATAAGTCATTTCCATAAACTAAGAAGAAGAAGCAAGCTATTTACCAAGACTACAAAAGAGTAAGACTTCTTCTCAATTATCTTCTATCTCTACCATGATAGGATGATAAGAAAAGTTGGATTAAGAAACATGAATGAGTAAGTAATGAACTTAAGCCAATTAAGTTGGTAATAATTCATTTAAGCTAGCATAAGTTATAAACTTATGTGAAAATAATATGAACTTGTAAGAAGTTTATTAAGAGAAATGATATGAATGTAAAAGAATTTATATGATCATATGTGTCATGTATACCTAAGTAAAGTTATATGTGAAGAGTATGTAAAGTATGATGATTAAGAAACCTTAATTGTCATAAGTCATGAATAATCAAATCTTAAGTAGTTTATAATTTGACAAGTTATAAGCTCATGAAGAATAAGTCAAAATCCAACAATGAATATAAGTTGTTGTATTAAGTATGTTAAAATGTTCACATGATGAATGGAAGTCATTTGTAATGTTGAACAAATCATAAGAAGAAAGAATTGCCGAAATTTGCACGATTGGACGATAATCGTCGAATACGTAAAATTCTCGGAATGGAAGTCAAATTTTATGTTTGATCATGAAACCATTGTTTTCCAATAGAGACAAGTCATAATTGGCATTTAAGAGTTGTGGACTCGAAAATGACCGGATTCCGACTTAGAACGAAGAAACGAGCGTTGAATGTTCACAAACGTTTATCGTTTACGTTAAAAATGAACTAATAGGTGAATTTTTAGCAAACGAAGTCAATTAGATAAAATTATTGAATGGTCATGTAGAGTACGTAATTTATGAATCGTAGGCTTTTGAACGAGACAATTCGAACTTATAACGAAGAAGTTATGCGTCCGGGAAGTTCACAAAATTTCAAAACTGAAATTGATATTCGGTGCCAGAGTTGGTTGCCATGGCTGCCAACCCAAGGCAAAAGACCCATGCCACGGCGCGCGAAAGAATCGAAGCCTCTGCGCAAGAGTTTGCCGTAGCGCAAACCTTAGTTTAATAAGTGGCGCCGCAGCGCCATGAACAGTGACAAAATCCTCTGGAGTGTGGCACCGCAACGTCGTCCATTAAGTAAGGACTCATGTATTGGCCGCCAAGTCCGGACAATGGCTTTAAGAGCTCATGCCAGCGATGATGCGAGATGTAAGTATAAAATTGGCGCCCATGACCCTCTCGAACAAAGATAGTAATGAAGGTTTCTAAGTACAAAGAAAAGAAAACCTAAATGGATTCAAAGTAAACATAACTTAAGGAAGGTAAGATAACATTGTTTAAACTTTGTTAAACCTTAAGGAATGTAATGTAAAGGTTGAGATAACCTAGTAAAATATAATGCAAGCATAATGACAAACCGAAACAAATAGTAAATGAATCTAATACACAATTAGATTGAAATGAAGGGTATGATATAGTCATATACATACTGGATTATATGTGACCTAATCTAAGGCATTATGTGATCATGTACTGTAGAGACTTGAACGACTTGAACATAAAGTTAAAATACCGTAGCAGACGCTAAAGGCAGGTATTCTAACTCTTGTCTCAGTTCAATCTGAACAAGTTTTTGAGGTTCATGTATTCTTTCGCATGAATTGAGGTATGTTGAAGTTGAAGCCAATTCCTTGGGCTAGACTTGATGAATTTATAATTTATTCATGTATTATCAAATGTTGCTATCTTTTGTCAACTACTTGATATGGTTTTCAAAAGAAGACTGAAATGTTAAACACATATTTTGTCGGTAAAACGACAGGCACGTGAGGTTGCCAAATGCTTAAACGTGCATACGTTTAATGGATGTAGTGTTGATCAATATAGAGTACAATAAATGATCACCTAGAAGTGCTCGTAAGTGATATCTCCGACTTCTGGACTTGCTTCCTGGTTGTCCTTTTCAATAAATAATTAATACTCCAGGTCTTTGATCGGAGTGAATGTTTTACTAAATACGGTTGTTATTGTAAAACATTTTGAAAGAAAAGATGAAGTGCTATTTTGAATTATCAATAGTACTTCATAACTATTGTTTAGTTATCGAAGATATACGATTTGTATGTGTCAAGCATGTTGTTATTAAATTTTTATACTGAGATTTTCTGGAATTTTCAGAAATAGTTTTGCATGAGTTTCTGACAAGAGTTTGACCGTATGATTTATGTTGATCCTGTTGATGATACACTGATTTATTGTTTTAGTCTTGTTCCTTGACATACGGACTACAACTATAAACCATTAGATCACTTGAAGCATGAACATAACCTAGATTAATATGACCTGAAAAGTGCTGGAGACGAATGCTTTGGGTTTTACGGAAAACCCGAAACCTTTGACATGAATTTTGAAAGGCTGAATTTAATTGTTTGTTTGTTGTATGACCATGATTCTGATTGTATATTGTAGAATTACATTTCCACTACACGATCAGTGTCTAACTTATCCCAGAACATGAATAGATTGAAAATTACAGGCAGTCAAACGAGCCACCTTGAACTCGGGTCTGACAGTGTTCTTGAGCTCAAGAACTCCTAAGACTACAGAATGTGTCGTTAAAGGCCTATAGCGACGGTTTATTTAATTTTATTTTCCTAAATTTTGGAAAATGATTAATAAATAGATAAAAATGTTTTTTTAATTATTAAAAAACATAATAAATTATGAAAAATTATTTTAAAGCTTGAAAAATAGTTTTTAATTATTTTGATTATATTTCAAAAATATTTAGTATTTTTGGAATACAAGAGGTATTTATTTATTTAATTATTATATTAAAAAATTATTTAAAAATGGTTTAATTCATGAAAAATTATATTATGGTGTTAGAAAATATTTTAAGTTGTTTTTTATGACTTTTAATATTTTGTGATGAATTTTATTAATAATTTAATATTAATGGTAATTAGTTTATTTAATATATATATTAAATAAATTATGGAAAAATAAATTAATGCTTTATAAATCATATAAAAATGATTTAAGTGTTATAAAAATATTTTTTAAGTTATAAAATATAACTTTTGATATTTTGTCATGAAAATAGTAATATTTTAATATTAATAGCAATTATCGGATAATGAATTTAATTGTTTAAAAATCATATAATTATGATTTTAAGTTATTAAAAATACTTTGATATATTATAATATTAAGTGATGATTTTCATTAATATTTGATATTAAATAAATATTAATGATAAATGAATTATATGGTATTTAATTTATTTAAATACGTTATTAATGATTGAAAATACACGATAAATGATAATAATTATCTGAAAATTATTATAAGTCTATAAAAATTATTTTGACTGCTTAGAAAATTATCTAAGATACTGTTAAGTGTTTAATGCAGAGTTTAATTGAACTTAGACTCGATAAAAGTCCGACTAGACCGTCAGGACGTCAGATTTGTGTCAGGTTCAACTCAGACTATAAAAGTTTGACTTGATACCGAGTCCTATGTGTGTTATAGACTAATAGGGTTATGTGTTATGTATAATGTGTTTAGGTTATTTTATAAATTGTGATGATATTATTCTAATATTGGAGATCTATATTACTAATATTAGGTCTTCGGATAAAGAGATATAAAATGCATAGCGGTAATCAACGGTTCAGGCAAGTTTATTTTAATTAACTCTATTAAGAGTGTTTCATTCGGATAAGCTTATGGTTAATCATTGTTGGTTGCCATGAATTGTACTCTGTACATATTGTATGTATAAGTCAGGTATGAAAGGCTGATCACCTTCATTACCAGTTGGTTCAGATATATAATTTGTTCATGTATAATACTTGTTCAGTCATAAATTTGTTCCAGCTAGTTCACAATTATATTGTTGAATTATAGCCAGCTTATTATTCAGACTCTTTCAGTCATGATATATCGTTATATTATTGAACTTAAACTTGTTGGGCAACTTTCATGCTCACCCTTGCTATATCATGATAAAACATTACAGATTAAGGCGAATACGTCTGATACAAGGAAAGGTCCAAGACAGTTCTAGCTTTAGTAGACGCGTGCAGTTAGATTTGTATTGTATGATATTAAGTTGTTATATGTTAGAAAAGTTATGAATTATGTATAAGTTAAGGTTACTCGACCTTGGGGAATAGTGTGTAATGTAATGTATAAACAATTTATGTTTATATCTTCCGTAAATAGTAATAGTTGTATAGAATGATCGAACCGGATCTGCAGTGATTTGGGACCTCAGATTCAGGGCCGTCACAACATATAGAAATAAGGTAACATTTCATTAGGGATCATGTGCAAAATGGAACCATATCTTTACAATATATCCGTACTAAAAATCAACTTGCCGATGTCTTTATAAAACCTCTAGATGAATCCAGGTTTAACAAGTTATTAAGTGAGCTAGGCATGCTTAATTTACAACCATGAAATATATGCTCGAGTTTGTGCTAAGCATACAGATATAAAGGCTATGTTCGAAATCATAGACATGATCAAGGAAAGTCCACGATCGTAGAGCTGCAGTTACATGGAAGACAACGATCACAGTGCAGACTCAACGATCGAAGTGCAGACTCAATGATGGCAGAGCTCCATCAACAAAACAAAGGAGTATCCTGTGATGATAAAGTTCAAAAACAAGCATTCTCTCTGATAAGCGCCTCAGGAACAAACCTGACCCTTGATTCATTCTATGAGGTTAGCCCTTCCTGAGCTACCTTAAAACGAGAAGAATGCTAAGTATAAAGTTCATCACAAGGACCCGGGCAGACTCGACGATCGTAGTTCAGACTCAATGATTGCTGAGCAGACATGATGATTGCTGAGCAGACACGACGATCGCAGTTCAGACTCGACGATTGCTGAATAGACTCCACGATTGCAGTTCAGACTCGACGATTACTGAACAGACTCGACGAAAGCAGAGCAGACTCGACAATCACAAAGGCTACCGCAACGATCGTAGTCCTCCCTAAGGACACATTAGCTCAGAAGGAGCTAAGGGAAAATCAGTACAATCCTCCTCAGTCAAATTCGTAGAGCTAAGCAGAATTTAACACCTGCCCCACTAAGCAAAATAGAGAGAGGGAAGTTATATGTACAGTTTGAAAACACCTTTTTGAAATCAAAAGTTTAAAAAGCTCATCTCTCTCTCTACAAAAAGAAACCCTAACTTTCAAAAAAGCTCAAACAATCACACACAGTGCAAAGGAATCAATGACTGCTTCAAATGTCATCTCTGGTTACAAACTCTGCTTCGATGAGTTTAAGACAGCTGACCCCAAATTTCTCAAAACTCTTTCTCTAATAAAGAAGACTGGTCTCAAAGAGGCTCTGGGTACGAGCACATGGATCTACTCGAAGCCAATAAAAGAATTCATCAAGAATGGGGTATTCGAAAATGAAGTCATTACGACAAGGGTCAAGGACGTGGAAATCAAGCTCAAGGCTGGGAATATCAACCTAGCCCTAGGTTTCAAATCTAAAGGGTTTCCGTTTATAGATGGCATCGATTTCCATTAAGGACTTAAAATGATGCATCACAAGAAATTCCCCACTATCAAAGGATACAAGAAGAAGGAGTTTCCTCAGAGGTACGAATTTCTGGCAGACATTGTTGGAAAATGCATATGCTGCAAGAGCTCAGGCCACGATTCTGTAAATGAAGTGCAGCTCAAGCTCATGACAACCATCAGTTGTGCAATACAACTTAACTATGGAGCCTTGCTGCTTGAATGGATTGGAAAGTGGATTCTCAGCTCGAAGAAGTCAAAGAGCTCTGGAAAGATGCTCTATGGGCGATTCATCATTATCATCCTACAGTCTACTTTGGGCAATAAGATAGGGGATGATGAAGGAGAATCAATCAATCCAAATGATTTAATGACCCAAAGAATCGCTCGAGAACCGGAAAAGGAATCCAACCGAGAATGTGCGAATGATGTCCGAGTCCGATGCAAGGTGGTCACGATGCAAAGGAGTCGAGGATTTACGGAAATATGTATGTGGTCAAGAGAGATCAAGAAGATGAAGAAGAAACTAATAAGGAAGAACCCTCTGCCCTGGACAGAAAAAGAAAGGGAAAGATGAAGCTAAAGGCTCGAATGGTAGAAGAACCCCAGCGGTCTATGACTGATATACCTATAGAGTCTTCTGACATTGAGACTCTGAGAATCCTAAGAAGAAAAGAACAGCAGGCTGAGGCAGATGAAGACAAAGCTACCATCTCACAGCTGCTGAAGAATAACAAAAATAGTCACAAGTCCAAGAGGCCATCTGTCTCCTCTATCGTAGAGTCTCTAACGATCATAGAGACCAGATTGGATGCCTCTCCCAGAGAAGTTGTTGCACCAGATACTCTGGCTGATCAACAGTTCAGAGGTGAAGCAGAAGAAAGTCCTAAGGCTGTGCCTCAGCCTAGGAAAAGTAGAAGAAAGTTGGTCAAAAAGTACATCCTTATCAATGAAGGAGTACTTAAAGAAGAAGACAAAAAGATAGCCACTGAGAAGGGGCTATCCGAAGCTAGACAAGAGAACACTGCTCAAGCTGAGGGGGAGCTACCTAAAGTTCTCACCCTAGAAAGTGCTCGACCTGAGGAGGAGCCACTGGAAATGCAAATGGATGATCATGTTGAGGGGGAGCCTCGTGATATCCCCATGACATAAGAAGCTGCTCCTGTAGAAAATGAGAGAGAACCAGAGCAAGAACAAAAAGAAGTCATTAATGTAGTGGAATCCTTGAACGAAGACAAAGAAGAGGATGAAGATGATGAGGTCGAGATCATAGCTGTGAGTTGTGATGGGTATGGGAAAGCTAACTATTAGAAGTTGTGCTCCTATCTACCCATGATGCCTTTTTATTAAGCTCAAATTCTTAACTCCTGGAATTACATGTTTTGGAGCTTTAAAGAATATCCATCCATCTCTGTGTTAGCTCATGGATTTCCAGGCAACTTCAACTTTGCCAAACAGCTAATCACAAATGGTCCCTCTTCAAAAATTGTGCATGAGGTATTATCTATCCCAATCTTTTTTAGAGTTAATCACTATCCACTATCTTTTTTCAGCCAATTTTATGAATTCCCAAGCTGGTTGGAAGTGGTCCTCAATCCACTAAATCAATTCCCAGCTGCAGAATCTCAAAATTTTGTAACTGATGAACCAAAAATGCCCAACTTCATATTGATCCCAACTCCTCTCATCTCTACGATTACTACCTCTAGCCCCATCGTAGAGTCCCACTCTCAAATCGTAGAGCCACCTACTCCAGAAGCCCAAACACAGGCCCCTCAATCAGATATTCCCTCCTCGTCCACAAATGAATACGTCAACCTTGATCTTGACCTCTACTCCTTAAAAGATCAATATAACATAACACCCCCTCCTCCACACATTCCCCAACTCAGTGAACTTCTTTCAGAGCTGCCCACCAAAACTGAGTTATCAGATGTGTCAAAGAAAGTGATATAGGACATCGATGATAGTCTTGAAGCTCACACTGAACTCATTCAAATGAGACTAACAAAAATGACCTGTGTTGCAAATAGTCTCCCAAGCACCCTAAGCTCTGAGCTCACAAAGAAGCTTAGGGAGATCATCCAAAAAATGATCCAGAGCATAAATGACAGGGATCAGATACACTTTCAAGTAACTAAAAGACATCAGGATGTTGTTCTCATCTTACAGATGACTCAAGAGGCCCAGAACAAACTTGTGTTGGAAAACATCATCAATCTGCAAACTGTCGTAAAAGAATTCCAAAAATTTTACGTAAGCCAAGGACAGCAGACTGACAATGTTCTAGCCGTCCTCCAACAGAGGGAAGCTCGATCTAATGCTCTGATCAAAGAGAATAGAGAGGACATTGCTCAAACCCAAAGTCAACTCAACGAGCTTGTCCAAGGAGTGACTTACCTCTTAGAAGACATTCGAACCCTTGATGCTGACCTAAAGGGGGAGAATAAAGGGAAAGGAGATCAAGGCGAAGGCAAAGGCAGAGGCAGAGGTACATTCTTAGCTCAATCATCACGGAGTCCTCCTCTAAGGCATTATCACCAACAGACTCCACGATCTGGCCATCATACTCAACGATCTGATGGTGAGCCAATTATCATGGCTCAACCATTAAGAAGTCTAGGGCCAACTCCCATCTCACAAGAAGTAACTACCACTAGCCTAAGAATGCTAATTGGAGATCCTGCATTCATTAATAGGCATTATCACAATCCAAGACTAATTCAAAGTGAGCTAAAAGATCTAGCCAGGAGAGACGAAGCCAGCAGGAAAAGGAGAGCTAAGGAATATGTCAATCCTCCTCCAAGCAAAAGGTCGAAGAAATAAAGAAAAGTTAAAATTTATTTCTTATTGATGTAACTGAACTTAAATGTAATATCTATCTTCAACATCAATAAATTCATGCTTATTCTCTAGAAATTTCAGCTGCTCACTGAAATATTAAGCAACTACATCTAGATTTTGATAATCTTGACAACAAATCTCCTTGATTATGTCAACATCAAATAGGGGGAGATTATTGGAGAGTACATATTTTGATTTGATGTTTAAAGTAAATGCTCATGATTTTATGTAAAGTCCTTCAAGGAATATATGTACAAGGACTTAGTGATAGATCAAAATTGTTAGGTTGATCTAAGCCTTTAATGGTTATCATTCTGTAATTGAATGTATAGATAAAGAGATCAAAAATGTTAGGTTGATCTATGTCTTTAAATGTAATAGATAGGCTTCAACCAGATTGCACTCTATCGAACTGATTAGAAGATTGCAGAAGCCAAGGCAGAATTGTAGAGCATTGAAGATCGTAGTGTGACTGCCTTGAAGGGCCTCTCTAGAAATCCTAGAGTGGTCCAGACATTTTCCGAAGTCAACTCAGAGATCGTAGTGTGCTCTCAGAAATGTAGAGTCTGCAAGACAAACAAGTGAAGATCTTAGTGTGCCAATCCTTAAGAGAAATTTTAGTGTTCTCATTTGATAACTCTAGATCAGGCACCAAGGTGGCAATACACCACAATCTGAATCGTAGAGTATCATCTGCCTATGTCAGAAGCACTAAGCCCTGGCCATTTGTTTAAAGATAAATCTCAACAACTGTGGAATTGGTTATAAACGTTGAAGTCCTCACCAGTCCTAATGACACAAAAGATATCCATAGTATACAACGAAGGAAACGTATTGAAGAAGATAAGGAAAGGACCATGGCTCAGAAGAAAATACATTTTCAAGTGTTAGGTGAGAAAATAGTTTGCTGTGTCAGTGGGCCAGCATTTAATTCAGAAGATGTGCTGAAAAGTCTCCATCAAAGTTTAGAAATGTTAAACGTATTTAATGCTTCAACGGATAGATTTCAAGGATCACATATATGCAAAACATCTGCAAATGATTCAAGCCAAGTAAGTATTGAACAAAACTCTGAAGAACACTCAATGCTCAACTCTACGATCTGAGAAAAATGAAAGCTTGCTTAGCTACTCAGTTCTTTCGAACAAGTGCTTAACGGCAACTGATAAGTAGGTTTTATACCTACTGATTCAGTATCTGTTACTTGAATTAGTTGCTTATACTCATGTTTTTTAGTTACTTTTCATGCATTTTGTGTTCATTTTATAGATCTTATTCTTGGGAACGGTGTGAGCGACTATTGGCATGAAAACACAAGGAAAAGAAATCTGGACATCATTTGGGCTTTCATGTTCATTTCATGTTCTTGGCTTTGAACTTGTAATATGTTGTAAAGCCTCTTCTTAGCTTTCCGGAACATCTTGAATCATTCCAATCGGAGTTCGGATGCAAGAGTTATGACCTTTGTACCAACGGACGTTGAAAGTAACTATTTTGGATGGCCATTTGCATAGCTGCCACCTACAACCCAATTTTCAGCCTTCATCCGTCAATTATTTCTCAATTATCAAAGAATAAAAGTTTTAGATCTCGTCAAGAGCTTCGATTTGATAGGTGGTAGGCCTCGTAACTCTTCCAGGATCAAAGGTTATGGCCGTTTTTCTAGAGGACACTACAACAGAAAATCAACAGCGCGGGTGCGCGAATTGGTAGTGTATTTTAGGCGCAGCCATGCCATTCACTGGACAAAAAAAGTGTGATTTAATACTTGAGCGCGGGAGCGCCTAACTCCTGGCGAATCCCAGCACAGCCGCACCACTTTTGAAGTTGACTAGAGCTGACTTTTTCACTAAACAGTAAATTAGAGCGTAACTTGGAGGGGGGGGGGTTCAATTAGGGCTTATAAATAAGACGTATTATCAGTATGTAAAGGGGATTCCACCCCTTCGGGGATCACATAGCTAACATATGCTCTGTTCTTTTCTTTAATTTCCTTATTAGATTAGAGTATATTAGAACCCTAGATTAGCTAAGATTTGGGGATTGAAGCAATTGAAGATCCTTGAAAGTTCAGAAGTGAAACAAGAGGAGAAACTCAGATTTGCAATTCTTAATCCCTAACTCTCTTTACTTCTATTTGTATCTTTCAATGTATATTCAATTGTGGAGCATGGATTCTAATTCAACTATGAGTTAAACTCTATTATGAGATTGCAATGGATTCTATGGATTTGTTGTAAGACCCCGAATTTTATGAAATAAAATTATTCAATTTTTTCTTATAATTATTATTCAGTAAATTGTTAAATTGATAAAAGTTTAAAGTTATGGGTGAATTATGCAAATTTTATAAAATACGCAAGTGGCTATAAAATATTCATTGTTGTTGTTAAAGAATATTCGTTTGGTCGTGGAATATTCTTTTCATTGGGGAATATTAAATGCGACAAATGTAGCATCATTTGTGGGCCCCCATAATGTAATAAGCTGTCGGATGAAGAAAAAGACAAATTTAAGTTTTTATAAATAACGTACGACTTTGGTCACCGTTAACACTTTTGGAATACCCTTGGGTAAAGTAAAATGTCGTGTTATTATTGCATAGCACGCGGTATTACCAGATATTTTTTGAATTATTGATTCTTACGTAAGAAGACACTACTCAATAATTGTTACGATAATTCTTGCTCAATATTTTATTTTATTGATTCAATAATTCTTTGCGTTAATATTTTATATTATTGTTGTTTCAATAATTGTCAACGCATAAATATCTCCATTATCGGATCAATAATTCATATTATTTGAATAATATTATTAGATAGCATTATTGGAAATGTCCGAAAGTTACATCGAGGAGAGGTTTGGTCACCTAATTTACATGCCATGAAGGAGAAATTCTTATTGGAAAACCCCCTCTTTCCTGGGAACTGCCTGGTTGTCAATATTCTGATTATGTAATATTATTTGTGAATAATTAATTATTGATTTTTATGATGAGAAAAATATTGATTTTATGTGGATATAGATGGAGAAAATTTTTAAAGTGACAATTGTTGAAAATTGATATTTTATCTTTTTACGATAAAATAATTCATTTAAATATATTATTATATTTTAATAATATAATAATGGTGATATTTTTATAATGAATGGGATATATGAGTATCTGAGGAAAAAGAGTATTTTTGTTGCAATAAATATTAAAAAAAGCGAGTTTTGTGTGTCGGTGACCCTATTTCTTATTGAAAATTGATTATAGCCTGTAAAATTGTCCGTTTATGGATTTCGGTCAATTTCTGTTTGGAATTTAGAAAAACTTCCTTCTGTAAAGTTGTAGATAATGGAATTTCCTATGGAAAGTCGCGAGTTTTGAATTTTTCTGATAAAAGGGCTATTTATTATGAATTATTGAAGTTTTGGAGTTACGAAATAATTGATTTTTGGAGTTTAAAATATTTTTTATAAGAAAAACGTTTTTTTTGTTGAAATTGAGTGGCTCACATGTGTTTTTAATGATCTGAAATCAGTTGGTAAAAGTGGGCTAGACAATTATATATATATTAATATTTTTATTAAATTTTCTACTTTGGTGTTCTAAGCATTTTCCTATAAATAGGGTGCTTAGGTTAGAATTGAAAATCACACCAGAAACTGAAGTTTTCTCTCTCTATATTATCGAGCGTATTCTTGTGAGTATTTTGAGTATACTTGAGTATTGCTATACGGTGCAAGTTAGATTCAAATTTATTCTAGTCGAGGTCTTTGCTTCTTTTTGAGGTAAGGGATAATAAGGGATTTTAAGGGTTATTATTTCAAAATTCTTCTAAACCTTCAAAAATTGTGAAAAAATTTGAAATGATAATTTGATGAGTTTTGTTGATTGTGTCAAAAAATGGTGATTTTTGGATGTATAGATTAAGGGTTATGAATTTTATGAGGAAAGACTATTTTAAAAGAAAACCCTTATAACTCCTTGTGGTTAACTCCAAAATTGATGAAAGTTTTATTGGGAGTACATCTATATAATATCAGTATACCGTGTAAATTTCAGAATTTTTGGATAAAAGTACAATTTATGATAAATGTCTGAATATTCTATTGTTTTGGCCATGTGAAAAATAGTAAATGAATTTTAAAAATTTTGAGAAAAATATATATTCAATATGGGACTATATTCTTCTAAATCCCAGAAAAGAAATATTTTTAAAACTGATTTGGTATTTTTCATGAAAATGTTCTAGTTATGAGTAAATGAATTAAATATGTTATGTGAATTAAGAAAATTGGAAAATATGATTTTATGGCTTGAGAATTATATATATAGATATATATGAGATTTTTGATGAGGGTTTTGCCTATTGGTGATGAGATCTTATGAGGTTGGCATTTTAAGATGATTAAATGCATTTATTAGTAAAGTGTAAACAATTAAAATAAATTGTTTATAAGTTTAAGAAATGATTAAAATATTGTGGTAGTATTAATAATATTAGATTATGAGATTATTAAGTGATTTATAATATTTTGATTAAGTTGTTATAAAATTATTGATTTATGAATCTTACTCTTGAGATTAAATCTATATGTTGATTATATTGTTTGTATATAACATTCTTATAACCCTAATGATGATATTTCTCTTTGACATGAGTGTAAAGATGGATAGATTATTGGTATGATCGTGACTATAGGTTCTCTTTGGCCAGTAGTGCAAAGTTGAATTGTTGACTGATATGATCATGACCATTGAATTTATAATTGAATATCTTTAGCTTAAGTGCAAAGGTGAATTGATCAACATATATGGTTATAATTATGGTTAATATAAATTCTAAAATGATTATGTATTTCTTTGAGATATGAATATCTTTGGTCCGTAGTGAAAAGATGACTTGTTGATGAATATCTTTGGCCTGTAGTTCAAAGATGAATTGTTGATAAATATCTTTGGGTCGTAGTGCAAAGATGACCTGTAGTTGAATATCTTTGGCCTGTAGTGCAAAGATGAACTGTTGATGAATATCTTTGGCCCGTAGTGCAAAGATGAATTTATTAGTATGATTATGAGCAGGCTGTGATTTGGTATAACCATGATCTTTGATATTTCGTAAAGACAAGTGATGAAAATTATCTTCGTCTGAATGAGAAAAGGAATTTAGAACAACAATTACGATTATGAGTTATACATGTGATTGTGGGACGAGAATTGTTGATTGATGTTACGGGATAAAACATTGTTGGTGGACTTTTAACACGGAGAAGATAATAGACTTTATAGTCTATTTGACTCTTCTAATGGATTACTCGTTCACCTATGACTATGGTTGAAATTTTTTTCATCATCTACCATATGTTCTAAATCTACGATTTATTATTGATGAAAAGCTATTGATAATTTAATTATCTTTAGTCATGATATTTTCTTCGAGCTAGTTGTGCTCACCCTTTTGCTTCACAATTCCTTTCGAGTAATAAAAGTGTAGCCGGGACAAGCGAGGGAATAACGAGGGGGAATAGAGCGGTGGTCATAGATGTTGAGGTGAGGTGAATTCAACTTTGGAAGGGTGTTTTGTCACTATTATACAAGATGTTTAATGACATACAACCTCGAGTCATCATAAGACGTGATTGTGCTCATCCACTTGCCGAGTATATCTACCAAAGACTACTACTATATGATCTTGGAGTCTATTTGAAATTTAACTCTCAATTAGAGATAGTAGAGATAATTATATGTCAAGAGAAAACTCACCACTGGGAAGAATATGATAGTAATCTTCTCATTTTTTTTTGGGGTCTATTAGGTCAACCAAGGATAATTACGTGGCCATATGATATATCTATCATAACCTAGAAGCATGGCCTCCCATGTACGAAAGGTTTCCTTGAGCACTTCCCAAAGATTCTAATTTCTAAAAGCAGTTTTTCGACTATACCTTTATGTAAGGTGTCATTATGAAATTTCATTGTCCACGGTTGGGACATGAGTCACAGTTGATATATATTTGTATCCAAACTCACAACATATGTGTTGTTGTATTTTGCAAGACAATTGTTGTAATAAAGTTGTAGTTATTTTCTGTACCATGTATTTGGCGACTCAAAATGGGTTGGATGGAATGGACCTATTTTGGGGTCGTTACATTTGGTATCAGAGCTTAGGGATATGATCTCTGACGGAGATCGGGATTAGAACTAGGAGGGGAGAGATGAGTAAATCCTTCGCTAGTGTGTCCTAGCTAAGCTTATTTGTTGGTCAGTCATAATATCGGGATATTATGTGATATGTTAATTTGTTCAATTAACCCTTGTTTTGAAGTCATATTCTAGAAAGATATCAAATACGAGGAGATGAGCATTGGAGAAATTATGATGACGGGGAAGATAGAATCAAAATGAAAGCAAGGTATTCTCAACTCTTTGAAATACCGTGTGCGTAAATTTCGAGGATGAAATTTCATAAGGAGGGAGATTGTAAGACCGAATTTTATGAAATAAAATTATTCAATTTTTCTTATAATTATTATTCAAAGAAATGGTTAAATTGATAAAAGTTTAAAGTTATGGGTGAATTATGCAAATTTTACAAAATACATGATGGTATAAAATATTCATTGTTGTTTGGGAATATTCGTTTGGTGCGTGGAATATTCTTTCTACATTGGGGAATATTAAATGCGACCAGTAGCGATCATTTGTGGGCCCCATAATGAGAATAAGCTGTCGGATGAAGAAAAGACAAATTTAAGTTTTTATAAATAACAGTAGTAGTGGTTCTGAATAACATTGTTGGAATACCCGTTGGTAAAAGTAAAATGTCTACGCGTTGTTGCACGATAGCACACGGTATTACAGCAATATTTTTGAATTATTGATTCTTACGTAAGAAGACACTACTCAATAATTTTTACAATAATTACTTATTCGATATTTTATTTTATTGATTCAATAATTCTGCATTGATATTTTATATTCTTTGTTGTTTCAATAATTGTCACTACAGTTTTTCCCATTATCGAGACAATAATTCATATTATTTGAATAATATTATTAGATAGCATTATTGGCGATTATCCGGAAAGTTACATCGAGAGGGTTTGCTCACCTAATTCGGCGATGAAGGAGAAAATTCTTATTGGAAAGCCCCTCTTTCCCAGAACCTTGCGGTTGTCAATATTGTGATTATGTAATATTATTTGTGAATAATTAATTATTGATTTTATGATGAGAAAAATATTGATTTTATGTGGATATAGATGGAGAAAATTTTTAAAGTGACAATTGTTGAAAATTAATATTTTATCTTTTTCTCGATAAAATAATTCATTTAAATATATTATTATATTTTAATAATATAATAATGGTGATATTTTATAATGAATCTGGATATATGAGTATCTGAGGAAAAAGTATTTTTTTGTTGCAATAAATATTAAAAAGCAGGTTTTGTGTGTCGGTAGACCTATTTCTTACTGAAAATTGATTATAGCCCTGTAAAATTGTCCGTTTATGGATTTGGTCAATTTCTGTTTGGAATTTAGAAAAACTTCCTTCTGTAAAGTTGTAGATAATGGAATTTTCTATGGAAAGTCGCGAGTTTTGAATTTTTCTGATAAAAGGGCTATTTATTATGAATTATTGAAGTTTTGAAGTTCCGAAATAACTGATTTTTGGAGTTTAAAATATTTTTTATAAGAAAAACGTTTTTTTGTTGAAATTGAGTGGCTCACATGTGTTTTTAATGATCTGAAATCAGTTGGTAAAAGTGGGATTGACAATTATATATATATATTAATATTTTTATTAAATTTTCTGCTTTGGTGTTCTAAGCATTTTCCTATAAATAGGTGCTTAGGTTAGAATTGAAAATCACACGAATCAAGTTTTCTCTCTCTATATTATCGGCGTATTCTTGTGAGTATTTTGAGTATACTTGAGTATTGCTATATACGGTGCAAGTTAGTTCAAATAAGTTATTCTAGTCGAGGTCTTTGCTTTTTTGAGGTAAGGGATAATAAGGGATTTTAAGGGTTATTATTTCAAAATTCTTCTGAACCTTCAAAATTCAGAAAAATTTGAAATGATAATTTGATGAGTTTTGTTGATTGTGTCCAAAAATGGTGATTTTCGGATGTATAGATTAAGGGTTATGAATTTTATGAGGAAAGACTATTTTAATAGAAAACCCTTATAACTCCTTGTGGTTAACTCCAAAATTGATGAAATTTTTATTGGGAGTACATCTATATAATATCGATTATACCGTGTAAATTTCAAATTTTTGGATAAAAGTACAATTTATGATAAATGTCTGAATATTCAAGTTGTTTTGGCCATGTGAAAAATAGTAAATGAATTTTAAAAATTTTGAGAAAATATATATTCAATATGGGACTATATTCTTCTAAATCCCAGAAAAGAAATATTTTTAAAACTGATTTGGTATTTTTCATGAAAATGTTCTAGTTATGAGTAAATGAATTAAATATGTTATGTGAATTAAGAAAATTGGAAAATATGATTTTATGGCTTGAGAATTATATATGAGATATATGCAGATTTTTGATGAGGGTTTTGCCTATTGGTGATGAGATCTTATGAGGTTGGCATTTTAAGATGATTAAATGCATTTACTAGTAAAGTGTAAACAATTAAAATAAATTGTTTATAAGTTTAAGAAATGATTAAAATATTGTGGTAGTATTAATAATATTAGATTATGAGATTATTAAGTGATTTATAACATTTTGATTAAGTTGTTATAAAATCATTGATTTATGAATCTTACTCTTGAGATTAAATCTATATGTTGATTATATTGTTTTTATATAACATTCTTATAACCCTAATGATGATATTTCTCTTTGACATGAGTGTAAAGATGGATAGATTATTGGTATGATCGTGACTATAGGTTCTCTTTGGCCACTAGTGCAAAGTTGAATTGTTGACTGGTATGATCATGACCATTGAATTTATAATTGAATATCTTTAGCTTAAGTGCAAAGGTGAATTGATCAACATATATGGTTATAATTATGGTTTATATAAATTCTAAAATGATTATGTATTTCTTTGAGATATGAATATCTTTGGTCCGTAGTGCAAAGATGACTTGTTGATGAATATCTACGGCTGTAGTGCAAAAAGATGAATTGTTGATAAATATCTTTGGGTGCATTAGTGCAAAGATGACTGTAGTTGAATATCTTTGGCACGTGGTGCAAAGATGAATCATTGATGAATATCTTTGGCACAGTAGTGCAAAATGATGAACAGTTGATGAATATCTTTGGCCCGTGGTGCAAAAAGATGAATTTATTAGTATGATTATGAACATGAGCGTGATTTGGTATAACCATGATCTTTGATATTTCGTAAAAGACAAGTGATGAAAATTATCTTAAATCTGAATGAGAAAAGGAATTTAGAACAACAATTACGATTATGAGTTATACATGTGATTGTGGGCGAGAATTGTTGATTGATGTTACGAGGATAAAACATTGTTGGTGGACTTTTAACACGGAGAAGATAATAGACTTTATAGTCTATTTAACTCTTCTAATGGATTGCTTTCGTTTATTTGCAACTATGGTTGAAATTTTTTTATCATCTACCATATGTTCTAAATCTCTGATTTATTATTGATGAAGGCTATTGATAATTTAATTATCTTTAGTCATGATATTTTCTTGAGCTAGTTGTGCTCACCCTTTTGCTTCACAATTCCTTTCGGGTAATAAAAGTGTAAATTTGGGACAAGCGAGGAATAACAGGGAATAGAGCGGTGGTCTATAGATGTTGAGGTGAGGTGAATTCAACTTTGGAAGGGTGTTTTGTCACTATTATACAAGATGTTTAATGACATACAACCTCGAGTCATCATAAGACAGGATTGTGCTCATCCACTTGCTGAGTATATCTACCAGCACTACCTATATGATCTTGGAGTCTATTTGAAATTTAACTCTCAATTAGAGATAGTAGAGATAATTATATGTCAAGAGAAAACTCACCACTGGGAAGAATATGATAGTAATCTTCTCATTTTTTTTTGGGGTCTATTGGGTCAACCAAGGATAATTCTGTGGCCATATGATATCTATCATAACCTAGAAGCATGGCCTCCCATGTACGAAGGTTTCCTTGAGCACTTCCCAAAGATTCTAATTTCTAAAACAGTTTTCGACTATACCTTTATGTAAGGTGTCATTATGAGCTGCTATCCACGGTTGGGACATGAGTCACAGTTGATATATATTTGTATCCAAACTCACAACATATGTGTTATTGTATTTTGCAAGACAATTGTTGTAATAAAGTTGTAGTTATTTTCTGTACCATGTATTTGGCGACTCAAAATGGGTTGGATGGAATGGACCTATTTTGGGGTCGTTACATTTGCATATCGAGCTTAGGGATATGATCTCCACGGCGAGATCGGGATTAGAACTAGGATGGGAGAGATGAGTAAATCCTTAAGCTAGTGTGTCCTAGCTAAGCTTATTTGTTGGTCGGTCATAATATCGGGATATTATGTGATATGTTAATTTGTTCAATTAACCCTTGTTTTGAAGTTTGTATTCTAGAAAGATATCTCTAAATACGGAGATGAGCATTGGAGAAATTATGATGACGGGGAAGATAGAATCTGAAATGAAAGCAAGGTATTCTCAACTCTTTGAAATACCGGATCGTAAATTTGAGGATGAAATTTCATAAGGAGGAGATTGTAAGACCCGAATTTTATGAAATAAAATTTAATTTTTCTTATAATTATTATTCAAGAAATGGTTAAATTGATAAAAGTTTAAAGTTATGGGTGAATTATGCAAATTTTACAAAATACATAGTGGCTATAAAATATTCATTGTTGTGGGGAATATTAGTTTGGTGAATGGAATATTCTTTCTGTTGGGGAATATTTGTGCACGACCAGTAGCCTTGATCATTTATGGGCCCCATAACGAGAATAAGCTGTCGATGATGAAGAAAAAGACAAATTTAAGTTTTTATAAATAATAGCAGTAGTAGTTCACAGATTAACATCTTTGTTGGAATACCCGGTTGGGTAAAGTAAAATGTCTGGCGTTGTTGCCAAAGATGCACACAGATTACACGATATTTTTGAATTATTGATTCTTACGTGAAGACACTACTCAATAATTATTACGATAATTATTGTTCGATATTTTATTTTATTGATTCAATAATTGTTGCATTAATATTTTATATTCTTTATTGTTTCAATAATTGTCACTACACAATATTTCCCATTATCTGACAATAATTCATATTATTTGAATAATATTATTAGATAACATTATTGGCAATGTCCGGAAAGTTACATCAAGGAGAGGTTTGCTCACCTAATTACTTGGCGTCGATGAGGAGAAATTCTTATTGAAAGCCCCTCTTTCTGGGAACCTGCACAGTTGTCAATATTGTGATTATGTAATATTATTTGTGAATAATTAATTATTGATTTTATGATTAGAAAAATATTGATTTTATGTGGATATAGATGGAGAAAATTTTTAAAGTGACAATTGTTGAAAATTGATATTTTATCTTTTTCTGATAAAATAATTCATTTAAATATATTATTATATTTTAATAATATAATAATGGTGATATTTTTATAATGAATCTAGGATATATGAGTATCTGAGGAAAAAGAGTATTTTTGTTGCAATAAATATTAAAAAGCAGGTTTTGTGTGTCGGTGAGACCTATTTCTTGGTCGAAATTGATTATAGCCTGTAAAATTGTCCGTTTGTGGATTTCGGTCAATTTATGTTTGGAATTTAGAAAAACTTCCTTCTGTAAAGTTTTAGATAATGGAATTTCCTATGGAAATACGCGAAATTTGAATTTTTCTGATAAAAAGGCTATTTATTATGAATTATTGAAGTTTTGGAGTTCCGAAATAATTGATTTTTGGAGTTTAAAATGTTTTTTTATAAGAAAAACGTTTTTTTTGTTGAAATTGAGTGGCTCACATGTGTTTTTAATGATCTGAAATCAGTTGGTAAAAGTGGGCTTGACAATTATATATATATTAATATTTTTATTAAATTTTCTGCTTTGGTGTTCTAAGCATTTTCCTATAAATAGGGTGCTTAGGTTAGAATTGAAAATCACACCAGAAACTGAAGTTTTCTCTCTCTATATTATCGAGCGTATTCTTGTGAGTATTTTGAGTATACTTGAGTATTGCTATACGGTGCAAGTTCGTTCAGCGTTATTCTAGTCAGAGGTACTGCTCTTTTGAGGTAAGGGATAATAAGGGATTTTAAGGGTTATTATTTCAAAATTCTTCTAAACCTTCAAAAATTGTGAAAAAATTTGAAATGATAATTTGATGAGTTTTGTTGATTGTGTCCAAAAATGGTGATTTTCGGATGTATAGATTAAGGGTTATGAATTTTATGAGGAAAGACTATTTTAAAAGAAAACCCTTATAACTCCTTGTGGTTAACTCCAAAATTGATGAAATTTTTATTGGGAGTACATCTATATAATATCAGTATACCGTGTAAATTTCAGAATTTTTGGATAAAAGTACAATTTATGATAAATGTCTGAATATTCGGTTGTTTTGGCCATGTGAAAAATAGTATATGAATTTTAAAAATTTTGAGAAAAATATATATTCAATATGGGACTATATTCTTCTAAATCCCAGAAAAGAAATATTTTTAAAACTGATTTGGTATTTTTCATGAAAATGTTCTAGTTATGAGTAAATGAATTAAATATGTTATGTGAATTAAGAAAATTGGAAAATATGATTTTATGGCTTGAGAATTATATATGAGATATACGCAGATTTTTGATGAGGGTTTTGCCTATTGGTGATGAGATCTTATGAAGTTGGCATTTTAAGATGATTAAATGCATTTATTAGTAAAGTGTAAACAATTAAAATAAATTGTTTATAATAATATTAGATTATGAGATTATTAAGTGATTTATAACATTTTGATTAAGTTGTTATGAAATCATTGATTTATGAATCTTACTCTTGAGATTAAATCTATATGTTGATTATATTGTTTTATATAACATTCTTATAACCCTAATGATGATATTTCTCTTTGACTTGAGTGTAAAGATGGATAGATTATTGGTATAATCGTGACTATAGGTTCTCTTTGGCCGATGAGTGCAAAGTTGAATTGTTGGTCGGTATGATCATGACCATTGAATTTATAATTGAATATCTTTAGCTTAAGTGCAAAGGTGAATTGATCAACATATATAGGTTATAATTATGGTTTATATAAATTCTAAAATGATTATGTATTTCTTTGAGATATGAATATCTTTGGTCCGTAGTGCAAAGATGACTTGTTGATGAATATCTTTGGCTGTAGTAGTGCAAAGATGAATTGTTGATAAATATCTTTGGGTGCGTAGTGCAAAGATGACACAGTAGTTGAATATCTTTGGCACATGAAAGTGCAAAGATGAATCTGTTGATGAATATCTTTGGCACAGTGGTGCGAAGATGAACTGTTGATGAATATCTTTGGCCCGTGGTGCAAAGATGAATTTATTAGTATGATTATGAACATGAGCTGTGATTTGGTATAACCATGATCTTTGATATTTCGAGTAAAGACAAGTGATGAAAATTATCTTACGTCACCTGAATGAGAAAAGGAATTTAGAACAACAATTACGATTATGAGTTATACATGTGATTGTGGGCGAGGAATTGTTGATTGATGTTACTGAGGATAAAACATTGTTGGTGGACTTTTAACATGGAGAAGATAATAGACTTTATAGTCTATTTGACTCTTCTAATGGATTGCTCGTTCATTATGAACTATGGTTGAAATTTTTTATCATCTACCATATGTTCTAAATCTACGATTTATTATTGATGAAGGCTATTGATAATTTAATTATCTTTAGTCATGATATTTTCTTGAGCTAGTTGTGCTCACCCTTTTGCTTCACAATTCCTTTCGGGTAATAAAAGTGTAAATTTGGGACAAGCGAGGGAATAACGGGGGAATAGAGCGGTGGTCTATAGATGTTGAGGTGAGGTGAATTCAACTTTGGAAGGGTGTTTTGTCACTATTATACAAGATGTTTAATGACATACAACCTCGAGTCATCATAAAACAGAGATTGTGCTATCCACTTGCTTTGAGTATATCTACCAAAGACTACCTATATGATCTTGGAGTCTATTTGAAATTTAACTCTCAATTAGAGACGGTAGAGATAATTATATGTCAAGAAAAACTCACCAACGGGAAGAATATGATAGTAATCTTCTCATTTTTTTTTGGGTCTATTAATTGACCAAGGATAATTACTGTGGCCATATGATATCTATCATAACCTAGAAGCATGGCCTCCCATATACGAAGGTTTTCCTTGAGCACTTCCCAAAGATTCTAATTTCTAAAAGCAGTTTTCGACTATACCTTTATGTAAGGTGTCATTATGAGCTAGCATCCACGGTTGGGACATGAGTCACAGATTGATATATATTTGTATCCAAACTCACAACATATGTGTTGTTGTATTTTGCAAGACAATTGTTGTAATAAAGTTGTAGTTGTTTTCTGTACCATGTATTTGGCGACTCAAAATGGGTTGGATGGAATGGACCTATTTTGGAGTCGTTACATTTGTTATTTCTGATATATTTCATTGTTAGCCTTATTGATTGCTATGGGCTTGTCTAATTAGATTCATGCTATTTGCTTATTTGATTGGCCATCAATTACGTACTGTGATAATCCATATGGACTTGAGAGAAGAAGTATGGGTTTAGATATGATCTTATTAGCGTGTGATTATATTTTCTACAATGCATTGGGATGTATGATTCGTGCTTAGGATAGACATATACCAAAGCACCATTCGTAGTCAATTGAAAACTTGGGCTTAAACCCTAATTATTTGTAAATCACATAGACATATAGTGGTTTAGGTAATGTGGGTGTTCATATGTATTCTATCAACTGTGGATTACTTGTGATTTGTGTATGGTACATTGAGAGATGGCTATACTTTACTTTCGTGTTCTTGACTAACAATTCGGTATAATTAGCTTAATAAATTTTTTCCAACATTAATTTCAATCAAATTGGCCTTAATTTAAACATTTTTTTAATTATCTTATTATATTTCTCTCTTTTCAGGTACCATGGGTGACTTTGCTTATCAATGGCCTTATGCAAATATGACTCAACCAAGGGACACAAGAACTGAAGGACTCAATGTATTTCTTCATTGTCAGCACAAATTGCAACACTTTCAGAGAGGTTGGATGTTCTTGAGCCCAACGTACTCGAGAGATAGCAGTTATATATGAATATAGCATTCGAGTTATCAGTGCAACATCAGTGTTGGACAAGTACAGTTTGGGGGTGATTACCTCAATAACTATGTTTATCCCAGTTATCATCAAGGTTGGGGGTATCACCTAGATTATGAATGGAATTGTAACTATCAAGACCAAGACTGCGTTCCAAGTCCAACACATCCATCGGATTTCTCATATCCACCTCCAATGCAACAAGAAGAAAATTCAAGGTTGAAGGAATTCATGTCAAAAAGCATAGCAGACCATGAAGAGATGATGATGAGTCTGGAGTTATCAAGCCAAAATCTTAATAGACAGATTGAACAACTTATCAACTCTTCAATAAATGGCCCTCAATATAGGAATTTTGAAACTGAACAGAAAAATTCAAGACTGGAGGATTTGTGGTTCAAGTTTGTAGCATCAACTGAGGAGAAGATGATTGAGTAGGAGAGGTTAATTCCAAATCTACAAAATCAGATGGATCAAATATTTGAAGCCTTGAACAATCGCCCTCAAAACAATTGGTGCTATGTCATGGATGATGAAACTGATGGAGAACCAGAAGTGTACATGCCACTAGATGAACTCAAAGAAGTTGTCATTGAGGAGACAACTGGGGAATTGGATAATGTTGAACATGAACTGTCTTGTATAATACCCCAAGTGCCTTTTCAGTCAGAGTTAAAAAATTCAGTGAACTTTGCACACCCATGTCCCCTTGGTAGCCACATCCAAAACAAAGATCTCTACAATTATGAGGGCTCTTACACACCATGGTGGGCTGAGGAAGAAATAATAGAAGAAGAAAGACCCGTTGTATCTGTCATGCCTTAATGCAAAAATTTATTCACAAATACAACGGACGAAGCACCTAGCTATGGAATAGAACTGGGGGCATCATGTACAAAAAATATGCTAGGTTGTTTCAATTCACAGACTCGCAAGATGGGGAACCTACCTACGCACATTGCAGTTCTAATGGATGGAGGGTTCCTAGCTTTTCATAGAGGAATTGGATAGCTGTGTCAAGAACAGAGTCAGCTAACGGACTATAAACTGAGCGCTAGATGGGAGGCACCCCATCCAATCTTTCTCCCTCCTTGTTTAATTCTTATTTACATTTCTATTTACTTCTTCTATGTTTAATTCTTCATGCTTTCCATATTTAGTTGATGTTTGATAGTTATAAGTCTTAATAATAGTTTGATTGTTTCTCTTCTCATGTTCAATCCAATTGCTATAAGCATTCAGGGTCAAACAGAAGTCAAAACCTGTCCAGGTATAGGGTAGCGTGTACATACTACAAGCCAAACATAGCGCGGTCGCGCCATATCTCAGTCATAGAAATCAAATACTGCTCAATTTTTAGAATTCCTGACTCAAGCATTCGGACAGTTAGAAGCCCACACTCAGTTTCTAACTATAGAATATCTCAAACTTATTCATCGCCTGATATACCATCGAATCATGAGGAGGCAAATGGAGATGACATTGCCACTTAGGGGAGTATTCTTTCACTTTTAATTACAATGAGGGCATTGTTAATTTTAAGTTTAGGGGTATTTGATTGTAATGAGTAGTATTGTTGCATATAGTTAGTTACATATAGTTTTATTGCATGTTTAAGTTGCATAGGAGGGGTATTTTAGTATCTTTGTAGTTAA
The DNA here is from genome assembly GCA_020205605.1 of Panax ginseng. NCBI lineage: Eukaryota > Viridiplantae > Streptophyta > Magnoliopsida > Apiales > Araliaceae > Panax > Panax ginseng. The sequence goes on from CM035138.1 coordinate 102,056,292, forward strand.
ATTGTACATGAAATATTTTTCAAAATGTATCAATTTTTTTTTCTCTTGTTACTTAGTATGTGTTTAGTTGCATTACATAGCATATTCCCATGTTTTTAGTCGGTTGAATTCCAAATGGCCATTGATGATATAAAAATTTGATAGATTTTTACGTGGTTGATAACTTAAGCTTAGTTATAATTTTATACATGATGTGATCTATGTTTGTTGTTTAGATGCTACCGGTTAGCACGTAAGTGTTCATGGTTGCTTGTTGGTTAAAGATTAACTTGTTTGCTTACTGAGATGAAAATACTGTTTTTAAAGATAGAATTGTGTAGGAAGTGAGCATTGACTATGAGAACACTGAAATTCAAACTTTGGGAATGCATGGGTAAGCTTGCTATATTAAAAAAAAGAGAAAAAAAATGAAAAATTTACCGTGGCTAGTCTTGTTTTGGGGACTTTGTTACTTGAGTAAGTACGCCCGAGGGGATTGTGTCTACACCTAGCGCCCTAAGGTCTTAATGGTCTGAGAGTCGTTGGTTGAAAGCTTGCTAAGGGGTAACACTTTTAGCCTAATGGAATGAGATATTGCACAGTCATGAAAAATAAAAAAAAATCAATAAACACTGTGGGAAAGTGCGAAAATCGCCCTCGTGAGTAAAAAATAAATAAAAATAAAGCATAATAAACCCTTTGTTGAACCTTGGCTTGTACTGATGTGTTGGAGTAGTTGTTGTTTCATTTATCTGCATAGTTCTTGATTTGAACCTCAGTTTTCTTTCTTAAGCAGTATAGCATATGAAATCTTCACCTTTGTCAAGCTTATCTATGAACACAACACACACACACACAACATCTCTATAGCAGGTTGTGATTATCTGATTGTATGTCATTATGCCTGTAGCTTAGTTTGATGCTTTGTTCTCGGATCTTGATATTTCTCTGAGGCATATCTTATTGGAATTCTTAACATGGTTGGAAATCTTGGGATTCATTTGCATAGTAGTGTAGCTTACATAGCATATAGATTGCATTATGTTGTGTTGCTTGGGGACAAGCAACGGTTTAAGTTTGGGGGTATTTGATAAGTAGGTTTTATACTTATTTGTTTATACTCATGTTTCTTAGTTACTTTTTATGCATTTCGTGTTCATTTTGTAGATCTTATGCATGGGGACGGTGTGAGCGACTATTGGCATGAAAACGCAAAGAAAAATAATCCGGACATCATTTGGGCTTTCATGTTCATTCCATGTTCATTCCATTTTCTTGGCTTGGAACTTGGAATATGTTGTAAAGCGTCTTCTTAGCTTTCCAGAACATCTTGAATCATTCCAATCGGAGTTCAGATGCAAGAGTTATGACCTTTGTACCAACGGACGTTGAAAGTCACTTTTTTGGATGGCCATTTGCATAGCTGTCACTTACAACCCAATTTTCAGCCTTCATCCATCAATTATTTCTCAAGTATCAAAGAATCAAAGTTGTAGAGCTCATCGAGAGCTTCGATTTGATAGGTGGGAGGCCCTGTAACTCTTCCCGGCTAAAAGGTTATGACCGTTTTACCAGAGGACATTTAAGCAGAAAACCAATAGCGCGGGCGCGTGAATTTCCTTATTAGATTAAAGTAGATTAGAACCCTTGATTGACTAAAGTGACTTTTCAACGAGCAGATAAATTAGGCGTAACTTGGAGGGGGGGTTCAATTAGGGCTTATAAATAAGACGTATTATCAGTATGTAAAGGGGATTCCACCCCTTCGGGGATCACGTAGCTAACATATGCTCTGTTTTTTTCTTTAATTTCCTTATTAGATTAGAGTATATTAGAACCCTAGATTAGCTAAGATTTGGGGATTGAAGCAATTGAAGATCCTTGAAAGTTCATAAGTGAAACAAGAGGAGAAACTCAAATTTGCAATTCTTAATCCCTAACTCTCTTTACTTCTATTTGTATCTTTTAATGTATATTCAATTGTGGAGCATGGATTCTAATTCAACTATGAGTTAAACTCTATTATGAGATTGCAATGGATTCTATGGATTAGTTATTTCTGATATATTTCATTGTTAGCCTTATTGATTGCTATGGGCTTGTCTAATTAGATTCATGCTATTTGCTTAGTTGATTGGCCATCAATTACTGTGATAATCCATATGGACTTGAGAGAAGAAGTATAGGTTTAGATATGATCTTATTAGTGTGTGATTGTATGTTCTAAAATGCATTGGGATGTATGATCTGTGCTTAGGATAGACATATACCAAAACACCATTCGTAGTCAATTGAAAACTTGGGCTTAAACCCTAATTATTTGTAAATCACATAGACATATAGTGGTTTAGGTAATGTGGGTGTTCATATGTATTCTATCAACTGTGGATTACTTGTGATTTGTGTATGGTACATTGAGAGATGGCTATACTTTACTTTCGTGTTCTTGACTAACAATTCGGTATAATTAGTTTGGCTTAACATGAAATGTGTGAATTTGAATGAGTCAATAGATGAAACTGTGATCTCATGTCTTCATTATCTAGTCTCACTCTAGGAATAGTTAGGTTTATATAATTTCATAGTTTAACTATAAAATATCAAATCATTCGTTTAAATAAGACTGAAATGATTATAGGCTAGTGGTTGGTGAACTTTATTAATTAATTCTATGTGGGAGCGATACTTTACTTACTCTTTATTACTTATTGACTGTGTATACTTGCACGTATATATTGATCCGTAAAACGACTAACAACAACTGAGTAGCACCAACCAAGAACTCAACAACTACCAATCAACTAAAGTAAGAGCTCCAAGTCTGAAGGACTTGAAGAGTTCTAAGTGAACTGTGAAGAACCAAGTCTGCTGGACTTGAAGAGTTCAAGAGTGAACTAAGAAGTTCCTAGACTGTTGGTCTAGAATGAATCTATGAGATTCAGAAAGTGTAAAAGATATCCTTAGTGGATTTCCTATTCTAGGAGTAGAAGAGTGGACTAGGAGCTTTAAGTGCTCTGAACCACTTAAAACTGTCGTGTCTCTTACATTATTACTATAACGGTTATAATTGCCTCACTCTCATCAACTCACCATATCTAAAAGGGAGATTAAAAAAAATCATATTTGTGATGTGTTTTAATCATTATCAAACTAACAAAGTTAAACGAAAAGAATTTTAAATATCTATTCAACCCCCCCCCCCTTCTAGATAACTATTGTGCCTCCGGGAACTAACACTGACATCTTTCCATCATTATTGAATCTCCTCTTGTTGAAATTTCCACTCTTATTGTCTTGGCCATGATTACCACCGAAGTGGTTACCATTTCTGGCATGTTGATTTCCTCCATGTTTGTTGTCACCACTTCAATGACTGCTACCAGTGGTATTATCATTTTGTCGGCTGCTCTCTCTTGGTTGGGTAGACTTGCTATCCCGGTCCAATAACTAAGCCCTATTTACAACATCTGAATACAAACAAAGTTTATGAGATATTAGGTATTGATGTATCTCGGGTTTCAAACCTCTTAGAAACATCCGCGTCATTCTCTCCTCATTATCAACCAAGTGGGACGCAAACCGAGATAACTCGGCAAACTTAGCTTCGTACTGTGACACGATCATATTGTTCTGCTCCAACTTGATGAACTCTACCTCTTTCATGTGATGAATACTTTCGGGAAAGTACTTGTCATTGAACAGTTCTTCGAACTTCTCCCAAGACATCTTCAATGCGGCTTATTTAGTACGCCTTATAGATTCCCACCAGTAATATGCCTCTCCTCGCAACATGAAGGTTGGAAAGTGAGCGTTTTACTCCTAAGAGCATCCCAAGACATCAAATACCTTGGTGATCCGCCTCCGCCTTAAGTGGTTTTAACTCTCCCAAAAACTCCAGTGGTCCTAGCTCATTGAACTGCTTAGCGGTGACCAACTGAGAGTTGCCAGTATTTTCACCGGCATTTTGAACAGGATTCATTCTCGCTTGATGTTGCATGAATTGCATAAAGCCTCTGAACATCCCATCGTTCATCATTTGGTTGGTGTTGTTGTTTACCTGAGGATTATTGCCTTCCTGATGCACATTATCTCAGGTATTGATCATCGGTGACTCAACAGTCTCATGTGCTTCATTGCTTATCTCAACATTCTCGGATGTCATTTTCAAACATTGCCACAAAACAAGGGTTAATTGACATGCCACATATTATTCCTATATTATGACCGACCAATTAAATAATAAATAAACTTTGGTAGGTCATACTAGCGAAGGAATTACCCGCCTCTCCATTCCTAGTTCTAGTTTCACATCTTAGCCAGGGATCATATCCCTAAGCTTTGATACCAACTGTGAAGCCCCCAAAATAGGTATACATCACCTAGTGTGAGTCGCGAAATACATGGTACAGAATTTAAATACAACTTAATTATACAACTGTCGTGTAAAGTACGACAAAACATAAGTTGGGAGTTTCAACACGAATATTGTCTTCTAGAAAATATCCAAACTCAAATTCAATATTATTACATTTATTTTAACATTATTTCACAAAATAGTGAGGACTACTAATGCAAACATCTGGACCGTCACTCCGTTTCCTGACTAGTCCCAGCTATATTCTCATTTCCTGAAGAGAACAATGAAATCAAAGGGTGAGCTCAACTAGCCCAGTAAGAAATATTATGACTAAGATAATGTAGAATAATTTATCGTTAGCCTTCAACAATGTTAAACTGATAAAATACAATAGATATCAAGTTTAACTGCTACAGAACAAACAATCCATTAGAAGAGTCAAGTAGAACATGATATCTACTGTCTTCTATGATTTAAAAATGTTGGAGAGTGCATATTTTGATTTGATGTTTAAAGTAAATGCTCATGATTATATGTAAAGTCCTTCAAGGAGTATATGTATAAGGAGTTAGTGATAGATCAAAATTGTTAGGTTGATCTAAGCCTTTAATGGTTATCATTCTGTAATTGAATGTTTAGATAAAGAGATCAAAAAATGTTAGGTTGATCTATGTCTTGAAATGTAATACATAGGGGTCAACCAGATCGTAGTCTATCGAACTGATCAGAAGATTGCAGAAGTAAAGGCAGAATCATAGAGCATTGAAGATCGTAGTGTGACTGCCTTGAAGGGCCTCTCCAGAATTCGTAGAGTGGTCCAGATGTTTGCCGAAGCCAACTCAGAAATTGTAGTGTGCTCTCGGAAATGTTGAGTCTTCAAGACAAACAAGTGAAGATCGTAGTGTGCCAATCCTTAAGAGAAATCGTAGTGTTCTCATTTGATAACATCAGATCAGGCACCAAGGTGGTAAGACACCACGATCTGAATCGTAGAGTATCATCTGCCTATGTCAGAAGCACTAAGCCCTGACCATTTGTTTAAAGATAAATCTCCAAATGTGGAATGGGTTATAAACGTTGAAGTCCTCACCAGTCCCAATGACACAAAAGATATCCTTAGTATACAACGAAGGAAACGTATTGAAGAAGCTAAGGAAAGGACCATGGGTCAGAGGAAAACACCTTTTCAGGTGTTAGGTGAGAAAACAGTCTGCTATGTCAGTGGGCCAGTATGCAATTCAGAAAAGTCTGCATCAAAGTTCAAAAACATCAAACGCATTTAATGCTTCAACAGATGGCTTCAACAGATAGATTTCAAGGATCACATATATGTAAAACATCTACAGATGATTCAAGCCAAGCAAGTATTGAACAAAATGCCGAAGAACACTCAACGCTCAACTCTTGATCTGAGAAAAAGAGAAAGCTTGCTCAGCTACTCAGTTCTTTCGAACAAGTTGTTAACGGCAACTGAGTAGCACCAACCAAAAACTCAACAACTACCAATCAACTGAAGTAAGAGTTCGAAGTCAGAAGGACTTGAATAGTTCCAAGTGAACTGTGAAGAACCAAGTCTGCTAGACTTGAAGAGTTCAAGAGTGAACTAAGAAGTTCCTAGACTGCTGGTCTAGAAGGAATCTGTTAGATTCTGAAAGTGTAAAAGATATCCTTAGTGGATTTCCTACTCTAGGAGAAGAAGAGTGGAGTAGGAGCTTTAAGTGCTCTGAACCACTTAAAACTGATGTGTCTCTTACATTCTTGCTATAACTGCTATAACTGTTATAATTGCCTCACTCTCATCAACTCACCATATCTAAAAGGGAGATTAAACAAATCATAATTCCGCTGTGTTTTAATCATTATCAAACTAACAAAGTTAAACGAAAAGAATTTTAAATAACTATTCAACCCCCCCCCCCCCTTATAGATAACTATTGTGCCTCCAAGAACTAACAATTGGTATCAAAGCAGGTTCTATTATATAGCCTACAAAGCTTAAGTAGATCCAATGACACACTTACCAAGCGAATCAAAGACTGGAGGAGGCAGCAAGCAACCTATGTGGAATAAAGATAAATTCGCTAACTAGAAAGTTCGGAAAACATACATGGATTCAATAGATGAAGATCTATTTGAAACTGTTCAAAATGGGCCCTACATTCCTACAAAGCTTGCACGAACTATAGACGACCCAAACAGAATACAAATCAAGGTCGAAGGTGAATGGACTGATAACGAGAAGAGAGATGTTCAACTAGACAAAAAGGCCAAGAACATTTTGTTTCAATCCTTAGAAGATGATATGTTCAAAAATGTGGTCAACAACAAAACAACAAAGGACGTTTGGGAAGCACTGTTCATCACGCATGAAGGAACAGAAGAAGTTAGAGAAAATAAATAATCTATCATGACACAACAATATGAAATGTTTGCACACGTTTAAGGAGAAACGTCACTGCCACCTACGAGAGACTCAACGTTCTGCTCAACTCTCTACGAGCCTATGGAAAGATCTATCCAAAAAAAAGATCTAATCATAAAGTTCATGAAAGCCTTAACAAACAAGTGGGATGCCAAAACCACTGCTATTAGAGAGTCAAAGAATCTCCATGAAATGACTGTTCAACAGTTATATGGTAACCTTCTCACATGCGAACTGGAGCTGACTCAACGAGCAGAAACTCTATCTGAAGGAAGAAAGAAGGATAAGGGTGTTGCTCTCAAAGCAACTGAAAGCACCTCTAAGGTCAACACTGAAATTAACTCTGACTATGATGAAGATGATGATGAGAACTCTGCAATGCTGGTGAAAAGACTAAGAAGGTTCATGCGTCAAGGCAAATCTAGCAAGCCAAAGAAAGTCAGCAACTACAGCAGCCAGGAGCAAATGAATGATCTATGCTACAATTGCAAGAAACCTGGCCATTTCATTGTCAACTGCAACAAACCTCTCAGAGAAGAACTAAAGAAGAAATCACATCCAACGAAGGAATACAAAGGCAACAAAAGGCCTTAGAAGATAGACAAATGCCTTGTATCTGGAGGATCGTGGAGTGACTCAGACAATGACTCAACTCTTGAATCTGGAGATGGTGAAGATCCTCAAATGGCAAATCTTTGCCTAATGGCCAAGAATGCAAAGGTCAAACAAAAATCCAACAAACATGAAGTAAGTATAGATGAGGTATTTGACTTCAACTCTCCTGATGTAGACATTGATGATTTAAGAACTGCACTGCATGGGATAACATCTGATCTGCATCAATACATGAAATGGTTTAGAGTTCTATCTAAGGACTATTCACTTCTTCAAAAGGAGAAAGAAAAAGTTCAAGAAGAACTGGAAACAACCCTTCTAAGTACTGACTCTCTCTCCAAGTTTGAAGTTGAGAATAAGCTCTTAAAACAGACCAATGAGCTCAATGCACAAAGAGAGTCAAGTCTAATCTCTAAAATTGAGGAACTAGAAAAGACAATCTCTACATGGAATAAATCCTCTTCATCCGTGGACTCCCTTATCTCTAGCCAGAGAAGTGTCTCTAACAGAACAAGTTTATGCTTTGAGGAATCTACCTCAGAGCCATGTGTGGAAAAGGTAAAGGAAACTAGCACTAGTAATGCTTCAAGTTTTAGTAGAGGCATTATATTTATGAAATCCTCATAGAAGGATGAGCCAGTCAAACCCTGATCTACTGATTCAATCCATATTCCAAGGAGTAAGGGATCTCATGCTGGCCTAGGTTACAGAAAAGAGAAGAGTAACCCAACCACTACTCACCAACCTCGAAGGATCGTAGAGTCGAGTAAGACCATCTCTACGAACCAACTGGGAAGGTATAGTAGAGGTAAGGTACACTCCTCACAAATCATGAAACACCATGACACATGGAAGAAGGAAAATCAGTTACAGAAGGATGACTAAAGATCCACAAAAGTCCAAATGGAGGATGAATTCTCACACACTCACAAGTATGCATCATATTAGATGTTTTGTTTGCAATAAAGTTGGTCACAAGGCTGCAAAATGCTATTATAATTCCATGCATGTGAGACCCAAGATCAAGCAGATTTGGGTTCCCAAGGGTACTCACAAAGTAGGACCCATGCAAGTATGGGTACTAAAATGAAAGTTTAATGTTATCACAGGAAAAGAGCTCCACGATCACTACTTGGTATCTGGATAGTGGATGCTCAAGGCACATGACTGGGAACAAAGCCCTTCTGTCTAACTACATAGAGAAGGAAGGTCCCTCAGTCATCTTTGGAGACAACGGCTCTGGCAAGACAAGAGGATATGGCTCAACTAGAAATAGTGTAGTGTCCTTCAGTAGAGTGGCTTATGTGGAAGGACAACAACATAATCTTCTAAGAATTAGCTAACTCTGCGCCAAGGGACATCAAGTAACATTCCTCAACAATCAATGTCAAGTCACAGAGCTGAAGACATCTGCTGTAAAGCTAACCGGAACAAGAGAAGGAAATGTCTACATAGTAAATCTTGGACAACTAAGCTCAGACGAGATAATATTCTTTTTGGCTAAAGCATCTGAAGAAATGAACTGGTTATGGCATCGAAGACTGTCTCATCTCAACTTCAAGAGCATGTCCAAACTAGCCTCAAAAGATCTAGTTGTAGGCTTACCCAAGTTCAGCTTCGTTAAAGAAAAACCGTGCAATGCTTGTCAGCTTGGACAGCAGACCAGAAGCTCATTCAAGAGCAAAACTGCCAACTCAATTGACAAGCCCCTGCAGTTGCTCCACATTGATCTATTTGGGCCAATTACAACAACCAGCGTCGGAGGGAATATATACTCACTCGTCATAGTCGACGACTACACCAGATTCACATGGGTGGTCTTTCTAACCTCAAAGGATGAAACAAACTCCCAACTGATCAAGATGTTCAGACTAGTGATGAACGAGAAAGGGGAGAAAATCAAGGCTATATGGAGTGATCATGGTAGAGAATTCGACGTCTTAGAAATGGACCAGTTCTGCACATATAATGGCATCAGTCATAACTTCTCAGCTCCACGAACTCCTCAACAAAATGGAGTAGCTGAGAGAAAGAACAGGACGTTGATAGAGGCTGGAAGAACTCTACTAGTAGCAGCCCATTTTCCTGAATACTTCTGGGTAGAAGTTGTCAACACTGCATGCTACACTCAGAACAGATCACTCATACACTCTACGTTTAGGAAGACTCCCTATGAACTGTGGAAAGGAAGAAAGCCAAGTGTCAGCTACTTTCATGTATTCGGTTGTGCATGCTACATTCTCAACAATGGAAAGAAGTATTTGACAAAGTTTCAACCCAAGTCAGATGAAGGAATCTTTCTTGGATATGCCACAGACAGTAAGGCCTACAGAGTGTTCAATAAGAAGACACTGAGTGTTGAAGTCTCGATTCACATCATCTTTGATGAGACAGACTTAGACAAAATAGTGCTTCAAGACACTACGACCGACAGTTCAGACACTACAAACGAGGTCGTCGAGCTCAACACTACGATCGTAGGTCTAGATAGTGAAATCGTTGAGCAAGGAAATGAGATCGTAGAGAGGTCTATGCAAAACAATGAACCTCCACACCAAGAAGAAGAAATAGATCTTGAAGACCTCAGACAAGAAGGCATCAGGACAGATGTCCCAACAAGAAATAGATGGGCAAGAGATCACACTCAAGACTTCATCATTAGAGATCCGAGTGCAAGAGTCAACTGCCACCCAAAATGAATGTTTCTATCTAAGCTTCCTGTCACAAATAGAACCTAAGAAGATAGAGGATGCTATGGAAGACTCCAGCTGGATAGAAGCCATGCAGGAAGAACTTAATCAATTTGAAAGAAGTAAAGTATGGAGATTGGTACCAAGACCAAAGAGTCATCATGTCATTGGAACCAAGTGGGTCTTCAGAAACAAGATGGATGAAGATGGAGTAATAACCATGAATAAGGCAAGACTAGTGGACAAGGGATACTCTCAGGAAGAAGGCATTGGTTACGATGAGACATTTGCACCTGTTGCCAGACTAGAATCCATCAGAATATTCCTTGCCTTTGCTGCTCACATGAAATTCAAGGTCTTTCAGATGGATGTCAAAAGTGCATTCCTGAATGGTGAACTTCAAGAAGAAGTCTACGTAGAGCAACCTCGAGGTTTCATCAATCCATCTCTTTCTAATTATGTTTATAGATTAGACAATGTAACATTCCAGAATTTTAAATTATAATATTAAATATTTATTGATTTATATAAATATTTAATGGATATATTTATTGTTGAATTAATAATTGTTCAATTTGAGTTGATGTGTTTTAGTTAATTATTTGCTTTGAATAAATAATTAAGGAGCTAAGAAAAATAATTGTTATGAGGTTATATACTAATTTAATTTAATAATTAAGTTAGAGATCTAATAATGATTAAATGAATTATAATATTTTAATTAGATTTTGTAATTAAAATAAGGTGTTAGTTGGATTAAATAAAATTATAATTATAAAGAAACTATACTTTTGTGACAATGATTTATGTGTTAAAATAATTTAATAGATTAGTATATGAATTGATTAAATTGATTATTTAATTTATTAGAAGTGTGACAAATAACCTTGCTATAAATGAGTTATTAAAATAAATTAAAGGAGCTTAATTTAGTTTTGGCCAAACAAGTCTTAATGCATATTAAGTCTTTAATCTAATAGTATTTTATCAAACAAGGTATAAGGATTAATCCATTTGTTATTATTAGGTTTACCAAACAAGGTGTAATGGTTAATGGGTTATTTTTAGTTAGCTAGCCAAACAAGCCTAATGGCTTTTGATTTTTAAAATTTTATAACTGATGTCAGTTAAAATCCTATACTTAATATCTATATTATTATTATTATTATTATTATTATTATACGTTATATGATAATATGTAAACTAGAGTTGGGAGAAGAGAAACTCAGAAGAAGAAGAAGAAGAAAGAAAAAAAAGAAAAAAAGAAAAGATAGAGAACTTGAGGGATTCTAGAGAGGATTTGAGAAGGAAATTGGGAAAAGAAGTTTGAGAATCCAAGATAACTATCATCTTATTAATCAAATATAGGATCTTAATCCTTTTATAGTTAGTTTTCCTCTTCTAAAAAGTTCTTTGTAAAAATCTTCATGAATGATAAATTGTTGGTTATATATGGCTTTATATGATAAATTAGTGTTGTGAAACTATTTTCATTAGTTTATATATGAGCATAGTCAATGAATTTATGTATGTATACAATTTGTGAAGTAAAATATATTACAGAGTGTTTATATGAAAAATATATGAGTATGGCTTAGTTTAAAATGAAATTTAGGTCTGATTAATTGTTAATATATATATAAATTGACTATTGAATTTGATAGAGTATGTATAATCATAACCATGAATTAACTGTTTTGGTTGAAAAACAAAATCACAGTGTTGATTTTCATTGAAAACATCAAAAATGGAGTATTTGCCAAAAATATTGAAATTGGGTGTTGTAAATTTAATGTTTATGTTATTTTATGGGTAGAATCATGTTAGAAGTCTTCACAATATGTTTATATGAAGTCTATATGTGTATTACATGTTAATTAGTTTATTAGATTGGAGCTTTAGGCCAATTTGGCTTTTGTTCATACTGTTGTCGAGCTTGGTCTCCAGATTCTGGAGTTTGGCCGCAATCACGACCGATAGTATTGTTCTCACGCCATGTAGCATAAGCGCCTATACTACGTAAATGGGCAGGTTTTTATTATTCAATTTTATTATGATTGGGTAGTTAGAAATTAATGTTTTGATTAAGTGAACACCAAATCTTGAGGAAATAAAGTACCAGGATTTGGGGGTGTCACAGACAAAGCCTTATATGATCTTAAACAAGCACCTAGAGCGTGGTATGAAATACTAACTAACTTTTTTTTTTATCAAAAATGGGTTCACTAGAAGAAGATTAGATACCACACTATTTCTTAGAAAGCATAAAGACAAAGTCTTATTAGTTCAAATATATGTTGATGACATTATTTTCGGATCTACTGATGAAAAGTTATGCAAGAGATTCTCCAAGCTTATGTAAAGCAAGTTTGAAATGAGCATGATGGATGAGCTGAACTTCTTCCTTGGACTACAATTAAAGCAAACTGATGAAGGAATCTTCATAAACCAAGCCAAGTACATTAAAGATTTACTTAAGAAGTATGGCATGGAATCAGCCTCTCCCATGAAAACCCCAATTGTTCCTACAACCAAGCTTGACAAAGATGAAAATGGTAAAAGAATTGATATAACTCAATACAGAGGTATGATAGCCTCTCTTCTATACCTAACTTCCAGTAGACCAGACATAATGTTTGCAACATGCATATGTGCTAGATTTCAGGCTAATCCTAAGGAATCACATTTAACTGCGTTAAAGAGAATTTTCAGGTATCTCAAGGGTACACCTCACTTGGGGCTTTGGTATCCCAAGGAGTCTTCATTTGAACTAACAGGTTACACATATGCTGATTTTGCAAGCTATAAAATAGATAGAAAGAGTACCAGTGGCACCTATCAGTTGCTAGGAAACAGACTTGTGTCCTGGTTCAGCAAGAAGCAAAACTCAGTATCTACATCAACTGCAGAAGCTGAATACATTGTTGTTGGCAGCTGCTGTGCTCAGATCCTATGGATGAAAAATCAGCTAGAAGACTATGGGTTTGAATTAAAACCCATACCTGTTCACTGTGATAACACAAGTGCCATAACAATAACTCATAATCCTGTCATGCATTCTAGGACTAAGCATATAGAAATAAGGTATCATTTCATTAGGGATCATGTGCAAAATGGAACCATATCTTTACAATATATCCCTGCTGAAAATCAACTTTCCGATGTCTTTACAAAGCCTCTAGATGAACCCAGGTTTAACAAGTTAATAAGTGAGCTAGGCATGCTTAATTTACAACAATGAAATATATGCTCGAGTTTGTGCTAACCATACAGATATAGAGGCTATATTCGAAATCGTAGACATGGTCAAGGGAAGTCCACGATCGTAGAGCTGCAGTTACATGGAAGACAACAATCGCAATGTAGACTCAACGATCGAAGTGCAGACTTAACGATGACAGAGATCCATCAACAAAACAAAAGAATATCCTATGATGATAAAGTTCAACAATAAGAAATCTCTCTTATAAGCGCCTCAGGAACAAACCTGACCCTTGATTCATTCTATGAGGTTAGCCCTTCATGAGCTACCTTAAACCAAGAAGAATGCTAAGTAAAAAGTCCATCACAAGGACCCGGGCAGACTCGATGATCACAGTTCAGACTCGATGATTATTAAGCAGACACAACGATTGCTGAGCAGACACAACGATTGCAGTCCAGACTCGACAATTGCTGAATAGACTCGACGATTACAGTTCAGACTCGACGATTGCTGAACAGACTCAATGAATGCAGATCAAACTTGACAATCACAAAGGCTACCTCAACGATCATTGTCCTCCCTAAGGACACATTAGCTCAGAAAGAGCTAAGGGAAAATCAGTACAATCCTCCTCAGTCAAATTCGTAGAGCCAAGTAGAATTCGACACCTGCCCTAGTAAGAAAAATAGAGAGAGGGAAGTTATAAGTACAGTTTGAAAATGCCTTTTTAAAATCAAAAGTTCAAAAAGCTCATCTCTCTCTTTCTCTATACAAGCAGTAACCTTAACTTTCATAAAAGCTCAAACAATCACACACAGTGCAAAGGAATCAATAGCTGCTTCAAACGTCATCTTTGGTTACAAACTCTGCTTCGATGAGTTCAAGACAGCTGACCCCAAATTTCTTAAAACCATGTGTCTAATAAATAAGGCTGGTCTCGAAGAGGCTCTGGGTACGAGCACATGGATCTACCCGAAGCTAATAAAAGAATTCTACAAGAATGGGTGGTTCGAAAATGAAGTCATTACGACAAGGGTCAAGGATGTGGAAATCAAGCTCAAGATTGAGAACATCAACCTAGCCCTAGGTTCAAATCTAAAGGGTTTCTGTTTATAGATGGCATCGATTTCCTTGAAAGACTTAAAAGGATGCATCACAAGAAATTCCCCACTGTCAAAGGATACAAGAAGAAGGAGTTTCCTCAGAGGTACGAATTTCTGGCAGACATTGTTGGAAAAAGCATATACTGCAAGAGCTCAGGTCACGATTCTGTAAACGATGTGCAGCTCAAGCTCATGACAGCCATCAGTTATGGAACACAACTTAACTATGGAGCCCTGCTGCTTGAATGGATTGGGAAGTGGATTCTCAACTCGAAGAAGTCAAAGAGCTCTAGAAAGATGTTCTATGGGGGATTCATCAGTATCATCCTATAGTCTGCTTTGGGCGATAAGATAGGGGATGATGAAGGAGAATCAATCAATCCAAACAGACGAATGACCCAGCAACTGTTCGAGAACTAGAAAAGGAATCCAGCTGAGAATGTATGAATGATGTCTGAGTACAGTGGTTGGACTGTTGATGTAAAGGAGTCAGGGATTCCAGGAAATATGTCTGTGTTCAAGGAGACTGAAGAAGATGAAGAAGAAACTAATAAGGAAGAACCTTCTGCCCTTGTCAGAAAAAGCAAGGGCAAGAGGAAGCTAAAGGCTTGAATGGCAGAAGAACCCCAAGGGTCTACCACTGATATACCTGTAGAGCCTTCTGACATTGACACTCTGAGAATCCTAAGAATAAAAGAATAGTAGGCTGAGGTAGATGAAGACAGAGCTACCATCTCATAGCTGCTGAAGAAGAACAAAAACAGTCACAAGTCCAAGAGGCCATCTATTTCCTCTATCGTAGAGTCTCTACCGATCATAGAGACCATATTGGATGCCACACCCAGAGAAGTTGTTGCACCAGATACTCTGGTTGATCAATAGTTCAGAGGTGAAGCTGAAGAAAGTCCTAAGGTTGTGACTCAGCCTAGGAAAACTAGAAGAAAGTTGGTTAAAAAGTACATCCTTCTCAATGAAGGAGTACTTAAAGAAGAAGACAAAAAGATAGCCACTAAGAAGGGGCTATCCGAAGCTAGATAAGAGAACACTGCTCAAGCTGAGGGGGAGCTACCTAAAGTTCTCACCCTAGAAAGTGCTCGACCTGAGGGGGAGCCACTGGAAATGAAAATGGATGATCATGTTGAGGGGGAGCCTCATGATATCCCCATGTCATAAGAAGTTGCTCCTGCAGAAAATGAGAGAGAACCAGAGCAAGAACAAAAAGAAGTCATTGATGAAGTGGAATCCTTGAACGAAGACAAAGAAGAGGACGAAGATGATGAGTATATCATGAATATCATGAAATATATGATGCATGTAGAGATAAATGAAGCATTTGTAGATCTATTGATTAAAAATTGTTAATGCATGAATATATATATAAATTTTATGCTATGTGGAGCATGAAAGGTGTAGAATGTTGGACTAGCTGAGCCGTCGTGCTCATTCTTTACAAAAATAAAACTGTTACAGATAGTGAAGAAATCCTTGAAGATATCGGATTATAGAAGGTGTATGTTGTTATGATGTTATAAAGAGCAATCAATGTAATGGTTTTAATGATTTAACTTATTTTTAGTAAGTTAGTAAATTGTTTAGTTATAAGAAACGATTTGTGTATGATTACGAGAAATTTAAAATTAGATGGTGAGTTATATTTACTCATAATTGTTATAAGAAAAAGAATTAAGTTGTAATAAACTTGAGGAAAATAATAAGAGATATTCATTACGAAAATGAGTTGTATATTATGCATTTTTATTGAAAACTTATACAATTGGACTAATAAAGAGAAGTTAAGTTATTTTAAGAATAAAGTATACGGAATTGGAATTAAATATGTTGGAAAAGGGAAAAAAATTGCTGTATTAGTATACAATTTGATGTATTAAATAAACACTTTGTTGTATTAAGTAAACAATTTGTTGTATTAGAAAATAGTTTCCTATATTGAGTATTCAGTTTGTTGTATTAGTATACAATTTGCTGTATTAGAAAACAATTTGTTGTATTTAGTATTCAATTTGTTGTATTAATATACAGTTTGCTATATTAAGTGAACAGTTTGTTATAATAGTATACAGTTTACTATATTAGAAAATAGTTTATTGTATTGAGTATTCAGTTTGCTGTATTGGTATTCAGTTTGCTGAAAGAAGAACTTATACAATGAGAGATTAAGTGTTAAATTATAATGTATATGACGAGGAGTTGTTATTACGCAATGTAAAGATTTCAAATAGATAAATGTTGAAGATTTTTAATAATCAAGTTTATCAATTAAATTATAGATTATGAACGATCTACAGATGTAATAACCAATTTGTAAAGGTTATAGATTTTCGAACATAAGAGAATAACATATTAATTGGTATAAAAGCCATGTTGTGTTCAATAATTTATGAATAAAGGTTGTATTTATTGAGATGATTGTAGCACCGTAACACACCAGGTCTGTGGTTCAAGGGTCCCAGATTTGGGGGCATGACAGGTTGATATCGGAGCTGATAAGTTATAAACCTTAGGTAGGAGTACCTTAGGCTATAACCGTAGAGATGATAATGAGGACGAAACTTGGATAAAGTTTATGTGATAAGAAATGAATTCAGGAAATTCATTATTAAGTAAGGAAGAAGATAAATATGATTCGAAAAAGAATCTTTAAGAGTTATAAAAGATAAGAATAAGGAGTTATCTAACTCCAATAATAAAGATGAAAAGTGATGATAAATAGATGATGTCTATAAGAAGAAAATTGTAAATAAAAACCTAATATAATATGATTAAATAGAAGAGTAAGAAGATCGTAGGATAAAACGATTATAGAGAAAGGAAGATCGTAATGAAAAACGATCGTAAAATAAGATCACGAAGTGATCAGATTAAATTGTTAAATAACATATTGTTGGGAGATTTTATATTTAAATTTGATGTTGAAAGTAAATATTCATGATTAAATGTAAAGTCCTTCAAGGAATATGTGACAACCCGATATTTTCTATATAAATAAATCATAAATTTTGCGTATAATTTTTTTTTTTTTTATTTATTTTAAGGATGAGGATTTGTACAAGATTATGTGTATATGTATTTATGTGGTAAATAAAAATATATTTATTACATGAATATTTATAAGTAAATTTATTTTAGAATTTTGATTATTATAAAGTATATTCTTATAATAATTAATTTTAAGATAAAAATGTTTTTATTAATTATTTTCCATGAATATATAATCATATATTATTTAAATAATATATGAAGTGATTTTTTTAAAATAAATATAATAATTATTTTATTATATGAATTTTTGTACAGATTATTAAGTTAATTATTTTACCTTAATTATTAAGGTTAAATATGAAAGAATAATCAGATATGGAATCCAAACCCTAATTTTGGATTTATTGTCAAGGTATGAGAATAATAATATAATATTACAGATATTTTTGATTTTTCAGTGCTATGAATATGTGCGGTATGTCCGTATTGATAATGGTTGGTCAATTACGGTGTATTTTGACCCAAACCCTAGTAATAATGTTAAACCCTAATTTGAGATCCAAATTAGAGTGTGAGATTATTTTATAAGTGTGTAATACAATTTATGTCGTGTATTAAATTTATTAATTAGGTAAACCCTAATTAAAATTCTGGAAACCCTAATAATGTTAAACCCTAATTTCCAATATTAGAAACCCTAATCCGGAAAACCTAAACCGGAGGTTTGATCTGTCAAGAATTGTGTTACAGTGATTAATAACACGTGTGATAGACTTTAATTGCTAATTAAAATAAACGTAATTAGTAAATCAAAACCCTAAAACCTAGAATCCTAATTTAATTTCTAGAAACCCTAATTGTATTTCTAGAAACCGTAATTATCGATATTTTAAACCCTAATTGCTTTATTAGCAAAGTTCATTATGATTAAGGGTAATAAACCCTAATGTTCATGTAATTACAAACTTAATTAATTAACAATATTTATTTTTCAAAATTTTAGAAACTAAAAGTTATTTAATTTTATTTATTTAATGTTATTTATTTAGTGTGCAAACCCTAAATTGGAAATCCTAGATTTTTGTTTACTTATAAAACTCAAATTGGCTCAAACCCTAAACCCTAAATCAAACCCTAACCCTAAGGGTTTGGTAAGTTACCCTTTTGCCATAAAATGAATTATCAAAGGACCAAAATGCCCTTTTTAGCATTAAAGAAGCTAGGAATAGGTTTTGACAAATTGGAAAAAGTTGTTCACCAAATCAACAACTCTTAACCACTCCATTGACAGAAAGATGACAACAACAAGCCTTAATCTCAGCCAATACATGCATCTTGTGGCTATATAAATGGATTAAAGGAGAGAGAAATCACTTTTGCTCACTAAATTTGCACAAAACCATACTCAACTCTCTCAAGCACCACACCCCAAATTTGTTGATAATATCGGACCCATTATCAAGCCCCACGAAATCCAACAACAAATCAATAGCGTAAATCAAGAATTGAGCATAAAAGGTATGAAACCCTAATTCAAAATCTGTCCAATTTTCGGTTGTTAGATGTTATGTTTGGGTGTTAGAATATGTTGTTTATAAGATATTATGATGATCTGGGTTGGTATTTATCAAGTCCATAACATTAAAGTGCTCGAAATTAAAGATTTTCAAAATCTGGAAATTTTTAAAGGAGGCGTCTGACAACGAATGTCAGGTCGTGTAGATCTCTGTAGGTGTTTGATTTTTGTGTTATAAGTGTTGAATATGGTAGTCGGTTATGAGATCTTTGCTCTGGATCAAGAATCAGACCTAGATCAGTTGTAGATTATAAGTTATAACCGGTCAAAGGTCGTTGACCAACATTGACTGGGCCATTTCTGGGTAACCCAGAATGAGCCCAGAAAGCTCTGACAAATTTTTAAATAGCTTGAATCTGACAGTGGTTTGATGTATCGTTATGGTTCATGTATCTAAGTTGTAGTATGTTTGTTAGACTACATCATCATGCCTTAATATCACTTATTTCGTAAATGGGTTGGATTTTATGGATTATCAAACTAGCAAGGTCGAAGCTTGTTCTCTGCTTTTACGGGTAACCCGTAAAAATATATGAACATGTCGATGACATGGTTTAATAGAGTCATAACTTTTGGATTCTGCTCATGTTAGTTGTATTTTATGTAATAGATCTACTCTCTTGCATGCTAGCTACAACTGAACCCTTTATATCACAAGAATAGGTTCATGTATTTGCACGTTATAATCGATCTAAAGTGGTCATTTCGAATCGTTTCTTCATTTTGGGCAACCTGAAAATGAAGAACATTTCTGACAAAGATCTTGGGCTTTAGATCTAGCTTATGTTAGGTTGTTAGATCATGTGGTCTATTAGAACATGTAGTCTTGAACTTTGTCTACAAAATCTAGCTTTTGTATTTCTCGGAAACACAATACACGAGAGAATTAAAGTGTCAAATTGACACGCCACTCTAAGAATCGCCTATGAAGATCTCAGGTTTAAGTATGAACATGAAGAACACCTATATGACGGCAGTTACTGCCATATAGGTGGCCTTTAGCGACAGACAGATTATTATTTTCCGGAAATTAATTAATAAATAGAAAAAAATAGTTTTTAATTATTAAAAATACAAAATAAATTATAAAAAATTATTTTAATATCTGAAAATTATATTTTAATTATTTTAAATATATTTCATAAATATTTAATATTTTTGGAATATCAAAAGTAATTAATTTATTTAATGATAATATTAAATAAATTATTTAAAAATGATTTTAATTCATGAAAAATCATTTAAAATTATATTATGATATAAGAAAAATATTTTAAGTTATTTAAATAACTTTTAAATATTATTTGATAATTTTCATTAATAAATGAATATTAATGATAATTAAGTTATTTGTTAAATGAATTAAGTAATTAAATTAAAAATGATTTTATTATTTTAAAAAATTATTTTAAATAATAATAAGGTATTTAAAATATTTTAAGTTATAAAATATAACTTTTAATATTTAAAGATTAAATTTCATTAATTAATGATTATTAATGATATTAAAGTTATTTAATAATTATATTAAATAATTTAGTTTAAAAGTGATTTTATTATTTTAAAATCATTTTAAATAAAAATAAAGTGTTTAGAGATATTTTAAGTTATAAAATATAACTTTTTATATTTAAAGAATAATTTCATTAATAATTTAATATTAATGATATTTATTTAATGATTAATGATATTAAATTTATTTAATAATTATATTAAATAAATAGTTTAAAAATAGTTTTATTTATTTAAAAATCATTTAAAAAGGATATTAATGATTTAAAAATATTTTAAGTTATAATTATTGACTTTTAATATTTGGATAAATAGTTCATTAATATTTAAATATTAATGGTAATTATTTAATAATGATTTAAAATATTTTAAAAATCATTTAAGGGTGTTATAAATACTTTAAAAATATTTTGAGTTATTATACATAACTTTAATATTTTGGCAATGGTTTCATTAATAGTTTAATACTAATTAAATATTAAAGATAATAGAATTGTTTAATATTTAAATCATTTAATAATGATTCTGATATTTCAAAAATTATAATAAATGATAATAATTATTTAATAATTATTATAAGGCCATGAAAAATATTGAACTACGGTTTAGAGTCTTAGACTCGATAATTACCCGAAAAAGCAGTCGGTAGACCGACATGTTTCAGAAATTGATCTGGACTTAGAAATTTAGTTAGTTAAATGTTTATTTGTGATTCAATGGTTGTTAAGGTTGTATGACAATGTGATTAGGAAGGTGTTGATGTTTGATTATGAGTCAACGATTGTTAAACATGTGTGATAATGTGAATAGGGGAATGTCTTTGACTGCAATAAAGCGGGTGTTATATGTACGTTATGTTATACTAATCAAAAATGATTTGATTAATGATAGGTTGTGATAGAAAAGATAAAACTAAGTTGAGAATAGTAAGCGGTAAGATCGTCGCAAGTATCCTAACTTTGTATTTTCTTTATCACGAATGGATGAAGTGAGAAGTTCGTAATTATTGTTATTATTGTGCAGATTGTTAAGCCTATATTATATATGCCCATTGATTATCAACATGTTAGTATATGATAATTCAGATTATATATATTACGCTACATTAATTTCTAGAAATGATTATACAAGTGTCCCCACTTGGATAATCATTAGATTTAATCGCATGTTGATACCCCTTGATATAAATATATGTTGAATTATATAAGACCTTTGTTATGAAAACCCGACGAGATATGAACATCCCAAAATGGGAAAATTTTATGCAAAGTGAGACAGAATGACGATAACATCGTTCATGTAAATGTAGTATTGATCAATACAGAAGTACAACAGGTAGATCACCTCCGTGTCTGTAAAGTCATGACAGTTTACAGATGAACTTCGCTTTAAACCTTTTGAAAATGAAAACAATGTTCATGGTATGTCACGTAAACCCCATATACAAATCGATACGTAGTTTCAAAAGTTTGAAAGAGGGTTGTTATGAATTATTATTGGTACAGATTACTTCACAACTCATGACTAGTTGTAGAAGATATTATAAAGAAAACATTTAAATTCTTTCACTTATATATATATAATACTTCTTTGGGCACTCAAATGCTCATCCTTGCTTAATTTAAATGTTTTCACTAAGTGTGAAGGACCGTAAAGTTCAAAGAGAGACAAAGGAAAAGGAAAGCTAACCAAATAAGAATTGCGGCAGTATTTGTAATAGTTTTATTAGATTATGAAGACTATGATATATATATATATATATATATATATATATTATGACATGTAATGAATGTTTAAAGGTTACGTACTTGGGAGAAAGACTCTGATGTATATGTAAACTTAAGTTAAGTTTTATATTATCGTTATTATTATTAGTATTATTCCGCTCATAGAAATGGTATCGTGATGTACCGAGTTCGGGTTTCAAGTATCCGGATTTGGGGACCTCACAGAATACATGTACAAGGACTTAGTGATAGATCAAACTTGTTAGGTTGATCTGTGTTTTTAATGTTTATCATTCTATAAATGAATGTATAGATGAAAAGATCAAAGCTGTTAGGTTGATTTATATCTTTAGATGTAATAGATAGGCTTCAACAGAATCATAGTCTATCAAGTTGATCAGAAGATCGCAGAAGCCAAGGCATAATCATAGAGCATCAAGAATCGTAGTGTGTCTACTTTGAAGGACCTCTCCCGGAATTGTAGAGTGGTCCAAACGCCTGCCGAGTAAAACTCAGGAATCGTACAGTTCTCTCGGAATCGTAGAGTCTGCAAGTCAAGCAAGTTAAGATCGTAGTGTGCCAGTGCTTAAGAGAAATCATAGTGTTCTCTTCTATCAGTACCGGATCAAGCACCAAGGTGGCAAGACACCACGATCAGGATGGTAGAGCATCATCTGTCTGTTTTAGAAGCATCGACCCTTGTCCATTTGTTTAAGAGTAAATCACAATAAATATGGAATGAATTATAAATGTTGAAGTCGTCGGGAGTCCCACTGACACAACAGTCATCCATAGTATATAACAAAGAGACATATTGAAGAAGCTAAGGAAAGTACTATGGGTCAGCAGAAAACACCTTTTCAGGTGTTAGGTGAGATAACAGTCTGCTGTGTCAGTGGGCCAGACTACAAATCAGAAGGTGTATAGAAAGTCTCCATCAAAGCAAAGAAATGTCAAATGCATTTAATGCTTCAACGGATGTCTTCAAACGGATACATTTCAAAGGCATCCTATATACAAAACATCAGTAGACGAAAGAAATCAAGCAAGCACTGAACAAATATGTTGAAGAACACTCAATGCTCAACTCTACGATCTGAAAAAGAAAGCTTGCTCAACTACGCTGTTCTTTCGAACACAAGCTTAACGACAACTGGGTAGCACCATTCAAGAACTCAACTATTATCAAGTGAAGTAAGAAGTTCCAAGTCAGAAGGACTTGAAGAGTTCTAAGTGAACTGAGAAGTACCAAGTCTGCTGGACTTGAAGAGTTCAAAAGTGAACTAAGAAGTTCCAAGACTGCTGGTCTTGAAGGAATCTTTGAGATTCAGAGATTGTAAAGATATCCTTAGTAGATTTCCTACTCGAGGAGTAGAAGAGTGGACTAGGAGCTTTGAGTGCTCTGAACCACTTAAAAACACTGTGTCTCTTATATTCTTGCTATAACTTCTATAACTGCCATAACTGCTTAACTCTTATTTAACTCGTTATATCTTAAAGGGAAAACAAGCAAATCTAAATTTCGCTGTGTTTAAATCTTTATCAAAACTAACAAGTATTTTGTAAAATAATTTAAAATATCTATTCAACCGCCCCTTCTAGATAACTATTGTGCCTTTGGGAACTAACAATTGGTATCAGTGTAGGTTCTATCAAATAGCCTACAAATTTTAAGTAGATCCAATGGCACATCTGATAAGCGAATCAAAGACTGGAGGTGTCAAACCCTAGATTTTATGAATAAATATTTAATTTTCTCAAAATAATTTTTTTTATATTATGGTGTGGATTTGATATAATGTTATAGTTGTGGGTAGTATTTATAAATTTTGAAAAGTATGCAAGTTGTTGTATAATATTCGATTGGTTGGGGAATACTCTTTTTGTCGGGGAATATCCGACGACGACGACAATCATTAGTGGACCCTACAACGAATTATTGTTGGATTGAGAAAACGATAAAAATATTTTATGAAAATAACAGCGGAAGTTTTACCGTTAATCTTGTTGAACTACTCTTGTAGTAAAAAATACGATGTCTACGGCATGGTTGCATAGTATCACACGGTATTGATTATTGATTCTTACGTGATAAGTCACTCGGTTTTGCTTTATTAGTATTATTAATGTAATAAAACAAAAAATCTTTTTATATAAAAAATGTAATACTTTTATAAAGTTATTCCTTTTATAGACTATAAATAGAATATATAATATTCTATTATGCATAGTGTTTTTGCATATTAATATCTTTTTATATAAATGTAATACTTTTATAAAGTTATTTATTTTATTAGACTATAATTAGAATATATTATATTTTATTATGCATAGTATTGCATAAATGCTGCATATAAAGTTTTGTATAGTGAATTTTTTTATATAAAAATGTAATACTTTTATAAAGTTTTTCATTTTATTAGATTATAAATAGAATATATTATATTTTATTTAAAAGATTTTGCTTTAAGTATGGACTGTCCGATTAAAAGTAAATCAATCTGGACCGTTCATGAATTAGTTACTATGCAGTCCATTCTTCTATAAATAGAAGCTCATTCCTTCATTATTTCTTACGAATTCAATTTGAAACTCTTGAGAGAAAACTATATAGAGTTCTTCTTCTATAATCTTGAGCGTATTTCTTTAGAGTTTAAGAAAACTTTGAGCGTAGTACAAGTTTTCTTCGAGTATATCCTCGCCCTACCAGTCGGAATACTCTTCTTTCAAATGTAAGGGATATTATTTGTTATACTCGTAAGGGGTATTCTTTCCTTCTTATTCGTGAAGAGAACTTCTATTATTCCATTCTTTATTATTCTGTTAGAATAACTTGTATACGCGGGATACCCTATACTTGGTGAAATTCTTCTATTATTCCATTTCTTATTAATATATTGGAATAACTTGTCTATGCGAAGTACCGCATATATGGTGAAATTCTTCTGTTATTCCATTCTTTATTATTCTGTTGGAATATCCTGTCGGTGCATATTACGCCTGACCTGGTTCCATTATTTATTATTCTGTTAGAATAACCTATCTGTGCGGTCTATCGCATGTATGGTAATTTTTGTTGTTATTCCATTATTTATCATTCTGTTGGAACATCTTGTATGTGCTTTACGCATGACCTGGTTCCGTTATTTATTATTCTATTGGAATAACTTTCTGCATGCTGATCTAAATATGCATGCTGGTGATTTCTTTTGTTATTCCATTCTTTATTATACTCAGTTGGTTAAAGTTTTGACTTCTATACTCCATGAAATTAGTGGAATATCCTTGATATTTGCGCTTCATCCAGTATCTTTTCATGGAAATATTCTTCTGAGTATTCTTGAATTTTACTCCACAAATAAGTATCATGTTGACAATTTGGACGTTATTGGTTCCTGGATAAATTAATTCTTGAACTTGTTTTGTTGAATTCTTATATCATTGTCATCATCCTCATATTTATATTATGTTGAAAGTCATCTGTGGCCTGTAGTGCATAGATGGACTTGGTATGATCATAACCAAGGATTATTCTATAATCATGACCGTAATGTTACAAATGATGTGAAAAAAAAGTCCTCATCTACCGTAGTAGTGCATTCTTTGGGCCGCTTTTTGGTATGATTATGGCTATGGATTCTCTTACGCTAAGGGTGAAAAGATGAATTGTTTTATGGCATGATCGGACCGTTGATGAAAACATGATTATCTTTGGCACCAGAAAGGTGGATGATTTGATGATGTGGATTAATTATTAAAATGAGTCTCAAATAAAAAGTGATTAAAAACCTTTAAATCATAGAAGATAGTAGATTTTATTCTCTACTTGACTCTTCTAATGGATTGCTTGTTCATTCTATGAGCTTAAACTTGATGTTTATTATATTTTATCAGTTTAACACCGTTGAAGGCTAACGATAAATTATTCTGCATTATCTTAGTCATAATATTTCTTACTGGGCTAGTTGAGCTCACCCTTTTGCTTTCATTGTTCTCTTCAGGAAATGAGAACGTTGCAGGGACTAGTCGAGGAACAGAGTGATGGTCCTAGATGGTGCATTAGTAGTCCTCACTATTTTGTGAAATTGTATGATAATAAATGTAATGAGGACCCCATTAAGTTTGTATATTTTCTAGATGACAATATTTGTATTAAAACTCACAGCATATATTTAGTCGTATTTTACACGACTGTTGTATAATTAAGTTGTATTTGAATTTTGTACCATGTATTTGGCGACTCAAGATGGGTGATGTATACTTATTTTGGGGGCGTCACAGTTGGTATCAAAGCTTAGGGATATGATACCTGGCTAAGATGTGAGAATAGAACTAGGAGGGGAGAGACGGGGAATTTTTATATTTGATATAATGTTATAGTTGTCGGTAGTATTTATAGATTTTGAAAAGTATGCAAGTTGTTGTATAATATTCGATTGGTCGGGGAATATTCTTTTTGTCAGGGAAATTCGTACGACGGTACAATCATTGGTGGACCCCACAACGGAATTATTGTCGGATTGAGAAAATGAAAAAAATATTTTATGAAAATAACGGCGGAAGTTTTACCGTTAATACTGTTGAACTACTCCGTAGTAAAAGTACGCGATGTCTGGCGTGGTTGCATAGTATCACACGGTATTGATTATTGATGCTTACGTGATAAGTCACTCAGTTTTGTTTTATTAGTATTATTAATGTAATAAAACAAAAAATCTTTTTATATAAAACAGAATACTTTTATAAAGTTATTCATTTTATTAGACAATAATTAGAATATATTATATTTTATTATGCATAGTATTGTATAGTGCCTGCATAGTGTTGTATAGTGCCTGCATAGTGTTTTGTATAGTGAAATCTTTTTATATAAAACAAAATACTTTTATAAAGTTATTCGTTTTATTAGATTATAAATAGAATATATTATATTTTATTTAAAAGATTTTGCTTTAAATATGGACCGTCCGATTAAAAGTAAATCAATCTGGACCGTTCATGAATTAGTTACTATGCAGTCCATTCTTCTATAAATAGAAGCTCATTCCTTCATTATTTCTTACGAATTCACTGAAACTGTTGAGAGAGAAACTATATAGAGAGTTCTTCTTCTATAATCTTGAGCGTATTTCTTTAGAGTTTAAGAAAACTTTGAGCGTAGTACAAGTTTTCTTCGAGTATATCATCGCCCTACCAGTCGGAATACTCTTCTTTCAAATGTAAGGGATATTATTTGTTGTACTCGTAAGGGGTATTCTTTCTTTCTTATTCATGAAGAGAACTTCTGTTATTCCATTCTTTATTATTTTGTTGGAATAACCTGTATACGCGGGATACCCTATACTGTGATAAATTCTTCTATTATTCCATTCCTTATTATTATGTTGGAATAACCTGTCTATGCGAAGTACCGCATACATGGTGAAATTCTTTTGTTATTCAATCTTTATTATTCTGTTGGAATATCCTGTCGGTGCGTATTACACTTGACCTGGTTCCATTATTTATTATTCTGTTGGAATAACCTGTCGGTGCGGTCTATCGCATGCATGGTGATTTCTATTGTTATTCCATTATTTATCATTCTATTGGAACATCCCATCTCATGCTTTCTGCATGACACGGTTCTGTTATTTATTATTACGTTGGAATAACTTTTATGCATCATGCGGCTTATCGCATGCCTGGTGATTTCTTTTGTTATTCAATTCTTTATTATACTCAGTTGGTTGAAGTTTTGACTTCTATACTCCATGAAATTAGTGGAATATCCTTGATATTTGCGCTTCATCCAATATCTTTTCATGGAAATATTCTTCTGAGCATTCTTTAATTTTACTCCACAAATATGTATCATGTTGACAATTTGGACGTTATTGGTTCCTGGATAAATTAATTCTTGAACTTGTTTTATTGAATTCTTATATCATTGTCATCATCCTCATGTTTATATTATGTTGAAAGTCGTCTATGGCCTGTAGTGCATGGATGGACTTGGTATGATTATGACCAAGGATTATTCAGTATAATCATGACCGTAATGTTACAAATGATGTGAAAAAAGTCCTCATTGGCCCGTAGTGCATTGATGGACAGTTTTTGGTATGATTATGGCTATGGATTCTCTTCGGCCAAGGGTGCAAAGATGAATTGTTTTATGGCATGATCAGGACCGTTGATGAAAACATGATTATCTTTAGCCCATAGTGCATGGATAATTCGTGGTCGTGATACTAAAGAATATCCTTGGCCTGTAGTGCAGGGATGATTTGATGATGTGGATTAATTATTAAGTCGAGTCTCAAATGATAAAAGTGATGAAAAACTTTTAAATCATAGAAGATAATAGATTTTATTCTCTACTTGACTCTTCTAATGGATTGCTTGTTCCGCTGCAGTTAAACTTGATGTTTATTATATTTTATCAGTTTAACACCGTTGAAGGCTAACGATAAATTATTCTGCATTATCTTAGTCATAATATTTCTTACTGGGCTAGTTAAGCTCACCCTTTTGCTTTCATTGTTCTCTTGAGAAATGAGAACGTAGCGTGGGACTAGTCGAGAACAGTGATGGTCCTAGATGGTGCATTAGTAGTCCTCACTATTCTGTGAAATAGTGTGATAATAAATATAATGAGGACCCCATTGAGTTTGTATATTATCTAGATGACAATATTTGTATTAAAACTCACAGCATATGTTTAGTCATATTTTACACGACTGTTGTATAATTAAGTTGTATTTGAATTTTGTACCATGTATTTGGCGACTCAAGATGGGTGATGTATACCTATTTTGGGGGCGTCACAAGAGGAGACAGCAAACCACCTATGTGCAGCAAAGATAGATTCGCTAACTGAAAAGTTCGTATGCAAGCCAACATGGATTCAATAGATGAAGATCTATTTGAAACTATTCAGAATGGGCCCTATGTTCCTACAAAGCTTGCACCAACTTTAGACGACCCAAACAGAATTCAGATCAAGGTCAAAACAGAATGGACTGACAACGAAAAGAAAGATGTCCAACTCGACAAAAAGGCCAAGAACATTTTGTTCCATGGAAGATGACCTGTTTGAAAATGTGGTCAATAGCAATACAATAAAGGAAGTATAGGAAACATTGCTCATCATGCATGAAGGAACAGAAGAAGTCAGAGAAAATAAGCAATTTCTCCTGACTCATAATTATGAAATGTTTGCCCACGTTCCAGGAGAAAATGTCACTTCCACCTACGAAAGATTCAATATTCTGCTTAACTCTCTTTGAGCCTTTGGAAAGATCTATCCAAATAAATATCTAAACATAAGGCTCATGAGAGCCTTACCTAGCAACTGGGATGCCAAAACCACTGCCATCAGAGAATCAAAGAATCTCCATGAAATGACTGTCCAACAATTATATGGAAACCTTCTCACGTATGAACTGGAACTGACTCAACGAGCAGAAACTCTATCTGAAGGAAGAAAGAAGGACAAAGGGGTTTCTCTCAAAGAAAAAGATAGCATCTCCAAAGCTAACACTGAAAATGACTCTGACTATGATGAAGATGATGATGAGGACCTTGTAATGCTGGTAAGAAGACTCAAAAGATTCATGTGTCAAGGCAAAAGCAGCAAACCTAAGAAAGTCAACAACTACAACAGTCAGGAAAAGATAAATGACTGCATCAAGCCTCTTAGAGAAGAACTAAAGAGGAAATCAAATTCAAAGAGAGATTTCAAAGGCAACAAGAGGCCCCAAAAGAAAGACAAAGGTCTTTTGGCCGGAGGATCGTGGAGTGAGTCAGACAATGACTCAACTCCTGAATCTAGAGATGATGAAGATCCTCAAATGCTAAATCTTTGTCTGATGGCCAAACATGCAAAGGATAAGAAGAGCTCTAACATTCATGAAAAAAGTATAGATGAGGTATTTGACTTTAACTCTCCTTATGTAGATATTGATGATTTAAGAACTGCTCTACATGGCATAACATCTTATCTGCATCAATACATGAAATGGTTTAGAGTTATGTCTAAAGATTATTCTCTTCTTCAACAAGAGAAAGAGAAAGTACAAGAAGAACTGGAAATAGCTCTTCTAAGTACTAACTCTCTCTCCAAATTTGAAGCTGCGAATAAACTCTTAAAACAGACCGATGAACTTAATTCAAAAAGAGAGGCAAATCTAACCTCTAAAATTGAGGAACTAGAAAAGACAATCTCTACATGGAATAAATCCTCTTCTTCCATAGACTCCCTGATCTCCAGTCAGAGAAGTGAATCTGACATAACAGGTTTACGTTTTGGGGAATCCACCTTAGAACCATATGTGGAAAAGATAAAGGAAACTAGCTCTGGTAATGTTTCAAGTTTTAGTAGAAGCATTACATTTGTGAAATCCTCACAGAAGGAAGAACCAGTCCAACCCTGCTCTTCTGATCCAATCCATGTTCCAAGGAATAATGGATCCCATGATGGCCTGGGTTTTAGAAAAGAGAAGAGTAACTTAGTCACTACTCTCCAACCTCGAAGGATCATAGAGTCGAATAAAATTAACTCCACGAACCAACTAGGAAGGAACAATAGAGTTAAGCTTCACTCCTCACAAATCATAAATCACAAGAACACATGGAAAAAGAAGAACCAATATAAAGGAAGGATTGCTAATAACCAACATAAGTCCAAATGGAGGAACAATCCACATACACACAAGCATGCATCATATTAGATGTTTTGTATGTAAAAAGATTGGTCATAAGGCTACAATATGCTACTATAATCCTATGTATATAAGACCCAAAATCAAGTAAATTTGGGTTCCTAAGGGTACTAACAAAGTAGGACATATGCAAGTATGAGTACCAAAATGAGAGTTTAATCTTACCACAGGAACAGAGCTCCACGATCACAACCTGATATACAGATAGTGGATGCTCAAGGCACATGACCTGGAACAAAGCCCTCCTGTCTAACTTCATAGAGAAGGAGGGTCCGTCAGTCATCTTTGGAGACAAATGGCTCTGGCAAGACAAGAAAATATGGCTCAGCTGGGAATGGTGCAGTATCTTTCAGTAAAGTAGCATATATGGAAGGATTACAACACAATCTTCTAAACATAAGTCAACTCTGCGACAAGGGTCATCAAGACACCTTCCTCAACAATCAATGTCAAGTCAGAGATCTGAAGACATCCTCTATAAAGCTAACTGGAAGAAGAGAAGGAAATGTCTACACTGTCAATCTTGGTCAACTAAGCTTTGACGAGATAATATGCTTTCTGGCTATAGCATCTGAAGAAATGAGCTAGTTATGGCATAGAAGACTGTCTCATCTCAACTTTAAAAGCATGTCAAAACTGGCCTCCAAGGATCAAGTAGCAGGCTTACCCAAGTTTAACCTTGTCAAAGAAAGACCATGCAACGCCTATCAGCTTGGAAAACAGACTAGAAGCTCATTTAAGAGCAAAACTATCAACTCAATTGACAAGCCTCTGCAATTGCTTCACATGGATATATTTGGGCCAATTCCAACATCAATCCTTGGAGGGAAGAGATACTCATTGGTCATAGTGTATGACTACACTAGATTGTGTTTTCTAAACTCAACAGATGAAACAAGCTCCCGACTAATCAAGATGTTCAGACTGGTGATGAACGAGAAAGGATATAAAATCAAGGCTATAAGAAGTGATCATGGTAGAGAATTTTACTTCTCTGAGATGGACCAATTCTGCATAGACAATGGCATCAGTCACAACTTCTCAACTCCACGAACTCCTCAACAAAATGGAGTAGCTGAGAGAAAGAACAGAATATTAATAGAGGCTGGAAGAACTCTACTAGCAGCAACCCATCTGCCTGAATACTTTTGGGTTGAATCTATCAACACTGCATGCTACACTCAGAATATATCACTTATACACTCTACGATATAGAAGACTCCCTACGAACTGTGAAAAGGAAGAAAGCCAAGTGTCAGCTACTTTCATGTATTCGGTTGTGCATGCTACATTCTCAACAATGGGAAACAATATCTGACAAATTTCCAACCCAAGTTAGACGAAGGAATCTTTCTCGAAAATGCCACAGACAGTAAGGCTTATAGAGTGTTCAACAAGAAGACGATGAGTGTTAAAGTCTCGATTCACATCATCTTCGATAAAATAGACTTGGACAAAACAGTGTCTCAAGACACTACAAACGACAATTCAAACACTACGAACGAGGTCATCGAGCTCAACACCACGATCGTAGTTCTAGAAAATAAAATCATCGAGCAAGGAGAGGAGATCGTAAAGAGAACTACGCAAGACAACAAAACTCCACATCAAGAAGAAGAAATTGATCTTGAAGAACTCAGATAAGAAGGCATCAGATCAGATGTTCCAACAAGAAATAGATGGGCAAAAGATCACACTCAAGACTTAATCATTGGAGATCCAAATGAAAGAGTCAAGACAAGAGTTGCCACCCAGAATAAGTGTTTCTATCTAAGCTTTCTATCACAAATGGAACCCAAGAAGATAGAAGATGTTATGGAAGACTCCAGTTGGATAGAAGCCATGCAAGAACAACTAAATCAGTTTGAAAGAAGCAAAGTATGGAGATTCGTTCCAAGACTAAGAAACCATCTAGTCATTGGCACCAAGTGGGTCTTGAGAAATAAGATGGATGAAGATGGAGTAATAACAAGGAATAAGGCAAGACTAGTGGCCAAAGGTTACTCTCAAGAAGAAGGCATTGACTACGACAAGACCTTTGCACCTGTTGACAGATTAGAAGCCATCAGAATATTCCTTGCCTTTGTTGCTCAAATGAAATTCAAAGTCTTTCAGGTGAATGTCAAAAGTGCATTCCTAAATGGTGATCTTCAAGAAGAAGTATATGTTAAGTAACTTCCAGGTTTCATCGATCCAACTCTCTTTAATTATCTCTATAGATTAGACAAAACCTTATATGGTCTTAAACAAGCACCTAGAACATGGTATGAAACACTAACTAACTTTTTTATTGAAAATGGTTTCACTAGAGGTAGAGTAGATACCACATTATTTCTTAGATAGCATTAAGACACAGTCTTATTAGTTCATATATATGTTGATGACATTATTTTTGGCTCTACTGATGAAAAACTATGAAAGAGATTTGTCAAGCTTATGCAGAGCAAGTTCGAAATGAGCATGATGGGTGAGCTGAACTTCTTCCTTGGACTGCAAGTAAAGCAGACTGATGAAGGAATCTTTATAAACCAAGCCAAGTACATTAAAGACTTATTTAAAAGTATGGCATGTAATTAGCCTCTCCCATAAAAACACCAATTGCTCCAGCAACCAAGCTTGACAAAGATAAAAAAAGTAAAAGTATTGATATAACTCAATACAAAGGTATGATAGGGTCTCTTCTATATCTAACTGTCAGTAGACCATACATAATGTTTGCAACACGCATATGTGCTAGATTTCAAGCTAATCCTAAGGAATCACACTTAATTGTTGTAAAAAGGATTTTCAGGTATCTCAAAGGCACACCTCACTTGGGACTCTGGTATCCCAAGGAGTCCTCCTTTGAACTAAATGGATATACATATGCTGATTTTGCAGGTTGCAAAATAGATAGAAAAAGTACCAATGGCACTTGTCAGTTGCTAGGAAACAGACTTGTGTCCTGGTTTAGTAAGAAGCAAAACTCAGTATCTACCTCAATAATGAGTGGTTTAATACATTGATCTTTGGAAGTCATTGTGCTCAAATTTTATGGATGAAAAATCAGCTAGCAGACTATGGGTTTGATTTTAAATCTATACATGTTCATTGTGATAACACAAGTGCCATAGCAAAAACACACAATCCTGTCATGCATTCTAGGACTAAGCATATAGAAATAAGATATCATTTTATTAGGGATCATGTTCAAAATGGAACCATATCTTTACAATACATCCCTACTGAAAATCAACTTGCTGATGTCTTTACAAAACCTCTAGATGAATCCAGATTTAATACATTAATAAGTGAGTTAGGCATGCTAAATCTACAACCATAAAATATATGATCTAGTTTATTCTAACCATGCAGATATAAAGGCTATGTTCAAAATCGTAGAGATGACTAAAGAAAGTCCACGATCGTAGAACTGTCGTGACATGAAGCACCACAATCGTAGAGCTGCCTCGACATGACAAAGAAGCTTCATGTGATGACAACATTTCCAACAAATCCAAGAAATCCCTTTGACAAGCACCTCAGGGACAAACCTGTTCCTTAGTTTATTCTAAGAGGTTGGCCCTTCTTAAGCTACCTTAACCTGGAAGGAGTGCTAAACCAAAGTTCATCACAAGGACCAGGACAGACAACGTTTGTAGAGCAGATTTAGCAGTGCAACCTCAACGATCGTACTGACTACCTCAACGATCATAGTGCAACCTCAACAACCATAGTACTACCTTGACGATCATAGTCCTCCCAAAGGATACATTAGCTCAGGAGGAGTTAAGGGCAAATCAATAATTTCTACATCAATTAAAATCGTGGAGCCTAGCAGAACTTGACACATGCCCCCACTAAGCATATCGAGAGGAGGGAAGCTACAAGTACAGTTTGAAAAGATCTTTTTGAAATCAGAAGTTCAAAAAAGCTTATTCCTCTCTCTCTCTACCAGCATAAACCCTAGCCTTCAGAAACGCTCAACCAACCTCAGTGTAAAGAAATTAATGGCGGCTTCAAATGTTATCACTAGTTACTAACTCTGCTTCGATGAGTTCAAGACAGCTGACCCTCAATTCCACAAAATTATGTCTCTGTTAAAGAAAGCTGGTTTTGAAGAAGCTTTGGGCACCAGCACATGGATCTACCCGAAGTTGGTGAAAGAGTTCTACAGAAATGGATCTTTTGAGAATGATGTTATCACCACATGGGTCAAGGGCGAAGAAATTAAAGTCAAAGCTAAAGATATAAACCTAGCCCTAGGTTTCAAATCAAAAGGACTTTTATCTATGGAGGTCATCAATTTTCATGAAGGACTGAAGAAGATTCACCATAAAAAGTTTCAGACCATCAAGGGGTAAAAGAAGAAAGAGTTTCCCCAAAGGTATGAGTTCTTGGCTGACATTGTTGGGAAATGCATTTACTGTAAGAGCTCTGGCCATGACTCGGTGAATGAAGTGTAACTTAAGCTCATGACATCAATCTGTTTTGGGATTCAACTCAACTATGGAGCCCTACTCATCGATTGGATTGGGAAGTGGATACTCAGTTCAAAGAAATCAAAGAGCTATGGAAAAATGCTCTACGGGCAGTTTATAAGCATCATCCTGCAATCAACACTGGGTGACAAAATTGGGGATAATGAGGGAGAATATGTTAATCCCAACAGAAGGATGACCCAACAACTATTTGAAAACTGGAAAAGAAATCCAGCAAAAAATGTCAGGATGATGTCTGTATCCAATGGAAGAACTGGTGAAGCGAAGGAGTCTGGGCTACCAGGATACATGTCAGTGGTGAAGGAAACTAATGAAGAAGAAGAAATCAATAAAGAAGAACCTATTTCTTTGGTCAGAAAGAGCAATGGAAAGAAGAAGATGAAGGCTTAGACAACAGAGGAGCCTCAAGGTTCAACCACTGATGCACCTCATGGGAGTTCAGGCACTGAAACCCTGAAGAAAATGAAAGGGAAAGAATAGCAGTCTGAAGAAAAAGAAGAAGATAGGGCTACCCTCTCTCAGCTGCTTAAGTAGGGAAAACGCAACCATAAGCCAAAGAAATCTTCTTTCTCTTCAATCGTAGAGTCACTACCGATCGTAGAGTACAGACTTGACACAACTCCAGAAGAGGATCTTTGACAGACTTCTCGGTCGATCAAACTTTCAGAGTCAAGTCGAGGAAAGTCTTTGAGGTCAGAGCTTCACCTAGGAAGACAAAGAGAAAACTTGTCAGGAAATACATTCTTGTCAATGAAGGAGTGTTAAAATAAGAAGATAAAAGAATAGCTGCTGAGAAAGGCTATCCGAAGCTAGTAAGGAGAATACAGCTCGAGTTGAGGGGGAACTTCCTGAAGTTCCTGTACTAGAGAATGCTCCAGCTGAAGGGGAGCTTCTTGAAGTTCAAATGGATAATCGAAGTGAGGGGGAGCCTTACAAAGTCATTATGATAGAGAAGGCTACAGCTGAGGAGGAAATGCCAAAAGATTATCATGAGCCTGCCTCAGTCCCTCAAGAGATCCCAGCTCTAGAAACTATAGAAATGGAAAGGATTGGAGATATGGAGGATGAGAGAGCAAAAGAGCAAAGAAGAGAAGTGGAGATGATTAATGTAGTGGAAATTTCAAATGAAGACAAGGAAGAAGAATAGGATGATGAAGTCAAGATTATTGCAGTGGGCTGGGATGGATATAGGAGAGCTAACTACAATCAACTATTCTCCTATCTACCTATGATGTCCTTTCACAAAGACCAAATTCTCACTCCTGGGATCACATGTTCTGGACCTTCAAAGCTTATCCAGCAATCTTGGTGCTAGCTCATGGATTCCCATGCAACCTCACTTTTTCCCAAAAGCTGATCACTAACGGCCCCTCTTTAGAAAATGGGCATGAGGTATAAACTATTCCCATCTCTTTTAGGGTAAGTCACTGTCCACCATCATCCTTCAACCAAATCTATGAATTTCCAAGATGGTTGGAAGTGAAACTACATCCACTAAATTAATTTCCAGTTACAGAATCCCAACATTCTGTAACTAATGAACCAAATGTGCCTAATTTTGTGTTGATCGAGTCTCCTATCATCTCTTACTCTACGATTATTGATCTAAACCCAATCGTTAAGTCACCTGCTCAATTGGTAGAGTCACCTCCTCTTGAGACTCAACCTCATACACCTGCTCCTCCATCAGATATCCCTTCCTCATCAACAAATAGTTATTTCAATCTTGATCTTTCTCTCTACAATATGGAAGATCAATACACAAGAGCATATCCTCTAAATAATCAACAACTCTTTGAGCTCATATCAGATCTTCCTACCAAAATGGAGTTGTCTGAAGCATCTCAAAAGGTGACCAAGGACATACAAGAAGATCTTGAAGTTCACTCAGACCTTGTTCATTTGAGGCTGACTCACTTGATCGATGTTGATAACACCCTCCCCAGCAACCTAAGTTCTGAGCTTACAAAGAAGCTTAGGGAGATCATAAAGGAAATGATTCAGAGTATCAATGAAAGGGATCAAATTCACTTTCAAGCTGCCAAGAAACACAAGGAAGCAGTTTTGTAGAATACTCATGAATCCCAGAATAAACTTATAATGGAAAGTCTCACGAGTTTACAAACTTCAATGAAAGAATTCCAAGCATTCTCAATGGGCAAAATGCAATAAACAGAAACTATCTTGACCATTCTACAAAAGAGAGAATCTCGAACTGATTCTCTGATCCAAGAAAACCGTGAAGACATTGCTCACTCTAAGAATCAGCTCCACGAGCTCGTACAAGGCATGACTCGATTATCTGAAGATATTCGAACCCTTGATGCTGACATAAAGGGGGAGAATAAAGGGGAAGGAGAGAAAGGCAAAGGCAGAGGAAAATGAAAATTCATCGCTCAATCATCAAGGAGCCCTCTTTCAAGACAGCCTCGCCATCATACTCCACGTCCTAAACAGCAGCAGATTATCATGGCACAACCGCTAAGGAGTCAAAAGCCATCTCCCAGCTCACAAGGTGTAACCACTACACGCCTAAACATGCCAATTAGAGATCCTGCATTCATGAACAGACACGATCATTGGGAACGGCTAAGTCAAAGTGAACTGGAAGATATAACATGGAGAGACGAAGCCAGCAGGAGAAGGAGAGCTACAGAATATGCCAATCCTCTAAGAAATAAATGGCAAAAGAAATAGAGATAAGTTGAAACTCAATTCTTATGGATGTAACTAAGCTTAATTATAATATTTGTCTTTATAAATCATCAAGAAATTCATGCTTATTCTCTAGAGATTTCAGTTGCTCACTGAAACACTAAGTCATATTTACTTTCTAGCAACTGTGACGACCCAAAAATTTGGATCGTCCAGAATTTAGGTTTAAAGAATTAGTTATTAATAAAAGGAATTTTTATTAATATTATTATGTGTTATGTGTTTATTAATCGTTCTATAACCTAGGATGATTATAAATCGGGAGGATTCTGGCTACGAGCTAGATTAAACGAATAAGAATTTTCAAGATGAAAATAGAAGTTTTTTGGGAACAAAATATTTTTCGGGGAAAAAGATGAAATGGGCACTATTCATCCGTTTCTGCTCGGAGATTTATTTTGAAATTCCGAGAAGTTATTGATTACGTTTAATTTTGAGACGTGAGGGAATATTTAATAATATTTCAGTTATGGTAAAAATGAAGTTTTCGCCTGCGGACTTAAAACCTAGGGGTTAGGGAAAGTGAGCTTCGAGAATGTAATGATTACATATAATAATTAGGATTATTATGCGTGAGGAATATGAGTATAATACTAGTTATTATACGAGTATAGTACGAAGATTAGTACGACGTATAATACGAATATTGTACGAACTAAATATGAAGAGAATACGAGAATACGAGAATGGAATGCGTAGAATACGATTAGTCGTAATGGACTTTGAGTTCATGGACTTTATAGAATCCATTTGGACTTGGATTATGTCAAGTCCAATGCTTTGTGAAATCAAGCCTAAGATAGGCCCAATAAGAATTAGGGTTAAGGCCCAAACCAAGAAAAGAAACCGTGGATCGAACCGATGGGTAATCGAATGGATAATAACCAATGGGGAAACCCATGGGGTGACCCATGGGGCAAGATGGGCGGCCACTTGGCCACCAAGTAAGGGTGGAGGCCAAGTTTACTTGGTGGCTAAGTGTTGGAGGAGGTGTGAATAGTAACTTTAGGGGCGAAATGACTATTTTTCCCCTAGCTTTGAAAATCTATAAATAGGAAGCTTGAGCTCATTGTTTTGAGCTTTTAAAAAACCTATACTTTAGAGAGAGAGAGAGAGAGAGAGAGAGAGAGAGAGCTCGGATGGGAGGAGAATGAAGAGGAGAGGCTAGCCCGTGTACAAACTTTGTCCGACGGGAGAAGATTAAAGGAGAACGGTAATCCGAAACCTAGTCTCTTATAATTTTTCTTTAAGTTTAGATGTTTAAAAACATAACTTAATAAAGATAAGAAGTAAATAAGGTTAGAGATGAGTTCATATGATTGAAATCATGAGAAAAGAAGAAATAAGAAAATAGAAAGTTAGTTTACAAATTTCTTAAGGAAGTATAAGATTCGTAATGAATTAGAACGATCCGAGTGGATTATATAAATAAGTAAGTGAAATAAGTAAGGAATGATGTTCTATAACATCAAATTCCAAAAGCAAAATGAAATCATAATCCAAAATATCGATTAAAACGAAGAACGAATGAAGAACACGAAGAACACGCGAAGAACACGAAGAACGTTGTTAATGGACAAATTAAAAACCAATGTAGGATAATTGTTGTTTATGGACAAGTTTAAAACCATCGCGTATAAGTTAGATGTGTATTTATTTGTTAGGAACGGTAGAAAAGTTCATGAAGAACGGATTAAAACTTAGCTATAACGAAGTTATGGCAAAAATTTCGTAAAAGACGAACGAGAATTAGTAAGTTAGTAATTGAACCCAAATGTATAGGGTTGCATAAGAAAGTAAGAGAGTGTAAAAAACGTGAGTCGTGGACTCAAGAACGAACAAGTTCCGAGTTCGGATGACCGAATTACGGACGAACAAACGAAGAGCGTTAAAAAGTGTAAAATGAACAAAGGGTGAAGACCCAACAAATCAAATGGCACACTAATAGATTTAGAATGAATTTCTGCTTGAAGGGTATTAAAGTATATAAGATAAGGAAGAGAATGGCTTTGGAACGACCTCGTTCCGAGTTATAACGAAGGAGTTATGAGATCGCGAAGTAAGCATCTCAAAATTGATTTAACACTTAGAAAAAATTTCTAGGGTATAGGCTCGGTGCCGCAGCGCCGGCTGAGCTTTGAGAAGTGGCACCGCAGCATGAGCTCGGGCCTCAGGTGCTGTTAATTGGCGCCGTAGCGTGAGAGATAACAAAGATTTTTTGGCGCCGCAGCGCCAGACCAAGGGAAGAGGGTGACGTTGGTCGCGCCGCAGCGCCAGTGCAAGGCAAGGCCCAGTGAGGAGAGTTTAACTACTCAACTCCTGGGAGAAGTATACGAATAGATAATGAACATGTAGTTCACGTAATGTAACACTTAGTCTAATGTTTTAAACCTTTAGTGAAGGTTGAACGTAAAGATTAATCAAGATTAAATGACAAAGAATATAGACGCGGGTTACGTAACCGATATCCGGGGACCGTAGTCGCGATGAATGAACGTGAGGGATTGTTATGGTTGTGATTCCTTATACGTTGAGTGACGAGGGTAATGAATAACATTTCGATGTTATGTCATGATAATGAGAGATAAGTGTGAAACGTATAGACGCTTTGAACGCAATGATGTTGCGATGAACGATCAATTTTAGCATAAAACGATTGGTATAGCTTCGACACTAAGAACGAGTAATGAACATGGGGTTCAAGTAATGGATAACGAAAGTATTAAATAGGATATGAATTATCAAGAAAGCCGTAATGAATGGTAATAAGATTAATGAAAGTCTAATGTGAATCGATAAGGAATGAATCTAGAAGTATGGCATTTAATTGCCAGAAAGCCGTAAGGAATAAGAAATTGACTTAATCAAACATTATAGTTTAATAGTTCGTATAAGTTAAGAGAAGTTAGGTTGTGGTACAATCGTAACTTTGATGGTTGACATATGGGAGCTGGGCTAAACAATTCCTTCAGAGAGTGAAGGTATATACAAAATTGGCAACCGATCTAACTCACTTTTGTGGGGCAGTGTAGATGAGACGGGAACTTGTTTGTTGGTTGTTTGTGGGAAACCACTAAAAGTACCATATGGACTACTAGTAGAGATGCGATGTGTGCTGAGTCCTAGAGAAGTTATAAGAAGAAGATAAGAATGCGAATCATCAAAGGTGATGAACGTTTTGAGTAAGACATCTCCGTATGTCATAAAGCCGTAAACTGGTAAAGGAAATTAGTCGTGTAAACTTATATTGCAAGAACGCAAACCCTAAGAAGTAAAGATACGTAAACCAATACGTAAGTTCAATATATGACTAATTGGTGTTTATGTTTTCTCCTTATGTGTGACGCCCCCAAAATAGGTATACATCACCCATCTTGAGTCGCCAAATACATGGTACAAAATTCAAATTCAACTTAATTATACAACAGTCGTGTAAAATACGACTAAACATATACTATGAGTTTTAATACAAATATTGTCATCTAGACAATATACAAATTCAATGGAGTCCTCATTACATTTATTATTACACTATTTCATAGAATAGTGAGGACTACTAATGCTATCATCTGGACCGTCACTCCGTTTCCCGACTAGTCCCTGATACGTTCTCATTTCCTGAAGAAAACAA
The DNA here is from genome assembly GCA_020205605.1 of Panax ginseng. Taxonomy (NCBI): domain Eukaryota; kingdom Viridiplantae; phylum Streptophyta; class Magnoliopsida; order Apiales; family Araliaceae; genus Panax; species Panax ginseng. The sequence goes on from CM035138.1 coordinate 102,098,010, forward strand.
TGAAAGCAAAAGGGTGAGCTCAACTAGCCCAGTAAGAAATATTATGACTAAGATAATGCAGAATAAATTATCATTAGCCTTCAACAGTGTTAAACTGTTAAAATATAACAAACATCAAGTTTAACTGCAGCGGAACAAGCAATCCATTAGAAGAGTCAAGTAGAGAATAAAATCTATTATCTTCGATGATTTAAAAGGTTTTTCATCACTTTTATCATTGGGACTCAGCTTAATAAATAATCCAAATCATCGAATCACCCCTGCACTACGGCCAAAGATATTCTTTAGTATCACGACCACAAATTATTCATGTACTACGGACCAAGGATATTTGTGTATTCATTAATGGTCATGATCATGCTAACAACTATCCATCAATGCGCTACGGGCCAATGAGGACTTTTACCACATCATTTGTAACATTACGGTCATGATTACACCGAATAATCCCTGGTCATAATCATACCAAGTCCATGTATGCACTACAGGCCACGGATGACTTTCAACAAATTATAAACATGATGATGATGACAATGATATAAGAATTCAATAAAACAAGTTCAAGAATTAATTTATCCATGAACCAATAACGTCCAAATTATCAACATGATACTACTTTGTAGAGTAAAATTCAAGAATGCTCAGAAGAATATTTCAATGAAAAGATACTGGATGAAGCGCAAATATCAAGGATGTTCCACTAATTTCATGGAGTATAGAAGTAAAAACTTTAACCAACTGAGTATAATAACGAATGGAATAACAAAAGAAATCACCATGTATGCGGTACTTCGCATAAACAGGTTATTCCAACAGATTAATAAGTAACGGAATCGAGTCGTGCAAAATTACAATGCAAGCGGGATGTTCCAATAGAATAATAAAGATTTAAACCAGTCCCACCGAACGCATGAACAAGATATTCCAATGAATAATAATAAAAGACGGAACCAGTCCCAAAACGTAAACGCAAAGACGGATATTCCAACGTAATAATAATAAAGACTAATATTAGAAGAATGTCACCAAGTATAGGGTAGTCCATGCGATATCGTTATTCCAAAGATAATAATAAAGAATGGAATAATGTAAGTTCTCTCCATGAATACAAAAGAAATAATACCCCTTACGAGTAAAACAAATAATATCCCTTACCGTAAGAGAAACCGAATATAAGAGTAGGGAATGAGCGTAATACTTTTCTATAGCTTCTCTATAATTTCTCTCTCTAGAGTTTCAAAGTGAATTAAATAAGAAATAATGAAGTAATGAGCTTCTATTTATAGAAAAATGGACCGTATAGTAACTAACTCATGAACAGTTTAGATTGATTTACTTTAATCGATGGTCCATATTTAAAGCAAAATCTTTTAAATAAAATATAATATATTCTATTTATAATCTAATAAAATGAATAACTTTATAAAAGATTTTACTATGCAAACACTATCAGTGCACTTATGCAAACACTATGCATAAATAAAATATAATATATTCTAATTATTGTCTAATAAAATAGATAACTTTATAAAAGTATTCATTTTTATATAAAAAGATTTTACTATTAGCCTAATAAAACGAATAACTTTATAAAAGTATTCTGTTTTATATAAAAAGCTTTTCTGTTTTATTACATTAATAATACCAATAAAACAAAACTAAGTGACTTATCACATAAGCATCAATAATCAAAATCTGTATGCTTCTTTATGCAACTCACGCCAGACATCGTACTTTTAACACCGGGTGTTTCAACAGTTAACGGTAAAACTTTCGCCGTTATTTTCATAAAGTATTTTTGTCATTTTCTCAATCCGACAATAATTCTGTTATGGGGTCCACCAATGATTGTGTCATTGTATGAATATTCCCTGTTAAAATGAATATTCCCCGAACAATCGAATATTATATAACAACTTGCGTACTTTGCAAAATTTATAAATATTACCCACAACTATAACATTATATCAAATTCATTCCATAATATTCAAAAATGATATTTATAGAAAATTCATCTTTTATTCATAAAAGTTGGGGTCTTACAACCTCCCCTTCTTATGAAATTTCGCCCTCGAAATTAGAGTACGTACCTGGTATGTCGAAGAGGTAAGGATACCTTGATTTCATTTCAGATTCTAACTCCCAAGTCATTTCCTCAACATCGTGGTTTCTCCATAAAACTTTGACTTGAGGTATAACCTTGGAGCGTAGAATATGTTCCTTCTTATCCAAGATTTGAACAGGAACCTCTTCATACGTCAAATCTTCCGCTATTTCGTCTGGTTCTAACTCAATAATGTGGTTCGGGTCTTTCACATATTTACGTAACATGGATATGTGAAAAACGTTATGAACACGAGACATACTTGGTGGTAAAGCGAGTCTATAGGCCACAGTTCCTACTCGATCGAGGATTAAAATGGGCCGATGAATCGAGGATTGAGTTTTCCTCTCTTTCCAAATCTCGTAACTCCTTTCCATGGAGCAACACATAACAACACATGATCTCCTATATCGAATTCCACGTCCTTTCGATAAAGATCAGCATAACTCTTTTGTCGATCTTGTGAGGTTTTTATACGTTGTCGGATCGTTTGAATCTTTTTTGTAGTCATACGTACCAACTCCAGTCCCAACAACGTTGCTTCTCGCACCTCATCCCAACATACTAGCGAATGACACTTTCTTCCATACAACGCCTCAAATGGAGCCATGCCAATACTTGCTTGATAATTGTTGTTGTAGGAAAACTCCACTAATGGTAAGAACTTATCCCAACTTCCCTTGAAGTCAAGGACATAGAGTCTTAATAAATCTTCAAGAGTTTGAATAGTCCTCTCCCATCGCCTCATCTCAAATCGAGGATGATATGCCAAGCTAAATCGTAAATTTGTGCCCATAGCTTTCTACAAACTAACCCAAAATCGTGAAGTGAATCTTGGGTCTCGATCAAAAACTATGGATACTGGCATACCATGCAGTCTTACAATCTCGTTTATGTACATACGAGCAAGACGTTCAAGTGTATAAGTTTCTCGTATTTGCGGTAAGAAATGAGCAGACTTTGTCAATCTATCAACAATGATCCAAATCGCATCTATACCTTGAGAAACCTTAGGAAGACCGGTAACGAAATCCATGGTAATGTGCTCCCACTTCCATTCTAGAATTTTAAGTGGTTGCAATGGACCTTTTGGTACTTAATGCTCTGCTTTAACTCGTTGACAAGTTAGACACCTTGAGATAAACAGCACTATCTCTCTCTTCATATTGCTCCACCAAAATGTATGACGAATATCATGATACATTTTGGTACTCCCAAGATGGATTGCAAATGGTGTGTTGTGCGCCTCCATCATGATTTTATACTTTAAATCAAGGTCGTTAGGAACATAAAGTCTGGAGTTGACTCGAAGTATTCCTTCTTCATCGATTCTTGCTTCTGGCATAGAACCTTCTTGCACTTTCTTCCTCAAACGCATCAGCTCCACGTCTGTAGCTTGAGCAGCTTTAACTTTATCAATTAAAGTCGGTTCTACTCGTATATTTGTCATCATCACATGGGTCCTTGGAGTCTTTAACTCTATTTCCATCCTTTGTAAGTCACACAAAATGAGCCTTTTTGTTGACAATATCGCACTCGTACTTGCATATGATCTTCTACTCAATGCGTCAGCTACCACGTTCGCTTTTCCAGGATGGTATTGGATGGTATGATCATATTCTTTCAACAGTTCAAGCCAACGTCATTGCCGCATGTTGATTTCCTTTTGAGTGAAGAAATATTTGAGGCTTTTATGATCCGTAAAGATCTCCACCTTCTCCCCATACAAGTAATGCCTCCAAATTTTAAGTGCGAAGACAACAGCTGCTAACTCTAGGTCATGAGTAGGATAATTTCTCTAATATTCTTTGAGTTGTCTTGAGGCATAGGCTATGACTTTCCCATATTGCATGAGAACACATCCCAACCCTTTGCCTGAAGCATCACCAGAGATGACAAATCCTCCGAGCTAGATGGTATTGTCGTAACAGTCTTTGAAATGAGTCTCCTCTTGAGTTCTTGAAAACTCTTCTCACATTCTTCGCTCCAATCAACTTTGTATCTTTCCGAGTTAATGAGTTAATGGAGTAGCTATTCGAGAAAATCCTTCTACGAATCTCTCGATAATAACCAAATAAGCGAGAAAGCTACGATATTCGATCATTGATTTAGGTTGCTCCCAGCTTTGAATTGCTTCAATCTTTGTCGGGTCAACAGATATTCCATGACTTGATACTACGTGCCAAGGAATGCTACTTACTTAAGCCAGAACTCACATTTCTTCAACTTGGCATAAAGCTTATATTCACGAAGCTTTTGGAGTGTCAGCCTCAAGTGTTGCTCATGATCTTCACGACTTTTGGAATAAATAAGGATGTCATCAATAAAGACGCGACCACAAAGTGATCCAAATATTCCTTGAATATCGGTTTCATCATATCCATGAAGGCGGCGGGAGCATTAGTCAATCCAAAGGACATGACTAGGAATTCATAATGCCCGTCTCGAGTTCTCGAAAGTCGCTTTGGAATGTCATCGGTTCTAATCTTCAATTGGTGCTATCCGGAACGAAGATCAATCTTTGAAAAGAATTTGGCTCCTTGCAACTGGTCAAACAGGTCATCAATACGTGGTAATGGGTACCTATTTTTGATGGTGACAGGATTCAACTCCCGATAATCAATATAAAGTCGCACACTCCCATCTTTCTTTTTCACGAATAGACCAGGAACACCCCAAGGAGAAGTACTAGGATGAATAAAGCCAATGTCTAACAATTCCTGTAGTTGGGTCTTTAACTCCTGAAGTTCAATAGGAGCCATTCGATATAGGGCTTTGGAAATGGGTTTTGTACCATGTTCAAGGTCGATACAAAATTCAATTTCACGCTCTAGGGGTAGGCTAGGAAGTTCTTCAGGGAATACGTCAGGAAATTTATTAACAATAGAAATATCATTCAAAACTGACGTATTTTTGTTTAGATCTGTGACGTGTGCTAAGAAAGCTTGACATCCGTTTTTCAATAAACGAATAGCTTTATGGCTTGAGATGACCGTGATTGATTTTAATGGTTTGGTCACTTGAATTCGCATAATAGGTTGATTAGGAATATGAAAGCTAACAACCTTACGAAAACAATCAATTTTTGCATGATGAGTAGTTAACCAATTAATCCCTAGAATCACGTCAAATGCAAGTATTTTCAATGAAATAAGATCGACAGGTAATGTGAGGGTACCGATTTAAACCAAACATGATTTATAAACAGTGGATGTAATGAAGGTTTCTCCCAATGGAGTTTCCACAGATAAGTCAAAGACTAATTTCTCCGGAGTCAATTTTAATCGTTGAGCGCAAGTATGAGAAATAAACGAATGGGTAGAACCGGTATCAAATAAAGTATAGACTTCGTTAGATTTTATGATAAGCTTACCCGTGATGACCTCATTCGGGTTCCTTGCTTTCTAGGAGGTCACAACAAACGCTCTCCCTTGCACTACCGGCTTTGACTTTTCTGGGACGACCTTTGGTGCCTCCATCCTAGCTGAACTTGTCTTCGGTAAACGAAAAAATCGGGCTAAATGACCTTCTCTTCCACAATTATAACATTCTTTGGACGGCATCGTGCAGTTTGGACTGATGTGTCCCTCCCCTCCGCATTTGAAGTATATGATGGGTGGTCGTTCTCCTTCCTTAACAACGGGTGCTGGTGCTGACGTATTTCCATCATTGTTGAATCTCCTCTTCTTGAAATGTCCATTCTTATTGTTTTGGCCCTGATTACCACCGAAGTGGTTACCATTTCTGGCCTGTTGATTCCCTCCACGCTTGTTGTCACCGCTTCGATGACTACTCTCACTGGTATTATTTTTTTGTCGACTGCTCTCTTTTGGTTGCATTGACTCGTTATCGCGCTCCACTAACTGAGCCCTATTTACAACATCTGATTACAAACACAGTTTATGAGAAATAAGATGTTGACGTATCTTTGACTTCAAACCTCTTAAAAACATCCACGTCATTCTCTCTTCATTATCAACCAAGTGGGACGCAAACCGGGACAACTCAGCAAACTTTGCTTTGTACTACGACACGATCATATTATTCTGTTCCAACTTGATGAACTCCACCTCCTTCATGTGATGAATACTTTCGGGAAAGTACTTGTCGTTGAATAGTTCATGGAACTTCTCCCAAGACATTTTCAGTGTGGCAGGTTGAGTACACCTTACCGATTCCCACCAGTAATCTGCCTCTCCTCGCAACATAAAGGCGGTAAAGGGAACCTTTTGCTCCTCGGAGCATCCCAAGACATCAACTATCTTGGTGATCTGCTTTATCCATGCTTCCGCCTTAAGTGGTTTTGGCTCTCCAATAAACTCCGGTGGTCCCAGCTCCTTGAACTGTTTAGCGGTGACCGTCCAAGCGTTTCCAGTGGTTCCACCTACATTTTGGACAGGAGCCGCTCTCGCCTGTTGTTGCATGAATTGCATAAAGCCTCTGAACATTCCATCATTCATCATTTGGTCAGTGTTGTTGTTTGCATGAGGTTTGTCGCCTTCCTGATGCACATTATCCTAATTATTGTTATGTGGTGAATCAATGGTTGCCTGTGCTCCATTGCTATTCTTAACATTCTCAGATGTCATTTTCAGATATTGTCACAAAATAAAAGGTTAATTGACATGTAACATATTATCCCTATATTCTGACCGACCAATTAAATACCAAAAAAAACTTAGGTAGGTCATACTAGCGAAAGAATTCCCCGTCTCTCCCCTCCTAGTTCTATTCACACATCTTAGCCAGGGATCATATCCCTAAGCTTTGATACCAACTGTGACGCCCCCAAAATAGGTATACATCACCCATCTTAAGTCGCCAAATACTTGGTACAAAATTCAAATACAACTTAATTATACAACAGTCGTGTAAAATACGACTAAATGGAGTCCTCATTACATTTATTATTACACTATTTCATAGAATAGTGAGGACTACTAATGTTATCATCTGCACCGTCACTCCATTTCTCGACTAGTCCCTGCTACGTTCTCATTTCCTGAAGAGAACAATGAAAGCAAAAGGGTGGCTCAACTAGCCCAGTAAGAAATATTATGACTAAGATAATGCAGAATAAATTATCATTAGCCTTCAACAGTGTTAAACTGATAAAATATAACAAACATCAAGTTTAACTGCAGTGGAACAAGCAATCCATTAGAAGAGTCAAGTAGAGAATAAAATCTACTATATTCTATAATTTAAAAGGTTTTTCATCACTTTTATCGATGGGACTCAGCTTAATAAATAATCCACATCATCGAATCACCCCTGCACTACGGCCAAGGATATTCTTTAGTATCACGATCACAAATTATCCATGTACTACGGACCAAGGATATTTGCATATTCATTAATGGTCATGATCATGCCAACAACTGTCCATCAATGCACTACGGGCCATTTGTGGGCCCCATAACAGAATAATTGTCGGATGAAGAAAACGACAAAATTAAGTTTTTATAAATAACGGCGTAATCGTTACCGTTAATACTATTGGAATACCCGGTTGGTAAAATAAAGTAATCTGCTGTTGTTGCACGGTGACACGGTACTCAGATTACATAGTATTTTTGAATTATTGATTCTTAAGTAAGAAGGCACTACTCAATAATTGTTACGATAATTATTGCTCAATATTTTATTTTATTGATTCAATAGTTGTTGCGTTGATATTTTATATTATTGTTGTTTCAATAATTATCAACGCATAATATTTCTCATTATCGGATCAATAATTCATATTATTTGAATAATATTATTAGATAGCATTATTGGCAATGTCTAGAAAGTTACATCAAGGAGAGGTTTGGTCACCTAATTGCTTGGCGCCAAGAAGGAGAAATTCTTATTGAAAGCCCCTCTTTCTCGAAACTACCGGTTGTTATAATTGTGATTCAGAATATTATTTGTGAATAATTAATTATTGATTTATATGATAAGGAAATATTTATTTTATGTGGATATAAATGATGGATTTATTTATGTGGTTATAAATGAAGGAATTAATGTTGAGGTATTTTATCGATTTTTTTTTGGAATGAAGGTATTAAAAATTAAACCAAAGTTTTTGAGATATATTATGTGAGTTATAATTTTTAATCCGAATGAGCTGGATCGTTGTAATTTTTGGATATGTTATACATATATAAGTTAAGTATATGTCCACAAATTTTGAACCGTTAAAAATGAACGTATGATTTGTTATGAATTTTAAGAGGTGGTGATTCGGAAATTAGGTTTATAAATGATTTTGGTGGAAAATTCTAGAATTGGTGGGCCCCACTTGTGGTTGGTGAAGAAATGTGCTGAATTTTATTTCAAATGTGGTGGGTGGGAATTGTAGCAGGTAAAGCCATCGTCAGTTCTTGGTCAAGTCTGCTAAAATTTTCCTATAAATAGAGAGCTAAGTTAGAATTGAAAATCACACCAGAAACAAGTTTTCTCTCTTTCTCTCTCTAGATTATTGAGTGTATTTTGTTAGTCTTGGTGAGTTGATATTCATCAATGCAAGTTTCCTTCAGCGTCATATCCGATATCCAGTCAGAAGTGCTGCTCTTTTGAGTTAATAAAAGTGTAGCTGGGTCGAGCGGGGGTAATAAGGGAATAGAATCATGGTCTCTAGTGTGGAGTTCTCCTAAACAAAGATAGACAAGTGTGTTGTATACATCTTTTAGTAATTATATTTGGTGAATCATATAGGGAGAGGCGAACCCAACATTGGAAGGGTGTTTGCCACTATCATACAAGATGTCTAATGACATACAACCTCGTGTCATCATAAGATCTGGGTTGTGCTCATCCACTTCTTTGAGTATATTTACTTAGCATTACCTATATAATCTTGGTGTTTGTTTGAAGTATAATTCTCAATTTGAGATAGTGGAGATAATGATAAGTCAAGAGAAGACTCACCATTGGGAAGAATATGATAGTAATCTTCTCGTTTTTCTTTAGGGTCTATTAGGTCAACCAAGGATAATTACGTGGTCATATGATATCTATCATAACTTTGGAAGCATGGCCTCCCATGTCACGAAGGTTTCCTTGAGCACTTCCCAAAGATTCTAATTTCTAAAACAGCTTTTGACTATACATTTATGTAAGGTGTCATTGTGACGTGTTATCCAAGGTTGGGATGAGAGTCACAGTTGGTATATATATTTGTATCCAAACTCACAATATATGTGTTGTTGTATTTTGCACGACAATTGTTGTAATAAAGTTGTAGTTGTTTTCTGTACCATGTATTTTGCGACTCAGAATGGGTTGGATGGAATGGACCTATTTTGGGGTTGTCACATTTGGTATCAGAGCTTAGGGATATGGTCTCTAGCAGAGATCGGGAAATATAACTAGGAGGGGAGAGATGAGTAAAGCATTCGCTAGTGTGTCCTACCTAAGCTTATTTGTTGGTTAGTCATAATATCGGGATATTATGTGATATGTTAATTTGTTTAAATTAACCCTTGTTTTATGGCAGTATTTGAGAATGGCTGCTAAGAATGTTAACAATGGAGTGAATGAGACCGTGGGGATACCTCTAATCACCAACCAGGATAATGTGATATCAGGCAAAGAAGGAATTAGAGAAATCGATGTGGTGAGTGAAGAATTGATAGTTGCACCCGAGATAGTCGCAGAGGTAACAGCTGAGAGTGAGGAAGAAGAGGAAGAAGAGGTACCTGAGGAGAGTTTATTAGAGGTATTATATGATCAAAATGTAGAATTTCAAAATCGTATTCATGAGTTAGAAGAGCAGGCTGAAGAACGATAGGCGGTCATGGAACAAAAGGATGTAATAATTCAAGCTTGTGTTATCCGATATTTGATGCTTGAACAGAAGCATTCTTTGGCAGAGTATAAGATGATAAAGATGGAATCTGAGCTGAAAGAAGAAAAAATTGAACGAGTAAGAATGAGTGATGCATGGGTAAAAGCCACACGACACGTGGATATTGTGGAAAGAGATGTCCGATCTAAGAAGCCTAAAATAGATGACATGAATTTCTCTTTTGGAAAGCAATTAGGAGAACCCAACATCGAGTTTTGAATTACCTGCATAAAAGCGGTCCAACTTTGAATTTGATATAGATCAAAGATTGATGATTGAAATCATGAATCGAGAATCTGACGAGGCGCGAGGGGAGGAATATGCCCTATAGAAAAGTATATTCCAACGGTAGTGATGACGCCAAATGCTGCCCTAGACAAGTCAAAGCCGGGTAGTTCGAGGGATGGCGGTTGTCATGACTTCCCAACAAATGAGGAACCCAAATGAAGTTATCACGGGAGATGAGCAATGGAGAAATCATGATGACCGGGGAGATAGAATCTGAAATGGAAGCAAGGTATTCTCAACTTTTTGAAATACCAGGTGCGTAAATTTTGGGGACGAAATTTCATAAGGAGGGGAGATTGTAAGACCCCGAATTTTATGAAATAAAAGTATTAAATTTTTCTTATAATACACAAGTGGTTATAAAATATTCATTGTTGTCGGGGAATATTCGTTTGGTCGTGGAATATTCTTTCTGTCGGGGAATATTAAATGCGGCAAGCAATGCCCATTTGTAGGGCCCCATAACAAAATAAGCTCATCCGAATGAAGAAAATGACAAAATTAAGTTTTTATAAATTACGGCGTAATCGTTACCGTTAACACTATTGGAATACCCGGTTGTTAAATAAAGTAATACGCGTTGTTGCACAGTAGCACACAGTATTACACAGCATTTTTGAATTATTGATTCTTACATAAGAAGGCACTACTCAATAATTCTTAGAGTAATTACTGTTCAATATTTTATTTTATTGATTTAATAGTTGCTGCGTTGATATTTTATATTATTGTTGTTTCAATCATTATCACTACACAATATTTCTCATTATCAGATCAATAATTCATATTAGTTGAATAATATTATTAGATAGCATTATTGGCAATGTCTAGAAAGTTCTATCAAGGAGAGGTTTGGTCACCTAATTGCGCGCCAGTAAGGAGAAATTCTTATTGGAAAGCCCTCTCTTTCCTGGGAACGGCCTGGTTGTTATAATTGTGATTCTGTAATATTATTTGTGAATAATTAATTATTGATTTATATGATAAGGAAATATTTATTTTATGTGGATATAAATGATGGATTTATTTATGTGGTTATAAATGAAGGAATTAATGTTGAGGTATTTTATCAATATTTTTGTTTGAATGAAGGTATTAAAAATTAAACCAATTGTTTTTTGAGATATATTAAATGAGTTATAATTTTTAATCCGAATAGTTGGATCGTTGTAATTTTTGGATATGCTATACATATATAAGTTAAGTATATGTCCACAAATTTTGAATCGTTAAAAATGAACGTATGATTTGTTATGAATTTTAAGAGGTGATTGATTCGGAAATTAGGTTTATAAATGATTTTGGTGGAAAATTCTAGAATTGGTGGGCCCCACTTGTGGTTGGTGAAGAAATGTGCTGAATTTTATTTCAAATGTGGTGGGTGGGAATAGTAGCAGGTAAAGCCATCAGGTTGCAGGTCAAGTCTGCTAAAATTTTCCTATAAATAGAGAGCTAAGTTAGAATTGAAAATCACACCAGAAATAAGTTTTCTCTCTTTCTCTCTCTAGATTATTGAGTGTATTTTGTTAGTATTTAGATACTTGGTGAGTTGATATTCATCAATGCAAGTTTCCTTCAGCGTCATATCCTATATCCAGTCAGAAGTGCTGCTCTTTTGAGGTAATAAAAGTGTAGCTGGGTCGAGCGGGGGTAACAAGGAAATAGAACTGTGGTCTCTAGCTGTGGAGTTCTCCCTAAACAGTATAAACAAGTGTGTTGTATACATCTTTTAGTAGTTATATTTGGTGAATCATATAGGGAGAGGCAAACCCAACATTGGAAGGGTGTTTGCCACTATCATACAAGATGTCTAATGACATACAACCTCGTGTCATCATAAGACTGGGTTGTGCTCATCCACTTGCTGAGTATATTTACGAGCACTACCTATATAATCTTGGTGTTTGTTTGAAGTATAATTCTCAATTTGAGATAGTGGAGATAATGATAAGTCAAGAGAAGACTCACAATTGGGAAGAATATGATAGTAATCTTCTCGTTTTTCTTTGGGGTCTATTGGGTCAACCAAGGATAATTCTGTGGTCATATGATATCTATCATAACCTGGAAGCATGGCCTCCCATGTACGAAGGTTTCCTTGAGCACTTCCCAAAGATTCTAATTTCTAAAACAGTTTTTGACTATACATTTATGTAAGGTGTCATTGTGACGTGCTATCCAAGGTTGGGATGAGAGTCACAGTTGGTATATATATTTGTATCCAAACTCACAATATATGTGTTGTTGTATTTTGCACGACAATTGTTGTAATAAAGTTGTAGTTGTTTTCTGTACCATGTATTTGGCGACTCAGAATGGGTTGGATGGAATGGACCTATTTTGGGGTTGTCACAATGCATATCCTACATGCAATAATAATTCCTTACAAAGCATACATTCATGCATTATACATTTCTAATTTATCGAGTTACATCATACAATATGTGCTATTACATTTCACATATAAATTGAGTTCAATAACCCAATTAACTTAGTCATATTTTGACTTTAACAATTCATAAAGCATGGTATGTAACTGACCATATAATCACATTTAATCCACAAACATAATAGAACTGAAAAACTTGCCTCGTTCAATGACCATTGATACAAACTCTAGTTTAACTTCGCTTCATGAATCCTACACATTTATGTTCATATGTATGAATACATTAGTCACACATTCATATCCCATAACCTGTATAGCTAATAAATATTCACATAAACTATATCAATATCTCTTTGTCTGTTTCTGAAAAACTATCTTATTTCTTTAGAAATTTCAGAGTTTTGGCTTAATATAGCCATCAAAACTTTTAAACATCAGTACATTGCATTTATAGTTTATAAAACTTTTATAATGCATTTACGGACTTTACATGCATCTATATGTAGTCTTATTTTCCTATAGTGCATCTATGTCATCCCTCGTGTATTAAAAGATTAACTCTGATTTCGTGAGTAACTTAAACTTCATTTTGCATGTATACTAATTTTTCATGCTTAACGTGTTCACATAACATTATTTTCCGCATCTTATATACATATGAGGTATATATATACTTTTGCATATACGCCTCTCTTATAATGTCAAACCTTGTCTCATTTGCTTGGCTTGTAGGTAGACATATGCTATTTGTATGTCTTATACCTACACATAGCTTATTTATGTCAAGCGTTGAGTTTTCAACTCAGTTTACACAATTCTCGTTTTGTATTTCGAAAACCATTTAGTTTCAAGTATAATTTTAAAAATAGATTTACACACAGTCCACGTATTCCCAATATACGGATGTATTATACGTATATATGTAAACTTATGTTTACTTATCGCTTTTATAGCTTTTAGAATGATCTGAATGGATATACGCGTCATATGGTTGCTAAACTGCGTTTTATATTTGTCTTGGTGCATCGGGACATACTTAACTTCCTTTCACGACTTCTAATAATTATATTCACATAAATGAATGTATTAGCCATATATACTTCACTTATAACTTATTTAGTTATATATTAATTTCCACATTTAATCACATCTTTAGCCTTTATTCTAGTTTTTGAAAATTTCTTGTATTCTTTTCAAAAACCATTATTCTTTTACGTGTCGCCTCAATAGATTTTGACATGATTTTAGTTCATGAATACCTCACAATTTTAATTGACAACACACTTGTAGCTTAATACACGAGTATTCCATACATTTTATACACTTATTCAAGGTGAATTCGTAGCTCATGTTGTACTTTGAGTGTAATGATGACTTGTATTGGTAGTTTATAGCCATCGTAATAATTTATAGTTTCATTTCCGAGAACGAATGTGTTAGAAACCATCGTGTTTCTTTAGAATACCAAAATAGTCCCTTCAAGCATTTACAACCCTTTGGCTTAGACGTCCATCGCTAATAACTTTTACCTTTTTAAAGCACCACTTTAATCATATTGAATTGTAATTTCTTTATAACTCATGTACTTGTTTCTTTAAGAATTTAGAAACTAAACTTTATGGGTACATTATCGAACTAAACCATGAAGCCACAACTGGCCCAAACTAGCTGCTTCCCACTTTTATTGTTGTTACTCGCTGTTGTCGTTGGGCAGCAACTCCTCCCCTAGTTCTGAGTTTTGATAAATTTTATTTTTCACATTCTTGATCCAATTATGTTGAATTTTGGAGATAATATAGGTGTTACACTCACCTATGATAGAAAGATAGTAGTAAATCAATTAGAGCAATTTAACCTTGTGGACTGAGAGCTCAAAAGAGCCCCCTCCCCAAGTTACGCCTGCGCACGTCTGCTTACTACTTCACACTACTATCTTGCTCGCTATAAAGGTCTGGTGCAGCTTCTCTCCGCCATAGCTACTTTGAGAAATTTTAATTCCTAGCTCCTAACTCGGATCATGTCCATTTTTACATATGATAGACATGACATATAGGACTATTTTTAAAAAATACAAACCACCCATTTTGGGTCTTTTAGCCAGCCCATAACAGGCCTCAAAAATGACCCTCCATAATAGTTTTTAACTTTTTCGTAGTTTTACCCTCTCTCGCTAAAACAGTCATAACTTTTTCGTTTAAAAATATTTTTGAGCGATTCTTAAGCCCACGCGAAGCTATCTTCCGGGACTACAACTTTTATTCTTAGACCATTTCCAAATTCTAAACACATAATTCCAGAAAATTCGTTCAAGGTGACTGCCCCGAGTTGGTTAGACAGTTTTGACGCGATTACTTTGAATAGTCATAACTCTTTTCTCCGAAGTCGGAATTAGTCCGTTCTGGAGTCTATAGAAAGCTTATTCAGTGTAATATAATACCCCAAAATCCCAGAATTTTCTGAAAACCTATATTGTCCCCGAATTTGTGTTTTAGGGTCAACATTCACACAATCTCTCGGACTTTTTGTTTTGTCTCAAAAATGCTTCCTCTCTTGATTTGCTTCGCTCATATCTTTTAATTAGTTATATATAACATGTATGAATCAAAATCAAGTCTTAGCTTTGCCTAACTATGGGTTTTTAGGCAAAATTGCTCTTTTAGTAATTTAATCGAACATAATGGGTGCGTCAAAATTGTGGGTTGATTTCATAGCCATTTAGTTCGGTATTCACCCATGTTTTTCCTCCTTATAACTCCACACCACATACTAGCTCCATATCTCTAATTTCATCACTCTTAGGATGTTTCATAACTCATAAAACTCAAAATAACATCTAACAAGATATGATGAGTTTAAGAGCTAAAATGGAAGGTTAGAGTTTTAAGAGCTTACTTCTTGGATTTCTTTCCTCTAAGATGTTAGATGATGTGCTAGGACCTGCTAGAATCTGATTTCCTTTCTCCTTGAACACTCTTGTAGCTTAAATCAAGTAAAATCACTCCACCCATTTCTTTCTCTCTCTAGAAAATATGAATGTTTTGGTGGAGAGGATGAAGTACGATGATTATGGAGGTTTGTAGGAGTTTGTTTTGTTGTTTGCTTGCTTCAATCTTGCTCAAGCCATATGAATCTCTCTTCTCTTGCTCCCTCTTCACTAACTCTATTTTTGTTTTGCAATATAGGAAGGAAGAAGTTTGTCGAGGAGAATGAAAAGGAACGGATGGGAGTGAATAAATGAAGTGGGGGTAATAATTTACCAACTCCCTAAAAATCTGGCACAAAATAAGGAAGAGTTGGTAAATTGAGGATTTTTATATACCAACTACGGATACTTTAATGTTCCATAATTGTCTGAAACAACTTCCGCCTCTTTCACCCTTCTAAATTCTTATTGTTTCAAATTTTGCTAACTTGATTTCTATCAATTTTGCTTATATAAAAACAACTTTCAATTTCTTATAAGTTGGTCACCCAACTTAAATCTTCTCTATTCTTCCCCTTCGTATTTAAAAGCTTGCAAATCACGCCTGACATATTCTTAACATATTCTCGGAATATTCTTTATTCCTTAGCATATTCCTTAAGATATTTTTTTAAGTTTCAAATATTAGGTTTTAACCCTAAGGTTTTCTTAACTCGCACAATTTCCCCTTAACTTTCATAATTCACTTCCATACTTTATTAAGTTATTTAATTACACAATCTTAGTAACTTAATTTAATTAAATAAGTTACTACATAAATTTTCTTAATTTATTTTACCCTCTCGAAATTATATAATTTACATAACCCATCTTTGATATATAAATTATATAAAATATAACATAACATATTCAAATTACATATTTATTTTATAAATGTAAAATAAATATGTTACACATAATTTCTTATGTAAATACAATTATTTACATACCCAAGATATTATAATATAATATCCTTACTTCATTATCATAAATTCAATTAAGAATTTATTTACTTTCTTAAGATATTAAGATAAATATAATATCTTTTCTTTATTAAATTAATTTTATATAAGAATTTATTCTAATACTCTTGGGTAAAGTATACATAAATATTATGTGTAACACCCCTTTCCCGAAAAGGAAAGGGAGGTCACGTGCAAAGCACATCAAACCTCAAAATAAATGAACAAAGCCCTAATAACTTCAAAATATTAATAGTGATGATCCATTAATAAAGTACTAAATACAATTCTCCAACTAGAGTCAAAATAATCAACACCCAAAAAAAAATTGAATTAACCTAGATGGTCAAAGGCAACACTCTCATCACACTAGCCCTGAATCACCCCTGCAACCCTACCGGAAGAAAAACACAACATGAGCCAATTACCTAGTACGGATATAGATATACAACTGATATACGAAAACAACTGAGACAAAATACTGAACAAAGCCTCAAGTGCAAATACGAACGAAAATATAATATCCAAAGATCTGAATGGAATATATCTGAATCAACGTAATTGACGAAACCAATAAAAGAATAAAGAAATAACGAACTGAAGTAACTAACTCAATGACTTGAACTGAATAGAAACAAACAAAACTAATACAATAAAATAATAGGCTGAAACAAATAGCTGGGGTTATTTCATACCGAGTGAGCTCAAAAATATATCTTTCCACACAGGCAAGTCATACTAATGCCACACAGACAAATCAAATGATGCCACACAAGCAACCAAAATAATACCACACAGGCACATCAAAACAATGCCACACAGGCAAGTAAAAATAATGCCAAACATGCAAATCAAAATAATGCCACATAGCCAAATCACACAGTGGACCGCGAATCCAAATGTATGCAAATCGGATAAGTGTGTTTGACACAACATTACCAATCCGCAGAACAAAAAATTAGGGTTAACCCATACGCCTTCCACAACAAAACACCAAATGGCCCACTTCCTCCGGAGCACAAAACGGAGACGCCGTGGACTAATCACACCGCCACGAAAAGTGTCATGTCTCTCGTGCCAAGACGACATGCCTGTGGTACCCCCACAGGTGGTTATAGCTCAGGTATACCCTACGATATATTCTAACAAAAATACTATGTCACAACACATGCGACATAATACCAACAAAAAGGTTCTATATGTACATGTTGAACCAAATCAAATTATAGGCACACGGACTCAAAAAGAAGGTAGCAACATGTACCGCTCTACAATTATCAAAAATAAATACTAAATATGACAACTTAACTCAAAGAGTACAAATACGAGTCATATATATCAACTCCAAAATGAAACTATTATATGAATTTCACAAGAAACAATTATGTGAAATAATAACGAAATTTGAAATAAGGGACAAAACAAACAAATCAAATTTAACAAGAATGTCGCTGAAAGAGTACGAAATCCGTACCTGATACTTCCAAACCATTTATAGCACACTCCACAAAATCATACCCTCAAATGCCAACGATATCAAATACGAAACGTTATTCGTAACCTAAACATATTCACCTCAAATTAAAAACAATCCAAACTAATAATTCCAAAATAATTCATAATCTATTTAATATGTCTTTAATCATCGCCTTAAATCAATTATTAATACTCCAAAATTTATATACTAAGTATAACTCTTTAAATTCTTTCTGTTCAATTTAAATAAAACTTAATAAGATTTTATTACAATCCAATCATTAATAACATAATACTATTAAATTATTATTAAAAACTTTTATAACTATATTTGCAAAATTAATTAATTCAAAATAATATATATAATTTCACTTTAATTTACTAATTTAGCTTATAAGACTCATGGCCAAAATTTATTAACATATAATATATATAATTTAAAATAACGAAATATAACTTACAATTACAAAATATACTATATATATATATAATTATATATATGAGGTTTATATAACCATATCATGAACATATATCATGTTAGTTGATATATATATATATATATATATATATATATATATATATATAACATAAACTAACATCACAAGATATATAAAATAATATAATTCAACACTTATCGCAGTCTTTAATTTAAACATGCAAATTTGACTTCCAACAATTAAGTTATAACATATATTATTAAATTAATTTGCATCACTCCTATACACAACACATAACAATTATGATGAAATAAAAGAAAGAATTACTAAATAAAATCGCAATTATTGCTCACTATTTTCTTCTAATTTTGTCACCGCTTCTTTTCTTTTCCCTCGCCATACAAATTAGGTATAATGCTCAAGTAAATTAGGTTTAGCTATTGATCTATTTATTAACAAATCTTATTAATTCTCCTAATTATAATTGGATTTATTATTACCCACATTTAATTAAATTAAACCCAAATAAATTTAAGGCCCAAATTGTACTAAATTAATTTATCCATCTCTTATTAAAATTTATTAGCCCACACAAATTAAATAACTAGTTTGACCCAAATAAATGACAAGTCCAAACAATATGTTTTAAGAATATAAATTTAATATATTTATTTTGGGATATTACATTACCTACCCCTTAAAAAGGATTCCGTCCCCGGAATCAAAAGAATGAACGCAACTAATTTTCAAAGAGATGCGGATACTCCGCTCAAATAGACTCCTCCATCTCCCATGTAGCATCCCGCTCGGAATGATTTTACCACAAGACTTTAACAAAAGGAATTATCTTCCTTAATTTTAATTTAATCAGTTATTTAATTATCTACTAAAAGAATTTAATTTTCCAAACAAAATAAGGAAGAAAAGAGGGAAACAAAATCATTTATCTTTTCCAATTTAAATACAATTGTATACAATAAAATTAATTAATAGTTAATTTTTTTTTTTAAATATGGGTTATTACATTTTTCACCCCTTAAAAATAATTCCATCCTCGGAATTTAAATAAGCTACAAAAAAATAATTAAATTTAGTTACGACGTAGCGTCGCCATTTGTAACGATCAACGCGGATAAGTCACTGGTTCACATAATTATCAATGTATTTGTAAAAGATTCGTCAGCTACCATGCCAAGCCTTGGTAAGGTTCTTTGTGTTGCATCAAATTAGATCACATATATGATCCACTGTTGGTGCGGGCCATCGCTAATATCTTTGAGTTTAATTCTTGTAAACGTACTCTTCGGAACATATTTCAAAATCACAAAAATTTCTCTTCATCCAAATACCATTCGAATACCCAAAATATTTAAAATTATTTTTAACTCGTAAAACGTTTATGTTTCACACATGACAAAGATTTAACAAATTATTTTTATTTTTATTTAATTTACATAAAATCATACAAAACTCCAAGGATATCGGATAAACCAAACAACTCTACAAATTATATCAACTTTTCGTAAATCCTCAAGAGCTTCAAAATATTCAAACCTCAATTCGAACTAGCTAGTTCTTATTACACCAAAAAATATACTACTAAGATCTATTTATCATCATATCAACTCTAAGTCAAATATTCTACTATCTGCATAAGCAACTATAAATATTCAAGATCTCTCAAAATTAATTGAATTTCATCACTTACTATCTAATCATATAATAAATCAATCATCCCTTATTGCAAACCTTAGTCCAATAAGTTTCAATGTCACCCCATACTATCACAAAGAAACTTAATAGAACATAACTCCAATATCCTACTAGAAAATAGCCATAAAATTGATCATTAACTCCAAATGATAAATCTAATTACCTCAAATATCAACAACTCAAATTACAAGAAATCATCTATACTTAATCATTTTCAATCTATCATAGTATGCCATCAATACACAAACCTCAAATTATCCATAAGCTTAACATAAATCAAAACCTAACTCAAATCAAATCCTCAATTTAACGATCATAATAATTGTCACAAAAAAAAGAACAACTCTAACAAAAAAAAATTCCAGAATCAAATACTCGTCGATATAAATACTCACATCATAATCGCATCTTATATAAGATCATTTCTTATCTATACAAAGTATAACTTTATTCACCTCAATGATTAAATAACAATTCTTAACTAATATCATTACTCAATCACCTTAACTAATTATTCCACTTTCCTCAAATCAACTACAAATCGAAAAGAATTCGATAGTTGGTCAAAATAGAGACCAACCATACAAAGAACACAATCGAATCAACTCCTACGTCTACCCAATGGTTTACCCACAACTCACGGGTCAAACCTAAATAGGTTTTCTACAAGAAAGAACCTAAGCTCTGATACCATCTCTGTAACACCCCCCCCCCCTTCCCGAAAAGGAAAGGGAGGTCACGTGAAAAACACATCAAACCCCAAAATAAATGAACAGAGCACTAATAACTTCAAAATATTAATAGTGATGATCGATTAATAAAGTACTAAATACAATTCTCCAACTAGAGTCAAAATAATCAACACCCAAAAAAAAATTGAATTAACCTAGATGGTCAAAGGCAACACTCTCATCACATTAGCCCTGAATCACCCCTGCAAACCTGCCGGAAGAAAAACATAGCATGAGCCAATTACCTAGTACGGATATAGATATACAACTGATATACGAAAACAACTGAGACAAAATACTGAACAAAGCCTCAAGTGCAAATACGAACGAAAATATAATATCCAAAGATCTGAATGGAATATATCTGAATCAACGTAATTGACGAAACCAATAAAAGAATAAAGAAATAACGAACTAAAGTAACTAACTCAATGACTTGAACTGAATAGAAACAAACAAAACTAATACAATAAAATAATAGGCTGAAACAAATAGCTGGGGTTATTTCATACCGAGTGAGCTCAAAAATATATCTTTCCACACAGGCAAGTCATACTAATGCCACACAGGCAAATCAAATGATGCCACACAAGCAACCAAAATAATGCCACACAGGCACATCAAAATAATGCCACACAGGCAAGTCAAAATAATGCCAAACATACAAATCAAAATAATGTCACACAGGCAAATCACACATTGGACCGTGAATCAAAATGTATGCAAATCGGATAAGTGTGTTTGGCACAACATTACCAATCTGCTGGACAGAAAACTAGGGTTAACCCATACGCCTTCCAAAACAAAATACCAAATGGCCCACTTCCTCCGGAGCACAAAACGGAGACGCCGTGGACTAATCACATCGCCACGGAAAGTGTCATGCCTCTCGTGCCAAGACGACATGCTCCGTGGTACCCCTACGGTGGTTATAGCTCAGGTATACCCTACGGTATATTCTAACAAAAATACTATGTCACAACACATGCGACATAATACCAACAAAAGGGTTCTATATGTACATATTGAACCAAATCAAATTATAGTCACACGGTCTCAAAAAGAAGGTAGCAACATGTACCGCTCTACAATTATCAAAAATAAATACTAAACATGACAACTTAACTCAAAGAGTACAAATACGAGTCATATATATCAACTCCAAAATGAAACTATTATATGAATTTCACAAGAAATAATTATGTGAAATAATAACGAAATTTGAAATAAGGGACCAAACAAACAAATCAAATTTAACAAGAATGTCGCTGAAAGAGTACGAAATCCGTACCTGATACTTCCAAACCATTTATAGCACACTCCACAAAATCTTACCCTCAAATGCCAACGATATCAAATACGAAACGTTATTCGCAACCTAAACATATTCACCTCAAATTAAAAACAATCCAAACTAATAATTCCAAAATAATTCATAATCTATTTAATATGCCTTTAATCATCGCCTTAAATCAATTATTAATACTCTAAAATTTATATACTAAGTATAATTCTTTAAATTCTTTCCATTCAATTTAAATAAAATTAATAAGATTTTATTACAATCCAATCGTTAATAACATAATACTATTAAATTATTATTAAAACTTTTATAACTATGTTTGCAAAATTAATTAATTCAAAATAATATATATAACTTCACTTTAATTTACTAATTTCGTTTATAAGATTCATGGCCAAAATTTATTAACATATAATATATATAATTTAAAATAATTTAAATATAACTTACAATTACCTAAATATACAATATATATATATATATATATATATATATATATATATATATATACATAAACTAACAACACAAATATATATATAAAATAATATAATTCAACACTTTTTGTAGTCTTTACAGTATACATAAAACTGAACTTCCAACAATTAAGTTATAACATATATTATTAAATTAATTTACATCACTCCTATACACAACACATAACAATTATGATGAAATAAAAGAAAGAATTACCCGAATAAAATCGCAATTATTGCTCACTATTTCTCTAATTTTGTCAGCCGCTTCTTTCTTCCTTTTCCCTCAATTACAAATTAGGTATAATGCTCAAGTAAATTAGGTTTAGCTATTGATCTATTTATTAACAAATCTTATTAATTCTCCTAATTATAATTGGATTTATTATTACCCATATTTAATTAATTTAAACCCAAATAAATTTAAGGCCCAAATTGTACTAAATTAATTTACCCATCTCTTATTAAAATTTATTAGCCCACACAAATTAAATAACTAGTTTGACCCAAATAAATGACAAGTCCAAACAATATGTTTTAAGAATATAAATTTAATATTTTTTTTTTTGGGATATTACAATATGCTTAACCCGTCTCTTTTTGCCTCATTACGCAAATTATTCCCAACAATTTTATTTCTCTGTGTAATAATAATATATATATATATATATATATATATATATATATATATATATATATATATATATATATTAACTTGCAAATATTCTTTATAATGCACATGTACTCACATCACATATAGAAAATAAATAATAGATTTATTCTTTCACCTTATAAATTGTTTATATCAATTTATTTATATATAGTAAGTATAACTTAATATATTTACCGTATAGATGGAAATTTATTCAATAAATAAGATATTATAATTAAAATAATATCATTTCTTTATTAAAATAATTCAACTCTAGAATTTATTTTAATATCATTTATTTAAAGTATACAATAATTCTTGTATACTAATTACTTTCTTTTCCCTTCTATAAATTGTTTTCAACAATTTAAGCGTAATAAAATGTAATAATATCCTTACTACATTAAAACATACATACCTTTACGTCCAATAATGTAATACATGATTTCTTCAATAAAAGGGTGATTATACATTAAGTATATATTTAATGCCACTTAATTCACCACATTAAAATAATTTAATATTATATATTATTTTAATTCTATCCATCTCATTTATTTTAATAAATTGCCCCTACAATTTATTTACATATAATAAATATATAATACCAATATATTTATTAAGCATAAACATCACATATTGCAAAGTTCATACTCACTTATGCAATATAATATCATACTACATATTATATAATAATAATTTTATTTTTTTAATTCTTATTTTAATATTACCCAAAAATTTGTGTTATCACAGTACTCGAGTGAATAATACTCCGTGAATAGTACTTTGATAATAGTACCCCAATATGAAAAGATTAAATTTTAAGAAGAATGTTCAGAAAAATATCATTTTGAAACGATACTAGATGAAGCGCAAATTTCAAGGATATTCTACTAATTTCAAGGAGTATAGAAGGAATACTTTAACAAAATGAGTGTAGAATTAAGAATAAGAAACGAAATAATATTACTTACATACTACAGAGTATGGAAGAAAATATTATTTGTTACGAGTATTGAACAAAAATAATATCCCTTACCTTAAAAGGAGAGTATTTCTGATTGGTAGGGCGAGAATATTCTTGAAGAAAACTTATACTATTTTTTACGCTCAAAGCTTCCGTAAACTCAAAAGAAATACGCTCAATATTATAGAAGAAGATTTCTCTGATTTTGGTGTGATTTTCAATTCAAAACTAAGCATCCTATTTATAGGAGAATGGCATGCATGATACTATTTAGAAATTTTTTTCACAGACAAATAGTTGCAGAATCACGGATGAAAACTTCAGACGTCCAATTTTTAAAATAATAATATAATATTCAAGTAAAACAAAACTTATAATATATATATATATATATATATATATATATATATATATATATATATAAACCCTACCTTCCTTATACTGACATGCAATCTAAATACGATACGCAATCTACATATATATATATATATATAGATTGCTGTCAAGTAAGGAAGGTAGGGTTTATATATATATGAGATTCCATCCACGACAACCCATTGTTGGAGAGCAACCCATTTTACCCAAATTAGCCACAACTGTAGTGGCTTGTTACAATTTTTTTTTTATAAGCCGCTACAGGTTGTAGCGACTGGGCCAAAATGGGTTGCTCCCCAACAACCGGTTGTTGTGGATGGATACCCATATATACATATATATATATATATATATATATATATATATATATATAAACAAAACGGAGATAACTTTCTCCCGACGATTTTGAAAAATGAGAAAGTGGGGGTCCATATATAAAGCCAAATTTACAACAAATATTTCATAAAAATCCCCTCTATTTATCTCAATTCACTTGGCTTCACTAAACATATTTTAAATAACATTTATCATTAATATTATAACTCACAATATTAACAACCAGATCATTCCCAGGAAAGAGGGGGCCTTTCGATAATGATTTCACCTTATTGGCGCGCAATTAGGTGACCAAACCCTTTTCCTCGACAGAACTTTATAGACATCGTCAATAATACAAAGAATAATATGAATACCTTTGTCATCTCAATTATTGATTTTAAAAATATAAAATATTGTGACAATAATTAAATCAATAACGTGAGATAATATGTAGCAATTACTGTGGCAATAATTGAACAAAACTGAGTGACTTCTCACGTAAGCATCAATAATCAATGATATTGTACAATATTGTGTGCTACTATGCGACCACACATATTACTGTACTTTTATCACCAGGTAATTCAATATTTAACGGTAAAACTTTTGCCGTTATTTTTATAAAAAATATATTTATGTCGTTTTCTAACTCCGACAGTAATTTCGTTGTGGAGTCCACCAATGATTGTGTTGTCGTACGAATATTCCCTGATAAAATAAATCTTTTATAACAACTTGATTACTATGCAAAATTTGTAAATATTACCCACAACTATAATATTATATCAAATCTACACCTTGTTATTCAAAAAGATATTTGGAGAAAATTAAATCTTTATTCATAAAAGTTTGGGTCTTACAACCTCCCCTTCTTATGAAATTTCATCCTCGAAATTGGTGTACGTACCTGGTATGTCGAAGAGGTGAGGATACCTTTATTTTATTTCAGATTCTATCTCCCAGGTCATTTCCTCAACATCATGGTTTCTCTACAAAACTTTAACTTGAGGTATAACCTTAGAACGTAGAATATGTTTATTTTTATCTAAGATTTTAACAGGTACCTCTTCATACATTAAACCTTCCGCTATTTTGTCTGGTTCTAACTCAATAATGTGATTCGGGTCTTCCAAATATTTGCGTAACATAGATATGTGAAAACCGTTATGAACACGAGACATACTTGGCGGTAAGGTGAGTCTATAGGCCACCGTTCCTACTCGATCGAGGATTTTAAATGGGCCAATGAATCGAGGATTGATCTTTTCTCTCTTTCCAAATCTCGTAACTCTTTTCCATGGAGCAACACGTAACAACACATGATCTCCAACATTAAATTCCACGTCCTTTCGATGAAGATTAACATAACTCTTTTGTCAATCTTGTGAGATTTTTATATGTTGCCGGATCATTTGAATCGTTTTCGTTGTCATGCGTACAAATTTTGGTCCCAACAATGTTGTTTCACCCACCTCGTCCCAGCATACTAGAGAACGACACTTGCGTCCATACAACGCCTCAAATGGAGCTATGCCTATACTTGCTTGATAACTGTTGTTGTAGGAGAATTCCACTAAGGGCAAGAACTTGTCCCAACTTCCTTTGAAGTCAAGGACACAAAGTCTTAATAAATCTTCAAGAGTTTGAATAGTCCTCTTCGACTGCCCGTCCGTCTGAGGAAGATATGACGAACTGAATCATAAATTTGTGCCCATAGCTTTCTGCAAACTGATATAAAACTCTGAAGTAAATCTTGGTCTCGATCAGAAACTATAGATATTGGCATACCATGCAGTCTTATAATCTCATTTATATATATACGAGCAAGACGTTCAAGTGAATAAGTTTCTCGTATAGGTAAGAAATGAGCAGACTTGGTTAATTTATCAACAATGACCCAAATTGCATCTGTGCCTTGAGAAACCTTGGGAAGACCAGTAACGAAATCCATGGTAATGTGCTCCCACTTCCATTCTGAAATTTCAAGTGGTTGTAATGAACCTTTTGGCACTTGATGCTTCGCCTTAACACGTTGGCAAGTTAAACACTTTGAGATAAACTCCGCTATCTCTCTCTTCATATTGCTCCACCAAAATGTATGTCAAAAATCACGATACATTTTGGTACTCCTAGGATGGATTGAAAATGGTGTGTTGTGTGCCTACATCATGATTTTATACTTCAAATCAGAGTCGTTAGAAACACAAAGTCTAGAGTTGACTCGAAGTATTTCTTCTTCATCGATTCTTGCTTCCAGAATAGCACATTCTTGCACTTTCTTCTTTATACGCATCAACTCCAGGTCTGAAGCTTGAACAACTTTAATCTTATCGATTAAAGTCGATTCTACTCGTATATTTGACATCATCACATGGGTCCCTGGAGTCTTTAACTATATCTCTATCCTTTGTAAGTCATACAAAATGGCCTTTTATGTTGACAATATCGCACTCGTACCCGCATATGATCTTCTACTCAATGCGTCAGCTACTACGTTCACTTTTCTAGGATGGTATTGAATGGTATGATCGTAATCTTTCAACAGCTCGAGCCAACATCGTTACCGCATGTTGAGTTCCTTTTGGGTGAAGAATTATTTGAGGCTTTTATGATCCGTAAAGATCTTCACTTTATCCCCATACAGGTAATGCCTCCAAATTTTAAGCGCAAAAACGACTGCTGCCAACTCTAGATCATGAGTAGGATAATTCCTCTCATATTCTTTGAGTTGTCATGAGGCATAGGCTATGAATTTTCCATGTTTCATGAGAACACATCCTAAACCTTTGCCTAAAGCATAGCTGTATATGACAAATCCCTTCAAATCAGATGGTATTGTGAGAACAGGTGTTGAAATGAGTCTCCTCTTGAGTTCTTGGAAACTCTTCTCACATTCCTCGTTCCAACCGAATTTTATATCTTTTCGAGTCAGCTGAGTTAATGGAGTAGCGATTTGAGAAAATCCTTCCATGAATCTCTGATAATAACCAGCTAAGCCCAGAAAGCTACGTACTTCGGTTACTGACTTAGGTTGCTCCCAACTTTGAATTGCTTCAATCTTTACCGGGTCAATAGATATTCCATGATTTGATATCGTGTGCCCAAGGAATGCTACTTCCTCAAGCCAGAACTCGCATTTCTTCAACTTGGCATATAGCTTGTTTTTATGAAGCTTTTGGTGTATCAGCCTCAAGTGATGCTCATGATCTTCACGGCTTTTGGAGTATATAAGGATGTCATCAATAAAGACAACCACAAAATGATCCAAATATTCCTTGAATACTCGGTTCATCATATCCATGAAGGCATCATGAGCATTAGTGAATCCAAAAGACATGACTAGGAATTCGTAATGCCCGTACCGAGTTCTGAAAGCCGTCTTTGAAATGTCATCAGTTTTAATCTTTAACTGGTGATATCAGGAACGAAGATCGATCTTTGAAAAGAATTTGGCACTTTGCAACTTGTCAAACATATCATCAATTCGAGGCAATGGGTACTTATTTTTGATGGTGACATGATTCAACTCCCGATAATCAATACAAAGTCGCATACTCCCATCTTTCTTCTTTACGAATAGAACAAGAGAACCCCAAGGAGATGTACTTGGACGAATGAAACCGATGTCTAACAACTCCTGTAGTTGGGTTTTTAACTCCTAAAGTTCAATATGAGCCATTCGATATGGGGCATTGGAAATGGGTTTTGTGACGCCCCCAAATCCGGGTATCTTACAACCCGACAGATGGTGCTACACGGTGCTATAGTTCACATAAACATTCGATTGAAATGCCTCAAAAGAACGGATATGTCTTATATATATAAAAAGAATATTTACATTCCCCAGGTTCTTTGCAACCAATACATTTGTCTTTGTCATAATATCAATATTATTCTTACAAAACCTATACTATTACATATGTAATCTACGGGTTCACTTTTGCCTTCCCTTTATCTTTGCCGGATCCATCGGTCCGTTTGGTCTTAGCTGCATTCATATGGTTCAAGCAAGAATGAGCCTAACTAGCTCAGCAAGTACAACAATTCTAGTAAAATAGCATGCTTGAAACATAGGAATCGTATATCTTCAATAACTGAACAATAGTTACGAAGTACTATCGATAATTCAAAATAGCACTTCTTTTCATTCAAAACGTTTTACAACAACAATACTACCTCCGTCCCACAATAAGTGCTTTTTTAGGCTTAATATTTTTTCCAAAAATAAGTGATGTGTTAGAACTCCAATACAATTTTTGCAATATTTTCTCATAATTGCCCTTATGCATTCAATGGTATTTATTGCATCTTACCATCACTACAATTAAATGACACTCATTAACTCTTCAACTTCAAGGA
Source organism: Panax ginseng (assembly GCA_020205605.1). NCBI lineage: Eukaryota > Viridiplantae > Streptophyta > Magnoliopsida > Apiales > Araliaceae > Panax > Panax ginseng. The sequence continues at coordinate 102,127,356 of CM035138.1, forward strand.
AAATATATTAAGGGTATTTTTGCCATTTTAGCTTGTGTATTGGTATGTGTGATTTAAGTTAAAAAAGCACTTATTATGGGACGGAGGTAGTTTTCAGTAAAACATCAATTCCGGTTCAAGACCGTAAGCATTTCATAAGTACTTTGGAAAGGACATCACGGCACGAAGTCTGTAAGTCCGGCATAGCTTACGAGCACGTCTAGGTGATTAGCCTATAGTACTCTATGTTGATCAACACTACATTCATTAAACGTGTATACGTTTAAGTTGTGGCAACCTCACGTGCCTATCGTTAAACGACAAAACAATTTAGCATATTCAGTCTACTTTTGAAAACCACAACAATATTAGTTTGGTAAATCTTTATCAACACTTGATAGAATAACATAGCATACATCTAGCCAAAAGAATTGGCTTTGACTTCCTCAGACATTAACTCATGCAAAGAATACATGAATCACAAAGACTTGTCTAGATCGAACTGGAACAAGGGTTAGAGTACTTGCCTTAAGCATCTGCCACAGTTATAACACGTGCACTTTAGGTCTTTAAGTCTCTACAGGAGATGATAACATCACATAGCACATTAGGTAATGAATGATCATACATGGTTTCTAAAGAATCTTACCCTTCTTCTCAATCTAATTATTGGTTCCGGCTTTCCATTACATTATTCTTGCGTTCATATCTAATTGACTTAACTTAACCATAAGTGTGCATACTTAAGGCTTAATTATGTCTTAACAATGTTTCTTTAATATCCTTGATTAGGTGTTCATCAATTACTATTCATGCTCAACATGTAAATCTTTATCATTATCTAGGTTATGAAGCTGGCGCTGCGGCGCCGACTATTTCACTTGGTTTCGCGCTGCGACGTCACCCATTATTGCCTAGAAACCGGACTCGGCGCTGCGACGCGAGTCCCTTTGTTATCTGTCACGATGCGGCATGAGATTGCAAGGGCTGATGCTCACTTTAGAGCTACGACGCCGGTTAAATGGTTTGGAGTCGCACCGCGGCGCGGACTCTGTGCCACATAAATGTTTGACAGATTTTTCAAATGGTGAGATTCCCGGACTCGTAACTTCTTCGTTATAAGTCCGAATTGGCTCGTTCAAGAGCCTATGGTTCATAAATCCCCTACTCTACGTGATCATGCAAGAATTTTATCTATTCGACTTCATTTGCTAAAATTTCACTTATTAGTCCATTTGTATCGAAAACGATAAATGTTCGTGAACGTTCAACGCTCGTTTCTTCATTCTAAGTCGGAATCCGGTCATTTTTGAGTCCGCAACTCTATAACGCCAAATATGACTTGTCTCCATCGAAAACCAACGTTTCTGAGTTCAAATACAAAATACAACTTCCATTCCGAGAATTTCACGAATTCGACGATTATCGTCCAATCGTGTGAATTCCGGCGAAACCTCTTTACTAATCATTCTAAATGGATTTTAATCAACTTATAAACATTTGCAGTTACTTATTACACCAACTTATTATCAAAGTAGGTTTTGACTTACTCTCATAAGTCAATGACTCATTTAACTTATGAACTCCCATTATCATTCTTGTGACTTACTATGAACTTAAGTCCATCAATCAATGTTCTCATACTATATTGTACATACTACCATCATATGACAAGTTTTGTACAAGGTTATCAACTTATTTAGGTTCAAGTTGCTTATTCATCTTATTAACATATTAACTTTACTCATTATATTATAAGTGTATGATCATCAAAAGTTCCTAACTTACTTATTTCTTGCTTACTCGGCTTAAGTCCATTGCTTATCAACTTCTCTTATGTTCTTAACATCTAAGTTCATTAGTTTACACTTCTCTTATCAACCTACCATGATAGAGATAGAAGAGACAAGATCAATTACCTTTGAAGATTACTTCTCTTGCTTTGGAAATCTACTAATGAAAGGTTAAGCTCAAAGTGCTTATTTGCTCTAACAATTAAGTTGTTTGTGAGACAGGTTGTTGTATGAAATAACAAGCAACAAATGAGTTAAAGGCTTGCTATTTATAGAGGAGCTAAGGTTAGGGTATTAAGGTTATTAGGCATCCCACCTCCTTATCTATCCTCTTTACTATTCATGTCTTGGTAATTAAGTAATCTTGGCCATCACTTAAAGTACTTGCTCATCACACAAGGTTCTTGCCCACTACTTCACCCATGGGTTGCCCCATGGATCCTATTTAGTTAATGGATCATCCTTTGCGCTTGCATCAATTAGTTTAGCTTGGACTTTTAATTATCAAACACTTGGGCTTGCTTTGATTTACCTTGGGCTTATCTTAATAAACACTTGGGCTTGATATTGCTACAACTTGGGCTTGTCCCTTAATGCTTAATGAGCTTGCACATCCTACTAAATTACACAAGTTCATTTCTTAGACATTAATTTCCCAATGCTCTCCATTTAAGTCCGCATGCAAAATATTGCGTTTTCCATACTTAGGTTATTATTACATAATCCATCTCACCTCGATATTATAACGTTACATAATTCTCGGAAGTTCAAACATAATTCCCGAGCTTTAAACAAAGAATAGTGTTTTTCGAAAACTTTCTCGGAAAACTTTTATTTTCGTCTTGGAAATCCAAACACTTTAATTCTCTCACATGGTTCAGATACTACGATGTTCTGATGTTTCTAGGTTATAGAACGACATACATCTTATTAACACATATAATAACAAATAATATTATTTTATTCATTATTTAATTCTTTCAAGTATTTTACAAAGGATCCGAATTTCTCAGCCGTTACAAGTTTTGTACCGGGTTCAAGGTCAATACAAAACACGATTTCATGCTCTATGGGTGGGCCAGGAAGTTCTTCAGGGAATACGTCAGGAAATTTATTAACAATAGAAATATCATTCAAATCTGACGTATTTTTGTTTAAATCCATGACATGGGCTAAGAAAGCTTTACATCTGTTTTTAAATAAACGAATGGCTTTATGGCTTGATATGATAGTGATTGACTTTAGTGGTTTGGTTGTTTGAATTCGTATAATAGGTTGGTTAGGAATATGAAAGCTAATAACCTTACAAAAATAATCAATTTTAGCATGATGAGTAGTTAAGTAATCAATCCCTAAAATCACATCAAATGCAAGTATTTTCAAAGAGATAAGATAGACAGGTAATGTGAGGTTACCGATTTGAATCAAACAAGATTTATAAACAGTAGATGTAATGAAGGTTTCTCCCAATGGAGTTTCAATAGATAAGTCAAAGTCTAATTTCTTCGGAGTTAAATTTAACCGTTAAGCGCAAGTAGGAGAAATAATAAAATGGGTATAACAGGTATCAAATAAGGTATAGACTTCGCAAGAGTTTATGATTAGCTTACCTGTGATAACCTCGTTCGGGGTCCTCGCTTTTTGGGAGGTCACGACAAACACTCTCCCTTGGACTACCGACTTTGACTTGTCTGGGACGACCTTTGGTGCCTCCATCCCAGCTGGAATTGACTTAACTACACGATAAAATCAGGCTAGGTGACCTTCTCTTCCGCAATTGTAGCATGCTTTGGATTATAGCGTACAGTTTGGACTGATGTGTCCCTCCCCTCCGCATTTGTAGCATACGACCGGTGGTCGTTCTCCTTCCTTGAAAACGGGTGCTGGTGTTACTGTCTTTCCATCATTATTAAACATTCTCTTCTTAAAATTTCCACTTATATTATCTTGGCCATAATTACCACCGAACTGGTTACCATTTCTGGCATGTTGATTTCCTCCACGTTTGTTGTTAACGCTTCAATGATTGCTACCACTAGTATTATTGTTTTGCTGGCTGCTATCTTTTGGTTGGGCTCACTCATTATAGCGCTCCAATAACTGAGCCATATTCACAACATCTGAATATAAGCAAAGTTTGTGAGAAATGAGGTATTAACGTATTTCGGGTTTCAAACTTCGCAAAAACATTCATGTCATTCGCTCCTCATTATCAGCCAAATGGGATGCGAACAGGGACAACTAGACAAACTTAGCCTCCTACTGCGACACGGTCATATTGTTTTGCTCCAGCTTGATGAATTCCACATCCTTCATGTGACGAATGCTTTCGGGAAAGTACGTGTCGTTGAACAATTCTTAAAACTTCTCCCAAGACATCTTTAGTGCGGCAGGCTAAGTAAGTTTTATAGATTCCCACCAATGATCTGCCTCTCTTCGCAACATAAAGATGGCAAAGGGAACCTTTTGCTCCTCTGAGCATCCCAAGACATCAAATATCTTGGTGATCTTCTTAATCCAAGTCTCTGCCTTAAGTGGTTATGGCTTTCCAAAAAACTTATGTGGTCCCAGGTCCTTGAATTGCTTAACGGTGACCATCCGAGAGTTGCCAGTGTTTCCACCTGTATTTTGAACAGGTGTCTCTCTCGCTTGGTGTTTCATCATTTGGTCGGTGTTGTTTTTTATATGAGGATTGTTGCCTTCTTGAGGCACATTATCCTAGCTATTGATCTGCGGTGACTCAACGGTCTCCTATTCTCCATTGCTTATCTCAATAATTTCAGATGCCATTTTTAAATACTGCCACAAAATAAGGATTAATTGATATACCACATATTATCCCTATATTCTGACCGACCAATTAAATAACAAATAAACTTAGTTAGGTCATACTAGCGAAGGATTTACCCGTCTCTCCCCTCCTAGTTCTAGTCTCAAATCTCAGCCAAGATTAATATCCCTAAGCTTTGATAACAACTGTGACGTCCCCAAAATAGGTATACACAACCCATTCTAAGTCGCCAAATACATGGTACAAAATTCAAATACAGACTTAATTATACAACTGCCGTGTAAAATACGACAATACATAAGTTGAGAGTTTAAACACGAATATTGTCTCGTAGACAATATCCAATCTCAAATGAAGTCCTTATTACAATTATTATTACACTATTTCATAGAATAGTGAGGACTACTAAAGCAACCATCTGGACCGTCACTCCATTCCTCGACTAGTCCCAACTATATTCTCATTTCCTAAAGAGAACAATGAAATCAAAGGGTGAACTGAACTAACCCAGTAAGAATATTATGACTAAGATAATGCAGAATAAATTATCGTTAGCCTTCAACAATGTTAAATTTGTAGAATACAATATACAATAAGTTTAACTGCAACGGAACAAATAATCCATTAGAAGAGTCAAGTAGAGCATGATATCTACTCTCTTCTCCGATTTAAAAGTTTATCATCAATTTTATCGTTGAGACTCAGCTCAATATATAATCCATATCACTGAATTATTCATGCACTACGGGCCAAGAATATTCATTATTATCATATCCACGAATCATCCATGCACTACGGGCCAAGGATATTTGTATTATCACCAATGGTCATGATTATAACGATACATAGTCATAATTATACCAATCAACAGTCTATCTATGCACTACGGGCCAAATATGACTTTTATCACAATATAAGCATGAGGATGATGACAATGATATAAACATCAATCAAACGAAATCAAGGATAAATATTAAAGATTTTTAATTTATCCAAAGTTTAAAATTGTCTAAATTATCAACATGACAACTGCTTTGTGGAGTAAAATTCAAGAATAATATTCATGTATAAAAAATAATTTGGACAAAAAAGAAATCAATTTTTCGGGTGAATGGTACTTCGTGAATAGTACCTCATAAATAGTACTTCATGAATAGTACCTTGACATGAAAAGATTAAATTTTAACAAGAATGTTCAGAAAAATATCCTTGTGAAACGATACTAGATGAATCGCAAATTTCAAGGATATTCTACTAATTTCAAGGAGTATAGAAGCAATACTTTAACAAAATAAGTGTATAATTAGGAATACGAAATGAAATAATATTACTTACATACTACAGAGAATGGAAGAAAATATTATTAGTTACGAGTATTGAACAAAAATAATATCTCTTACCTTAAAAGGAGAGTATTTCTGACTGGTAGGGCGGAGATATTCTTGAAGAAAACTTATACTGTTTTCTACGCTCAAAGCTTCCTTAAACTCAAAAGAAATACGCTCAATATTATAAAAGAAGAATTCTCTGATTCTACTGTGATTTTCTATTCTAAACTAAGCATCCTATTTATAGGAGAATGGCATGATACTATTTATAAAAAAATTCACGGACCAACAGTTGCAGAATCACGGATGAAAACTTCATACATCCAATTTTTAAAATAATAATATAATATTCAAGTAAAACAAAACTTATAATATATATATATATATAGAAACAAAACTGAGATAACTTTCTCCCGACGAGTTTAAAAATGAGAAAGTGGGGGTCCATATAATAAGCCAAATTTACAACAAATACTTCATAAAAATGTCCTATATTTATCTCAATTCACTTGGCTTCACTAAACACATTTTTAATAATATTTATCATTAATATTTTAACTCACAATATTAACAACCAGATCATTCTCAGGAAAGAGGGGGCTTTCCGATAAGGATTTCTCCTTATTGGCGCCCAATTAGGTGACCAAACCCCTTTCCTCGACAAAACTTTATAGACATCGTGAATAATGCAAATAATAATATGAATAACTTTGTCGTCTCAATTATTGATTTTAAAAATATAAAATATTATGATAATAATTGAATCAATAACGTGAGATACTATGCAACAATTACTGTGGCAATAATTGAACAAAACTGAGTGACTTCTCACGTAAGCATCAATAATCAAAGATACTGTACAATAACGTGTTCTACTATGCAACCACGTGTATTACTATACTTTTATCACCGGTTAATTCAATAGTTAACGATAAAACGTTTTCCGTTATTTTTATAAAAAGTTATTTCTTTCGTTTTCTAACTCCGACAGTAATTCCGTTGTGAGGTCCACCAATGATTGTACCGTCGTACGAATATTCCCTGATAAAACGAATATTTTATAAAAACTTTCTTACTTTGCAAAATCTATAAATATTACCCACAACTATAACATTATATCAAATCCACACCTTATTATTCAAAAAGATATTTGGAGAAAATTAAATCTTTATTCATAAAAGTTGGGGTCTTACATTTATGTTGTGTATGTTCTATGTAATCTTGTAAAAGATTCATGGAAGTGCAAGTTATAATAGGTTAAAGTCTTATATGAATGATATATCTTGAGTATAATATGTTTAACATCTCCATCTATAAAGTTTATGTTGGAAAATTTTGGGAAAAAAGAAGCTAAGGTAGTTTTGGGGAAAACCCTAATTTAAAGGGGTCATCAATACTTTTCATTTTGAAATCTACAAATGGTTTTTGTGATTTTGTTTCTTGGTATGCTAGAACTATGAGGTAAGACCAAAACCCCTTTGGAAGCATGTAAATATGTTAAAAAATGAGTGAGATATGGATTTATTACTAAAACACCTAAACTAAAGAACTCACGTGCAAGAGCAGTCACTTCTGGACCAATTTCCGAGACCACAACAGATCCAAATGTGATGTTTGATGAATGAAAACTGTAGCTCAGGAAGATACGAATCCAACGAGTTAGATTGGACCCAAATCGGATTTGTAGATTTCATTTTATTCAAATTTTAGTGAAGGACCCTAAATCTGGAAAAAAAAATCAAACATCCTAAAAAGCTATCGCTTGGCTTCATCGAACCTAACCTAGTAAAAACTTTCAAATGACCAAGCTTGCTACTTTCCGGCCGGTTCCGGTGGTGGTTATTGGACCCAAAGTTTTCTAAAATTCTAAAAAATATTAAGATATTTGATTCAAAATTTTTCTGGGCAGTTAGCTAATTATTAAGTAATTAGTGGTTTAAACCAATTTAAATCACTTTAAAACTTACCAATTTATAATTTTTAATGCAATTAATGGATTATTAAACTAATTACATGAAATTTGAATGTAATTAACTAATTAATTAGTATCTAAGTAGTATTGGGTTATAATTAAGTAGAGTTAGTAATAATAAAGTAACTATTGATTATTTAACTAAAATTAAATAATAAATAGGGTGAAACTATTGATTAATATTAAATAATAATTAAAGAATGCTTAAGTAAGATTATGTAATAATGTAATTACTTACTTACATTGACATAAAATTTATAAAGTAATTATTTATTATTTAGTTAATATTAAATAATAAATGATAATTAAGTATTCTTAAGTTAATAAAAATAATAATAATTAAAGACTTATGAAGTAAATTAATTATTTATTATTCAAGGATAAATAATTAGTTAATTAAATAATAAACAAGAAAAATGATATTTAATAATTCTTAAGTTAATAAGAAAGAATAATTAAAGATTTATGAAGTAAATTAATTATTTATTATTCAAGGATAAATATTTAAATAATTAATATTAAATAAGGAAAAGGTTAATTAATTGTTCATTTATTAATAGTAATGAATAATTAAGGACTAATAAATCAATTATTTATTATTCAAGGATAAATGATTAATTTAGTATTACTTAATTAATATTAAATAATAATTAAAGACGAATAATGTTAATTATTCAATATTTAATTAACCTTAAATAATAAGTAGATGTAATTAGCTATTACTTATTAAATAATAACTAAAGGTAATTAATTGATTACTATTTAACTAATATTAAATGGTAATTACAGGAAGATAGAGTTAATAAATGGAGATACTTTAAATGACTCATTAATTAAACAATTATAATAAATTGTTTAAGGATCTAATAAGTGTTTATTACTAAAGAAAGACCTTATAAACCTATAAAATCATTAACCTAAGATTTATTAAATATCTTATAGAGTTAATGATTGTACATTATACTATGTAGATAATAACATAAGTAAGCATGTAGGCGTACAATTATATGCAGTACTAATTAGTAGATCAACATTGTCAATGCTAGGTCATTCAAAGAGTTTTAATTAAAGCTAGTTAGTCGTAGCTCGTCAAACAGGAAAGTTTCCTAACTCAAACTCGAGTTATTATGTTTCAAGCATGTTAGTTGATAATTATTGTTGATTATTCCACATCTATGATATTTATTGATATTCGCATTGTAAGTCCCCGAATTTTATGAAATAAAAGTATTCAATTTTTCTTATAATTACAATTCAGTAAATGGTTAAATTGATAAAAGGTTAAAGTTAAGGGTGATATATGAATTTTTTTTAAAATAAGCAAGTGGTTATAAAATACTCATTTTTGTCGGGGAATATTCGTTTGGTCGTGAAATATTCTTCCATCTTGGGAAAATATTCATACTGACGGCATGACCTTTTTGTGGGCCCCATAATAGAATAACTCTATCGGATGAAGAAAACGACAAATTAAAGTTTTTATAAATAACGACGTAATTGTTACTATTAACACTGTTGGAATACCCGGGGTAAAGTAAAGTAATATGCGTTGTTGTTAGCAAGACACTGCACAGATACAAAGATTTTTGAATTATTGATTCTTACGTAAGAAGGCACTACTCAATAATTGTTACAAGAATTATTACTCAATATTTTATTTTTGATTCAATAATTGTCATTGCGTTGATATTTTATATTATTGTTGTTTTAATAATTGTCACTTTGACAAGATTTTTCATTATCAAATCAATATTTCATATTATTTGAATAATATTATTAGATAACATTATTGTGCAATGTCTAGAAAGTTCTATCTAAGGAGAGGTTTGGTCACCTAATCAAGGCCCAAGAAGGAGAAATTCTTATCGAAAGCCCCTTCTTTCCTAGAAACTACTGTTGTCATTATTATGATTCTGTAATATTATTTGTGAATAATTAATTATTAATTTATATGATAAGGAGAATATTGATTTTATGTGGATATAGATGAAGAAAATTTTAAAAGTGACAATTGTTAAAAATCGATATTTTATCTTTTATGATAAAATAATATTTTATTATATTATTATAATATAATAATGATGATATTTTTACAATGAATGTGGGATATATGAGTATATGAGGAGGAAGAGTATTTTTGTTGCAAAAATTGTTTAAAACATGTTAAACATGTCCGTGGGCCCATTTCTTGACTGAAATTTGATTATAGCTTTGTAAAATCGCCTGCTTATGGATTTCTATCAATTTTTGTTTGGAATTTGGAAAACTTTCTTCCGCAAAGTTGTAGAGAATTGAATTTCCTATAAAAATTGTGAGATTCAAATTTTCCGATAAAAGGGATATTTATTATGAATTATTGAAGTTCCGATTAATTGATTATTATTTTTGGAAGTTTTAAATATTTTTGTTAGAAAAACGTTTTTATTGTTGGCCCATGTGTTTGTTAGATTCAAAATTCGTCAAGTCAAGTGTGCGAGGAATTTAATATATATATATATAATATTTTATTAAATTTTATTAAATTTTCTCGCTTTGTGTTCCAAGCATTTTCCTATAAATAGGTGCTTAGGTTAGAATTGAAAATCACACCGTAAACTACTGATTTCTCTCTTTTTTCTCTATAATATCGAGCGTATTTTTGTGAGTATTTTAGTACTTCGAGTATTGCTATACTATGCAAGTTCTTTTAGCACTATATCCAATTTCCAAATCGTAAGTACTATTCTTTTCGAGAGGTAAGGGAGGTTATTTTCTTCTAAAATGATATTATTTCTTCAATATCATTATGCCAGAATGTTGGTTGGAAATTTTTATCAAATTTGGAACTTTTTCATGTCGTCATTACTATTCATGAGTTACTATTCATGAGTACTATTCACGAAACGTGATGATGTTTTTTGTGAAATTTTTATCTTTTGGTGTCGGAGTTACTATACACGTATACGGCACTATTCATCAAAAAATAAAACTTCTTCTTTTTGTCCAAAATATCTATTATGGATACTATCTTTGATTGTATCTATGTTTTGGTCTTCATTCTTGAATTTTACTCCACTCTGGTTATTTATGAAGTATTTTTGAACGGGAATTGTTTAAAGTACGAATCCTTAATATTTTTTCTTTTGTTTCACTGGATTCGTTTTCTTTAAAATATTTTTCATCATCCTCACCCTAAATATTGATATAATCAATATCTTTGGCCTCAGTAGTGCAAAGATGAATGATTTTCGATGAATATCTTTGGCCGTAGTGCAAAGATGAACAGTGTTTAGATGAACATGACCAATCGATAAATATCTTTGGCTCAGAAGTAGTGCAAAGATGACTTGTTGATGAATATCTTTGGGTACAGTAGTGCAAAGATGAATTTATTAGTAGGATTATGAACATAAACTGTGATTTGGTATAACCATAATCTTTGATGTTTCAGGTGATGAAAATTATCTTTGTCCTGGATGAGAAAAGGAATTTAGAACTACAATTACGATTATGAGTTATACATGTGATTGTGGACAGGAATTGTTGATTGATGTTACAGGGATAAAACATTGTTGGTGGACTTTTAACATGGAGAAGATAATAGACTTTATAGTCTATTTGACTCTTCTAATGGATTGCTCGTTCCGCTACAACTATGGTTGAAAAGTTTTATCATCTACCATATGTTCTAAATCTCTGATTTATTACTGTTGAAGGTTATTGATAATTTATTTATCTTTGGTCATGATATTCTTTACTGAGCTAGTTGTGCTCACCCTTTTGCTTCAAAATTCCTTTTGGGTAATAAAAGTGTAGCTGGGTCGAGTGGGGGATAACAGGGGAATAGAACGGTGGTCATCATTTAGTAGTTATATTTGGTGAATCAACTAGGGTGAGGCGAACCTAACGTTGGAAGGGTATTTTGCCACTATCATACAACATGTCTAATGACATACCACCTCGTGTCATCACAAGACAAGGTTGTGCTCATCCACTTGCTGAGTATATTTACGAGCACTACCTATATAATCTTGGTGTTTGTTTGGAGTTTAATTCCCAATTAGAGACAGTAGAGATAATGATATATCAAGAGAAGACTCATCATTGGGAAGAATATGATAGTAATCTTCTCATTTTTCTTTGGGGTCTATTGGGTCAAATAAGGATAATTCTATGGCCATATGATATCTACCATAACCTAAAAGCATGGCCTCCAATGTACGAAGGTTTCCTTGAGCACTTCCAAAGATTCTAATTTCTAAAACAGTTTTCGACTATACCTTTATGTAAGGTGCCAATGTGAGGTGCTGTCCACGGTTGGGACATGAGTCACAGTTGATATATATTTGTATCCAAACTCACAACATATGTGTTGTTGTATTTTGCACGATAATTGTTGTAATAAAGTTGTAGTTGTTTTCTGTACCATGTATTTGGCGACTCAGAATGGGTTGGATGGAATGGACCTATTTTGGGGTCGTTACATTTGGTATCAGAGCTTAGGGATATGATCTCTGGCGGAGATCGGGATTAGAACTAAGAGGGGAGAGATGAGTAAATCCTTCGCTGGTGTGTCCTACCTAAGCTTAATTGTTGGTCGGTTATAATATACGGATATTATGTGATATATTAATTTGCTTAATTAACCCTTATTTTATGGTAGTATTTGAGAATGGCAGCTGAGAATGCTAACAATGGAGTGAATGAGACTGTGGGGATACCTCTAATCACTAACCATGATAATGTGATGTCAGACGGAAGGAATTAGAGATATCCATGTGGTGAGTGAAGAATTGATAGTTGCACCCAAGATAGTCGTAGAGGTAACAGCTGAAAGTGAGGAAGAAGAGGAAGAAGAGGTACCTGAGGAGAGTTTATTAGAGGTATTATATGATCAAAATGTAGAATTTCAAAATCGTATTCATGAGTTAGAAGAGCAGGCTAAAGAATGGCAGGTGGTCGTGGAACAAAATGATGCAACAATTAAAGCTTATGTTACCCAATATGTGATGCTTGAACAGAAGTATTCTTTGGCAGAGTATAAGATGATAAAGATGGAATCTAAGCTGAAAGAAGGAAAAACTGAACGAGTGAGAATAACTGATGCATGGGCAAAAGCCGCACGACACGTGGATATTATGGAAAGAGATGTTCGATCTAAGAAGGCTAAAATAGATGATATAAATTTCTCTTTTTGGAAAGCAATTGGGAGAACCCAACATCGAGTTTTGAATTACCCTATACAGAGCGGTCAACCTGAATTCGATATGGATCAAAGATTGATGATTCAGATCATGAATCGGGAGTACGACAAGGCAGTTGAGGGAGGAATATTCCCTATAGAAAAGTATATTCCAACGTTAGTGATGACGCCAAATGCTGCCCCAGACAAGTCAAAGCCGAGTAGTTCGAGGGATAGCAGTTGTCATGACTTCCCAACAAATGAGGAACCCAAATGAAGTTATCACTGGAGATGAGCAATGGAGAAATCATGATGACCCGGGAGATAGAATCTGAAATGAAAGCAAGGTATTCTCAACTTTTCGAAATACCAGGTACGTAAATTTCGGGGACGAAATTTCATAAGGAAGGGAGATTGTAAGACCCCGAATTTTATGAAATAAAAGTATTCAAATTTTCTTATAATTATAATTCAGTAAATGGTTAAATTGATAAAAGGTTAAAGTTAAGGGTGATATATGAATTTTTTTCAAAATAAGCAAGTGGTTATAAAATACTCATTTTTGTCGGGGAATATTCGTTTGGTCATGAAATATTCTTCCTGTCGGGGAATATTCATACAACGGCGCAACCTTTTGTGGGCCCCATAACAGAATAACTATCGGATGAAGAAAATGACAAATTAAAGTTTTTATAAATAACGATAAGAATTGTTACCAAGTTATCATCGAATACCCGGTGGGTAAAGTAAAGTAATACGCTATTGTTGCAGATAAGAGAAGCATGGTATTGCACAATATTTTTGAATTATTGATTCTTACGTAAGAAGGCACTACTCAATAATTGTTACAGTAATTACTGTTCAATATTTTATTTTTGATTCAATAATTGCTGCGTTGATATTTTATATTATTGTTGTTTTAATAATTGTCACTGCATAGTAATTTCCATTATCAAATCAATAATTTATATTATTTGAATAATATTATTAGATAGCATTATTGGCAATGTCTAGAAAGTTCATCTAAGGAGAGGTTTGGTCTCCTAATTGCTTGCCAAGAAGGAGAAATTCTTATCAAAAGCCCCTCTTTCCTGAAACTACTACCGTTGTCATTATTGTGTTTTCTCGTAATATTATTTGTGAATAATTAATTATTAATTTATATGATGAGGAAAATATTGATTTTATGTAGATATAGATGGAGAAAATTTTAAAAGTGACAATTGTTGAAAATCGATATTTTATCTTTTATGATAAAATAATATTTTATTATATTATTATAATATAATAATGATGATATTTTTACAATTAATGTGGGATATATGAGTATATGAGGAGGAAGAGTATTTTTGTTGCAAAAGTTGTTTAAAACATGTTAAACATGTCCGTGGGCCCATTTCTTGACTGAAATTTGATTATAGCCCGTAAAATGGCCCGTTTATGGATTTCGGTCAATTTTTGTTTGGAATTTGGAAAAACTTTCTTCTGCAAAGTTGTAGAGAATTGAATTTCCTATAAAAGGTCGCAAGATTCGAATTTTTTGATAAAAGGGATATTTATTATGAATTATTGAAGTTCCGGATTAATTGATTATCATTTTTGGAAGTTTTAAATATTTTTTGTTAGAAAAACATTTTTATTGTTGGCCCATGTGTTGTTAGATTTTGAAATTTAGAAGTCAAGTGTGCGTAGGAATTTAATATATATATATATATATATTAGTATTTTATTAAATTTTCTGCTTTGGTGTTCCAAGCATTTACCTATTAATAGGGTGCTTAGGTTAGAATTGAAAATCATACCAGAAACTACAGATTTCTCTCTTTTTTTCTCTCTATAATATCGAGCGTATTTTTGTGAGTATTTTAGTACTTCGAGTATTGCTATACGGTGCAAGTTCTTTTAGCACTATATCCAAAGATTCCAATCGTAAGTACTATTCTTTCTCGAGGTAAGGAGAGTTATTTTCTTCTAAAATGATATTATTTCTTCAATATCATTATGCTAGAATGTTGGTTGGAAATTTTTATCAAATTTGGAACTTTTTCATGTCGGGGTAACTTCCAAATTTGGAACTTTTTCATGTCTGAGTTAATATTCATGAGTTATTATTCACGAGTTACTATTCACGAGTACTATTCACAAAACGTGATGATGTTTTTTGTGAAATTTTTATCTTTTGGTGTCGGAGTTACTATTCACGATACTCACGATTCACGATATTTATTCTATTCACCAAAAATGAAACTTCTTCTTTTGTCCAAAATATCTATTCGGATAGTATCTTTGATTGTATCTATGTTTTGGTCTTCATTCTTGAATTTTACTCCACTTTCAGTTATTTATGAAGTATTTTTGAATCGAAATTGTTTAAAGTACGAATCCTTAATATTTGTTCTTTTGTTTCACCGGATTCATTTTCTTTAAAATATTTTTCATCATCCTCACCCCTAAATGATGATATAACCGAATATCTTTGGCCCAGTAGTGCAAAGATGAATGATTTTTGATGAATATCTTTGGCCCGTAGTGCAAAGATGAACAGTGTTTAGATGAACACTTGACTAATCGATAAATATCTTTGGCACTGTAGTGCAAAAGATGACTTGTTGATGAATATCTTTTGCCAGTAGCAAAGATGACTTGTTGATGAATATCTTTGGTCAGTAGTGCAAAATGATGAATTTATTAGTAGGATTATGAACATAAACGTGATTTGGTATAACCATAATCTTTGATGTTTCGTGTGATGAAAATTATCTTTGTCCCGGATGAGAAAAGGAATTTAGAACTACAATTACGATTATGAGTTATACATGTGATTGTGGACAAGAAATTGTTGATTGATGTTACGAGGATAAAACATTGTTGGTGGACTTTTTAACATGGAGAAGATAATAGACTTTATAGTTTATTTGACTCTTCTAATGGATTGCTTCGTTCACCGCAACTATGGTTGAAAAGTTTTATCATCTACCATATGTTCTAAATCTCCGATTTATTATTGTTGAAGGCTATTGATAATTTATTTATCTTTAGTCATGATATTCTTTATCGAAGTTAGTGTGCTCACCCTTTTGCTTCACAATTCCTTTCGTGTAATAAAAGTGTAGCTGGGGTCGAGCGGGGGATAACAGGGAATAGAATCTGGGTCATCATTTAGTAGTTATATTTGGTGAATCAACTAGGTGAGGCGAACCCAACGTTGGAAGGGTGTTTTGCCACTATCATACAAGATGTCTAATGACATACCACCTCGTGTCATCATAAGACAGGGTTGTGCTCATCCACTTGCTGAGTATATTTACGAGCACTACCTATATAATCTTGGTGTTTTT
Organism: Panax ginseng; assembly: GCA_020205605.1. Lineage (NCBI taxonomy): Eukaryota > Viridiplantae > Streptophyta > Magnoliopsida > Apiales > Araliaceae > Panax > Panax ginseng. Next base: position 102,143,718 of record CM035138.1, read on the forward strand.
TTGGAGTTTAATTCCCAATTAGAGACAGTGGAGATAATGATATATCAAGAGAAGACTCATCATTGGGAAGAATATGATAGTAATCTTCTCGTTTTTTATTGGGGTCTATTGGGTCAACCAAGGATAATTCTGTGGCCATATGATATCTACCATAACCTAAAAGCATGGCCTCCCATGTACGAAGGTTTCCTTGAGCACTTCCCAAAGATTCTAATTTCTAAAACAGTTTTCGACTATACCTTTATGTAAGGTGTCATATGTGTTGTTGTATTTTGCATGATAATTGTTGTAATAAAGTTGTAGTTATTTTCTGTACCATGTATTTGGCGACTTAGAATGGGTTGGATGGAATGGACCTATTTTGGGGTCGTTACACGCATATTGTGCAAGTTGTTATTAATATGCAAGTTTTCTAACTCAAACTCGAGTTATTATTTTTCAAGCATGTTAGTTGATAATTATTTTTGATTATTCCACATCTATGATATTTATTGATATTCGCATATTGTGCAAGTTGTTATTAATATGCAAGTTCTGTAACTCAAACTCAAGTTATTATTATTTTTAGCATGTTAGTGAATAATTATTGTTGGTTATTCACATCTATAATGATTATTGTTATTCGCACATAGTGCAATTGATTCTTGTTCTATTATTGGAACTATTTACGAGCCATGTCTCAGTTATTTGTTTTGGCTAGACTAATATTTGTTAAAGTATGAAACGTTCTATTTATTATGAACTAATTTATTGTTGGAAGATCTATGCCAGTGATTTCGGCTAGAACAATATTGATATTATATGTTGAAATCATAGTATTTCTTTGAAAGCAATCCAAACCATATTGTTGTGGTACGGACTCATGATGTAAGACTGAGAAAAATAACCTATATAAATGGGGGATCTTTATTGTCATAAAATAACCCTTGCACGTTATGTTGAGTATTATACATAATATAGGGTACAATGGAGCTGATCACTTCATGTACTTGCAGAAGAGTATATTTAGTTTTTATAACTAACTTATATTCTTGAGGTAATTCAGGTGTAATTATTGATGATTCCTTGAGTAGTTTTTGATCCATTTGTGATCACTCATCATAAAATCTGGGAATATCCCACTTTGTTAAATATTGTTGTATTATTGATAATTCTTCTTAATCAATTGAATATTATTGAATCTTCGATAGAATTTTACTCTTTCATCCTTGGAATGTTATTCAGTGTGAAACTAAGGAAAATCCGTATTATTGCAAATGATTTATTATTAAGCTACTTCGAAATCTTTTGAATATCGTTGAAATTCTAGAAAGTTAAATTCTTCTTTATCTTTTATTGTACGCTTTAACTTGCGGAGTAAACTCGTTGCTCACCCTTGCTTAAATAAAATATTTTAGCTAAATTCGAGGTAGCAGAAGGTTCTAATAAAGACAAAGGCAAGGGAAAGATCCAAGGATAGTTTAAGACGCATGTTAATTATTATATTATCTGATGGTATTATTAATGTAAACCTTTTGTAATATTAAAGGCGTGTTTAAGTTAAGGTAACAAAGACTTTGGGATTATGTTATGAAAATTTATTATAATGAACAATGTATGTTTCTTATTCCGCAATAGTTTATAGGATGTTTATGATGATGATAGATCGTGAGCACTGAATTCGAGGTTAGAGAACCTGGATTTGGGGGCATCACAATAATCATGACCATTGTTGTTACATTTGAATATCTTTGGTGTAGGATGTAAAGACGATATGATTATTGAGTGTCTTTAGCCTTTGTGGTAAGGACATTGAGTCAAAAGTTCTATTAAGCCTTTGTGGAAAGGAGAAACTATTGATTTACATGATTATAAACATGAATTATGAATTGAACTATAATCATTGGTGGTTCAGTTGAAGACAGGTGATGAAAGTTCTCTTTTTTTTGGGTACAACAAAGAACTGTTGATGGGTATTACAGAAAGGAAATATTAATGATGAACTTTTAATTTGGAGGAGATAATAGACATTATGTTCTACTTGATTCTTTTAATGGATTGTTGATTCCGCTACAATTGTGGTTGAAAACATTTATCATCTACCATGTGTTCTAAGTATATGATGTATTACTGATGAAGGCTATTGATAATTTAATTATCTTCAGTCATAATTTTCTTTACTGGGCTATTTGTGCTCACCCTTTTAATTCATAATTCCTTTCAGATAATAAGAGTGTAGCTGGGTCGAGCGGGGATAACAAGGGAATACAGTGATGGTCTATGACTATTGAAGTTTCTCAATACATTATAAAATAGCATGATAATATATAATTTTATTGAGGACTTAAAATGTATGTGTCGTATTTTATACGTTATTTAATAGTTAATTTTTGTGAACAACAATAGGGTGATGAGAACCCGACTTTGAAAGCGTAAAAAATGCACCCCACTAGATTGAGGAGGACATAATTGTACTGAGAGCATAAAGGGTGTGTTGCCACTGTCATACACGATGTCTAACCACATACAAATTCGTGTTATCATAAGATATGGTTGTGCACATCCAATTACTGACTATATCTACGAGCATTATCTATATAATCTTGGAGTATGGTTGGAATATAATCCTCAGTTTGAGATAATGGAGATAATTATATGGAAAGAAGATACACATCATTGGAATGAACATGATAGTAATCTTCTTATTCTTCTTTGGGGTCTATTGGGTTAACCAAGGTTAATTCTCAAGTCTTGTGATATATATTATAACTTAGATGCATGGCCTCAAATGTATGAAGACTTCTTTGAGCATTTTCTAAATATTTTAATTCCTAAAATAGTTATCGAATGTACCTTTATGTAAAGTATCATTGGTTTGGAGTGTGAGTATTATTATTTGTATTGAAACTCACATCTTATGTGTTGTCGTATTTTGCACGACAATTTAATTGTTGTAAATAGGAAGTTTGAATTTGGATTCTGTGGTATGTATTTGGCGACTCAAAATGGGTTGTGTGGACTTATTTTGGGGGCGTCATAGTTGGTATCAAAGCTTAGGGATATGGTCTCTGGCGGAGATATGAGAATAAAACTAGGAGGGGAGAGACGAGTAATATCCTTCGCTAGTGTGTGTCCTACCTAAGTTGAATTTTCTTACTTAATAAGTTGACAAATTGTGATATGTCAATTAACCTTTGTTTTGAAGTTGTATTATGTAATGATATCTGAAATCCAAGAGATGAGTAATGGAGAAATCATGGTACATATGAAATCATCGGGAAGATACAATCTGAAATGAAAGTAAAGTATTCTCACCTCTTTGAACTACCAGGTACGTAAATTTCGGGGACGAAATTTCAATTGAGGGGAGATTGTAAGACCCCGAATTTTATGAAATAAAAGTATTCCATTTTTCTTATAATTATTATTCTATTCAGTAAATGATTAAATTGGTAAAAGGTTAAAGTTAAGGGTGATATGTGAAAATTTTACAAAGTAAACAAGTTATCATAAAATATTCGTTGTGTCGTGGAGTATTCATTTGGTCTGAGAATATTCTTTTTGTCGGGGAATATTCGCATGAAGGTGCAATCATTGGTGGACTACATAACAGAATAATTTTCGGATATAGAAAGCAACATAAATAACCTTTTTATAAAAATAATAGCAAAAATGTTACCGTTTAACTGTTGAAATACCCGATGATAAAGAAATGCGATGAATACGCCTTTGTTTCACGATTACGCAGCGATATTACATGATAGATTACCTGGTAGTGCACAATATCTTTGATTATTGATGCATACTTTAGGAGTCACTCAGTGTTGTTACAGTAGAAATTGCACAGTCTTTCATATTATTGATGCAATAATTGCTACACTGATAATTGAATAATATTTTATATTATTGACACAATAATTATCCCAGTAACAACTGAATAGTATTTCTCATTATTAAATTAATAATTGTCACCCATATAAATAGAGGGCTTGGGGTGGCCATTTTGCAACAGAAAACGGCGAGGAAGCCCTACCCAATTTGCTCTGTACTCACCCCATACTGAGTGCTTTCTCATTTTAAACACCTGTGAGCTCATATATAGCTACTTTTGTACCCACAAAAGCCCATGTTTACCCACTTTAAAGATATAGAAGTCTTCTTTGGCAACCCACTGTAAGCCTTCTCACACACTTTAAAGTCTTTCTCTTCATCTCTGCACACACCCTTCTTCACGTTGAGAGTCGTGTTGCGTGAGTTTGCCCGGACTTCGGTCCGTGGTTTTATTTCAGTTTGTATACATATATTATATATATATATATATATATATATATATAGACTAACATTATCGAGTTATGCCTCGATTGAGCCTAGACTTTTGATGCGAGCGTTTATCGCTTTAATATATATATATATATATATATATATATATATATATATATATAACTGTGTGTCTGGGACTGCTTCGATGAGACCGGATTTTATATCCTAGCGTTTACGTGCTTTAATATATATATATATATATATATATATATATATATTAATTGTGGTCGAACTTTGTTCGATGAGCTCAGATTTTACATCCTAAATGCGTTCTTCGGCTCTTATATATATATATATATATATATATATATATATATATATATTATCATTGTCGAACTTTGTTCGATGGGCTTCAATTTTATATCCTGTTGTGTTTTACTCGCTTATATATATATATATATATATATATATATATATATATATATATATATATATATGAACTGTTGTTTAACTCTATTCGATGAGCCTAGATTTTACATCCAGTGCGTTTATAAACTTATATATATATATATATATATATATATATATATATATATATATATAATTTTGTCCCACCGAGTTTCCTCCGTGGTGGTTGATCGCGTTTTCAACTTTCTTTACGTTTTGTCCTGCCTGGAGTTCACTTTGTGGCAGTTGATCGCTTTGTACAACTTTATTTACGTTTCGTCTCACCTGGAGTTTCCTCCGTGGTGGTTGATAGCTTTTACAACTTTATTTACATTTCTGATCCCCAATGGAGGTGCTTCATGGTTGGTGATCCTATCTGTATATATATATTTACAGCTTTTATATATATATACCAGCTTACTGCTTTCATACAAATTGCGGTATCATGTACGCCTAGGAATCATGTGATCACAGATTCAGCCTATTAGATCTAGATTCGGTTCCTGTGATGGACTTTTTCAGCTGTAAGCAGCTTGTAAATTATTCTGTGGTGTCTGAATTTCCTCAGATGGTTTTCATACCCACGAGGAAGTGGGCATTATTTTGTATATTATTTTCATACAGATGCCTTGCATCTATACAAATAAAATCAATCAAGCCGAATACTGAATAAAATGGAAGTATCAAAAGGTCTCAATTACTATTGAGCACAGGGTTTGAAAAACCTCTTTTACAAAACATCATTGCCATATCTTGCTTAAAACTGAGTTTTTCCATAAATTCAAACCCTGTGTATATAGGTGCGAACGAGGCCTCACACTACTTCCAAATAACAACATATTGACCCACACACACACATATTCAGATAATAGTTTCTTGAAAAGAGGCAGTAACCGTGGTAACACGGATGTCGGGGGGTGCCTAACACCTTCCCTCTGCATAACCAAGTCCCCGGACCCTAATGAATCTCGGTTTCACCGACCCGTTTAGCAGTGTCACATCACTGGGTCAATGTGCAAACCTTTTCTCGGTTGTGTTGGTACAACCATTTAAAAACCAACTGGCGACTCTTAACAATCCATCGTCGACCTGATACATGTCAGACCTTTTTCACTTGTTTTTTCAAACAAATCACACCTAAAATGAGAACACCAAAGAACAAGTAACGGAAAGGGACACCTAAAAATCCCGACGTCGACAGGTGGTGACTCTGCTGAGGATTCCAGTAAGAGGACTTAAGCCGCTATTACAATCTTTTTAAAAACTATTATCTTCTTGTGCGTGGATGTTGTATTTACATTTATGATGAATGTGTACTAATGCATTTACTTATTGCACTTAGTGACTCGCACCATATCTGCTTGTGATATTAGTGCTTCGCACATGTCATCATTTTCTTATGGTGAGACGCGATGTATGTTGTGTGGTCCCTCCACCAAGAGGGCTAACCCGTCGGTGTTTGATTACTGGACTCGTGGGAAGACTAATTCCCCGAGGCTCAGGAAAGGCACCACCCAAATTCGCTCCAGTTGAAAGACCGAATTAATTTCTCGTTGAGTAAATTACGATGATTTGGGAACCTTCATGCCAAAAAGCTGCGAGAGTAACCTAAGATAGGTCAGCCTCTGATAAACCCAACACGGAGGAAAGTCTCTTCATGCTTTCTTATTTCTTACAACATTCATGCCATATTCATCTCCATGTAATGAGAGATATGAAGAAATGTGTATACATACATGTTTAAATCAACATGCTAACATCCGTTTTTGCAGGATAAAATTCCTAAAACGAACACATTACATAGCATGTTAATTTACATTCCCTAAAGACTAAACTATTCAAGTCTTTCGCAGGGAATCAATTGGACCTACTACCCGGTCAAAATCTAAAAAGGCCGCAGGCCTATAGTCAATCATGTCGTCATCTGACCAGACTGGCCTTAATCCAGTTTCTCGCAATGAATTCAATGGATTAAGCAAACAAATTATAGATTTGGTTGTTCTACTTAAAGAACTACACCAGTCTACTCAGGGTCCAAAGATACCCGTACATGCTGAATCCTCTACACAAGGGGGAGCCCAGGTCATTACAATACCTGAACCGCAGTTGTATACGACCAACAAAATTTATGATGCTGCCCATCTTACCGTAGATCTAGACACCGGCGACATCAAAAAGAAAGTCCTCCAAATGGAGGAGACCCTTCGTGATATCAAAGGAATTGGAACACACAGGAGTGTTTCATATGCTGATCTGTGCATTTTTCCTGGTGTTCATTATCCAGAAAAATTTAAAACTCCTTACTTTGAAAAATATGACGGGTTAGGAGATCCTTACACACATTTAAAGGTGTTTATTGGAGAACTTGGATCTTATACAGAGGACGAAAAGCTCAGAATGAAGCTGTCCCAAAAGAGTCTAACTGGAGAAGCCCGTTCGTGGTACACAAGATTAGACAACTAAAAGATCTATAGCTGGGAAGAGCTAGCACACGCTTTCCTTACTCAATACAGCTTTCAGTCTTAGATGGCACCTGATCGGTATCAAATTACCAAGATCAAGAAAGAGTCTAACGAGTCTTTCAGAGAGTATGCTCAAAGGTGGAGATGCCTGGCTGCCCAAGTTATTCCTTCCATGAAAGAATCGGAGATGGTAATTACTTTTATAGACATACAAGAAGCTCCTTTCTATGAAAGAGTTTTAGCTGGCATCGACAAACCATTTTCTAAAACGGTCAAACATGGAGAGATGGGATTGAAGTCCAAAAAAATTGAAGACCTAGCTGCCCTTAAAGCTGTTGCTGATCACATCCAATCCGGAAAATAAGGAAACAACCCACGGAGGGTCCATAAAAAGAAAGAGGAAGATGTTTTCCTGATACTACAGGGTCAAAAGGGCAATCAGAACATGACTATTCAAAGGAGAAACTACACTCCCTTTCAAACACAGTCTTCGAACCCTCCAATACCAAAAGGTAGAGAAGTCAAATGCCCTCGAGTGTTCACACCCTTAGGGGACACCCTCGAGAATATTCTCACTCTTCTGACAACGCAGAAGAAAATCACACATCTTCTTCCACTAGCCAACCCGAATGGACGGGGTTTCAATGTTGCTCGAAAATGTGTTTATCATGCCGGGGCACCTGGACATGATACTCAGGATTGTTGGGCCTTGAAACACAAGATCCAGGACTTGATAGACAACGATGAGATCGTGGTTACAAAACAAGATCAGCTTCACGTCCAAGACAACCCCCTTCCTCAACACAAAGAAGAAGAGGTCAACATGATCAATTGGAGCTATGGACAGAGTTCCAATTTCAACTGTGAATCCTCCCAGACCCTCAAAGACGGTGTTGATAAATGGGATTATACAAATTTCCAATTCACAATGGAACAAAAGATGAAAGCTCTATGCAAGCAAATTGAGCAATTGGCAGAATTGGTGACTTATCAGCATCAAGTTACACGCCAGTTGGTCAGCCAGGAACATGTCAGTCTCCTACCTCTTGTCATGAATATTCCCTCGTCACTTTTAGAAAATGAAATGCTGGAAGACAAAGTGAGAAAGAGAGCAAATGCCAAAGCCCGTCGGGATTTTGCCAACAAAAGGGAATTCACCTATTTAGACCAACCTATGGAGGAAATCCTTCAGATGTTAATCAATGAAGGAAGGATCAGTTCCCTTCTACCTCCAATTAATCCCCGTTCAAGACGGTATAATTCTGATGGAGTATGTCAATATCACTCCCATTCTCGCGGTCACAGCACAGAAGAATGCTGGGCACTCCGCCACCTTATCCAAAATCTAATTGATAGTGGTGTCCTACACCTGGCAGACGATGATACTGTATTACGTGAAAGTTAGAATACATGTCCTACTAAGTGGAGGAGTTTGGTAGCAGTCATATCCACTGAGACTGATGGGACTAATAAATCACTCATAATGCCAATAATTCAACTCAAGGGAGGCAACAATCCCTTGAAGGTAGCCGCTCCCGAGCCAATCAACTTGCCATACAGAGCACAATATCCTATTGTTAGCTTGCGCAAGGTCCATGGAATTATGGAGAAGGTGAAGGATCCACCTCACATACAACTGCTACAGTGTCGAAGGAAAATCCACTGTATCTTCCCCAACGGGTGATGAAGCCTACCATCAAATCAAAGGGGAAAATACCCATGGAGAAGATTGAAAAATTCCTCCGTACTATGGGTCATAACGAAGCCAAAGTGGTTTTAAGCTTAAAAGAAGCTCCACAACAAATATCAATTTTGGACTTGGTCCTAACTTCCGAGGATCACCGGACGATCTTGTTGAAGGTTTTAAAAGAAGCTTATATACCAACATCAGTTGATACGGAAAAATTCCAACATCTGGTTGATCACATTTTCAACAACAATGTGATATCCTTCACTGATGATGACATACCTCTCGAAGGGACCGATCATTGCAAGCCGTTGCACATTGCGGTCTTGTCCTCCGGATACATTCTAGTTGGAGTCTTGATAGATGGAGGCTCATCGCTAAATATCTGTCCATACGCTACCTTGGTGAAGATGAATATCAATCTCAACCGAATCCGGAGTAGCCATACTGTCATCAAAGCTTTCGACGGACCCCGCCGGAATTCGGTCAGAGTAATTGAACTGCCAATCGAAATTGGTCCCCATACATTTTGCGTATCTTTCTATGTACTCAAGATAGATTCGGGATACAACCTGCTCTTAGGACGACCATGGATTCATATGGCAGGGGCAGTCCCCTCCACTCTTCATCAGCAGTTGAAATACATTATCAACATAGTCACGGTCAACGCTGAACCAGAGTGTCCTCCACATGGGGACATGGCATTCATCAATGCCAATGCAGATGTTGAATCGATCAGTTTTCATGCCTTGGAAGTAAGCAATACCCAATACCATGCTATTGGAACACCATTTCCCGAACCCAAGATTTCTGCCAAAGTAATGTCAGCTACTCAAGAAATGATGTCATTGGGTCATAAACCGGGACAAGGGCTGGGTAAAGATCACCAGGGTATCAAATACCCTATTCAATTAACAAGGCAGACTGGAATAGCTGGGCTAGGCTATTTTTTCAGTTCTATTCATAGGAATCCTCATAAGCATCAGCATGTTCCTTCATCTTTAGCCACGCGACATTTATCTTCGCCTTCAAATTCTGAGTCCGCAAAACCTCCTGGAAAGGTGCCAGCCAATGTAATGGCTATGTTATTTCCCAAGTTGATACCGGTAAAGGAGAAAGAAATCTTTGCTCCAGATCCCGCAGTGGAAGAGGAGAAACAAAGAATTAAACAGAACGTTGTCCGGATGATGTCAGGCATGCGCATCATCGTTCATGATGAATATACCAACAGATACACCCCAAACGATGATTGCCTAGACGTAATGGCCATCATTTGAGACAGGGAGGATGATGACAACCCCTCCATCACTTCAGTGCACCTGGACTTTGCCCTTACCAATTGGAGCAACACTCCTTGCATTGGTCGACAAGGGTAAAACGGGCAGAAACTCTTTCTTCCCTGTAGATATCATAACTGCTTACTTTTCTGTACAATATTAGCAGTTTATTTTGTCAGTATGCTAACACTGTGTATGATCAAAACATTTCATATATACTAAGTGAAAGCATATTTTATTTCAGGACCCTGAATTTAGATGTGCTTGTACTTGCTGATATGGTGCCTCTTCTCCACAAGGATTGTACCTTTGATGTAGAGATGAATTCGGCCTTGATGGAAATACAGAATGACATTGAGGTGCCTCCAGAAATTCAAGAATGGGTCAAAGACAAACCTAAACCCAACCTTGATCAAACCACTTCTTTCAATCTCGGAACCTTAGAAAGCCCTAAGTTAATCCAGATTGGTTCAGACCTTACCCCAAACCAGTGGAATAACATGGTTACGCTACTAACCCAATTCCAGGATGTGTTTGCATGGTCTCATGAAGACATGGTGGGTTTGTCCACTGACATTGTTCTTCACCGCCTTCCCATTAAAGAGGGATTCAAGCCAGTCAAGCAAAAGCTCAGGCGATTGATATGACACCCCCAAATCCAAGTACTTCATTACCTTAAGATTTGGTGTTCACGTAATCAAAACATTCATTTATAAATACCCAATCATAAATAAAATTGAATAATAAACCTGCTCATACTGGAATTACATCAAATAAAATCTCCCAGGTTATCTAACCTTTACAAACAGTCATTCATGCGAAAAAAATAAAATAACTTCATTACAATCTTTAAACCAAAGTCTAATAATAAAACTATTAAACTATTACAAGTCTTCAACACTTGTTCATCTTTCCCTTTCCCTTGCTGGTGCTAGGTACGTCACCCTTTTCAGCTTTAGCTGTAAGAATTTTACAGGCAAGAGTGAGCAAACAAGGCTCACTTGGAATAACAATAAATAAAACCTTAACCTTTACATCACTTGCCAAATACTAGGCTGAATAGAACTGAACAATATGTTCTATTAACATTCCATAAATCATAACATTCACTAAGGGTCTAATGACCACGAACCCTGTCCACAGTTATAAGTAATCTTTCAACTTTAACTATAACACTCATACGACTACAAGGACTCAAAGGTACTTAGGGGGATCGATCTTTCGTACATGTATTGTATACAAACATTTCAGCACAAAGTACAAAACTAGGTGCAACCCCTAAAAATAGGGTTGTTCATCTCAGTATTTAGAGTACAAGTCCGCACCAAAGTCCGTTTGGTTTGGATACACTTCAAGGTAATTTGGAGTTCAACGGACATCAACTAAGGATTAGTTGAATAAAAGATAATAACACTATGTTATTGAATGATCATAATTGAATAAATATTTCGTTCTAAGTTCATGCTTTAGGAATAATCTAATAGCATAACAATTGAATAATCTATCATACCTTGCTTTGAACAACATTAAGCTAAGGTTACAACTTAGAATTTAATATCAAGCATGCATAACAACAATAATTTGAACGATAAACTGATTCAACGGAATAAAGGTACTAGCATGCTGATATAACAAGTTTAGAGTTAAGAAAACTTGCATAACCATAATAACTATCTCGACGAAAGTGTGGAGATAGAAAGCTTGTATCATCATGAATAACTAGATACAATCAAGTTGTTTAATGAAAATACTTTATTCAATAAAGTATAGAATTATGAAATTTGCATAACGACGACTTATGATTTAGAAAAACTTGCTCAACTATTAACAAAGTAGAGTTAGTGAACTTGCATGACAATAAATCGTTAAACAAGAGATTAGAAATAGAGAATTTTCATAAGTATAACATAACAGTGAAAAGTAACCTTGCTTTGAATAATAAAGTAGCAAAGGTTAGGGAACTTTACCTCGTCGTGGGTTAAACAATCACTACTCACGTTCACCCCAAGTCCTACACATACCATATGTATTGACAATACACATTAGTTACACTAACATTACCTTCATGAGTTGCTTTCTTACTTTTAGTATAGCTACTAACTACGTGTAAGTTTAAATAACATTGCTTCTTTTCATGAACATTACTTTTTAGTTTCTTTTACAACTACTTAAGTGATCATGTCATTGCACCACATACACATTAACAACTTGATACAACATCCTATTACATGTCCAACATGTTATCATTACGTTATACTAATACTCAAAGGATTGAACTTGCATTCGTGCATCCTGACGCCTTCCGATTTGCTCCAAATACACATTAGTCCTAAAGATGGCCATTTTGACCCTTCATAACGATTTCACATTGAAATACTTAAAGAATAAAAGTTATAGACCTATTCGTCCTCTTTCTGAATCATCTTGAATCACCTCAATTGGAGTTCGTATGAACATGTTATGGCCATTTTATTACAGGAGGTCAAAACTGTCCGACCCAAACCACTTTTCGGCCTTTGATCAAGCACGCAAACAAAGGCACTTTGGGCGCCGATTTCAAGAAGTTCGGGCGCCAATTCCAAATCGGACGTGAACTTCTGGCCTATACATGACGTTGGAGCGTAGATTTTGGCGTAGGGACGCCGAAACTCACAGAAACCAACCACGAAGAACAGAACAACTAAGTTTTCTGTATATAACTTCAATTCCAACACTAATTAACATGCATAACTTATATAAATTACTCATGCACATTCCTCAACATGCATATTCTAATTAACACCACCTAAATCATAATTTAAGAAAAGTTAAATTCCTTGAAAGCACTGTTTAAAACCAAACTCCATCGTTGATCTAATTCGACACAGTGACACTGTAATTCCGTGTCTATAACCAAATTGATTCCTTTGAAATACAAGCATATCAACATATAAACCAATTAACATGTATAGTTCAATTTCATAGTAGTTCACAATTCGCATAATCACATACCAATTTTCTTATTTTGCAAAACATACGTTCATATATGTTTTTTACTGTAAAACAAATTTTCCTTTTTCTTGTATACGTAATCTAGGATACAATCTCATATACATATGCTAATATAACAATTACAAATACATCGCATTACGTAAAATATCATACGAAATTGTAAAAACATAGTTCTACAGAAACTTTCATAAAAACTTTATACCCAGTGATATTCAAGAAAACAGAGAATATCAAGTTCATAGGAAAATGGCTTAAACATATCTATGTACATATATTAAGGTTAGAGAAACATACCTTTTTGTTTGCTTAAGAATCTTTGTTAACAAACTTGCTTTGAAAATCACGTTTTCTCTCAAACTCTCTCAAAACTCTGAACTTTTATCTCTGAAAACCTTTTTCTGAACTTGTTCTTAGACTTAAGCCATATACAATATACGTAACATAAAATAACACCAACGTACCAGTTTTAAAAACGTATAAAACGGATGCCACACTTATTACCCTAATAATATATCAGTTACCAAATATATATATATATATATATATATATATTTTATTTATTTAACTAATAATTTAAATTCAAAAGAAATTCAAAAGCCATAAGGCTTTGTTTGGCAAACCATTTACAAAATAAAGGATTAATATACTTAAACCTTGTTTGGCAAAACTAAATTAAAATTACTTTAATTTATTTAATAACTCATTATCACATAGTTATTTGTCACACTTTACATAGTTATTTGTCACACTTTATGTAATAATAATTTATTAAATAAATCACTTAATCACATAACTCAATCCACATAACACATTAATTATTTAATAAATAAATAATTAACTAAATCAAATCAATCAAATTGAACAATTATTTATCCAATAATAAACACATCCAATAGATATTTATATAAATCAATAAATATTTATAATTTACATTAAAAAAAACTGGAATGTTACAATTGAAACCTGAGTGGAGTTTAAAGGTAAAAGAAGATATTGTGAAACAATTTCAAGCTGGCATCATCATGGTGTCCACATATCCTGAGTGGATATCCAACATTGTTCCCGTGCCTAAACCCGGAGGGAAGGTGCGAGTTTGCATGGATTACCGGGACTTGAACAAGGCTTGCTTAAAAGATAGCTTTCATGTGCCATTTATCCACATTCTTATTGACAATACTACGCAATACGACATATACTCCTTTGCTGATTGCTTTGCGGGGTACCATCAGATCATGGTTACTGAGGAAGATCGTGAGAAAACTGCTTTCATCACGCCTTGAGGAACCTTTTGCAATAGAAGGTTGTCATTCGGCCTCATCAATGCCGGAGCTACCTATCGACGAGCTATGATGGCTCTCTTCAATGACTTAATGCACAAAGAGATCGAGATCTACGTAGATGACATCATTGTCAAATCCCGGAAGGAGGAAGACCACTTAGACCATCTCAGAAAATTGTTCAATAGGTTGCGTAAGTACAACTTGAAGTTGAATCCAGCCAAATGCGCCTTTGGTGTTAAATCAAGCAAGTTGCTAAGATTTCTAGTCAGCCACAAAGGGATTGAGCTGGATCCTACCAAAATCCAGGCCATCACGGAAATGCCCATTCCTCAGACAGAGAAGGAAATACGGGAATTTTTGGGAAGAATCAACTTCATTACCAGGTTTATCTCTCAACTCGCAGCAACCTGTGAGCCAATCTTCAAGCTATTAAGGAAGAACTCTTCAATTAAATGGAATGATGAGTGCCAAAATGCCTTCCTCACAATCAAGAAACAACTAGTCGAAGCTCCCATTTTGGTACCACCCAGGGATGATGTTCCCCTATTCATGTACCTGTCCATAAGTGACAATGCCATATGCTATATGCTGGGACAGAAGGACTATAGAGGCCAAGAACGAGCTATCTATTACCTCAACAAAAGATTCAACATCAGTGAACACAAGTACACTCTGATCGAAAAGACGTGTTGTGCTTTAGCATGGGCTTCTATGAGGTTACAACATTACCTCCATGGTCACACAACCCATCTCATATCTCGTGTGGATCCTCTCAAGTACGTGTTCAATAAACCCATGTTAAATTGCCGGCTGTCCGGATGGCAGTTGATCCTACAACAATTTGACATTGTATATGTGACTCAAAAGTCCATCAAAGGTCAAGGAATTATGGATCAACTGGCCGTCGCACCTTCAGGGGATTTCAAACCCTTGGAGACATACTTCCCCGATGAAGGAGTAATGACACCAAAGAATACCATCAATGACATCGAGCCAATCATGGAAGATGTATTTTGATGGAGTCATTAACATGGAAGGTTCTGAGCTAGAGCGCCTAGTATCCGATGCGGGGGAGCAGATATCCGTCAGCCACAAATTGCGCTTTGTCATTCCCCAATAACACAACCGAGTATGAAGGCTATCTTATGGGGCTAAAACTTGCCCGTTCAATGGGCATCAGGCGGTTAAATGTCTCTGGGGATTCAGAGTTGGTAATCAGACAATCCACCGAAATCTATCAAACCAAGGAACTACATTTGCTGCCTTACCATCGACAAGTTTTATATATGATTTTGGAGTTCGAAGAAATCTCCTTTATACACGTTCCTCGTAATAGGAATGACTTTGCAGACGTGTTAGCAACTTTGGCCTCCTTGATTCGCATATCAGACAAGGGACACTTTCCAAGCGTCACAATTTCCCTGCACAAGGCCCCAGCCTATGGGAATTATGTTGGAGAAGTATATGATGAGCTACCTCCCATCCAGCATCCTTGGTATCAGCATATCAAGGAATATCTACGAGATGGATCTACACCCGCTGAGGCGAGCCCGACTGAGAAAAGGTGGATCCATCGACTTGCTATGAAATTCTACCTGAGTGGAAATGCGCTCTATAAAAGAGATGTCGGACTAGGTCTCCTCAGATGTTCAGACAAAGATCAAGCCCAAAGACTTATGGATGAAATCCATGGTGGAGTCTGTGGCCCCCTCCTTTTCAAGAAAGTCCTCAGGATAGGAAATTATTGGCTATCTCTCAAAGCTGATTGCAATGACCACGTCAAGAGATGCTATCAGTGCCAGATTCATGGGAATGCTATACACGCCCATCCACGGGAACTCCACAACATGAGTTCACCTTGGCCCTTCTCAACGTGGGGAATGGACGTTATCGGGCCCATTGAGCCTAAATCCAGTAATGGACATCGATTTATCTTCACCATGATCTACTACTTCACCAAGTGGGTAGAAGTAGCCTCCTTCCCCAGGGTTATCAAAGAAGTCATCATTGCTTTTATCAGAAATAATGTCATTTGTCGATATGGACAACCAAAGGTGATTGTGTCAGACAATGCTAAGAACCTCAACAACAAAATGATGGAGGAATTATGCAGTAAATTCCACATCAAACATCTTATCTCTGTCATCTATCATCCGAAGATGAATGGTGTTGTGAAGCGGCTAACAAAAACATCAAGAAGATTATGCAAAAGATGTCCTCCAACCACAAAGACTGGCCTGACCTATTGCCTCTTACTCTGTTAGCCTACAGAACCTCAATGCGCACTTCCACTGGGGCAACCCCCTACGCATTAACCTATGGGGTGGAAGCAGTGCTCCCCATAGAAGTTGAAATAGAATCCCTCAAAGTGTTAATAGACGCTCAGCTGGAGGAAAACCAATTGGTACAAGATAGGTATCACCAATTGTCTCTAATAGACGAAAGGCAAACCGCGACCATCTTCCATGGTCAGTTATATCAACAAATGATCGCCAGATCCTACAACAAAAAAGTCCGGCTACGGAAGTTTAAACAACATGACTTGGTTTTGAAGAAGATCATTGACAACCAAGATCAATCTAAGGGAAAATTCGCTCCTAACTGGGAAGGCCCGTTTATTGTCAAGGAATTATTTATAGGAGGTGCTCTCTGATTGCAAGAAATGGACGACGATGAATTTCCGCAACTCATAAACTCAAACACCGTGAAACGATACTATGTCTGAGGTTACCATCAAACAAACATCCTGGTGTTGGATCATCAGATCACCAGTTATCCCGGTTCTTTAACCCTTTACCACATACCACTCTCTTCCACACTTTGCCCCTCTGGGAAAATATACTTCTCAAGCCAGCAGCTTGGCTTCTCTGTGCTCATATAACTTAGGTCATCCCACTGCGGATTGAACCTCTCACGTTTGAAGTTTGGCTACCCATACCATGGGATCAAACTTTTCTAACCTATAGTTTATCCTCAACCTAGGATTAAACTTTCTCCTCCCCGCAATTTGACCTGCACATGGGATCACGCTTTTCATCTCGCCCTGAGGGGCGACCTACGTTGACCTGATCTCCTCTTCAATAGGAGTACGTAGGCAACCATTTCATATGTCCCCGTCATAATAAAACAAAAACAACAAAAACATTTTAACCCTCTTCTCCTTACAAAAACAAAAACAAATTCCTACACCATTTCTGCCACATACAGCATTGAACCTCTTACACCAGGTTCGAACTACGCAGACCTGATCTCCTCTTCAATAGGAGTACGTAGGAAACCATTCATGGTGCGGTCTTACCCCCTACCAAAACACAAACCCTTGTTAGTTGGTATTGGGATCATCTTTCAATTCACTACGCTTCATTGGCTTCAGACCAAAGGGGTAGAATTACCTAACCTCCTCCCAAATAGGAGATTCGGCGACCATCTAAGATGCGGTCATACCTTGAAGAGCAACACCAATCCATAAGAGATGGAATTAACTAGGCTTCTCCGAAATAGAAGTACTGGCAACCATCTATGGTGCGGTCAATCTCAGAGAGGAAAGCCACACTCCTCTCCACATTTCCATGCAGAAACCAGTCCCAAGACACCAAAGATGGTAGGGATATATGCGGATCAATGATCCATTCTGAATTGTCCAGAGACATCTCAATGTCCATCCCTCAATGAGGAATTCAAAATACATCAAGATCACAAGCCCTGAAGCAGCAGGCAAAATATCAAGCAAGTAACAAAGCATATCTAAAAGGGAAGTGATCAAAAATATATTTCCCTGTCGTATATATAATGATGTTTGATATACATGATATAAACTGTACATGACAAAATGGCTAAGCAAGTCTATGCAGGAAAATACAAGCTCATCTACAAGTTAGGGTATATACGAGCTAACAAGCCCAACATGGAATCCCTCTCAGAAGAAGGGGGCGAAGCTGTGGTCTCCTGTACGAGAGTATCCACACGACCCAATAGATCTGCAGCCATCTACATGATGACCATATGCTCATCAATGTAAGCGCTCATCTCTGCGATTATGCCAGTGGTAAGGGACCCCACGGCAGTACTATCTGTAACGGCTACATCCCGGGCTGATATGACATTATCCCGCTCAACTATCACTGCGTCTCTGGCTGATCTGGCCTCATCTCGCTCAACAACAGTGGCGTCTCTGCGAGCTAATGCCTCATCTCTCTCTAACAGAGCGGCATCTCTCCCATCAAGGGCAGTCAACATCAAAGATCGAGCCTGATCTCTCTCGAAGGTCATCAGATGAAGACTCTATTCAAGGTAATATGCTGAGTGCTAAATCACAACGGTACTGGTACTGGGAGAATCCAAGGGAAATGCTGGCAACCCAGCAGCGGGCTCCTCCTCGATGTAAGAATTGATGTCCTGCATAGGCTCTACATCATCTGACTCACTATCCGGTACTGTGAATACTGCCGCAGCCGATAAAATCTCTGTCTCCATCCATACGGAGTACTCTGCAGAGAAACAAAGATGACTAATGGAAAAATCAGCTATCTTATGCTGATCCCAACATGCATACACACGGGATCGATCCTCTGCTGAAAGATAACGAGAAGCTGAATGCTGACCTATCGCCCCTCGAAAGGATGAAAGTCCTGAAACTAGTCAAACTGCGACATCACGGCCAGCGGGTGATAAGTAGTCATACCCCTCAAACCAGCCAGAGGGAGATAGTCCATGCCAGGAGCATGAGTAATAAAGTTGTATGGTGAGCTAAGCCTTGAACACGGCAATATGACAAATGGATCCCTGATATCCGCCAAGAATATGGACCAAGACGTAGCATCTATACATTCGGATGGTTGAAAGGAGTATGACATGGCTATATCATGGGTGAACCAGTACCCATGTCGTCTAAGAGTGCCAATTGGTCTCAAGTGGGACATAAACCACACATATAGCATGACCGATCTTCCCATGAACACTCCTATCGGATAAGTGCAGCAGTAGGTGGCTGACCGCAGGGTCTCTGCTATGATCATCGGTATAATGGTACGACCCTCCCTAAGAGCTCTCATCGCCATGATGACTCCGATATCTATCTCGTCCATGTACCGTGGCATATAGATATACGACAGTACGCACAAAAGCAGCACATCAACCCTGGCTAGACGCCAATGATCCTCCGATATGGTGAAATTCCTGGAATGTCGTGAATAACTATCCTCAGAGCCAAATCTGTCATACAAAAAAAGTTGGGATATCACGTGGCCAGATGTCAGCTCATCCTGCACGACTCTACGTCTCAATCCAGTAAGGGTCATGAACCATCAACTCATATCCCTCAAAGCCATATGCACGCAAGGTCTGTCTAGCGGCAGCATCGTCAATCGTGTATACTCCTCCAGAGTAGGAGTCAACTCATGGGTCCCAAATCGAAAAACCTGCCTATCCAATACCCAGTGCTCTAGCATGCCATCCACAAATCCTGTGGGCACCTGAAACATCAACAGGGTCATGCTATGTTGCAATAAATGATCTACGGTCACCCTGTCTGATGGTGAAATGCTATCATACCACGATCGCATACCCGATGCCACCAATGATGGTTGGGTATGATCAATACGGCTAACGGTCAAAAAAGACATCTGTACGGGCCATGTCATAAGACCATCCAGGGGTCAATGCTGAATATCTCTGGACATGCATCCATATGCATAACATGATACATGCATAGCAGATAATAGATGGCAATATGATATAGGGAATGAAAAGACTGTGCATACATTCCTAAGTATATCAACATCTAATAAATCATCTCTGTACAGCTACAAATACAGGGAAATGGGGCACAGACGCCCTACTACTAACAAAGGCCTATCAAAAGATATAGCGAGAATGGGGCACATCCACCCAATAGCTAATAGAGGCCTATCAAAAGATATAACGAGAATACACATCAGAAGAAGACAATAGTGTCGATGTCCACATCATCAATCCTGTCCACCTGATGTAACTCCACCTGAGTCACTGGATCTCTATCAATAGGAATGTCAGACCTATATAGAGGAGGATCTGCGCCGGAAAAACCGAATGGGCCATCTCGAGGGCCAACTTTGGCCGGAAGGATCAAATGAATCGCCTCTACCGGGATCTCGCCAAATGCTTGATATAATATATGTGCTCGGTCCAATCACCGTCAAACTATCAATCTGTGTCATATGAGTCGGATCTCAGACACATGCAATCCAATCCATCATCATCACGGATCCTGGAACCATATCCACCATGAACTGAGTGGCGCAGGACTAGGCTCCAATAGTACGAGGGAACCACCAGCGTTGGAACGTCTCTTGAGTGCAGCGACCCTCTGATAATGCAAAACCATCACCCCCATCAATGAGATATCAATGACGCCTGGCAGGAGGCAAGATCGGCATACAAATCTCCCATGTGGTTCTCCTAATAACACGCTCTCCTAAATAGAGCTCCCAACCTCCATTTATGAAGAGAGGAACTCTCCTGGTAGAAATCATGTACTCGAATCCAGTCGGGTATCCATCCTCAAAACCAATAGCCAAGTGTTCCCCTGAATAGGGAATCCATGTGATGGTATCAGCTGTCAATAACTCCAGTTGTATGCGGAAGTGAGTGAAACCCTCGGCTACAGGGAACTTCGACAAAATGGAATGATGCCATCGTCGTCCTCGTGGATAGGTATCTAAACCTAACAAATTCACAGGACGCAAGCATGGGAGCCTCTCATAGGCCCAAAACTGCCAATACAATGGCAAAACATCTACGATCAGTATACACTCTTAACCTATAAATGGGAAATGATAAGAGAAATACTCACCAACAGAAATGGGTAGAAGCCTAGCCAAGCCTCAGTCAAACCCTGTGAGCGCATACGCATGCCCCAGAGGAAATTGGCAAAGGCATAGGAACCCCAATCATGCTCTCCAATACATTCCACAAGGCGTGTGGCGCCGATCAAAGCAAACGACACCGTAGAAGAGTTATCTGCTATTAAGTAGCCTCTAAGGATCATCAGGAACAATCGCCGCAGAATGCGATCCCTGACTCTGACATCAACAGGCATGGGCTCACTCAAAAGCCCGCTCATAGCATCTACGCTCAAAAGACCTGAACGGACAGTCCTGCCTTTGAGCGCCTCCGCCGGAACTCCTAACAAGGATCTGATGGCAGTAGGGGTAATATTCGCCATGCAAGGCACTTGCTCCCCTCCAAACTCCATACATGTGATAAATTGCCAATCCATCGGTGTCATCATCACCTCGCAATCCAGCAGATGGAGTAACTGAGTCTGATGAAACCATCGCTCAGATAATGCCCTGAGGTAACCCCAGGGACAACGACGGGGAAGGATGGAGAAGAATGGCTCGAATCCCCAATCCTGCACTACCGCTCTGTAATCAGGATGAAGAGACTGATATAGGGAGTGTATAGTAAACCAATTCCCTCGAGGCTGTGTGAAGCTAGGAACCTACATAAAATGCAGATCAACATCAAAACCCTTTAATCCTCATTAATAGGAAAGAAGGAAGATCAAGATCTAACATCATACCTCGTTAGCATGCAAGTACATCGAGGGATGTCTGCTTAAGTCATCCAGAAGCTCTGGGTTTGCCACCTGAATACAAGGGAGCTCCCTACGGAGAACATGCGCAACAGGAGCGGGATCCGCAATCAGAATATCCTCATCCTCGTCCCCAACGTCTGGCACGTCAACCCGGACTGGACGAATCACGGCCTCCACCAATTGACGAGGCTGTCTAACAGAACGGGGTCGAGGCACTTCAGAAGCCCTCCATCGTATACCAGAAGTGGTCCTGCGGGAACTACTCTGCTGATCCGGATCCATAGTATCTGGACAACAAGTCTCCAAATCACCTCAGAAAGGGTGTGGTATTTCCTTACCTGGAGTTTTTTAAAATGCATTTTATGACAACGTGCATGCATGCATTGCTTTAACATACATCTATAGTGGAGTTAAAATTGCATGACTAATTAAATGCCTACATTTTGAATTTTTTTTTCCATAGTCCCCTTTGAAAATAGGACTATCCACATGCACATAGGCATGACTAGGTGGCCATTCAGTAGCACACTTGCCCCAAAGTCATACATAATATATGCATAAAAAATTAAAATCATCAGTGCATAAGGTTAACCTCAATACCAAGAGTACTTTGCCTTTCTACCTTTTGCTCATTGGACCTCAAATAGCAGAAAAAGGTGCCAATTTGACTGGCTCAAAAGTCAAAAATTTTCACATCATTATGTTCAGCATGGTTTAATACTAACATTTACTATGTTGAATATTTTTTATCAAGTCATTTGTGCATCATAATCACTACTATGTGTTTAGATGCATTTCATGCTATAACTCAATTTCCAATGGAAAAAACTTGAAAAAATACATGCATACGTTACCAGGATAGTGCAAAACACTTGTACGGTGACAGAATTTGCAGAATGTAGCCCGAACTCAGCAGAACTGAAGGAGGCTCTCGGATTTTCCTTTGTGAAACAAGTTGAAAGTGACTTGTGAGACCAACCTGCTTGATTATATCATCCACGGTTGGCCGCAGGCTCATCTGCGGCTGAAGCAGGTGTACCTGCGGCACCCCTATGTGGGCCCCACCCCTCTAGCTCAGTCCAGTTCGAGTTGTAAAGGAGTTCTCACAGACTAGAAAGGTCAAATCGGGAATAAAAATGCTACGCGATTGAGCAAAACAACATACAATCCGGGTATTCTCAGATGAAGCCTTGAGTCTGTACATCACTCATTAGTAGTCACCCGAACACGAGGTATACCCTGCCAATGATCTTATTTGTTACAAATCACATCCAGCAATACCTTGTGCAGGTTCAATGCCGCCAACTCCGGGTCATTACCCTAAAGATTAACGTGGATCCCCGATGGGGGTTACAACGTAGATCCCCGATGGGGGTTACAACGTGAAGCCCCAACAGGGGATTAAAATGCACATTCAGCCATTGACACACATATCAACGAAGGTCAAGCAAACTTGAAAATATCTCAGCCGATGGAGATTAAACCTATCGAAGCTCGAGAACTATTCGAGGTTTTCATGCTCGACTACTCATATTTCCCAGCGGATCCCCGACGGGGGTCACAACGCAATATTTCGTTGACTCACATGTCAGTGAAGGTCAAGTAACCTTGATAATCTATCCACAGAGTATCAGCCGTTGATTCACACGTCAGCGAAGGTCAAGCAGCCTTGACAGTTTATCCCACAGGGTTTTCATCCGTTGATTCACATGACAATGAAGTACACATCAACGAAGGTCAGGAATCCCTGACAACATTTGCTGTTGGCAGTAAATCCAACAGAATCTTGACATATCCTGGAGATACCAACTAGGAAAGGTCCACGTCATCAAGGAGGATCGATGATGGAATATGTTATACACATCCTCAAACAGACATAGCTTTATCCCCGCAGATCTCTTACACATAAGAGGTACCTCTTCGGAATTAATTATGTATCACGGATCCAGGAATTTGATGATAACCCCAACATCAACATCCTAACAGATTCAGATCACACATCAAATCTGTTCATCATTGCCAATCCCCAGTTGAAGCAACATGGAACCATCAGTCATCCCCCGTATGTTGCGCTACAACCCCGTACACATGCATCATACATTTGCATCATGTTGCTATACTTAGTATCGTGTTTGTCTTGTTGCATTTCAAGTGTCTAGGATTCTTTCTCCTACTCATGCATTGCATGAGTAGGATAAAGAGGGGCATCTGTAGACACTCAAAATTTTCTGTACACCTGTCATTAACATTGCAGAAGGACAGATTCGTCTTTCAAGAGGGAACCCTAGAAGACAGTTCACATCCATTCCGGATGCTACCGGAAGTTCATCATCAACCCCAGAACACACAATGGGAGTAACAATTCCAACCTCGGAGATAACCCCGAGACATACAGATCCAATATCAGAACACACACCGGAGAAGACCGATTAATCTTGGAGATAACCTCGAGATATCCAGTCTTAGTCCCAAGCATGGGAATAACTACCAACCTTGGTGATAACCCCAAGGAATGCAGTTTCGGCGATAACCCCAGAAATGCTTGTTTCAAATGCAACCAGCTTTAATCTCGGTGCTCACAACGAGATACTCAGTACCAACCCAAAGATAACACCAGGAGGACATGCACACCTCAGAGATGATACTGAGGACCTTAAACAATGACAGCAGTCCAATCTCAGCGAAGCCTTGAGCAATGTCTGCTTTATTAGCCCAAATCGGCTATAACACCGGTGAGGGTCAACATTGTCATCTCGCCAACGCGATGCCATGCCACATTATCTCAACATTTCATACACATCTCTACACAACGATGTCCCACAAGAATCAAGGAAAACCAATCCTGAGTGACTATTGTGCGGGGTAACGGATAAAATTTGAAGCTTGAAGACCGGAGGGCATCGTCCCATCTTTAAAGACTTCGTACCAACTCTAATCTCATACCATTTTACAACTCTCGACAACGGCGGTCTGAAATAGGTCCTGTATTTCTCAATCGGATGCCTGGATTGCAATTCTGAAAGTTCGAGAGGACATTACAGTGCTCGAGTGCACGTACTACGAGACAACCTGACCCAAAAAACCTGGGGCAACCTGGGTAGCCTCTGGTACACCTGCGGCCCAGCCGCAGGCACGTGCGGCTCCACCCTCTATAAATAGAGGGCTTGGGGTGGCCATTTTACAAGAGAAAATAGCGAGGAAGCCCTGCCCAATTTGCTCTGTACTCACCCCATACTAAGTGCTTTCTCATTTTAAACACATGTGAGCTCATATATAGCTACTTTTGTACCCACAAAAGCCCGTGTTTACCCACTTTAAAGATATAGAAGTCTTCTTTGGCAGCCCACTGTAAGCCTTCTCACACACCCTTCTTCACGTTGAGAGTCGTGTTGCGTGAGTTTGCCCGAACTTCTCCGTGGTTTTATTTCAGTTTGTATATACATATATATATATATATATATATATATATATTTATATATATAGACTAACATTATCGAGTTATGCCTCGATTGAGCCTACACTTCGGTCTGGAGCGTTTACTGCTTTAATATATATATATTTATATATTTACTGTGTGTCGGACTCTGTTCGATGAGCCTGAATTTTATATTCGGAGCGTTTACGTGCTTTAATATATATATATATATATATATATATATATATTAACTGCAGTCAAACTTTGTTCGATGAGCCTAGATTTTACATCCGGTGCGTTTACTCGCTTATATATATATATTAACTGTTATCGAACTTTGTTCGATGAGCCTGGATTTTACATCAGGTGCATTTACTCACTTTTATATATATATATACTTATATATATATGAACTGTTGTCGAACTCTGTTCGATGAGCCCGATTTTACATCCGATGCGTTTATCGCTTATATATATATATATATATATATATATATATATATATATATATATATATATACAATTTAGTCCCACACGGAGTTTCCTCCGTGGTAGTTGATCGCTTTTTACGACTTTCTTTACGTTTAAGTCTCGCTGGAGTTCACTTTGTGGCAGTTTATTGCTTTGTACGGCTTTACTTATGTTTCATCCCACCTGGAGTTTCCTCCGTGCTGGTTGATAGCTTTTACAGCTTTATTTACATTTCCGATCCCCCATGGAGGTGCTTCATGGTTGGTGATCCTGTCTGTATATATATATTTATAGCTTTTATATATATATATATATATATACATGCTTACTTCTTTCATACAAATTGCGGTATCATGTGCATCTAGGAATCATGTGATCACGGATTTAGCCTATTGGATCTAGATTCGGTTCCCATGATGGACTTTTTCAGTTGTAAGCAGCTTATAAATTATTCTACGGTGTCTGAATTTCCTCAGATGGTTTTCATACCCACGAGGAAGTCAGCATTATTTTGTATATTATTTTCATACAGATGCCTCACATCTGTACAAATAAAATCAATCAAGCCGAATACTGAATAAAATGGAAGTATCAAAAGGTCTCAATTACTATTAAGCATCAGGGTTTGAAAAACCTCTTTTACAAAACATCATTGCCATATCTTGCTTAAAACTGAATTTTTCCATAAATTCAAACCCTGTGTATATAGGTGCGAACGAGGCCTCGCACTACTTCAAAATAACAGCACATTGACCCACACACACACACACACACACATTCAGATAATAGTTTCTTGAAAAGAGGCGGTCACCGTGGTAACACGGATGTCGGGGGGTGCCTAACACCTTCCCTCCACATAACCAAGTCCCCGAACTCTAATGAATCTCGGTTTCACCAACCTGTTTAGCAGTGTCACATCACTGGGTCAATGTGCAAACCTTTTCTCGGTTGTGTTGGTACAACCATTTATAAAACTAATTAGCGACTGTTAACAGTCCATCGTCGACATGATATATGTCAGACCTTTTTCACTTGTTTTTTCAGACAAATCTCACCTAAAATGAGAACACCAAAGAACAAGTAACGGAAAGGGACACCTATAAATCCCGACATCGACAATATTTAGTCAAATATATTATTATAATATTACATTATAATAGTATAATGTGATAATATAATAGTATAATTTTATAATTTAAATGGTAATATTTCTATAATAATATATAATTTTTAGCATGCGAATAAAAGTGGAGTGAAGGTTATCATTTTGGTTTTGAATTCCTTTTCCAAAACCATTTCGTGCATGTCTCCTTTTCAATTCTCCTGCAATTATTTTCTTACAAAATGTGGACCCTCAACCAATAAGAAATGAAGGTTAGGCAAAGAAAGAAAGATAGTTAGGTGGAGAAAGAGAAAAGTTAGGCAAGTTAGGCAGAGAAAGAAAAGAAAATTAGGCAGGTTGTTTATAATTTTCCTCCGTGCTGCACTATAAAGGGGAGGTAACCTTCCATCCTAAACACACCAGAATCAGAAAATTCTTTCTCTATAATATTGAGCGTATTTCTTGTGAGTATAAATATATTTTGAGTGTTGATAACAGTGCAATATTTCCTCAACACAATCTTCGTTATTCTAGTCAGAACTACTTTCCTATTAAGATAAAGGATATTATTTTTTATTTTCTTTCAATACTCGTAAGGGGTATCATTTTCTTTCATACTCCATATTATGTAAGTGATATTTTTTGATTTCATATTACTATTCATATGATACTATTCATGTGTACTATTCATACGGTACTATTCATGAGTACTATTCACAATGGAATTTATTTTCCTTTTCTTTGTCCAAGCTATCTTTTATGAATCTTATTCTTGAAATTGAATCCATGTTATGATTTTCATGTTGACAATTTGGACATTCTTGAACTTAGGATAAATTGAATTAGTAATCTTTAATATTTATTTTTGATCTCACTTGATTCATTCTTTATGTCATTGTCATAATTCTCAGACTTGAATTATGTTGAAAGTTATCTTTTGCCCGTAGTGCAAAGATGAACTATTGATTGATGAATATCTTTGGCCCGTAGTGTAAAGATGAACTGTTGATTGATGAATATCTTTGGCCCATAGTGCAAAGATGAACTGTTGATTGATATCTTTGGTCCGTAGTGCAAAGATGAACTGTTGATTGATATCTTCGGCCTGTAGTACAAAGATGGACAAGTGTTTGGCATGATCATGAGCACTGATGATACAAATGAATATCTTTGGCCGTAATACAAAGATAGATTATTGTTTTGGCATGATCATTGATTTTATAATTGAACATCTTTGGCCTGTAGTGTAAAGATAGATAATTGATTGGTATGATCATGACCATTGTTGTTACATTTGAATATCTTTGGTGTAGGATGTATAGACGATATAATTATTGAGTGTCTTTAGCCTTTGTGGCAAGGACATTGAGTGAAAGTTTTATTAAGCCTTTGTGGCAAGGAGAAATTGTTGATTTAAATGATTATAAACATGAATTGTGAATTTAACTATAATCTTTAGTGGTTCAGGTGAAGACAGGTGATGAAAGTTCTCTTTGTTTTGGGTACAACAAAGAACTGTAGATGGGTATTACAGAAATAAAATATTAATGATGGACTTTTAATTTGGAGGAGATAATAGACATTATGTTCTACTTGATTCTTCTAATGGATTGTTGATTCTGCTGCAAATGTGGTTGAAAACTTATATCATCTACCACGTGTTCTAAGTATATCATTTATTAATGATGAAGGCTATTGATAATTAAATTATTTTTAGTCATAATATTATTTACTGGGCTATTTATGCTCACCCTTTTAATTCACAATTCCTTTCAGGTAATAAGAGTGTAGTTGGGTCGAGCGGGGATAACAAGGGAATAGAGTGATTGTCTGTGACTATTGAAATTTCTCAATACATTATAAAATATCATGACAATATATAATTGTATTGAGGACTTCAAATGTGTGTGTCATATTTTATATGTCATTTTAATAGTTAATTTTGGTGAACATTAATAGGGTGACGAGAACCCGACTTTGAAAGCATCAAAAATGCACCCCACTAGATTGAGGAGGAAAACATTATACGGAGAGCTTAAAGGTGTGTTGCCACTATCATACACAATGTCTAACCACATACAAATTCCTGTTATCATAAGATATGGTTGTGCACATCTACTTTCTGATTATATCTATGAGCATTATCTATATAATCTTGGAGTATGGTTGGAATATAATCATCAGTTTGAGACAATAGAGATAATTGTATGGCAAGAAGATACACACCATTGTAATGAACATGATAGTAATCTTCTTGATCTTCCTTGAGCATTTTCCAAAGATTTTAATTCCTAAAACAGTTATCGACTGTACCTTTATTAAAGTATCATTGGTTAGGAGTGTGAGTACTGCTATTTGTATTGAAACTCACATATTATGTGTTGTCGTATTTTGCACGCCCGTTTAGTTGTTGTAAATAGGAAGTTTGTATTTGGGTGCGTTACAAATACTCCTTACCTTAGTAGGAGATTGGATATTGCAATATTGTATTAACAAAATACTCTTCTTCTTTCTCTCTTATTATTTCTCTATAGTTTTACTGAATTGGTGAGAAAGAAGTAAGAAATGAGCTTCTATTTATAAGAGAATGGACTAAAGAATAATTGATTCATGGACGGTCCAGATTACTTTACTATTAAAACGGACGGTCTATATTGATTTACTATTAAAACATCAACTGACGGTCCATATTGATTTACTATTAAAACTTCAACCGACGGTCTAAAAAATTAGCACATCTCCCCATGGAATAATAAGTCTAACTTTCAACAAACACCTCATGACAAACCCCTCTATTTATATCAAAAATTGAATAAATATTTACCACAAATCACTTATCTTCAATCAACACAGTTTTAATCTTTTAACAATTATTCATCATTTAATATTATAACTTACAATATTGACAACCAGATCATTCCCAGGAAAGAGGGGGATTTTCGATAAGGATTTCTCCTCACTGACGCGCAATTAAATAACCATACCCCTTTTCTCAACAAGAACATTTTAAACAATTTCAATAATGCAAATAATAATATGAATAAATGTGTCGTCTCAATTATTGATTTAATAATATAAAATATTGTACAGATGATATTATGACAATAATATGAGATACTATGCAGCAACTACTGTGGCAATTATTGAATGAAACTGAGTGACTTCTTATGTAAACATAAATAATCAGAGGTAATGTGCAATATCCCGTGTGCTACTGTGCAACAACGCGTATTACTGTACTTTTATCACCTGATATTTCAACAGTTTAATGGTAAAAGTCTTGTTGTTATTTTATGAAAAGGTTATTTTTGTTGCTTTCTATATCCGACAGTTATTCCGTTGTGTGGTCCACTAATGAGGGCCGTTGTACGAATATTCCCCAACCAAACGAATATTTTATGACAACTTGTTTACTTCATAAAATTTGCACATATCACCCATAACTATATCATTATATCAAATCAACACCTTACTATTCAAAATAATATTTAAAGAAAATTAAATCTTTATTCATAAAAGTTGGGGTCTTACAACCTCCCCTCCTTATGAAATTTCGTCCTCAAAATTAATGTACGTACCTGGTATGTCGAAGAGGTGAGGATACCTTGTTTCCATTTTAGATTCTAACTCTTAGCTCATTTCCTCAATATCATGGTTTCTCCATAAAATTTGTACTTGAGGTATAACCTTAGCGTAAAATATGTTTCTTCTTATCCAAGATCTTGATAGGTACCTCTTTATACATTAAATCTTTGGCTATCTCATCTAGTTCTAATTCAATAATGTGGTTTGGGTCTTCCACATATTTACGTAGCATAAATATATGAAAAATGTTACGAACATGAGACATAATTAGTGGTAAGGCGAGTCTATAGGCCACAGTTCCTACTCGGTCAAGGATTTCAAATGGACCAATGAATCGAGAGGTGAGCTTTCCTCACTTCGTTGATTCTTGTGTGATGCCCCCAAAATAGGTATACATCACCCATCTTGAGTCGCCAAATACATGGTACAGAATTTAAATACAAACTTCTTTGATATAGTACGACAAAACGTAGCTGAAAGTTTCAACACGAAAAATGTCTCGTAGAGAGTATACAAACTCAAATAAAGTCTTCATTACAATTATTATCACACTATTTCACATAATAGTGAGGACTACTATAGCCACCTATCTGGACCGTCACTCCGTTCTCCGACTAGTCCCAGCTATATTCTCATTTCCTAAAGAGAACAATGAAAGCAAAGGGTGAGCTCAACAAGCCCAATAAGAAATATTTTGACAAAGATAATGCAGAATAAATTATTGTTAGCCTTCAATAGTGTTAAACTGATAAAATATAATAAAATTCAAGTTTGACTACAGCGGAACAAGCAATCCATTAGAAGAGTCAAGGAGAGCATGATATCTACTATCTTCTATGATTTAAAAAGTTTATCAACAGTTTTATCGCTGAGACTCAGCTTAAAAATTATCCACATCATTGAATCATCCCTACACTACAGGCCAAGGATATTCATTAGTATCACCAATGGTCATGATCATACCAACAACTGTCCATCAATGAACTACGGGCCAATGATGAATTTTACCACATCATTTGTAACATTACGGGTCATGATTATACCGAATAATCCCTTGTCATAATCATACCAATCAACAGTCCATCTATGCACTACGGCCAAAGATGACTTTCATCACAATATAAGCACGAGGATGATGATAATGATATAAAATTTCAATTTAAATGAGAGCAAGGATAAATTTTAAAGATTTATAATTCAATTTATCCAGAATTCAATAATGTCCAAATTGTCAACATGATACTGCTTTGTGGAGTAAAATTCAAGAATAATATAGTATCAAAAATAATTTGGACAGAAAAGAAATTAATTTTTGTCATGAATAGTACCCCAGGTGAATACTACCCCGTGAATAGTACTTTGGGAATAGTAACCTATGAATAGTACCCCGACATGAAAAGATTAAAAATTATCAAGAATGCTCAGAATAATATTTCTATGAAAAGATACTGGATGAAGCGCAAATATCAAAGATATTCTACTAATTTCATGGAGTATAGAAGCAATACTTATCAACATAATTGTAGAATTAGAAATATGAAACGAAATAATATTACTTACATACTACAGAGTATGGAAGAAAATATTATTTCTTACGAATATTGAACAAGAATAATATCACTTACGAATACGAAAGAAATAATACCCCTTACCTTAGTAGGAGATTGGATACTACAGTAGTGTAGTAACAAAATACTCTTCTTCTTTCTCTCTTATTCTCTCTATACTTTATCTCTCTATAGCTTGAATGAATTGGTGAAAAATATTGAAGAAATAAGCTTCTATTTATAGGCTTGGCAGAGTAAGGGTAAAATAGTCTTTTCACCATAATTTATGACATCATCGCTGACATCATCGATTATATTAAATCACTGCTTACCTCATCATCCGATGACAATTTCACATACCTCATCGTCCGATGACATCATTGCTTACATCATATGAATTCAAATTCAATTTGTTCTCTTCCACCTCCTTTTACTTTTATACCATGAATTTACTATAATAATGTTACCATTCAAATTATAAAAACGTACTTTTATATAATCACATCATACTACTATAATGTAATATTATAATAATATATCTGAATGAATTATTTTATCGAAAAAGATAAATACCAACTTTCAACAAATGTCACATGCTAAAAATTCCTCAGTTTAAATCCACATTGAATAAATATTTTCTTATCATATATATCAACAATTAATTATTCACAAATAATATTACAAAATTATAATATCGACAACCAGGTCGTTCCCAGGAAAGAGGGGGCTTTCCGATAAGGATTTCTCCCTATTAGAGCGCAATTAGGAGACCAAACCCCTTTCCTCGACAGAACTTTATAGACATTGTCAATAATGTAAATAATAATATTATTCAAATAATATGAATTATTGATTTGATAATTTGAAATACGGTGCGATGACAATTAATTAATCAATAGTATAAAATATCAATGTAGCAATTATTGAATCAATAAAATAAAATATTGAACAATAATTACTGTAACAATTATTGAGTAGTGACTTCTTACGTAAGCATCAATAATCCAAGATCTTTTGTATAATCTGAGCAGTGCTAGTATGCAACCACGTGTATTACTGTACTTTTACCACAGGGTATTTCAACAGTTAACGGTAAAACTTTTGCCATTATTTTTATAAAAAGATAATTTTGTCATTTTCTAACTCAAAATGATAATTACAACATGGGTCCACTAATGATTGTGTAAATCAATATTTAATATTCACAGACAAAAAGAATATTCCCCGACCAAACAAATATTTTATAACAACTTGATTATTTTGCAAAATTTATAAATATTACCCACAACTATAACATTATAACAAATTCACACCTTAATATTCAAAAATATAATTCGAGAAAAATTAATCTTCCTTTATGAAAGTTGGGGTTGTTAGAGTTTATGCCCTAGAGGCCAATTATTTGATATAATTACTTAACATTTTGATATTATATTTGATTAAATAAATGAATGATTTTATTATGGTTTTATTTATTGTGTTATATAAATGTTAACATAATAAAATTTCTTAGAATAGTGATACAATTTATATAGTCTCAAGTATGTGACTTGAACATGAGATTATATAATTACAATTGGTATCATTGCTCTTAAATGTCCCTAGTCGAGTACCATTGTTGATAGGATAACAATGATGCATTGAGACTAGTATGTGGATTGATTGATGACCAAATCTCATTGGTCATAAATATATGAGATATTAAGTCAATGCATAGGTATGTGTTAGAGAACGATGTCTTCGGATGCCCACCATGAGAATTCTATGTGGAGCATCGAAATGTCATTAGCGATTCTCATAGTGACAATGATGTAATGGTCCTCCCAACACAAAATCACTATATTTCTATCGAGAATTTATGTACTTTGATATCATCAAATGTCACCTTTAATAGGGTGGACTATAAAGGTGATTATTGGGTATATCATGAATCGTGTGAGGAATATGAGTGATCTAGATGGAATTTAACCATCCTATATATTATGGGTGATATCCATAGGCCTCTTGATTGAGTAGGACTATGAAATGCATGGCCATGCTCAAATATTGATTTGTTTCATATAGTCTACTCATTGATCAAGAAAACTCAGATTAAATTATGAAGAGTATGACACATTCCATGACTCGAGTTTAATCTAGGATATTAAGGTTAAAATAATTAAATTACATTGAAACATTGGTCACGAAAAGGTTGCGTCGAATCATCGATCTTATTATTACTTGGGTAGCAGTGATGCATTACTAGATGCCGCTCACTGTTTATAATTTTATAATATGATTTTAAAATTATTGCCAACATAATAATAACCTATAGGGTCACACACAAAGAACGTTATTAAAAGGGAATTAATTTAAATTGTAATGATTTAAATATATCAATATGATTGATAATATTTAAATCATGAATTTAAATTAAAAAGATGCTTTGTATATGTATATATATTAATTAAGTAAGACTTAATTAAGATATAATATATATAAATTTGGATTTTATTTTAATTAGATTAGGGTTTTTGATTCATTCCGATTTATTACTATATATATGATATATCAGCGTCTTTGGAAAGTTAATCAAAACAAAAACTCTAGCCGCTCTTAGAGAGAGACTAGAGAAAACAGTTTCGTAAATCATCATCCTTGGTGGCTAGTACCGCGATTCCTTCCTCTGCAGATCATAGGACGATTCGTGGAGCATTCGTGTGGATACCGTAGAGACGCAGTTCGTTCGAATTACGTTGGAGATTCGACCTCATCGTTTAATCGCTTTCTTAATTGGTATAATTTCTAACCACTAAATTAACTGTTTTTTGCATGGATCCTGTTTAGGGTTTCGAATTTGGTTTAAATTGTTCTATTTTAGCTGTGCATTTCTGTGTCGGAACCCTACAGTGGTATCAGGGCTACTTGCGAAAAGATTAATTTAGATTACATGTTTTAATTGTATTCGATATATATGATATATGATGATGCATGTTTATCGATATGAAATTGAATATATGATATTCCGTTGTATGTGTATTCTGGTAATATATATGATGATACTATTAATCGTATCTTTAATCGGTAGAATAACAATATAACTGTTCTAATCGGATTAGAAGCATGAAGAATCGTTTTAATATGATTAATCGAAACTGGAAATATATGATAAATTCTGGGTGTACTATTATTCGTTTTAATATGATTAAATCGAAACTGGACATATATGATTTGTTATTATGGGTGTTTTGGTGGATTAAAATGTATGATTCTGAAACTGTTTCAGAGATTCGTATGGAAAAAATTCTGCAATACAGAATGTAGTTTGAAATTTTTTTTCAGGGGCTTGCAATACAGAATGTAGTTCGAAAATTCAAAAATTCTGCAATACAGAATGTAGTGGTTTTTGGTTTTGAAATACGGCTTGCATGTCGTGCCTTTCTATAAATTCTAATGTAATATTCTCTTCTCATCTAAATCCCCTCGAATGTAACTCAAGGTTTCTTTATGTCATGTAATAATCTGTAATCGATGAAGATGACAAGATGGATAACACGATGGAAAGATGATGATGGAGAGGAGGCACATGCATGATGAAGATCCAAGGAAGCTATTTATTTTAAGATCTTTTACCACCTTAGATTGACCTTCAATCTTTCATTAGCTTGAAAAGATTGACAGTGGATTGGGCCATAACTGTGACACATTTAATTTTGCACTTTATTTATGCTTGTATGTGATATGATATGATGAATAATGTGCATGCTTAATAAGATTAAAATTGGTGAGATCTAAATTAATTTATAAAATCCCTCAATAAAATATTAAGTCTAAATCAGATGCCTTCCAATGAATAACACTCATCAAGACCTTGATCAATAGATGTAGGTTTGCCAAAGCTAAGTACCCTATTTATCTAGGTAAGATGCGATAGGATAATTGTGATATCCAAACTGTTAAAATCATTGGGCCCGACTTAACTAAGTTATCTCAATAGGATTGTGGACTTAGAGGCATATAGTTTGGTTGGTACCATTAGATGGACTAGAAACAAATGTTGTTTACCAAACTATCCAAGAGTTATATATGATATAATTGACAAAAAAGGTTGTCTACCTAAATAATTATGTTTTAAGAGATTAGCCAAAGCTAACTTAAGTCATAATGAAATATGAATCTTGGCTCACTAGAAAGATTTAATAGAAAATGTTTTCTGAATTAATGGTGAGGGCTATTAATTTGAATAAAATAGTGGGAGGTATATTTTGAATGTACTATTATCAATTACATAATATCAACTCTGCAATTTGACTTATTATTTTTGCACTTATAAATTGTAGATATCAATGGCAAACAACAACAACACAAATAGTCTTTCATTATGATCAGTCCTTGAAAAGGACAAGCTGAGTGGAATTATTTCCTTGACTGGCATAGGAACTTAAGGATTGTCCTCAAACAAGAGCGCAAGCTGTATGTCCTTGATGGGCCCATTCTCGCGGCACCGGTATCCATCGCACCACGTCACGAGCATAATGCTTACAAGAAGCATCAAGATGATGCTCTGGACGTGATTTGTGTCATGCTAGTAACCATGAACGCTGAGCTTCAGAAACAACATGAGTTGATGGATGCTTATGAGATGATCGAGCATCTCAAGAAATTATTCGAAGGGCATGCTCGACAGGAGAGGTATGATACAAGCAAGGCATTGTATCATTACAAAATGGGTGAACGTGATCCAGTTGGTCCACGTGTGCTGAAAATGATTGGGTATATTGAGTACCTTGATAGGTTAGGTTTTCCAATCACTCCGGAAGCCCAAACTGATCTTGTTTTGCAATCTTTGAACAATGACTACTCTCAATTTGTTATGAACTATATTATGAATGAAATTGAGAAACCCCTCATCGAAAGTTGTTGAGCATGTTAAGAACTACCGAGAACAACATGAAAAAGGCGGACCCGCTCCCATAATGATGGTGCAAAAGGGGAATGCTAAGGAAATTGGAAAGGTAAGAAGAAGATAAGATCTAAATCTTTTGCCAAACCCATTTCCAAAACCAAACAGGCTTTAAAACCTAAAGGTGGGGTGGCTAAAGAAGGTGAGTGTCACTTTTGTGGAAAACCCGGACCTTTGGAAAAGGAACCATCTATGCTTATTTGGAAGAAGTGAAGAAAAGGAAAGGAAGTACGTCTTCTGATTCAGGTATATATGTTATAGAAGTCAACTTGTCTACTTCTACATCATGGTATTGGATATTGGATGTGGTTCTCACATTTGTGTTAATGTGGAGGGACTCTGAAGGAGTAGGACTTTGGCAAAAAGAGAGGTTGACGTACGAGTTGGGAATGGATCAAAAGTTTCTGCACTGGCCGTAGGAACTTATCATTTATCTTTTCCCACTGGGCTGGTTTTAGAATTAGAAGATTGTTATTTTGTGCCTGCTATAACCAAAAACATTATTTCTGTTTCTTGTTTGGACAAGAAAGGTTTCTCATTTATAATAAAGAACAATCGTTGTTTGTTTTACTTAAATGATATTTGTTATGGTGTTGCACAATTGTTTAACGGTCTCTATATTCTTAATTTAGAAATGCCTATCTATAACATAAATACAAAACGATTTAAATCAAATGATTCAAATCCAACATATCTCTGGCATTGTCGTTTAGGCCATATAAATGAGAAACGCATATCCAAACTCCATAAAGATGGGTTCTTGGATTCATTTGATTATGAATCATATGAGAAATGCGAGTCTTGTTTATTAGGCAAGATGACTAAAGCCCCTTTCACTGGACACAGTGAACGGGCTAGCGATGTATTGGGACTTATACATAGTGATGTATGTGGACCCATAAGTTCGTTAGCAAGAGATAGGTTTTATTACTTCATTACATTTATTGACGACTTTAGTAAATATGGATATGTGTATCTTATGAGACACAAATCCGAATCCTTTGAAAAGTTCAAGGAATTCAAGAATGAAATTCAAAACCAATTTGGCAAAAGCATAAAAGCCCTTCGATCCAATCGAGGAGGTGAATACTTAAGCCAAGACTTTGATGACCTTCTAAAGGAGTGTGGTATTATATCACAACTCACTCCACCTGGAACACCACAATGGAATGGTGTATCTGAGAGGAGGAATCAAACCTTGGTGGACATGGTACGATCAATGATGAGTCATGCATATCTTCCAATAAGCTTATGGGGTCATGCCCTAAAGACAGCTGCATTCACACTTAACCTTGTTCCTACAAAGACGGTTCAGAAGACACCATATGAGATGTGGACTAGGAAACATCCTAATATGTCGTTCATGAAGATTTGGGGTTGCGAGGCGTTCGTAAAACGTCTGGATTCTGACAAGCTCGGACCCAAATCTGAAAAATGTAATTTTGTGGGATACCCAAAGGAAACAAAAGGGTATTATTTCTACAAACCTTCTAAGAACAAAGTGGTTGTTGCTCGAACTGGTATTTTTTTTATAAAGAGAATTTGTCTCTAAAGGAAACAGTGGGAGGAAAGTAGAACTCGAAGAAATTCGAGAACCACAAAATATCATTGAACTTGAGTTGGAACGTGAGCAGGAACCACAAGATATTGTGGAAAGTGAACCTACTCAAATTACACAAGGCATTCATAGATTTGGTAGGACACGCCAAGAGCTTGGGAGATATTATGGATATCTTGTGACTCAAAATGGCGATGTGATGCTCATAGATCAAGATGAGTCTGATTCCTACCAAGAAGCTATGAATGGACCAGATTCTGAGAAATGGCTTGAAGCCATGAAATTTGAGTTGGACTCCATGTATACTAACCAAGTATGGACTCTGGTTGATCCACCCGAAGGGGTAAAACCAATCGGGTGCAAGTGGGTTTTCAAGAAGAAAACTGACATGGATGGTAATGTACAAACCTATAAAGGTCGACTGGTAGCAAAAGGTTTCAAACAAATTCAAGGTGTTGACTATGATGAAACCTTCTCTCCAGTGGCAATGGTTAAATCCATCAGGATCTTACTTGCTATTGCATCTTTTTATGATTACGAAATCTGGCATATGGATGTCAAAACTGCTTTCCTTAACAAAAATCTCCTTGAGGATGTGTATATGACACAACCTGAGGGTTTTGTCACTCCAAAGGATGCTGAAAAGGTATGTAAGCTGCAGTGATCCATTTATGGATTGAAGCAAGCCTCTCGGAGTTGGAATCTTCGATTTGATGAAGCAGTCAAAGAATTTGGCTTTATTAAAAGTGAAGATGAACCTTGTGTACATAAGAAGGTTAGTGTGATGCCCCCAAAATTAGGTATACATCACCCATCTTGAGTCGCCAGATACATGGTACATAATTCAAATACAACTTAATAATACAACTATCGTGTACAATATGACAAAACATAAACTGTGAGTTTGAATACAAATATTGTCTACTAGCGAGTATACAAACTCAAAAGGAGTCCTCATTACAATTATTATCACACTATTTCACGTAATAGTGAGGACTACTAATGCACCATCTAGGACCATCACTCCGCTCCCGACTAGCTTCAAATTTATATTCACATTTCCTGAAGAGAATAGTGAAAGAAAGGGTGAGCTCAACTAGCCCAATAAGAAATATTATGACTAAGATATTGCAGAATAAATTATCATTAGCCTTAAACAGTGTTAAACTGATACAATATAACAAACATCAAGTTTAACTGCAGTGGAACAAGCAATCCATTAAAATAGTCAAGTAGAGAATAAAATCTACTATCTTTTATGATTTAAAAGGTTTTTCATGACTTTTATCGCTGGGACTCAGCTTAATAAATAATCCACATCATCGAATCACCCCTGCACTACGGCCAAGGATATTCTTTAGTATCACGACCACAATTATTCATGCACTACGGGCTAAGAATATTTGTGTATTCATTAATGATCATGATCATGCCAATAATTGTCCATCAATGCACTACGGGCCAATGAGGACTTTTACCACATCATTTGTAACATTACGATCATGATTACACCAAATAATCCCTGGTCATAATCATACCAAGTCCATCTATGCACTACAGGCCACAGATGACTTTCAAAAAATATAAATATGAGGATGATGACAATGATATAAGAATTCAATAAAAACAAGTTCAAGAATTAATTTGTCCAAGAACCAATAACGTCCAAATTGTCAACATGACACTGCTTTGTAGAGTAAAATTCAAGAATGCTCAGAAGAATATTTCCATGAAAACATACTGGATGAAACGCAATTATCAAGGATATTCCACTAAGTTCATGGAGTATAGAAGTCAAAACTTTAACCAACTGAGTATAATAAAGAATGGAATAACAAAAAAAATCACCAAGAATGCAGTACTTCGCATAGACGTGTTATTCCAACAGAATACTAAATAACGGAACTAGGTCATGCAAAATTCGCACCGACAGGATGTTCCAACACAATAATAAAGAATGGAATAACAACAGAAATCACCATGCATGCGGTACTTCACATAGACAGGTTATTCTAACAGAATACTAATAAGGACGGAATCAGGTCAAACGTAAAATGCACAGACAGGATATTCCAACAGAATAGTAAAGAATGAATCAGGTCCGATGTAAAACGCACAGAGAGGATATTCCAACAGAATAGTAAAGACAGAATCAGGTCTGGCGTAAAACGCACAGACAGGATATTCCAACAGAATAGTAAAGACGGAATATTAGAAGAATATCATCAAGTATAGGGTAGTCCGCGTATACTGGTTATTCCAGCAGAATAATAAAGAATAGAATAACAGAAGTTCTCTTCATGAATACAAAAGAATAACACCCCTTACGAGTACAACAAATAATATTCCTTACCTTAAGAAGAAGAGTACTGGATATATAAGTAGTGAAGTAGCAGAATACTTTCTTCTTTCTCTCTATAGTTTATCTCTCTAGAGTTTCAGTGAATTCGTAAGAAAATAATGAAGGAATGAGCTTCTATTTATAGAAGAATGGACTGCATAATAACTAATCCATGAACGGTCCAAATCGATTTACTTTAAACGGACGGTCCAGATTGATTTAATAAAATATTCTAATAAAACAAAATCTTTTATATAAAGTATAGTATATATATATATATATATATATATATATATATATATATATATATATATTTGCCTGCTATATATGACTTTGAGGAAAAGAGAATCTCATCAATTTTGTATGTGAGCAACTTTCAAAAAAAAAAAGTAAGATAGCCATTATATCATTTATATAATATATATATAACATCTGTGACACTTTCACCCCCCCCCACCAAATGACATTTACAAGCATATATATATATATTTATACCCACTTGAATGCTTTATATATATATATATATATATATATATATATATATATATATATATATATATATATATATATATATATATAATCACACTTGCACACACCACGACACATACATATAATATATATATATATATATATATATATATATATATATATATATATATATATATATATATATATATATATATACTTTATAACTTTCTAGGATTATTTTGAAAAATGGGTAAATGAGGTTCATAAAATAAGCATCATATACTGTGGCAATAATTAAACAAAACTGAATGACTTCTCACGAAAGCATCAATAATCAATACCGTGTGCTACTATGCATCCACGCAGACATTCTTTT
Source organism: Panax ginseng (assembly GCA_020205605.1). Lineage (NCBI taxonomy): Eukaryota > Viridiplantae > Streptophyta > Magnoliopsida > Apiales > Araliaceae > Panax > Panax ginseng. Next base: position 102,185,482 of record CM035138.1, read on the forward strand.
TGCTTAACACCAAGTGTTTCAGCAGCTTAACAGTAAAACTTCCATAGTTATTTTCATAAAGTATTTTTGTCGTTTTCTCAATCCGACATTAATTTAGTTTGTAATAGGGTCCACCAATGATTGTGTCGTTATACGAATATTCCTGTTAAAACCAATATTCCCCGACCAATCGAATATTATATAACAACTTGCGTACTTTGCATAATTTATAAATATTACCCACAATTATAATATTATATCAAATTATTCCATAATATTCAAAAATGATATTCATAGAAAAATCATCTTTATTTTTAAAAGTTGGGGTCTTACAACCTCCCTTCTTAAGAAATTTCACCCTCGAAATTAGGGTGCGTGCACAGGTATATCGAAGAGGTAAGGATACCTTGACTTCATTTGATTCTAACTCCCGGTCATTTCCTCAACATCGTTGGTTTCTCCACAAAACTTTGACTTGAGGTATAACCTTGGAGCGTAGAATATGTTCCTTCTTATCCAAGATTTGAACAGAACCTCTTCATACGTTAAATCTTCCGTTATTTAAATCCGGTTCCAACTCAATAATGTGGTTCGGATCTTCCACATATTTACGTAACATGGATATGTGAAAAGCGTTATGAACACGAGACATACTTGGCGGTAAAAGCGAGTCTATATGCCACGCCTCTACCGATCGAGGATTAAAAATGGGCCAATAAATCGAGGATTGAGCTTTCCTCTCTTTCTAAATCTCGTAACTCCTTTCCATGGAACAACACGTAACAACACATGATCTCCTATCTCGAATTCCACGTCCTTTCGATGAAGATCAGCATAACTCTTTTGTCGATCTTGTGAGGTTTTTATACGTTGTCGGATCGTTTGAATCTTTTCCGTAGTCATACGTACCAACTCTGGTCCCAACAATGTTGCTTCACCCACCTCATCCCAGCATACTGGAGAATGACACATTCTTCCACATAACGCTTCGAATGGAGCCATGCCAATACTTGCTTGATAACTGTTGTTGTAGGAAAACTCAACCAATGGTAAGAACTTGTCCCAACTTCCCTTGAATTCAAGGACACAGAGTCTTAGTAGATCTTCAAGAGTTTGAATCGTCCTCTCCGACTTCCCGTCCGTCTGAGGATGATATGCCGAGCTAAATCGTAAATCTGTGCCCATAGCTTTTTGCAAACTAACCCAAAATCTTGAAGTGAATCTTGGGTCTCGATCAGAAACTATGGATACTGTAGTAACCCGAGATTTTCTAGATAAAATAAATAAGAAATGTTGCGTATAATTTTTTTTTTATTTAATGACGAGACTAAGTGTCATGTAAAGTGAACGATAAATGCGAATACATTTATTACTTGAAAAATTAGAAATAATTTTGGAATAATCAATTCATAAAAATTATATTGTTATGGTAATTAATTTACGTAAACAAAATGTCTTATTAATTATTTTCCATGAAAAACATGATTGGAAATAATATATGAAGTGATAATTAGAATTATATAATAAATATTTTATTATATGAATTGTTTAGAATATTTAAGTTAATTATGTTAACTTAATTATTGATGTTGTGTCTGAAGAATAATTCGATATGAGATCCAAACCTGGATTGGGATTGTGATCAAGAGATGAGAATAATAATATTATATTATTGTTATAATGATTTTACTGATCTGATAATTATGTCTTTGTGTATGTGCGAAATATAATATTGTGCAATGACGGTCCAATTAGGTCATAGCATATTACCGTCTTTGTGAAACCCTAATTATTAAACTTAGTTATGAGATATTTACGAGTAGTACCGTGTATATGAAGTTCTTGAATAAGAATATCGGTAATTAGAAGAAACCCTAATTATCATGTTATGCGTCGATAATTAGGACAAACCCTAATTATTATAACCCTAACTAACCGGTTGAAATTAGAAACCGTAGTAACGATCGTGTTAGTAAAATACATAGATAATTAAAGAACCACTAATGGTCAATTAGAAACCCTAATTGATGACGTTGAGAAACCCTAATTTTAATTACCGGGTTTAATGTCGATGTTAATTTACCAAAGGATAGAAGTTAATTGGTAAATTATAAGAATTAAATCTAGTGATTAAATATTACATTTAATTGTCTTGTACAAGATTGCCCATACACTCTTAAACAAAGCCCAACCATCACCCATAACAAATCAGAAGCAAGAATCATGAATTTTTGGCAAAAAGGGTATAAGAACACTAAACCTAGAAATCCTTTGATTCGATGTTATTTGATGCAATTGATTGTTTAAAGTTGTGTAATAGAATGTTAATTGATGATATGGGTTGATAAATAAAAGAACCATAACATCAAAGTGCACGAATTTGAAGTTAAGCAAGTTGGAAAAACCGAATTCTGTTTTTTTTTTCACCAAATGTCAGAGGCCATAACTCTTTGCTCGATCATGAGTTTTGTTCTTCAAAAGTTGTTATGTGTAGCCTGATATGTGCTCTTTAATCTGCAAAAAGAATCAAGTCCATATCATGTATAGATTAGAAGTTATAGATGGTCAAACATGGTTGACCGATCATGATAAACTATTTTTGGGCAGTCTATAATGGGGGCATTCTCGTCAACTTTTTGAGCTTTAAAAGGTCTGGGCTATTGATATGTTGTAGTGCACTAAGTTAGGAAGCCATAGGCTTTGGAATGACCTCATTCCGACCTCGGATGAGGGAATTACGGTGATTGGAAGGAAATGTGTCAAATTTCTCAAAACTGAAAGTCAGCAGGAGGATGTGCTATTCGGGACACTGTTTCGATTAGTTAATATTTCCAAAACCTTCTGGTCTTTTGGTATGTTATAGTACACCGAATAAGCTTTCCATAGACTCCAAAACGGACTAAATCTGATATCGAAGGAGAGAGTTATGACATTTCAAAGTAGTAGTGTCAAAACTTCCCAACAAGTGCGGTGCAGTCCATTTGAACGGAATTTCTGGGCTGATGTGTTCGGAATTTGGAAATGGTCAAAGAATAAAAGTTGTAGCCCCAGAAGTTAGCTTCGCGTGGGCTCAAGAATCGCTCAAAAATGTTTTAAAATGAAAGAGTTATGACTGTTTTAGCGAAAGAGGGTAAAGCTGAAACGAGATTGAAAACTGTTATGAACGTCCACTTTTGACGCACTGTTTGGGCTACCTAATGAACCCGAATTGGATAATTCGTATTTTTTAAAAATAGTCTTACATACCATGTATAACATATCCAAAAATCAGATTAATCGGAGTTATGAGCAATGCGTTAGAAAATCGCAAAGTGAGCTATTGAAAAATTAGTATAAACCAAGTCCAACATCGACTAAATTGAGAACTTCACCATTTTCTAAACCTATAAATAGAAGGGCTTGGCCTTTGTTTCATTCACCAACAATAAGGCCTCCAATTTTTTGAGAAAGGCTTTGTTGTGGGAGAACTTTTTATAAAGATCTCTTTAGTTAAATTTTGGCGTGGAAGTGCGTATTCGGTTTGTGGAATTCGTATTTCCGGGTATGTTTCTTATTTAATTTTTGTAATGTTATTATTTTTCATTGTTTTTTAAAGTTTGAATTTTTGAAGTTTAGTTAGTGTTGTTAATAAACTAGTTAGTTTACTATGTTTATTTTGGCTTGGAATTGATTATGTAAATGAGTTATTTGTGATGACTTTTAATATTTTGTGATGAATTTCATTAATTAATAATTATTAATGATATTAAAGTTATTTAATGATTATATTAAATAATTTAGTTTAAAAATGATTTTAATATTATAAAATTATTTTAAATGAAAATAAGGTATTTAAAATATTTGAAGTTATAAAATATAACTTTTAATATTTAAATGATAATTTCATTAATAATTAAATATTAATGATATTAAGATAATATTAATGATGTTTAGTTTATTTAATGATTAATATTAAATAAATAATTTAAAATGGTTTTACTTATTTAAAAACCATTTAAAGAGGATATTAAGGATTTAAAAATATTTTAAGTTATAATTAATGACTTTTAATATTTGGATAAATAGTACATTAATATTTAAATATTAATGGTAACTATTTAGGTAATATAAATATTTTAAAAATAGTTTGAGTTATTATAAATAACTTTTATATTTTAATGATGGTTTCATTAATAGTTTAATATTAATTAAACTATTAATGATAATGGAATTGTTTAATGTTTAAATCATTTAATTATGATTCCGATAATTGAAAGTAATAATTTCTACCAAACTAGTGACTTGAGAACCGATTATGAAGTTCTAAATTTGAAGAAGAACACCTATAGTAATGTTATATCACTATAGGCCCTTTAGTGACGATTTGAATTATTTTAAATTTTTCAATTTAAAATTTGAAAATGATTAAAAATTAAGATGTCCGATATTTACAGATGTTGAGGTATAAAATAAGAGTCTTAGACTCAAGATATTTACCCGATAAAAAGTTGTCCGATGCAGCAAACAAATGTCGAACCTATAATAGAAAAGAAAAGGTTCTTTGTAAGAGCATGGATGAGATATTTGAAAAATGTATAAAAATATTTCAAGTATAGAATAGGAACTAAAAGTATGATCACTGTGATTATGTGATTAGACTATGTCTTTGTTCGTAATAGAGCGATCTTATGTGTTAAGATATATTGTTCTAATCGAGCGAATGATCCGATTATTGATAGGTTGTGATAAAGAGATAAAACCTAAGTTGAGATTTGTAATCGTGAATCGGTAAGTATCTTACCTTTGCATTTCCTTTATCAATGGACATGAGTAAAAGTTTGAGAATTCTTTTCTATTCTGTCTGATTATATATGCGCTTTGATTATCAACATGTTAGCTCGGATATATATTACATTAAGTTGATTTCTAAATGGTTATACAAGTGTCCCCACTTGGATAATCATGGCGATTATTCACATGTTGATACACCTTTGTCAATTACCCAGATATATATATATTGAATTACATATTATTGTTGAGCAAGATTAAAAACCCTTGGGTTTGGAACCGGGCATGTATGAACATCCCTATATGGGAAAATTTTTTTGCGGGAGAGAGAATAAAAACGGCGAATTTCGTTCGAGTTATGTAGTATTGATCAATCAGGTACAATGGGGTTGATCACCCTCCGTGCTCCGTAAGTCATGAGCGGTTTGAGGATAGAATTCGCTAAACCTTTTGAAAATGAAAAGAATGTTCATAGTATGTTTCTTAAACCCTATTCAAGGTAGAGCGAGCCAAATTTAAAGAATTTGAAGAAAGTCGTTATGTGAATTTTTTATCAGTACAGATTACTTCATAACTTTCAATTCGTTGTAGAAGTGTTATGTAAAGAGAATACTTATATTCTTTCAGCTTATATATAATTGCTATTACTTGCTGGGCACTTAAATGCTCATCCTTCCTTAAATTAAATGTTTTTAGTTATGTATGAGCAACCTGAAGGCTCAGACACGAGCAAAGGAAAAGGAAAGCTGATTGAATAAGTGTGTATTATGAGTTAATGGTTATAGTTGTATTGGTATCTATTCAAGTATTGTAAGGAATGTATTTGAAGGTCACGTGCACAGGGACGTAAACTTTGATGTATGTAAATTAAGTTCGAATGTATTATTATTTAGTATTATTCAACTTAAAGAAATGGTATAAATGGAGAACCAGAGTTCGGGTTTCAAGTACACGGATTTGGGGTAAATCACAGGTTGGTATCAAAAATTTGTTGGTTATGAAGCTTAGGTAGAAATACACGAGACTAATAACCGCAATGATTAGGATAAGTGTTAACTCATCTAGAGTTAGTTGGTCGATAAGATTCAAAGATGAATCTCGGCGAGTGTAAAGACACGAGTTTCCCAACTCGATTATAAAGTTAAGCGATAGTGGGGGGATAGATTGAGTCTAAAAAATGAAAGTGCGATTATGAGAGATCGTAAAATAAAACGATCAAGATATAGAACTAAATCGTAATATATACGATGAGATCACCCTGCGTGATCCGATAAGGCTATAATGACCTGAGAGGAATCAATCGATGATTGGAAAGTTTACTGACAAAGATTGCGTGTATGAATTATCTACTATCAATTGGTGCAGATCCGAGAAGAGAATTATAAATCTGAATTAAATTCAGTATGGAGAATGGGGTTAGTGTTAGATGGGGATTCAATTGAGGACTCATGTCGGCAAATTGAGTTGTATGATTCTTCGTATGGAGCCGAATTGTACTTGGTGTAAAAACCACTTAGTTTAATGATAATCATTGAAATGTACGTATGCGCACTATTTGTTATATGCACATTAAGAGGATGACTCCATTCTCGGTGTATAATAGGTAGATAGGTCATAGATAGAGAATATAAGATTAAGTTCGAGTTCTTAAAACTCATACCTATGAGACATTCTTGACTCATAATTATATGAAATGTTTATGAACCCCTCAAATGAATGGGCGCCAAAGGTCTGACTAGGATAAGTTCTTAAACTCATATGATTATGGCAATTTATGAACTCATAAGTGTGGTTTGACGAACTGGGTTTAGTTTTTTGTGAATGGAGTGTTATAGATTACAGGAACAGATAGATTGTTAAGTAAATGATTTTTAGTGAAGGTGTTAGATTTTCCTAAACTCCTAGCTATGCTAAACTTCAAAATTTTTGACATCAAGCTAAATACGCACTATATGCTTTTGAAAACAAAAATGTAGACTCGTAATTGTTGAGTAAAATCTAGTTTCACATTACGACGCATAAGTATCGTGGTCAACAAGTAATAAAGTGATAAGTTGAGTATCGTTCCCACGAGAGGAATCCTAATTAATAAATTCCAACTACTAATACTATATCAATTCAATTTTATTCAAACAATGAGAAATTGCGATTTTCTGAATTATCAACTCAAAATTAAACACTTAAGATACTGTACTAAAATAAACAATTAACTAAGCTATTACTTGAGTGAATGACTTACGGTAGGTAAATATTAAGACTTCAATATCCCCGATTATGAATTATAAATCGGTTATCTAATCATCCCAATTACTATGTCTCATGGATTGTTAACGAGAATTTTCAAATGCCCAAAGCCCTCTTCCAGTGATCAATTGACTTCTATTTAACCCAGATTAACCTTGCTATATTCCTATGCAAAACAATTGGATTAAACTCTTTCCGTCCAATTTCCTTATATGTTACATGCGGTGAACAGATATTTCCATTCAATTCACAAACCTAATTATTTACCGTGTAAATAACTGAGTCACATGTTATCATGTCTAGTTCTAACCCTAGAATTCCTCTCCCAATTCCTTCTAGAGTAACACACTAATTATTGGCCAAATAATTAATCACTAAAATCACAACATGATAAACAATCCACTTCAACATAAATAATTATAATGACAGAATAACTAAGTTATAATCATAAAAGGTTCAATTGAAATCTTAATTAAAGAATTAGTTCATCACGGAAATAAGAATCATTAATTGTTGACAAATCATCCTTAAAGAATTACAAATTAAAAATAAGGAGAAAAAGAAGAAACTCTGTAGCCAATCTTGAATCTCCAAGTAATCTCCTGTAATCTTCAATGGAAAAGCTCCTTCAATCCCTCTCAAAAAATAAATCCAATCCCCTTTTAACTCAGCAATTAGTTTCTTTTTATAGTCTCCCCACAATCCTCCTCCAATTAGGTTTTATTATTAGCCCTTAATAGACAAATTAAGTCCAACCAGAAGTCAAACGCGCTAATCCGGTCAACGCCAGCCGAGGCTCAGCGCCCCGGCGCTGAGGGTAGTACAATTTCCAGCGCCCCGGCGCTGGACTTCATTGAAATTACCAAATTGCCATTCAATGCTTGAAATTCCCATAATTGCCCTTCCAGCTTCCAAATCTGCCAAACAAGATATAAACACAATAAAAATGCTACTAAATAACTTAAGAATGCAATAATTTAAGTCTAAATATATCCGAATTATGGGTATACTACCCATTCATCAATAATCATTTTTGAAATGGTTTAAAGTACGATTTATGCTACTTATTTTGGCTAGATTTAAATGATTTGAAATATCAAAATTTATTTTAATTATCACTCATGTACCATGTAACTCAAAGAGTGCGAGAGAGATGATAAAAATATGATGGAGTTAATAAATCTGAGGAATACTTAGTGTGAATTTGACTGAAGTCATTTGTTCCACTATTGTATGATGTGTTATGACAAAGTCATCTGATAGCCACATCCTCAACGGATTGTTAATACTGATGCAATCGCATGGCGTCATTCTAGAAAATGTTTTCAAAAGTTTAATTTGCCAACGGTTTGGCTACATCTAAATAATTCAATTGAATTGAATTATTGATATGAGTCTATGCTTATTTGAATCAACTAGACTAATGTTTATGAAAACTCTAAGTGTTCATTGAAAGAAATTTCCTAACCAAATTGTTTTGGTGCGGAATCCTATGATAAGGCCGAGGTGAACGATGTTGTTTGGATAAAATAATCCAATCTAATAGCGTAAATATTACGCTAGGCATGATTAATACGTTATGCATGGCGTAGGGGTACAATAGGCTAATCACCTAAAGTACTATTAATGGTAGTTTACCTTCTTTGTGATTGTAAACATACCGGTAATGTTTTTCATTGGTATGAATACTGAATTAAAACTATGTGTTCATGGTCTATATGACCCCTCAGCACAATTTGAAAACTTTTACTCTTGTGAGAGGTGTATTGGGTAGCATGTGATGATATGTGTGAATGTTGTAAGCACAGATAGAGTTAAGCCGAAGTTATGAGGGAGGTTGGAAGCAGAGGAGATATATTCGATAAAGACAGGTTGAAGGTTGAAATAGAAGCCAAAGACACCATATATATACCTTAGACCAGGCTTTAGTCATCACCTTCATGCGATTCGATCACGAGTAGATGGAGTCGCCTTTTCTAGAGAGATAGGCGTTGATGAGAATTGAATAAATTTATCGTCAATCAAAATAAGAGACAACGTATATAGAACTCTTGATTCTTTGTATATATATACTATATGTTAATCGAGGGTAACTTATGTATGTAGATGTCCGGTGAGAAAGATATGTGGAATAAGAAGGATCGGATCTATACCCCAGAGCTAATATCAAGGCCAACAATTTGAAATAGAAGCTCACCAGAACCCAAAATCGGACGAGGTGGCTATAGTGGAAAATGTAGCATCGGACCTTAAATGGTGGATTTGACGGATAGTGATTCGGACACTAAAGTTGAAGCCTGCTCAAGCATCAACGGAATCTGAGATCTGGAGAACAAGGTTTCTCTACCGGAAAGGTTTGTGGGAGATTGAGGCGTTGCTTAATATCCAACAAGTCAAGCATTACTAGCAACAATGGAAGAAGCGAGGATAAGCTCAAAATTCAAATTGACGGATGAGAGCCTCAAGCAACACCTCGTGTGCAACTCCGAGAGGTAAGGGAAAAGAAAGGTAGAAGATCCTCACTTAGGAAAACCCGATAAGAAAAAAAAAAGGAAGAAGATATGTTATATTTGTGGTAGTGAGGGACATACCTCTCCCCGCTGCCCCAACTATAAGCAAGGTGGATGTTTTAATTGTGGAATGGAAGGACATCGAGCGAATGAATGTCCGAGAGAAAAGGTTTGGTAAATAAGTAGTATGGGTTATGTTGTGTTTATGTAATGTGTGTGATAAGTAATGAACTATTTTCAACTTTTATGTTGGTCAAGATTTTAAATCCAGACTTTACGTAGTCATAAAGGGATAGTTGTTGATTAAAACAAAGATGTCTTTATGTAAATATTCGATAAATGAATATGAATCTAAGTTTGAGAAATGAAACGAGATTAATACATTAATCTTATGCAATAAGGTTTAAAATGTAAGAGTATAATTTATGGTTTTATTTAACGAGATAATGCCACCAAGACGTCAAACTCGAAACCAAAGGCTAGAAGAATCTACTAATCTTTGAGAACAGCGGCCCGAATCGATGCAAAACTTTGCAAACATGGTAGCTCAGGGCTATGCATCGTGGAATACCAAATTGCGAGAGAACCAAATAGACAATCGTTGGCAAATTTCAAAGACTTTAAAGTCAGTAGGACCACCGAAATTCGAGGATCACCGACTCTATAGAAGCCCAGACATGGGTTAACGAGATAGAAAAGGAGTTCATAATTGCTAGAATAGATGAGGGGCAAAAGACTGCTTTTGCCACTTATATGTTGAAAGGGGAGGCTAACTTTTGGTGGGAGGCAAATAAAACTCGGGCAGGAGAAGAAGAAATTACTTGGGATATGTTTAAGAATTTATTTTTCGAAAACTATCTCTCTGTTAGTATGCAGTCTAGAATGGAGTTGAAATTCCTGGAGTTAAAACAGGAGAACATGATCATTTAGGAGTATGCCGTAAAATTTAATGAGTTAGCTAGGTTTGCTCCACATCAAGTGGATCTGAGAGACTAGGAAGACAAGGAGGTTTGAAATTTGGGCTTGAAACCCCTCGCTCTCTGATAAGGTATATCGATCTGCAAATCAATACTTTTGCAGCACTCATGGAGAAGGCTATCATAGCTGAACAGGGAAGTGAGGCCATGAGCCTCTACCATAAGGAGAAGAAGAACAAAAGCAAGTCAGGAGGAGCAGTAAAGATAGAAAGTAGTAGTGGGAATAGGGGTGAGAAAAGAATGAGGAATTTTTCTGAGAAAATACAAGTAAAGAAGGAAGGTATAAAGAAGCAGGTAGTGCAGTGCAAGAACTGCGGGAAGAATCACTCTGGCAAGTATCTGAAGGGCAAGTTTGTATGCTACAAGTGCGGGCAAGAGGGTCATATCTCTCCCAACTGCCCCAACTCAAGGATGATCAGTGGATGTTTTATATGTGGATCGACTGAGCATAAGGTAAGGAACTGTCCACAGGGGGGAATGGAGGCAGGGAACGTAACCACGGGGAGAAGCAGTGGGACGTTAGCAATTTTAGGACCAAACTCAACCAGTAACCCAACGAAAGCAACTCCGAGGGTTTACAACATGACGGTCCGAGATACGATGGCAAATGAAAGCAAACTCCAAAAGCTATTTGAATAACTTATATATCTTATATTTCTGCTTAATCAGATAGACAAGTGTTATGATGAATAATTAAAGATCAGTTCAATCAAGTATGATCGAGATCTACATACAATGATTATATGCTATGTACCCATACGTATATGAGTTTTAAAGCGGTGATTCCGGGGACTAATCCTTATAAGGAGGTGAATGTAGTAACTTAGAGATTTTCTAGATAAAATAAATAAGAAATGTTGCGATAATTTTTTTTATTTAATGACGAGACTAAGTGTCATGTAAAGTGAGCGATAAATGCGAATACATTTATTACTTGAAAAATTAGAAATAATTTTGGAATAATCAATTACCACAAATTATATTGTTATGGTAATTAATTTACATAAACAAAAATGTCTTATTAATTATTTTCCATGAAAAACATGATTGGAAATAATATATGAAGTGATAATTAGAATTATATAATAAATATTTTATTATATGAATTGTTTAGAATATTTAAGTTAATTATGTTAACTTAATTATTGATGTTGTGTACGAAGAATAATTCAGATATGAGATCCAAACCCTGGATTGGGATTGTGATCAAGAGATGAGAATAATAATATTATATTATTGTTATAATGATTTTGACAACAATAATTATGTCTTTGTGTATGCGGAAATATATATATTGTGCAATGATGGTCAATTAGGTCATAGCATATTACCGTCTTTGTGAAACCCTAATTATTAAACTCGGTTATGAGATATTTACGAGTAGTGACCGTGTATATGAAGTTCTTTGAATAAGAATATCGGTAATTAGAAGAAACCCTAATTATTTGTTGTGACGTCGATAATTAGGACAAACCTAATTATTATAACCCTAATCGGTTGAAATTAGAAACCAGAACGATGTTGTGTTAGTAACATACACGATAATTAAAGAACCACTAATGGTCAATTAGAAACCCTAATTGATGACGTTGAGAAACCCTAATTTTAATTACTGGGTTTAATTTCGATGTTATTGTATAAGTGTTTTAATTTACCAAAGGATAGAAGTTAATTGGTAAATTATAAGAATTAAATCTAGTGATTAAATATTACATTTAATTGTCTTGTACAAGATTGCCCATACACTCTTAAACAAAGCCCAACCATCACCCATAACAAATCGAAGCAAGAATCAAGAATTTTTGGCAAAAGGGTATAAGAACACTAAACCTAGAAATCCTTTGATTCGATGTTATTTGATGCAATTGATTGTTTAAAGTTGTGTAATAGAATGTTAATTGATGATATGGGTTGATAAATCAAAGACCCATAACATCAAAGTGCACGAATTTGAAGATTTAAGCAAGTTGGAAAAAGCAGAAATTACTTTTTTTTCCACCAAATGTCGAGGCCATAACTCTTTGCTCGATCATGAGTTTTGTTCTTCAAAAGTTGTTATGTGTAGCCGATATGTGCTCTTTAATCTGCAAAAAAGAATCAAGTCCATATCATGTATAGATTAGAAGTTATAGATGGTCAAACATGGTTGTGATCATGATAAACTATTTTTGGGCGATGCAGTAATGGGGGCATTCTCGTCGACTTTTGTGCTTTAAAAGGTCTGGGATATTGATATGTTGTAGTGCATTTGAGTTAGGAAGCCATAGGCTTTGGAATGACCTCATTCCGACCTCGGATGAGGAATTACTATGATTGGAAGGAAATGTGTCAAATTTCTCAAAACCGAAAGTCAATAGGAGGATGTGCTATTTGGGACACTTTGTTTCGATTAGTTAATATTTCCAAAACCTTCTGGTCTTTTGGTATGTTATATTACACCGAATAAGCTTTCCATAGACTCCAAAATGCAGACTAAATCGATATCGGAGGAGAGAGTTATGACATTTCAAAGTAGTAGTGTCAAAACTTCCCAACAAGTGCGGTGCAGTCCATTTGAACGGAATTTCTGGGCTGATGTGTTCGGAATTTGGAAATGGTCAAAGAATAAAAGTTGTAGCCCCAGAAGTTAGCTTCGCGTGGGCTCAAGAATCGCTCAAAATGTTTTAAAATGAAAGAGTTATGACTGTTTTTAGCGAAAGAGGTAAAGCTGAAACGAGATTGAAAACTCATTATGAGCGTCCACTTTTGACGCACTTTGTTTGGGCTACCTAATGAACCCGAATTGGATAATTCGTATTTTTTAAAAATAGTCTTACATACCATGTATAACATATCCAAAAAATCAGATTAATCGGAGTTATGAGCAATGCGTTAGAAAATCGCAAAGTGAGCTATTGAAAAATTAGTATAAACCAAGTCCCACATCGACTAAATTGAGAACTTCACCATTTTCTAAACCTATAAATAGAAGGGCTTGGCCTTTGTTTCATTCACCAACAATAAGGCCTCCAATTTTTTGAGAAAGGCTTTGTTGTGGGAGAACTTTTTATAAAGATCTCTTTAGTTAAATTTTGGCGTGGAAGTGCGTATTCGGTTTGTGGAATTCGTATTTCCGGGTATGTTTCTTATTTAATTTTTGTAATGTTATTATTTTTCATTGTTATTTAAAGTTTGAATTTTTGAAGTTTAGTTAGTGTTGTTAATAAACTAGTTAGTTTACTATGTTTATTTTGGCTTGAAATTGATTATGTAAATGAGTTATTTGTGATGACTTTTAATATTTTGTGATGAATTTCATTAATTAATAATTATTAATGATATTAAAGTTATTTAATGATTATATTAAATAATTTAGTTTAAAAAATGATTTTAATATTATAAAAATCATTTTAAATGAAAATAAGGTATTTAAAAATATTTGAAGTTATAAAATATAACTTTTAATATTTAAATGATAATTTCATTAATAATTAAATATTAATGATATTAAGATAATATTAATGATATTTAGTTTATTTAATGATTAATATTAAATAAATAATTTAAAAATGGTTTTACTTATTTAAAAACCATTTAAAGAGGATATTAAGGATTTAAAAATATTTTAAGTTATAATTAATGACTTTTAATATTTGGATAAATAGTACATTAATATTTAAATATTAATAGTAATTATTTGGGTAATATAAATATTTTAAAAATAGTTTGAGTTATTATAAATAACTTTTATATTTTAGCGAATGGTTTCATTAATAGTTTAGTATTAATTAAACTATTAATGATAATGGAATTGTTTAATGTTTAAATCATTTAATTATGATTCCGATAATTGAAAGTTATAAATTTACCAAACTAGGTGACTTGAGAACCCATTATGAAGTTCTAAATTTGAAGAAGAACACCTATAGTAATGTGTTATATCACTATAGGCCCTTTAGTGATGATTTGAATTATTTTAAATTTTTCAATTTAAAATTTCAAAATGATTAAAAATTAAGATGTCCGATATTTACGATGTTGAGGTATAAAATAAGAGTCTTAGACTCGGTTATTTACCCGATAAAGTTGTCGATGCAGCCGACAAAATGTAGAACTATATAATAGAAAGAAAAAAGATTCTTTGTAAGAGCATGGATGAGATATTTGAAAAATGTATAAAAATATTTCAAGTATAGAATAGGAACTAAAAGTATGATCACCGTGATTATGTGATTAGACTATGTCTTTGTTGTAATAGATGCATTTATGTGTTAAGATATATTGTTCTAATCGAACGAATGATCTGATTATTGATAGGTTGTGATAAAGAGATAAAACCTAAGTTGAGATTTGTAATCAGCGAATCAGGCAAGTATCTTACCTTTGCATTTCCTTTATACAATGGACATGAGTAAGAAGTTTCAGAATTCTTTTCATTCCCATGCATGTATATGTACGCTTTGATTATCAACATGTTAGCTCGGATATATATTACGTTAAGTTGATTTCTAAATGGTTATACAAGTGTCCCCACTTGGATAATCATGGCAGTTATTCACATGTTGATACACCTTTGTCAATTACCCGTATATATATATATATATGTTGAATTACATATTATTGTTGAGCAAGATTAAAAACCTTCGGGTTTGGAACCAGGCATGTATGAGCATCCCTATATGGGAAGATTTTTTGCTTGAGGTAGACGAATAAAAAACGATGAATTTCGTTCAGAGTTATGTAGTATTGATCAATACAGGGTACAACGGGGCTGATCACCCTCCGTGCCCGTAAGTTATGACGGTTTGAGGATAGAATTCCACTAAACCTTTTCAAAAATGAAAAGAATGTTCATAGTATGTTTCTTAAACCCTATTCAAGGGTAGAGCCAGAGCCAAATTTAAAGAATTTGAAGAGAGTCGTTATGTGAATTTTTTATCAGTACAGATTACTTCACAACTTTCAATTCGTTGTAGAAGTGTTATGTAAAGAGAATACTTATATTCTTTCAAATTATATATAATTGCTATTACTTCTTTGGGCACTTAAATGCTCATCCTTGCTTAAATTAAATGTTTTCGATTATGTATGAGCAACTTTGAAGCCTTTATACATGAGCAAAGGAAAAGGAAAAAGTGATTGAATAAGTGTGTATTATGAGTTAATGGTTATAGTTGTATTGGTATCTATTCAAGTATTGTAAGGAATGTATTTGAAGGTCACGTGCAGGGACGTAAACTTTGATGTATGTAAATTAAGTTCGAATGTATTATTATTTAGTATTATTCAACTTAAAGAAATGGTATCGTGGAGAACCGAGTTCGGGTTTCAAGTACCTGGATTTGGGGTCGTCACAGATACTGGCATACCATGCAATCTTACAACCTCGTTTATGTACATACAAGCAAGACGTTCAAGTGTATAAGTTTCTCGTATCGGTAAGAAATGAGCAGACTTGGTCAATCTATCAACAATAACCCAAATCGCATCTATGCCTTGAGAAACTTTGGGAAGACCGGTAACGAAATCCATGGTAATGTGCTCCCACTTCCATTCTGGAATTTCAAGTGGTTGCAATGGACCTTTTGGTACTTGATGCTCCGCCTTGACTCGTTGACACGTTAGACACCTTGAGATAAACAACGCTATCTCTCTCTTCATATTGCTCCACCAAAATATATGACGAATATCATGATACATTTGGTACTCCCAGGATGGATTGAAAACGGTGTGTTATGCGCCTCCATCATGATTTTATACTTTCAGGTTCGTTAGGAACACAAAGTCTGGAGTTGACTCGAAGTATTCCTTCTTCATTGATTCTTGCTTCCGGCATAGCACCTTCTTGCACTTTCTTCCTCATACGCATCAGCTCCAGGTCTGTAGCTTGAGCAGCTTTAACTTTATCAATTAACGTCGGTTCTACTCCTATATTTTCCATCATCACATGGGTCCCTGGAGTCTTTAACTCTATCTCCATCCTTTACAAGTCACACAAAATGGGCCTTTGTGTTGACAATATCGCACTCGTACTTGCATATGATCTTCTACTCAATGTGTCAGCTACCACGTTCACTTTTCCAGGATGGTATTGGATGGTATGATCATAATCTTTCAACAGTTCAAGCCAACGTCGTTGTCGCATTTTGAGTTCCTTTTGAGTAAAGAAATATTTGAGGCTTTTATGATCCGTAAATATCTCCACTTTCTCCCCATACAAGTAATGCCTCCAAATCTTTAGTGCGAAGACAACAGCTGCCAACTCTAGATCATGAGTACGATAATTCCTCTCATATTCTTTGAGTTGTCGTGAGGCATAGGCTATGACTTTCCCATGTTGCATGAGAACACATCCTAACCCTTTGCTTGAAGCATCACTATAGATGACAAATCCCTCTGAACCAGATGTTATTGTCAGAACAAGTGCTGAAATGAGTTTCCTTTTGAGTTCTTCAAAACTCTTCTCACATTCCTCGCTCAAACCGAACTTTGTATCTTTTCGAGTCAGCTGAGTTAATGGAGTAGCAATTCGAGAAAACCCTTCTACGAATCTCTGATAATAACCAGCTAAGCCGAGAAAGCTACGTACTTCGGTCACTGATTTAGGTTGTTCCCAGCTTTGAATAGCTTCAATCTTTGATGGGTCAATAGATATTCCATGACTTGATACCACGTGCCCAAGGAATGCTACTTCCTCAAGCCAGAACTCGTATTTCTTCAACTTGGCATAAAGCTTATATTCACGAAGCTTTTGGAGTATCAGCCTCAAGTGTTGCTCATGATCTTCACGGGTTTTGGAATATACGAGGATGTCATCAATAAAGACGACCACAAAGTGATCCAAATATTCCTTGAATACTCAGTTCATCATATCCATGAAGGCAGCAGGAGCATTAGTCAATCCAAAAGACATGACTAGGAATTCATAATGCCCGTACCGAGTTCTAAAAGCCGTCTTTGGAATGTCATCGGTTCTAATCTTCAATTGGTGATATCCTAACGAAGATCAATCTTTGAAAAGAATTTGGCTCTTCATAACCGGTCAAACAGGTCATCAATACGTGGCAATGGGTACCTATTTTTGATGGTGACATGATTCAACTCCCGATAATCAATACAAAGTCACATACTCCCATCTTTCTTTTTCACGAATAGAACAGGAGCACCCCAAGGAGAAGTACTAGGACGAATAAAGCCAATGTCTAACAATTCCTGCAGTTGAGTCTTTAACTCCTGAAGTTCAATAGGAGCCATTCGATATGGGGCTTTGGAAATGGGTTTTGTACCGGGTTCAAGGTCGATACAAAATTCAATTTCACGCTCTGGGGGTAGGCCAGGAAGTTCTTCAGGGAATACGTCAGGAAATTCATTAACAATAGAAATATCATTCAAAACTGACGTATTTTTGTTTAGATCTGTGATGTGGGCTAAGAAAGCTTGACATCCATTTTTCATTAAAGGAATAGTTTTATGGCTTGAGATGATCGTGATTGATTTTAATGGTTTGGTCGCTTGAATTCGCATAGTAGGTTGATTAGGAATATGAAAGCTAACAACCTTACAAAAACAATCAATTTTAGCATGATGAGTAGTTAACCAATCAATCCCTAGAATCATATCAAATGTAAGTATTTTCAATGAAATAAGATCGACAGGTAATGTGAGGGTACCGATTTGAACCAAACAAGACTTATAAACAGTGGATGTAATGAAGGTTTCTCCCAACGGAGTTTCTACAGATACGCCAAAGTCTAATTTCTCCAGAGTCAAATTTAATCGTTGAGCGCAAGTAGGAGAAATAAAAGAATGGGTAGAACCGGTATCAAATAAGTATAAACTTTGCTAGAGTTTATGATAAGCTTACCCATGATAACCTCATTCGGGTTCCTTTCTTTTTGGGAGGTCACAACAAATGCTCTCCCTTGCACTACCGACTTTGACTTTTTTGGGACGGCCTTTGGTGCCTCTATCCTGGCTGAACTTGTCTTCGGTGAACGACAAAATTTGGCTAAGTGACCTTCTCTTCCACAATTATAACATGCTTTGGATAGCATCGCACAGTTTGGACTGATGTGTCCCTCCCCTCCGCATTTGAAGCATATGATAGGTGGTCATTCTCCTTCCTTAACAACGGGTGCTGGTGCTGACGTCTTTTCATTATTGTTGAATCTCCTTTTCTTGAAATGTCCATTTTTACTGTCTTGGCCATGATTACCACCGAAGTGGTTACCATTTCTGGCATGTTGATTCCCTCCACGTTTGTTGTCACCGTTTGATGGTGATACCACTTTGGTATTTTCATCTTTGTCATTTACTTTCTATTGGTTGCGTTGACTCGTTACCGCGCTCCAATAACTGAGCCATATTTACAACATCTTAGTACAAACACAGTTTATGAGAAATAAGATATTGACGTATCTCTGGTTTCAAACCTCTTAAAAACATTCGCGTCATTTGCTCCTCATTATCAACCAAATAGGATGCAAACCGGGATAACTCCGCAAATTTAGCCTCGTATTGTGACACGGTCTTATTGTTTTGTTCCAATTTGATAAACTCCACTTCTTTCATGTGACGAATACTGTTGGGAAAGTACTTGTCATTGAATAGCTCTTAGAACTTCTCCCAAAACATCTTGAGTGCGTCAGGCTGGGTACGTTTTACAGATTTCCACTAGTAATCTGCCTCTTCACGCAACATGAAGGTGGCTTCTTTTACTAGAAGTGATGGATTCTTTATTGATCATACATTATCTTTATGTACAACTTATTATACCCAAGCATACCCGTTGATATACCCTAAGGATCTTAAGGAATAATTCAAAGTATAATTCATCATACATAAGATTCTATGATGATCTCAAGTCCAAGGATCACTTGTACTTGTGATAACCCAAAATTTTAGAAATGATTAAAATAAGAATTAGTAAATAAAATTCTTATTATAGATTATGTTGGGTTCAAATATGAATGTATATATGTGTTATATAATTTGGAATTTGAGATTATGTGGGAAGAAATTATATATGAGATTTTAAAGTTAATTATACTATTTAAGAAAGAAGAGTTTGAACTTGAAGTTTAATCTCTAAAATTTTTGAAGAATGTAGTAATTTATATTGTAAAGTCAAAAAGGAGTTTGATTTTTGGCTAGTATAATAAGTTAGCATATAAGAAGCATGTTAAAGGATTTGTGAGTTAAGTTATGTTTTACATTGAAGCATAATATGTCTCACATACAAACTTCGAGTGGCGCAATGGCATACTTAAACTTAAGCCTAAGACTAAGCTATCGCAAATAAATTTCTGCCAGATGGTTCAGGATGAGATTGTGTAATCTGAATTTTTAATATTTGTATATTAGTGACTAATAGGTTATCATATGGGTCATATTTGATATTAAGAGTGTCCATGAATGGATTGAGATAACAAATAATTAATTGAATGAGAATTAGTTATGGAAATTATTTAACCCAGAATAAGTAATGGTTAATTAAGATATATTATGTAATATTATAATATAAAGCTAAAGCCTTGTGTGGCAATGGCGTGATAGTAGATTGAATAAAAGAGTTAATTCACTTAAATAAGATGGTGAATTAATATATATGTTTTACAAAAGAGGATGAAAGGAATATGTTAAATAAAATTTGATATTTTTAAATATATTACATAGTATTGTAATATATAAAATGGTTAATATTTGAAAGATAAGTGACTAATAAAAGAAGAGAACCAATGTATTTATAAATAAATATTGGTTAGAGATTTATGCATTAAGTTAATAACTAAGTTATGATTAACCGAAAATGTGTTGGGATAATTTATGGAAGAAAAGGAATTGAAGAATTATAGTTTTGTACATACTAATTAGTCTAAGGAGATAGTTATCTTAAATAATGGTGTTATGAGTATAAAATTCATAAAGCCTAGTATTGTAGTTCTACATATTACAAGTGTATAATTATTTAAACAAGCTAAATAATTTAGCATTAAGGTAAAGTGTGTCGCACAAAATTTATTTTAAAGGAATATTAAAATGTGGTAATGAGCTTAATGTAAGTTTGTGGGATATGCCTAGTGTGGCATAATGATGGACTAAGGATTTGTTCAATTACATTAGTGGGGAAATGATGAAGTAATGTGATGGACTAATGATTATTATTATTAATTATTATGTGCAATTACATGTTTTGTTAGAGCATACAAGGTAATGCAATAAAATTTGCTTCATGTATAAAAATAAGACGAGATGTTAAGAATAACATAATTTGATGTGAATAGTTATAATATAAGGCTATAAGCTTGAATGGTGTAAATTATTAAGCAAGTATAAATGAGACTTGTGTGACAATGATTCATGGTGAATCAATTAAACATGTATTTTGAAAGTATAGAAGAAAGTTAATAAATACTTGATAATAATTATCATTATAATAATTGAGTGTATTTGAGATAATAAATTTTATGAAAAATAATGGGTTGAGAGTACCCAACTGAATTATATTTAGCCCAATTAAAATATTATTTGGACTAGCTTAGTGTACATGGGATATAAGATTATATTAGTGTATATTTAAAATATAAGTATACTTCCTATATGTGGGTAGGTACATATATATGTGTATATATGTGCCTATAACATTATGTATTGTAGTAATGTTAAGTCATTATAATTGATTTCATAAGCACAAAAGGAATTAACCTTAGTAGAATGAGACCCATTTTATTGATAAATTAGAGGGTAATAGGACTTGTCCCAAAATTAGTGTCACACTTATTATAACAGCCGTGATAGGCCATTGGTATATGCTACTTCAATTGCTAGAAAATGAAAAAGGTTGTAGAGCTTGCAATCATGGTGATGCTGAAGGGAGTGATGGAGGATGAGGGAGTAGGTAACCAACTTTCCATTACCCTTTGGCTTCTCCTTCTCCTTCTCCCTGTTAGTTCAAAACATTGTGTAAATGTATTGTCTGTGTATTGAAATCTTTATAAATAGAGCCTCCTTCTTCTCCTTCACGTTGGTTGAGTTGTCTGAGTAATTGGCTATGGAAGGTTAGTATAATTGGAGAGAAATTGGAAGTTTGGAGAGCTATAGTTAGCAAAATGGAGCAATCAAGAGGTAATAATTATGACACCCCCAAATCCGTGTTACCTGACCCCGAGTTTGGTGTTCACGATCCACAATATAATAACATCTAACTACTTATTCATATAGAAATAGTAGTACATATCACATTAAAATATGTTGTTAATACATTAGTCCCAGGTCCGATAACCTTAACATTACAGACATACCCTTTGGATATACAAAAAGGGTTTACAATACAACATAATAATAATAATGTTCATTATACTACTCCTGCATTTTGCCTTTGCCTTTGTTCTTCTTCGATCCGCTGGCCTCTTCGTTCCTAGCTGAAATGTTTTATTTAGCAAGGGTGAACAACAAATTTCCCCCGCAAGTTGAGACATGCAATAAATGTATATGAATCATTAAGAACAGACTATCTATTTTGATAAGATAATGCCAAAGTTCGGGGAACTTTGAATTAGCTGAACAAAGCTTTAATAACTAACAAGTCTTCTCGCATTCTATGCAACACGATAATCTAATAATGAAAAAGTACAACGCTTTCAAAGTTTCTACGATTTTCTAATGAATAATCAAGAATCAATTCTACGCAATTTCAAAGTGGAATGTTTTCCAGATTTATGCTGAGTGATCCATTGGATCTTGAACTTCTCTTCTCGGGTATATATCAAAGTTTTACTTTGACATATATGCAGGTGTATTAGATAACCATAAAGTTTAAATCATACCCCTCTGCAAGTACTTAGAGCCGACCAACTCCTTGTACCATATATTATGCATAATACTTAAGCCGCGTGCAATGGTCGAATATACGACTAAAAATGTTCCCTTTATATAAAAGGTTGTTCTTCTCAGTCTTAGAATCAAGATTTGATTTAACAACGAAATTCAATGATTTCAATATCTAATCACTTCTCTTCTCTTCTCTTCTCAAACCTATCAAGTGTTCTTTTTCGATCTAGCCGATACAATTGGCATTGATCTATTAATAATAATTAAATTCTCTTCTCTTTTCTTCTTGAACCTATCAAGTTCTAACAAACGTTCGTCTAGCCAGAATAATTAGCTAAGATATTTCTCAACATAATTCGACAATAAACATGAATTATCTGCACTGTCAATATTAGCTTGTTACGGATATGAATATCCAATAACATTTATTCTACGAATGTGTATTTTTTGAATCAGTAATTCAATTTGAATTATTAAACATGCACTAACTGCGAATAATCAACAATAGATTCTTGGACGTGGTATAATTAACAATAATTAACCACTATAACAATTGAATGAATATAACTCAAGGTTGAGTTAGGAAACTTGCCTTCTCCGCTGATTACAGCTACACAAAATACTTATCTGCGTTTGAAAGACCTATAATCACAATATCGGTCTCACAATTAGCACAATATTTCTTAACACACAACATTATAATTCACAGTCAATCTGTCTCCTAGACACATTACCACATAGTCACATTAGTTTTTATAACCTATATAAACACTTAACAAGTCTAACTAGTTCGGTCTGGTTGGACTTCGATCTATTCTCGGTATTCTGGTCACCCTATCCGACAATTAACACAATTATTGTCAATTTAAACTGGGTCTCTAAGCTTCAATATTATATTAGATAAGTCATATATCATTTATAATATTTTTCGGAAGCTTTTAATAATATTTAAACAATTATTATAATTTATAATAATCTTTTAAACACTTAAACCATTTTTAAATGATTTAATTATCAAATAATCTAATCATCATTAATATTTAATAATATAAAAATATTAATGTTATACTTGTCAAAATATTAAAGTTATTGTTAATAACTTCAAATATTTTAAATCATCAATATTTTACTTAAATGATTTTAAATTAATTAAAATCATTTTAAACTATCACCATTAATATTTAAATATTCTTAAAATATTTTAAAAACTTATTTCCCATTTTTAAATGATTTTTTAAATCAATAAAGTCATTTTTAATTCATTTATTTAATATAATAATTAAATAAATCTAATATCATTAATATTAATTTATTAATGAGAATTCTCCAAAAATATTAAAATTATATTTTATAATTCAAAATATTTTCTAACATTTTATTCTTATTTGAAATGATTTTTAAATCAATAAAATCATTTTAACTTATTTATTTAATTTAATAATTAAATAAATCTAATATCATTAATATTAAATTATTAATGAAAATTCTCTAAAAATATTAAAAGTTACATTTTATAACTCAAAATATTTTTAAACACTTTATTATTATTTAAAATGATTTTTATATTATTAAAATCATTTTTCTCTAATTATTTAATACACTAATTAAATAAATTAAATATCATTAATATTCAAATATTTATAAATATTAATGAAAAATGTCCCAAATAATTAAAAGTTATTTTTCAGAATTTAAAATGATTTTTAAAACCATTTTTGTAATTTTTATAATTTATTGTCTATTTTTAAGTATTTTCCAGAAATTAGGAAAGTAAAATTAATAGAAACCGTCGCTGAAGCCTATAGCGACACTTGTCTGTCGTCTTAGGTGTTCTTGATCCTCAAGAACACTGTCAGATAATTAACAAGCTTGCTCGTTTGACCGCTTGCAATTCTTTGTTTAATTCGCTTCTGGGTAAACTTAAACATCAATCTTGTAGTCACTATACAACACTACAACGAGCAACCAATATCTAGGTCAAACAACAAACACACAAGGAGATCTAGGCGTGTCAATATGCTGTCAGAGCATTCCTGGGTTTTCCAGAAACCTAGGTAGTCGACCAGTCACTTTCATGCTCCATTTAAGCTAGGTTCTAGTCATTATTTATGTGTTATTATGATTCAAATATGAAGTCTGTATGTCATAGAACATTCACAAAGAAACACATCAGTTTAACAACAACAGATCCACAAGATATGACTCGGTCCAAACCACATCGTTGCATTCATCCGATTTTGGAAATTCGAAAAATCTATTATCGTGGTCAAGTAGGTTACTTTGACCGATCGCTCCATTCGTTCTATTGCTTATTTAAAGGATCTAAGGACATGAATATAAAGTCCCTTTTACAGGCTACAACATGGTTACCATAACATTATCATATCACATAACAACTATCAGATCTAGGCTTTAGAAAAACATGTCAGACGCTGGTTTAGCCTTTCTGGGTTACCTAGATTTGGCCCGGTCATGCCCGGTCAACGGGTTTTGACCGTTAATAACTAAAAATCTAGACATCAAACGATACCGATTCCACTTGCAGATTAAAGACCACATGACAAGCTACATATAACAACTTTAAAACATCAAAAACCATAAACGAACAAGAATATTTGGCTCCTGACATTAACTTGTCAGACCACAAATTTTGTTCTTGGACAGTTTTGAAAAAACTCGATTTTAAAGCACTTTGATGCTATGGATCCATGATGGATCAACATAGATCAACTAAAAACATCCTTTAACACAAATATAAACACTCAAACAAAAAAAAATTTCTTAACAATAAGGATCAAAAATCAAAATAGGTTTATACCTTCTAGCTTTAAATTCTTGATCTTAGCTCTCCAATCTGATATTAGTGTTTTAGAGAGGTGTTTTCTCTCTCTCAAATCTATATATATTGTGATATAGTACTCAAATATGATGTTATGAACTGATATGGCTGAGATTTGTTTTTATGTCCCAAAGTCAATATAGTTGGTAAACTACTAAAGGTATTGACCATTTTACAAGTTACCAATTAAAGAAAGTGAAAAGGGCATTTTAGTCATTAGCAAAATGATTTTAATGGCATACTAGACAATTGCACAAACCATTAGGGTTTTAACCCTAAGGTTCAAACCCTTAGGTTTTAAAACTTTAGCTTTCTAGGATTTTCTAATTAGGGGTTTTAAATTAGAAAATTAAAAGTTTAAAACTAAAATTAGGGTTTCCTAATTAAATTAGGGTTTAGGAATCCCGAGTATGAAATTAGGGTTTTCGGGCTTTCGATTAAGGCTTTTAACTGTGCGTTAGGGTTTCTAATCCTGAGATTAGGGTTTCTAATCTCTTATTAGGGTTTATAAATTTTAAACCTTATCCGATAAATCATTAATCAAAATCTATATACAGTACAAACACGTATTCATCGATACAATTATTTGAATTGCATTTTCTATCGAATCCCTTTCCAGAGATTAGGGTTAGGGTTTCTAAAGATGTTAAGCACAACTCTACTCTAATTTCTTAGTTAATACACAAATTGACTAATTCTCGAGACTCGTATCACAAATACACAGTACAATATTAAATGTCAATGTCAATATTAAATATAAAAAAACCTATTCGTAAAATGTGACGCCCCCAAAATTAGGTATACATCACCCATCTTGGGTCGCCACTTACATAGTACATAAATCCAAATACAACTTAATAATACAACTATCGTGTACAATATGACAAAACATAAACTATGAGTTTGAATACAAATATTATCTACTAGAGATTATCCAAACTTAATGGAGTCCTCATTACATTTATTATCACACTATTTCACAGAATAGTGAGGACTACTAATGCTCCATCTAGGACCATCACTCTGTTCCCCGACTCGTTCCAGCTATATTCTCATTTCCTGAAGAAAACAGTGAAAGAAAGGGTGAGCTCAACTAGCCCAGTAAGAAATATTATGACTAAGATAATGCAGAATAAATTATCATTAGCCTTAAACAGTTTTAAACTGATACAATATAACAAACATCAAGTTTAACTGTAGCGGAACAAGTAATCCATTAAAAGAGTCAAGTAGAGAATAAAATCTACTATCTTTTATGATTTAAAAAGGTTTGTCCACACTTTTATCGTTGAGACTAAGCTTAATAAATAATCCACATCATCAAATCATCATTGCACTACAGGCCAAGGATATTATTTAGTATCACGACCACGAATTATCCATGCACTACGGGCCAAAGATAATCGTGCTTTCATCAACGGTCCTGATCATGCCATAAAATAATTCATCTTTGCACCCTTGGCCGAAGAGAATCCATAGCCATAATCATACCAAAAACTGTCCATCAATGCACTACGGAAAATGAGGATTTTTACCACATCATTACGTTACATTACTACGTCATGATTACACCGAATAAACCCTGGTCATAATCATACCAAGTCCATATATGTACTACAGGCCACAGATGACTTTATCCACATCATTTGTAACATTACAGTCATGATTACACAGAATAATCCCTGGTCATAATCATACCAAGTCCATCTATGCACTACATGCCACAGATGACTTTCAACATAATATAAACATGAGGATGATGACAATGACATAATATTCAATAAAATAAGTTCAAGAATTAATTTATCTAGGAACCAATAACGTCCAAATTGTCAACATGATACTGCTTTGTGGGGTAAAATTCAAGAATGTTCAGAAGAATATTTACCTAAAAAGACACTGGATGAAGCGCAAATATCAAGGATATTCCACTAATTTCATGGATTATAGAAGTCAAAACTTTAACCGACTGAGTATAATAAAGAATGGAATAACAAAAGAAATCACCGGCATGCGATAGATCAAGACAAAAGGTGTTATTCCAATGTAATAATAAATAACGGAATTAGAGTCCGGCGTAAAAACGCAGATGTGATATTCAAATGTAATAATAAAGATTTTAACTAGGTCCGTAAGAAACGCATGATACATGATATTCCAACGAGAATAATAAAGATTTTAACCAGTCCCATGCGTAGAATGCATGATGACGGATATTCCAATAGAATAATAAAGAATGAGAACTAGGTCCCATGTAGAACGCATGCATGTGATATTCAAAAGAATAATAAAGAATGGAATAATAGAAGAATTTCACCAAGTATGCGGTACTTTGCATAGACAGGTTATTCCAACATACTAACAAAGAATGGAATAACAGAAGTTCTCTTCATGAAGACGAAAGAAAGAAATAATATCCCCTACGAGTACAACAAATAAAATTCTCTACCTTAGAAAAAAATGGATACTATAATAGAGAGGTAGCATACTTCTCTTCTTCTTTCTCTCTATAATTTCTCTCTATAATAATGGCTCTAAAGCTTTAGTGAATTGGTGAGAAATGAAGGAAGAATGAGCTTCTATTTATAGGAAAATATATTTTCGCTAATTGCACGTTTTGGGGTCAAAAAATTACAGTATAATACCTTCCTCTTTTTCTTCACTATTAATTTAGTCCTAAAAGTATTATCAAAGTTGCACCAACTCCCCTAATAGTAAATAATGTGAATCAATAGTAAATCATGTGACTCAATAGTTCTAATCATGTGATAAAAATAATTACAGTATAGTACCTCCATCTATACCTCCATTTTTAACTTAGTCATTCAAGTATTATCAATCTTGCACCACCACCCCTAATAGTATAAGAATGTGAATCAATAGTACCCCGTGAATAGTAACTCGTGAATAGTAACTCATGAATAGTAACTCGTGAATAGTACTCCGACACGAAAAGTGCTCCGAATACCCGAGTGAATAATATAACCTCCAAACATCAACTATCATCGAAATAAATGTCAATTTCCACTAACAATAATAATCTCAATACAATGGAACAATCCATTTCATCTTTAATCAACATAACTTATTCATCATTAATATTATAACTTTGTCGTCTCAATTATTGATTTAATAATAATAAATATTATGTAGATGATACTGTGACAATAATTGAATCAATAATATGAGAGATATGATGCAACAATTACTGTAGCAATAATTGAGTATAACTAAGTGACTTCTCACGTAAGCATCAATAATCAATATCGTGTGCTACTATGCAACCACGCATATTATTGTACTTTTAACACCGGGTGTTGCAACAGTTAACAGTAAAACTTCCGTCGTTATTTTCATAAAGTATTTTTGTCATTTTCTCAATCCGATAATAATTCCGTTGTGGGGTCCACCAATGATTGTACCGTCGTACGGATATTCCCCGACAAAAAGAATATTCCCCAACCAATCGAATATTATATAACAACTTGCGTACTTTGCAAAATTTATAAATATTACCCACAACTATAACATTATCTCAAATCCACGCCATAATATTTTAAAAAATTATTTCGAGAAAATTAAATATTTATTCATAAAATCTAGGGTTTCACAATCTCCCCTCCTTATGGAATTTCGTCCTCGAAATTTACGCACGTACCTGGTATACCGAACAGGTGAGGATACCTTGACTTCACTTCAAATTCTAACCCTTGAGGTATAACCTTTGAGTGTCGAATATAATCCTTTTTATCCAAGATTTTAACACATATCTCCTCATACATTAAATCATCCGCTATCTCGTCCGGTTCTAAATTAATAATGTGTTTCGGGTCGTCCACATATTTACGTAACATCGATACGTTAAAAACGTTATGAACACGCAACATACTTGGCGGTAAAACGAGTCTATAGGCCACAGTTCCTACTTCATCGAGGATTTCAAATGGGTCAACTAAATCGAGGGTTGAGATTTACTCTATTCGTCAATTCTTGCTTCTAGAATAACGCCCTCTTAAACCTTTTTCTTCACATTCATCAGCTCCGGGTGTGTAGCTTGAACGACTTTAACGTTATCGATTAAAGTCGATTCTACTCGTATATTTGTTATCTTCACGTGGGTTCCTAGAGTCTTTAACTCTATCTTCATCATTTGTAAGTCGTACAAAATGGGTCTTTGTGCTAACAACATCGCACTCGTAAACGCATACGATCTTCTACTCAACGTGTCAGCTACCACGTTCTCTTTCCCACGATGGTATTGAATGGTACGATCGTAATCTTCAACAGCTCGAGCCACGTCTTTGGCGTATGTTACGTTCGTTTTAAGTAAAGAAATATTTGAGGGTTTTAGAAATGGGTTTTGGTACTGGGGTCAATACAAAATTCGATTTTACGCTCTAGGGTAAGCTATGAAGTCTTCAAAAATACGTCAGGAATTTATTAACAATAGAAATATCATTCAAAATTGTGACTCTCATCCAAGACTTGGATAGTATGTCACATTGATACCTATCAACTTGACATCGTCATTCACAACGTCCCCTACGAAAAGTTCGGCTTCGGTGCATTCCACACAAGGAAGTCAATAGCGAAAGGCTCGGGGCTCTTTACTTATGGCTCGATATGACAATGATTGACTTTAGTGGTTTGGTTACTTTGAATTCGCATAACAGGTTGGTTAGGAGTATGAAATCTAACAACCTTACGAAAAGCATGATGAGTAGTTAACCAATCGTTTCTGAAAATCGCATCAAAGGCAAGTATTTCAAAGAGATAAGATTGACAAGTAACGCGAAAGTGTCAAGTTGAATTAAACAAGATTTATAAATAGTGGATGTAACGAAGGTTTTTAATATCGAAGTTTCAACCAATAAGTCAAAGTCTAACTTCTCTGGGGTTAAATTTAAATGTTGAGCGCAAGCAAGAGAGATAAAAGAATGGGTAGAACCGGTATCTAATAAGGTATAGACTTCGTAAGAATTTATAATTAACTAACCCGTGCTAACTTCGTTATGGTTACTCGCTTTTTAAGAATCATGAAAAACGCTCTTCTTGAAACCACAGACTTTGTTTTGTCCGTATCCACCTTTGGCGTCACCGTCCCAGCTGGACTTGACTTAACTATACCACAAAATCAAGCTAAATGACCTTCTTTTTTTGAAATTTCCACTTCTATTATCTAGGCCATGATTATCACCGAAGTGGTTACCATTCTTTGCATGATAATTTCTCCCACGATGGTTATCATTGTTCCGATGGTCGTTGCCACCGGTATGATTATTATCGTGTTGTTGGTCGTTACCTTTTGGTTGAGCTAACTCAACGGTCTCATGTACTTCATTGATTATCTCAACATTTTCGGATGCCATTTTCAAATACTGTCACAAAACAAGGGTTAATTAACATATCACATATTATCCCTATACTATGACCGACCAATTAAATACCAAATAAACTTAGGTCGGTCAAACTAGCGAAGGAATTCCCCGTCTCTCCCCTCCTAGTTCTATTCTCACATCCTAGCCAGGGATCATATTCCTAAGCTTTGATACCAACTGTGACGCCCCCAAAATTAGGTATACATCACCCATCTTGGGTCGCCACTTACATGGTACATAAATCCAAATATAACTTAATAATACAACTGTCGTGTACAATACGACAAAACATAAACTGTGAGTTTGAATACAAATATTATCTACTAGAGATTATCCAAACTCAATGGAGTCCTCATTATATTTCTTATCACACTATTTCACAAAATAGTGAGGACTACTAATGCTCCATCTAGGACCATCACTCTGTTCCCTAACTCGTCCCAGCTATATTCTCATTTCCTGAAGAGAACAGTGAAAGAAAGGGTGAGCTAAACTAGCCCAGTAAGAAATATTATGACTAAGATAATCCAGAATAAATTATCATTAGCCTTAAACAGTGTTAAACTGATACAATATAACAAACATCAAGTTTAACTGCAGTGGAACAAGAAATCCATTAAAAGAGTCAAGTAGAGAATAAAATCTACTATCTTTTATGATTTAAAAAGGTTTTTCATCACTTTTATCGCTGAGACTTAGCTTAATAAATAATCCATATCATCAAATCATCCTTGCACTACAGGCCAAGGATATTATTTAGTATTACGACCACGAATTATCCATGCACTACGGGCCAAAGATAATCGTGCTTTCATCAACGGTCTTGATCATGCCATAAAATAATTCATCTTTGCACCCTTGGCCGAAGAGAATCCATAGCCATAATCATACCAAAAACTGTCCATCAATGCACTACGGAAAATGAGGATTTTTACCACATCATTCGTTACATTACGGTCATGATTACACCGAATAAACCCTGGTCATAATCATACCAAGTCCATATATGCACTACAGGCCACAGATGACTTTATCCACATCATTTGTAACATTACAGTCATGATTACACAGAATAATCCCTGGTCATAATCATACCAAGTCCATCTATGCACTACATGCCACAGATGACTTTCAACATAATATAAACATGAGGATGATGACAATGACATAATATTCAATAAAATAAGTTCAAGAATTAATTTATCTAGGAACCAATAACGTCCAAATTGTCAACATGATACTGCTTTGTGGGGTAAAATTCAAGAATGCTCAGAAGAATATTTACCTAAAAAGACACTTGATTAAGCGCAAATATCAAGGATATTCCACTAATTTCATGGATTATAGAAGTCAAAACTTTAACCGACTGAGTATAATAAAGAATGGAATAACAAAAGAAATCACCGGGCATGCGATAGATCGCATGCAAAAGTTATTCCAATGTAATAATAAATAACGAATTAGGTCCGGCGTAAAACGCATGCAGGATATTCCAATGTAATAATAAAGATTTTAACCGAGTCCCACAGAAAACGCATGCATACATGATATTCCAAATGTAATAATAAAGATTTTAACCAGTCCCATGAGAACGCATGAGCAGATATATTCCAAATGTAATAATAAAGATGTAATCTAGGTCCGGCGTAGAACGCACAGACAGGATATTCCAACAGAATAATAAAGAATGGAATAATAGAAGAATTTCACCAAGTATACGGTACTTTGCATAGACAGGTTATTCCAACATACTAACAAAGAATGGAATAACAGAAGTTCTCTTCATGAAGACGAAAGAAATAAATAATATCCCCTACGAGTACAACAAATAATATTCTCTACCTTAGAAAAAACTGGATACTGGAATAGAGAGGTAGCATACTTCTCTTCTTCTTTCTCTCTATAATTTCTCTCTATAATAATGGCTCTAAAGCTTTAGTGAATTGGTGAGAAATGAAGGAAGAATGAGCTTCTATTTATAGGAAAATATATTTTCGCTAATTGCACGTTTTGGGGCTCAAAAAATTACAGAATACCTTCCTCTTTTTCTTCACTATTAATTTAGTCCTAAAAGTATTATCAAAGTTGCACCAACTCCCCTAATAGTAAATAATGTGAATCAATAGTAAATCATGTGACTCAATAGTTCTAATCATGTGATAAAAACAATTACAGTATAGTACCTCCATCTATACCTCCATTTTTAACTTAGTCATGCAAGTATTATCAATCTTGCACTACCACCCCTAATAGTATAAGAATGTGAATTAATTGTACCCCGTGAATAGTAACTCATGAATAGTAACTCGTGAATAGTACTCCGACACAAAAAGTGCTCCGAATACCCGAGTGAACAATATAACCTCCAGACATCAATTATAATTGAAATAAATGTCAATTTCTACTAACACTAATAATCCCAATACAATGGAACAATCAATTTCATCTTTAATCAACACAACTTATTCATCATTAATATTATAACTTTGTCGTCTCAATTATTGATTTAATAATAATACATATTATGCAGATGATACTGTGACAATAATTGAATCAATAATATGAGAGATATGATGCAGCAATTACTGTAGCAATAATTGAGTATAACTGAGTGACTTCTCACGTAAGCATCAATAATCAATACCGTGTGCTACTATGCAACCACACGTATTACTGTACTTTTAACAACGGGTGTTTCAACAGTTAATGGTAAAACTTCCGCCGTTATTTTCATAAAGTATTTTTGTCATTTTCCCAATCCGATAATAATTCCGTTGTGGGGTCCACCAATGATTGTACCGTCGTACGGATATTCCCCGACAAAAAGAATATTCCCTGACCAATTGAATATTATATAACAACTTGCGTACTTTGCAAAATTTATAAATATTACCCACAACTATAACATTATCTCAAATCCACACCATAATATTTTAAAAAATTATTTCGAGAAAATTAAATATTTATTCATAAAATTTGGGGTCTCACATAAAATTTTGATTATTTGAAATCTCGGGTTATCAGATTCACCCTTCCTTAAAAGGATTTCGCCCTCGGAATCACCACTTTCTTATTCTCTATAATCTTTTAAAGTTGTATCATCAATTCATTTTATCAACACAATATTAATTTTGTGTCTCATATTCTAACATGTGACTTGGGTCTATAAAAGAAAATAATTCACAGTAATTATCTAACTCAATATTACTCGTGTAATTTAAGTATTAAGCGAAATCGTTACCTGTCGCCACCTCCTGGACAACCTCTGCATCTTGCGCCGTCATATTGAACGTACGGGCCGTTGGTCTTCCTGGTTGTGCAGGTCCTTAAATTTCCAAGGTTCCGCTACCAGGTCCCTTGTTGCCACTTTCCTTCTCCACATTCCTCTTTGGACAGTTCCGAACTATATGATCAGTCGATCCGCACGCAAAGCAACCTTGTATCTTCTTTAGATTGGAACAATTGGGCGACATGTGCCCTTCTTGTTCGCAGTTGTAACAAACTCCCTTCTTCTTCAAGCAAACTCCAACATGGTTCTTCCCACAAGTCGAACATGGCTCCCTCCTTTTCCTATTATCTTCTGTCTTATTACCCGACTACGTATTCTCGCTACATTTCCTCTTATTCGGATTACTACCCCACTGCTTCCTCCATCGTTTGTCTTATTCTTCTTTTCTTGATGAAATCGAGATGCAGCTTCGCTCCCTCCTTCAGCAATTAACGCTTTCTCCATCAAAGTCACAAACGTATTAATCTGTAATACCGCTACCTTGTTAAATATCCCTGGCTTCAGTCCATTCTTAAATCTTCTCACTTTTCTTGCCTCTGTGTCCACCTGATGAGGTGCAAATCTCGCTAATTCGGTCAATTTGGCAGCATATTCGAAACCGACATATTCTCCTGCTTCAGTTCTAAAAATTTGACTTCCATCCTAGACTGCATACTCGGCGAAAAGTAGTTCTCAAAGAACAACTCCTTGAATCTTGTCCAAGTCACCACAGCTGTACCCACTATCGCTTGGTTAGTCTCCCACCAGTAATTGGCTTCTCCCTTCATCAAGTATGTTGCAAAAGCTGTCTTTTGCTCTTCCGCTACTCTGGAGATAACGAATGCTTTCACCATCTCTTTTACCCAAGTCTGGACTTCAATCGGATCAGTGGTTCCTTTGAATTCTGGCGGTCCTACCGCTTTAAAGTCTTTAAAATTTTCCAATCTATCAGCTGGTTGTTCTCTCGCTCTTCCTCTTCCTACTGGAGCTCTATTCCCCATAGCTTCGACTATCATATTTGCAAAGTTTTTCATCGGGTCAGCTTGACCTCCTTCATTATTCACTGATTGCTCTTCCCTTTGATGTCAATTCTGTCGTCTAGGTGGCATGATCTAATTTAAATAAAAATCTTACATTAATTCTTGTTCTATACACAAATTCTTAACACAATAAGAATTCAACACATAATTCTCATATATAAACGAATATTTATTCAAATAGTTCACAGCACATTTAGTACCTAACACATATTACTATCCCTTTTTAAATCATATCAGGATTAACAACACAACTTTACACAAAAAGTTGCAATTCTCCATTCACACATAGTTATTACCAGTTCGTCAAACTTACCACACTTATGAGTTCAGGAACTTGCCACAATTATATGATTGTATGAACTTATCCTAGTAAGACCTTTGACGTCCATTTGATGAGGGGTTCAAAACATTTCATATAATTACGAGTCATTAACTTAC
This sequence comes from Panax ginseng, assembly GCA_020205605.1. NCBI lineage: Eukaryota > Viridiplantae > Streptophyta > Magnoliopsida > Apiales > Araliaceae > Panax > Panax ginseng. The sequence continues at coordinate 102,220,730 of CM035138.1, forward strand.
CATAAATATGAATTTTAAGAACACACAAATTAATCTTAATCTTATATTCATATAGAAAATAAAGATTTCATTCATACAAACATATTTATATTTACATATGTTCACACATCGTTTTCAATATTACAACACTTAATATCATAACCTACTACCAAAAGATACTACTGCATATCTCTAAGTTGTCTATCGCCCACTCCCTTCACCAGTCTTCTTCTTGATGGGACACTTGTTGAATTCGTGACCCGTTCTCCCTCATGAATAAATATGTCCTTCCTGTTTACAGTTGAAGCACACGTTCTTCCACATCATGCATTCTCCCGCGTGAGTCTTCCCATACTTGCTACAGGTTTGCTTCTTCTTCGGGTTTGACTTTTCAGAATTAGGACTGTCGTTGTCCCTTTTTCTCTTTTTCTTGCCTTTCTGCTACTTGATTGTTCCTTCAGACAATCCACCACCTTCAGTCTTCATCCATTCCACCTGTGCCTTCAACTCGTTCCGTTCTTCAGTTATTTCGCGTAACTCTCGCTTCGTCTTCCATAACTCCTCCAAGAGAAGCACTTTGCTCCGGAGTTCTTGAACTTCTATAGATAGTTGATCTTGTTCTTTAACTTTAGTCTTATTCTTTTTCTCCACCTTAGCTTCTTCGAACTATGCCTCCTCATCACTACTCAGATACATCTCAGGATAATCGTCATGATCGCTCCCCAGATTGACTATAGGTCCTTTCGTTCTTAACTTCAATATTATTATTACGCAAGAGTGAGCACGATTGCCCACAAGTATAATAATGTAACAACAATATAATAACATGAGAGTGAATCAAAGACTTCTGAAATAAGAAACTTGACTTTTGAATCAAGAATTAATAACAAGAATCAAAAGAACTTTTGAAGATCATAAGACCTTGAACTATGTCCTAGGTTGTCAAGGGTTATACTTGAAACCTTTAACAGTCATAAGACTATGGACTCTTCTATTCGTACTTAAGGGGATCAGTCCTTAGTACCATACTGTGCACAATATCTTAACACTAAAGCATAAGTAATCCCCTATATCAGGGTTGTTCATCTCAGTTTGACATTAGAGTCTACACCAAAGGAAGTTTTGGTTTGGATAAACTTAATAATAGTTCTAAAATTTAGAACACTCATCAACTATGGACTAGTCGAATCAATAAGGGTTCTCTAGTCTTACAAGGTTCAACAATAATTGATATTCAATTTGAATAGGAGGTATACATTAAAATGAATATTGTATAACATGAATCATGCTTTGAAAAGATTATTAACCTTTAATACGACATATTGAACTTGATCAATAAATAACAAGAACTTACTCGATATAGAATATAAGTTTAGAACTTGCTCAATGTAAAGAGGTAAGGTTTAGAAACTTGCATAACGATAACAAGTAAGGTTGGGAAACTTGCCTCGTGCGTAGGTTATACGTTAATTATACACGTTCCTCGATTTAATCCTACATACCATTTACATTCACATTACTAGTCAATTATAACATAACTAGCATCACAAGTTCATTCTCTTTTGTCTAAACTCTGATTATGATTATACTTATCAAATCACAACTTGTTTTCAAATAATATTACACTTCACAAACGACAAGCTAACTACGCATTCAACAGTTTAATGAAACATATAATTACTTTATCGACATGTTAAGAATTTATTTTAACATCACATTATATGTCTAACACATTTTTATGTTCATTAGATTAGGTTACTAATACATTCCCTGAAATAAAACAATTAAAATTCTCATTCTTGGACACACTGCATAGTGGAGCTACGACGCCACCATATAGCATATCTTTGGTGTCATGGCAGTGCGGTGGCGCCGCTTTTGTGCCGTAAATGACATGCCGCTACCCTTAAGGCATGGGGTTGGTATTTGCGGCGACCTACCGATTTTTGATTACGGGTTTCAAAGAACACAAATCATGATCAATTACATCAAATTACATTATTCACACATGAATTTAAGTATACCCAGACATTAGAATTCGTACATGATCATTACCTAACCTTTATAGTGTGATTCTAACAACTTAAAATATATAATACTTGAATCAAACCATAAAATTTCACTGTTCTTGGTGTTTTTGAAAATATTGAATATGAAACAGGAAAATTGACATTACGGGTTCGTTATAACACTGAATCTGTCCATTCAAAGTTTATTTCCTTCATTTTGACATGTGCTAACATAATGTACTGTTAAATTTTAAGTTAAACAACAATTCGTGCATTGATCACTAAATTTTTGTTTTTATAGAGAACTTAAAACTCTTATTAATGGAAAAATCTGATTTTAGCATGTTTAAATGAAATCAATTACTTTAAACACATAAATATATGATATACACATATTATAAACATAAACTAACATATGCATCATATCCTATACTCATCAATTGCAACTTTCTTCAATCACAAAGAACTTAGAGATAGTTTTTCACAAAAGAAAAATAAGAACGTAAATAAGATTTGATTCGAGAGATTACCTAGGAGTGTAGATTAGTAGGAGATGAAACCCCTTTCAGATACTTCTTCAATCAAAGAATTTCCCTCAAAATTTCTCTAGATTCTCTCTGAGCTCTCAAGTTTTTTTTTGTTTAAAAAATAACATACGTTAGAAAGAAAATCAAACTGATGCGCATAATAACTTGCAGCGTTGTGGTCAGTTAATCCCCTCCGTGGGTTAACTGCCGAACTCCCATTAGGGCCTCGTTTGGCTAGCCATAAAAGGCTCATTCCCATTATTTTTAATTAATCCTTTATAATATAGTTTAATAATGTCACACTGATTTAATCAATTAATCAAATATTTTATTTAATTTAAATAAAATAAAATATAATAATTTCTCATTAATTCACATAGTCACATAATTAATTTTCTCATTTATTAATTATATCAATTTATTAAATCTCTAATTAATTATTAAATTAATTAAATAATAACAATATGCTTATTAGATAATTCATTTAATCCAATAAGCTCAATTAAATATATACTTTGAATAATAAAATTCTCTACATTAATTTAATCAATATAACACATATAATTAAATTAATCTACCACAAATTCCATAATTAATTATTTAATCCAATAATTAAATTATCAAAAATATTTATTTAATTCAATAAATATTCAAATTAAATTACACAAATCTCGTTCATCACAAACTGAGTATGTTATTATATGTTATGTTGTAAGACCCCAACTTTTTATTAATAAAATTGAATTTTCTCTAATTATTATTGTGAATAATAAGGTGTTAATTTGATATAATACTTTGGTTATGGGTGAAATGTGTAAATTTTACAAAATAAGTAAGTGGTTATAAAATATTCATTGTTGTCGGGGAATATTCGTTTGGTCGTGTAATATTCTTGCTGTCAGGGAATATTCGTACGACGACGCAGCCATTTGTGGGTCCCATAACGAAAAACGGTCAGATGAAGAAAATGACAAATTTGAGTTTTTACAAATAACGATGTAGTAGTTACCATTAACACTGTTGGAATACTCTATAGTTAAAATACTGTAATACGCGTGGTTGCACAGTAGCACACGGTATTGCACAATATTTTTGAATTATTGATTCTTACGTAAGAAGGCACTACTCAATAATCGTTACAAAAATTACTGTTCAATATTTTATTTTATTGATTCAATAATTGCTACGTTGATATTTTATATTATTATTATTATTATTTCAATAATTATCACTACATAGTATTTCCCATTATCAGATCAATAATTCATATTTTTTGAATAATTTTATTATATAACATTATTGGCAATGTCTAAGGAAGTTATGTCTAGGAAAGGAGTTTGGTCACCTAATTGCGCGACAATACAGAGAAATCCTAGTCGGAAAGCCCCCTCTTTCCTAGGAGCGACCTAGTTGTCATAATTGTGATTCTGTAATATTATTTGTGAATAATTAATTATTAATTTATATGATAAGGAAATATTTATTTTATGTGGATTTAAATGAAGGAATTAATGTTGATGTGTTTTATTAGTATTTTATCGGAATGGAGGTATGAAAAATCATCCGTATGTGGATTTCAGACATTTTCTGATTAGAATTTAGAAAATTTTCTTCTTACAAAGTTGTAGAGAATTAAAATTCATACGGAAAGGACATAGAATTCGTATTTTTCTAATAGAAGGGCTATTTTTTATGAATTATTGAAGTTTTAAAAATAAATATTTTTATTTTAAAATATGGTGGGCCCAACTTTTGGTTGGTACGAAATTTCTAAATTTGGTGGGCCCCATTGTGGTGTACTAAAATTTGATCAAAAGTGGTGTGCTTAAAAAATTTGTATAAAATATCATTTTATTAAATTTAGTCTGCTTTGGCGTTCTAAGCATTTTCCTATAAATAAGGTGTTTAGTTAGAATTAAAAATCACACCAGAATCATAAGCTTTCTTTCTCTATATTATCAAGCTTATTTTGTGAGTATGTAGATACTTTGAGAGTTGCTATTCAGTGCAAGTTTCCTTCAGCGTTATATCCGATATTTCAGGCAGAAATATTATTCTTTTGAGGTAAGGGATGTTATTTTTTTCGTAAATGATGTTATTTCGTTCAATATCATTATGCTAAAATATTGGTATGAATTTTATTGTGAAATTTTTACCTTTTCATGTCGAGGTTACTATTCACGTATATGACACTATTCACGTATACGACACTATTCACGAATACGGTATTATTCACAAGTACTATTCATGAAGTATGATTTTTCTTGTGGAATTTCTACCTTTTCGTGTCGGGGTTACTATTCATGTATATGACACTATTCACGTATACGACACTATTCACAAAAAAATAAAATTTTCTCTTCTTTGTCCAATATGTCTATTATGGTTACTATCTTTGACTATATCCATGTTTTGATCACTAATTTAACTCCACTGTAGTTTATTACGGAGTATTTTTGAACTTGGATTATCTAAAGTACGAATTCCTAATCTTTGTCCTTTTATCTCTTTGGATTCATTTCTTTAAAAATATTTTTCATCATCCTCAGTTCTAAATGATGATATAACTGAATATCTTTGGCCTGTAGTGAAAAGATAAATGATTATGCGATGAATATCTTTCGTCTGTAGTGCAAGGATGAATAGGTGTTGAGATGAACATGATCAACTTGTGATACGAATGAATATCTTTGGTCCGTAGTGCAAAGATGAATATTGATTCAAGATGTGTATTGATTGATGTTATAGGGATAAGATATTGATGATGGACTTTTAAATCATAGAAGATAGTAGATTTCATTCTCTACTTAACTCTTCTAATGAATTGTTATTTCTGCTGCGAATATTTTTCTAAAACTTATTGTCAATTATATTTTATCTGATTTATTGAAGCCTAACGATAATTTTGTGTACATTATCTTAGTCATAATATTCTTTACTGGGCTAGTTGAGCTCACCATTTTCCTTGTTGTTCCATTTTTCTTCTCAGGAGGCGAGAATATAGTGGGAACAAGTCGGGGTGTGGAGTGATGTTTCCAGTCAGTTGTTTTAGAAGTCCTCACTATTTTGTAAAATAGTGTTTCAATAATTGTAATGATGACTTGTTTGAGTTTGAATACTGTCTAGAAGACAATATTTGTATTTAAACTCACAATATATGTGTTGTCGTATTTTGCACGAAAATTGTAATAATGAAGTTGTAGTTGTTTTCTGTATTATGTATTTGACGACTCAAAATGGGTGATGTATACCTATTTTGGGGGCGTCACAGTTGGTATCAGAGCTTAGGGATATGAACTCTGGCGGAGATCGGGGAATAGAACTAAGAGGGGAGAGACGAGTAAATCTTTCACTAGTGTGTTCTACCTAAGCTTATTTGTTGGTCGGTCAGAATATAGGGGTATTATGCGGTATGTTAATTTATTTAATTAACCCTTGTTTTATGGTAGTATTTGGGAATGGCAGCTGAAAATGTTAACAATTGAGTGAATGAGACCGTGGAGACACCTCTAATCACCAACCAGGAGAACGTGCAACAGGACGGTAATGTTCCTCCTGTAAACAACACCACTTATCAAACAATGAATGATGGGATGTTTAGAAGCTTTTTGCAGTTCATGCAAAATCAGATAAGGGAGACTCATGTACAAAATACGGGTGGAAATGATAGCAACGCGCGGCTTGTCACAGCCAAGCAGTTCAAAGAGTTGGGACCACCTAAATTTTTGGGAAAGCCAGATCTGATCAAGGCTGTAACATCCCCAAATCCGGGTACTTTTTACCTAAGATCTGGGACATCATTTCTATAACTATTACGGAAGATATAAACATAATTTGTTTATACATGAAACTTTTACACATCATTCCCAAGGTCTACAACCTTAACTTAATACATACCTTTAATATCTTAAATGTTTACAATACTATTTTCGTCAGAAAATTTAATAAATCTAACTGCACCATAATTTAATCTTGCACTTTGCCTTTGCTTCTGTCTTTACTCGAGCTTTCCTCTTAATCTGAAATTTTTTATCATGATATAGAAAGGGTGAACAACAATTTGCCCAGCAAGTTTTAAATACAATAAAGATATATCATGATTGAAAAGTTTTGAACAATAAGCTAGCTAACTTTCAACAATATAAACATTATGAAAGAGCATGAACAAATGTTCTTAGCTGAACGACCAATTCAATAAAAATGAATGGTCAAGAATGAACATGAACAGATTAACTAAACTAAATGGTAATGAAGGTGATCAGCCTTTCATACCTGATGAACATTTACAACATGCACAACGTGCGAATCAATAATCAGTATAGAAATGAATAATCTACAATAATTATTTACTAACATGCTTTGAACAAACAACTCAAGTTAGAGTCAAGGAAACTTGTATGTACTGCTGATTACTGCTAAGCAATCTAATTTAATCTATCATGAAAGACCTATCAGTATAAGATTGATCTTTCAGTCAGCATAACATACCTGTTAGCTCATAATACTATTTCTTTATCCATAAATTATCTAACACTTAATCACAAAAATCAAATATTAGATAAGAGCTTAACACATCAGTATTATTATCATCCTTTGATAATTCTTTAATCTTTATATCATATACATTATGATTTAACACTATAATCTTATATATTATAAGTTCTTCTTTAACTCTAATGAGTCAAATACGAAACCAGCAACCTGGATTCCAAATCCAGCATCTAGATGGTCAATCCCACAAACCAAACTTCAATCCAGCAAACTGGATTCTAAATCCAACAACTAGATTTCAATCCAGCAAGTTGGATTCAATATATTTTCAATTCAGTAAACTTCTTTTCTATCTAAAAAGCTGGATTCATCAGATTTTTCAATCCAACAAACTGGATTCATTAATTATTCAATCCAGCAAGCTGGATTCCATGTCCTTTTCACGAAAATACCAAATCATCTTATTATTTTTCTATCCTTTGTCTAAACACATATACATATATATCATACACAAAAAGTATTTTTCCATAATTTTCCAACTTCCTTTAGTATTTTTCAAAAAAAAAATTTAGTTCGTAGCTTAAGAAATTAGCCATATCATTCTTAACTCCAAAAATTCCCATCTTTTGACACAATCTAATACGTGTTAACGTGATGCTCCAATTTAAATTCATAGCCATCAGAGTTATAGAACTCCAGTTATAGCCATTTTCGTCAGAAACAAAAATTGAAATTACCATAACTTGGTCATTTTAAGTCGGAATGAGCTCATTTTTGGACAGGAGGTACTTTATACCATATATTTTCATGTCCCAAAAGGCCGGAATTTATTTCACAAATTAAGTGGCCGAAATTGCCGTTTTAAATTTATGGGTAGTAGCTTTTTTGTCAATTTGCAGTTTTGGAGTCCTTTGCTAAGTCTTAAATAAAATGAGATCTATAAATCCAATTAACGATCCGTCAATTTTGTTGGATTCATATCTTTTCGATCTATTATTTTAATCTATCACAATCTATATTTGGACAAGTTAAGCTCCCAGAAATAGCCCGGAAGTGGCTGGTCAAAATAGTGGTTCTAACAGTTTTCTTAGCTTTGAGTAGTTTGGGATAAATTCCATAACTTGCTCATTTTTCAACTTAATTGAGTGATTTCAAAGGGGTTTTATCCTTAATACATAGATATAGCATCCCAAGAAAATAAATCCCAAATATCCATCATAGATTTCAAAAATCAAAAGCTAGATCACACTTTCAAGTTTAAGATTTCCGGAAAATTCTATTTTCCTACCTTTTTTCCAAATATTTCCATATATACTCATGTAAATCCATAACTCAAACCAATAAAATTCTAGATCTAACATTTATTCATGGATCTAGCCACATTAAACTTAAACTCCAAAGATCCATCATAAAAAAAATAGCATACAAATTAAAGTTTTAGAAATCAAGTTTAGATTTTACCTTATTTTTATTTTCTTCCTTTTTCTTTCTTCTTCCTTCTTCTTCCTTCATCCATGGCTTCCCTCTTTCTTCTTCCCCTATGTCGTGAGCCTTTCTCTCTCTCTCTCTCTATCTCTCTCTCTCTCTCTCTCTCCCTCTCCCTCTCAGTTTTCTCTCGTTCCTCTCTTTCTTCTCTTTTTCTTTTCCTCTTTCTCTTTCTTCTTTTTTTCTTTTAATCTTCTCTTTATTCTTATCTACCTTCTTATTATTATTATTTTATTTTTCCTTCTAATCTCTTTCTCTTCATGGCCATGTGGCCTTATCATCTTTTAACATATCCTCTTTTTTTTAAAAAATTGCTTTATTGAATGTCCAAAATGTCCTCATTAATTGGGCTTAAAAAAAATTGGGCCACTCATTTAATCTTTTGGGCTTTCCTAATAATTCTTTGGGCTATGTAAAATTGACATAGTCTAATCATTCCATCTTATCCCACCCAAAAATATTTAATTAGGGTTTTCATTCCAAATATTTAGAATTTAAATCATTACTCTAGTACATTAAATTTTTATAACAGAATTAAACTTACTTTAATTAAGTTATAAAATTAATAAACTTGAGATAATAAAGGTATATCTTCTGACTTAATATAATTTTTTTAATATTATTATTCTCTCACATGTTCTTTAACAATTGGGCTCACTTGAGCTTAACACTTTATTCATTTGTCTTTCCAAATAAAATATTTGGACTTCCTAACTAAATGTTTGGGTCATAAAAATTAATATGGTCCATTACATTAAATTTTATCTTACACTAATCACTTAATTAGGGTTTTCATGTACTTAAGTGAAATACAAATTCTTACTCATATACATTTAATTTCTTAACCCAATTAAACTTACATTAATTAGGTTATAAAATTAATTAATTGGGACATATAAAATAAATATCTTAGAATTAATATATATTATAAATACTATTATTTTCCCATCTCATAATCCTTAAGTTATTCAATCATTCATTCCTAATATATAATTAGGATTACCCTAGTTTCTTTTATTGGTTTATATAATAAGCTAATATAAACCATCACATAATATTCATATTCATCACTTGCTCACATAATAATTAAATAAATTGTGACATGTTCCATAATTATCTTAGATTAGGTCACTAGTATATATTTAAATACTAGGACCACTACATAAAAATAACCATTTAGGTCATTTAATTCTCACACCGTAATTGAATAATTTATTCAAGTTATACAATTTATATTGTATAATTAAATTTAATTTCCTCCTCCTCTCCATAAATTGTTTTCAAACAATTTATTTATATATTAAATATATAATTTAATATATTGAATCATTTATTCCAATATGAATTTAATTTACTAATTAGTTGATACCAATATACATTATTGCCTATTGGATCTCATCTCATATTTTTTACTTTACATCCTTTGGTATAATATTAAATATTATACCATTATCCATATAACATAATACCATATATCCAATTATTTTCTTTTCTTTCTATAAATTGTCTTCACAATTTATTTAACTGAAGTAAATATATTAATATATTCACCACATACACATATTCTTATGAACTTATAAACTAAACATATACCTCATTATCAGACTATCGCTTATAGTTTATCAAATCATTCAAGTTATTTTCCAAAAAAAAATTGAAATCCTTAAAATTCCTACATAGAAACGTCAAATTCATACACTTATGTTATGTCTAGGTTCATCTTATAACCTTTAATCCATCATTTTAGGATTTTAATAATTATCTAAATTCTCGGGTTGTCACATTCACCCATTCTTCTAAGAATTTCGTCACCAAAATTAAAGCATACTAATCTCTGCTTATTCTATTGATCAAAACTAGATTTTTAACTTAACATTTACAATTTCCTCCTTTGAGGATTTCTCATCTATTATCACATTTCACCATAACTACTCACTAGGAGTTTACATCTTCTAAACATTCACCAAAACTAGGTTGTTATAATGACATTTATTTAATCATATCAGATTCTACTCGTACACAACGAGTTCATAATATTTCGTATCCATCATCACATACTACCATAACATTACTCTAAAGAGTTTTTAAAAAAATTTATATATGTCTGAGAGATCATAAAAATCATGAACTTTTAGGTTTAGGGTATTTCTACCTGTTACCTCTTTCAATTACGAAAGAAAGGTACTTTAACTCTGAAATATTTTATATTTGGTATGGTTACAATCACAAAGAAAGTAAACTACTGATGCGGGTACTTTAGATGATCAGTTTTTTGTACCGTAGTAATCAGAACGACTATATGTGTTCTTAGATTGGAGTATTTTATCCAATTAGTATATCCCCATTTTCAGGGTTGTTCACCTCAGACTTATCATAAGATTCCGCACAAAAATAATTTGGTTCGGCATAAGCTTTAAAAGAATACTTTGAATTCCATAAACATCTGTCTAGTTGAATCAAATAGCTTAGACGCATATCAATAATTCGAATTTTAATCGAAACATTGCTGGCCAAATTTAGTTGGCAATAATTTATCTATAAAATTCTTAAAATCATTTTGACGTCATCATACCGCATTGTACTTACAGTCCGTTTAAGGATTCCGTCATTTTGTGACTTTGTCATACTACATCATACTATAGTGGGCTGACGATCTTTAGATCACATCCAACACTAAGTAATTCTGTCATTTTTATCATGTTGACAATTTGGACGTTATTAATTCCTGGATAAAATAATTCTTAAACTTGTTTTATTGAATTCTTATATCATTGTCATCATCCTCTTGTTTATATTTTGTTGAAAGTCATCTGTGGCCTGTAGTGCATAGATGGACTTGGTATGATTATGACCAAAGATTATTCGGTGTAATCATAACCGTAATGTTACAAATGATGTGGTAAAAGTCCTCATTGGCCCGTAGTGCATTGATGGACAATTGTTGGAATGATCATGACCATTAATGAATACACAAATATTTTTGGCCCGTAGTGCATGGATAATTGTGGTCGTGATACTAAAGAATATCCTTGGTCGTATTACAGGGGTGATTCGGTGATGTAGATTATTTATTAAGTTGAGTCCCAGCGATAAAAGTGTTGAAAATCCTCTTAAATCATAAAAGATAGTAGATTTTATTCTCTACTTGACTCTTTTAATGGATTGCTTGTTCCGCTGCAGTTCAACTTGATGGTTGTTATATTATATCAGTTTAACACTGTTGAAGGCTAACGATAATATATTGTGCATTATCTTAGTCATAAATTTTCCTACTGGGCTAGTTGAGCTCACCCTTTTACTTTCATTATTCTCTTCAGGAAATGAGAACGTAGCAGAGACTAGTCGGAGAACGTAGTGACAGACCAGATGATAGCATTAGTAGTCCTCACTATTCAGTGAAATAGTGGGAAAATAAATGTAATAATATTGAATTTGAGTTTGTATATTGTCTAGACGACAATATTTGTATTAAAACTCATAGCTTATGTTTTGTCGTATTTTGCACGACAGTTGTATAATTAAGTTGTATTTGTATTCTGTCCCATGTATTTGGCGACTTAGAATAGGTGATGTATACCTGTTTTGGGGGCGTCACATTCTTTTTCCAATTTCTTTCTCAAATCCTCTCTAGAATTCCCTCAAGTTCTCTATCACTTTTCTTCTTTTTCTTCCTTCTGAGTCTTTCTTCTCTATTCTATCTTACGTAGTAAAATATAACGTATAATAGTAATAATATATATTAATTATATAATATAACTATAGATATAACTGATATCTGTTATCTAAGTTTTGAAAATCAAAAGCCATAAGGCTTGTTTGGCTAGGCTAATAAAAATAACATTTTAAGCCTTACACCTTGTTTGGTAAACCTAATTAAAATCAATGGATTAATCCTTATACCTTGTTTGATAAAACACTATTAGATTAAAGACTTAATATGCATTAAGACTTGTTTGGCAAAACTAATTAAACTCCTTTAATTTATTTTAATAACTCCTTTATAGCAAGGTTATTTGTCACACTTCTTATTTAATTAAATTTTGATAATCAATTTAATATATTCTAATATTAATCTATTAAATTACTTTAACACATAAATCAATATCACATAATTCTAATTTCCTTTATAATTATAATTTTATTTAACCAACTAACACCTTATTTTAATTACAAATTCCGGTTAAAATATTATAATTCATTTAATCATTATAAGCTCTCTAGCTTAACTATTAAATTAAATTGGTATATAATCTCATAACAATTAATTTTCTTAACTCCTTAATTATTTACTTAACAAATAATTAACTAAACCACATCAAATCAAATTGAACAATTATTTATCCAACAATAAACATATCCATTAAATACTTATATAATTCAATAAATATTTTATAATACAATTTAAAATTACGGAATGTTACAAAACACCTCAACATTTAATCCTTCATTTATATCCACATAAAATAAATATTTCATTATCATATAAATTAATAACTAGTTCTTCATAAATAATATTACAGAATCACAATTATGACAACCAGGTCGTTTTCAGGAAAGATGTGGCTTTCCAATAAAGATTTCTCCTTATTGGCGCGCAATTAGGTGACCAAACTTCCTTAGACATTGCCAATAATGCTATCTAATAATATTATTCAAATAATACGAATTATTGATCTGATAATGGGAAATACTGTGCAGTGATAATTATTGAAACAACAATAATATAAAATATCAACGTAGTAATTATTGAATCAATAAAATAAAATATTGCACTATAATTACTGTAACAATTATTGAGTAGTGCCTTCTTACGTAAGACTCAATAATTCAAAAATCTTATCTTGATACCATGTCTTCTTTATGCAACCATGCGTATTACTGTATTTTAACCATCGGGTATTCCAATAGTGTTAACAGTAATAACTACGCCATTATTTATAAAAACTCAAACTTGTCATTTTCTTCATCCGACCGTTTTTGTTATGGGGCCCACAAATGGTTGCGACGTCGTACGAATATTCCCCGACAACAAGAATATTCCATGACCAAACGAATATTCCTCGACAACAAAGAATATTTTATAACCACTTGCTTATTTTGCAAAATTTGCACATTTCACCCATAACCAAAGCATTATATCAAATTAACACCTTATTATTCATAATAATAATTAGAGGAAACTCAATTTTATTAATAAAAAATTGGGATCTTACAACCTCCCATCCTTATGAAATTTCGTCCTCAAAATTGACGTACGTACCTGGTATTTCGAAAAGGTGAGCATACCTCGTTTTCATTTCCGATTCCAACTCCAAGGTCATTTCCTCAATAGCATGGTTCCTCCACAAAACTTTAACTTGTGGTATAACCTTTGTGCATAGGACATGCTCCTTCCTATCCAAGATCTTGACAGGTACCTCCTCGTACATTAAATCTTCGGTTATCTCATCTGGTTCTAACTCAATGATGTGGTTTGGGTATTTCACATATTTACGAAGCACAGTTGTGATGCCCCCAAAATAGGTATACATCACCTATTCTGAGTCACCAAATACATGGTGCAGAAACAAATACAACTTCAGTAATACAATTGTCGTGCAAAATATGACAACACATATATTGTGAGTTTGAATACAACTATTGTCTAATAGAGAGTATACAAACTCAAAAGGAGTCCTCATTAAAATTATTGATACACTATTTTACAAAATAGTGAGGACTACTAATTCAACTATCCTGAACCATCAGTCCATACCCCGGCTAGTTCTTGCTATGTTTTTACCTCCTGAGAAGAAAAATGGAACAAAAAGGAAAAGGGTGAGCTCAACTAGCCCAGTAAAGAATATTATGACTAAGATAATATACACTAATTTATCATTAGTCTTCAACATGAAAAAATCCAATAAAACATAATAGATAACAAATTTTAGATCAACAACTACAGCGGAACAACAATCCATTAGAAGAGTCAAGTAGAGAAAGAATTCTACTATCTTTTAAGATTTCAAAATCCATCATCAATATTTTATCCCTTAACATCAATCAATATACATCTTGAATCAAATATTCATCTTTGCACTACAGGCCAAAGATATTCATTTGTATCACCAGTTGGTCATGTTCATCTAAACACATGTTCATCTTTGCACTACGGGCCAAAGATATTTATTAGGTAATCATTCATCTTTACACTACAGGCCAAATATATTCATCAGTTAATCATTCATCTTTGCACTACAGGCCAAAGATATTCAGTAATATCATCATTTAGGACTGAGGATGATGAAAAATATCTTAAAGAAAACGAATCCAGTGAGATAAAAGATCGAAGATTAGGGATTCGTACTTTAGTTTATCCAAGTTCAAAAATACCTTATAATAATCAAATTTGGAGAAAAATTCAAGAATAAAGATCAAAAACATGGATACAATCAAAGATAGTAACCATAATAGACAACTTGGACAAAGAAAAGAAAATTACATTTTTTTCCGTGAATAGTGCCGTATTCGTGAATAGTGCCGTATACGTGAATAGTAACCCCGACACAAAAAGGTAGAAATTCCAAAATAAAATCCATACCAATATTTCGGTATAATGATATTGAAAGAATAACATCATTATGAACAAAATAACATCCCTTACCTCAAAAAAATAATACTTCTGTTTGGAATATCGGATGTAAGGCCGAAGGAAACTTGCACTGAATAGCAACTCTCAAAGTGTCTAAATACTCACAAAAACACGCTCGATAATATAGAGAGAAAGAAAACTTGTTTTCGGTGTGATTTTCAATTCTAACCTAAGCGCATATTTATAGGAAAATGCTATAACGCCAAAGGAGACTAAAATAATAAAATAATATTATTTATTCCTTCACTTCTACGCCCACCCATTTTGATCAAACAAGCCAGCCAATTCTAATTTTTTTTGGCAGCCCACGTGTTTCAAACAAAAGTGGGTCCCACCCAATTTTAATAAAAATTATTTTATTTTCCGAAACTTCAGTATTTCATAAAATATAGCCTGTTTATAAGACAAATACGAATTTTATGTCCATTCCACGTGAAATCGAATTCTCTACAACTTTGTAGCTTTATGTTTTTCCAAATTCCAAACGAAAAATATTCGAAATCCACAAACGGATGATTTTTAATACCTCTATTCCGACAAAATACTGATAAAATACCCCATCATTAATTCCTTCATTTATGACAATAATAAATATATCCATCATTTATATCCACATAAAATAAATATTTTCTTATCATATAAATTAATAATTAATTATTCACAAATAATATTACAGAATCACAATTATGACAACTAGGTCGTTCCCAGGAAAGAGGAGGCTTTCTTAGACATTGTCAATAATGCTATCTAATAATATTATTCAAATAATATGAATTATTGATATGATAATGGAAAATACTGTGCAGTGATAATTATTGAAATAATAATAATAATATAAAATATCAACGTAGCAATTATTGAATCAGTAAAATAAAATATTTAACAGTAATTACTGTAATAATTATTGAGTAGTGCCTTATTACGTAAGAATCAATAATTCAAAAATATTTTGCAATACCGTAAAGTGTCTTCTTTGTGCGACGCGTATTCATCGTATTTTAACCAATTCGTATTCCAACAGTGTTAACGGTAATAACTATGCCGTTATTTATAAAAACTCAAACTTATCGTTTTCTTCATCCGACCATTTTCCGTTATGGGGCCCATAAATGGCTGCGCCGTCATACGAATATTCCCTGACAGCAAGAATATTTCAAGACCAAACGAATATTCTCCGACAAAAATGAATATTTTTTAACCACTTGCTTATTTTGTAAAATTTGCACATTTCACCCATAACCAAAACATTATATCAATTTAACACCTTATTATTCACAATAATAAATAGAGAAAATTCGATTTTATTTATAATAAGTTTGGGTCTTACAACAGCTATGTGAAAAGCATTATGAACACGAGACATGCTTGGAGGTAATGCGAGTCTATAGGCCACATTTTCTACTCGGTCAAGAATTTAAAATGGACCAATAAATCGTGGATTCAGCTTTCCTCTTTTCTCGAATCTTATAACTCCCTTCCATGGAGCAACATGTAACAATACATGATCCCCAATATTAAATTCCATGTCCTTTCGATGAAGATCCTCATAACTCTTTTGGCAATCCTATGCCATTTGTATACGTTGTCAGATAATTTGGATCTTCTCTATAGTCATACGTACTAACTCTGGTCCCAAAAATGTTGCTTCACCCACCTCGTCCCAACATACTGGAGAACGACACTTTCGTCCATGCAATGCTTCAAATAGAGTCAGACCTATACTTACATGATAACTGTTGTTATAGAAGAATTCCACCATTGGTAGGTACTAATCCCAACTCCCTTTGAAATCTAGGACACAAAGTCTTAATAGATCTTCAAGAGTTTGAATAGTCCTTTTTGATTGCCCGTCCGTTTGAGGATGGTATGCCAAACTGAATCGTAAATTCATGCCCATAGCTTTCTACAAGCTAACCCAAAATAGTGAAGTGAATCTTGGGTCACGATCCGAAACTATGGATAATGGCATGCCATGCAATCTCACAATCTCATTCACGTACATACGAGCAAGACGTTCAAGGGAATAAGTCTCCCGTATCGAAAGGAAATGAAGAAATTTTGTTAATCTATCAATAATAACCCAAATCACATTTATGCCTTGAGAAACCTTGGGAAGACCCGTAACAAAATCCATGGTAATGTGTTCACACTTCCATTTCAAAGTCTTAAGTGGTTGCAATGGACCCTTTGGCACTTGATGCTCTGCCTTTACACGTTGACAAGTTAAACACCTTGAGATAAACTCTGCGATCTCTCTCTTAATATTGCTCCACCAAAATATATGTCGAAGATCGTGATACATTTTGGTACTTTCAGGATGGATTGCGAACGGTGTGTTGTGTGCCTCCATCAAGATTATATACTTCAAGTTAGAATCATTAGGAACACAAAGTCTAGAGTTGACTCAAAGTATTCCTTTTTCGTCGATTCTTGCTTCTGAAATAACTTCTTCTTGCACTTTCTTCTCCATACGCATCAGCTCCAGGTCCATAGCTTGAGCAGCTTTAACTTTATCGATTAAAGTCGGTTCTACTCGTATGTTTGATATCATCACGTGGGTACTTGGAGCCTTTACCTCTATCTCCATCCTTTGCAAGTCATACAAAATGGGCCTTTATGTTAACAACATCGCACTCGTACCCGCATATGATCTTCTACTCAATGCGTCAGCTACCACGTTTGCTTTTCCAAGATGATATTGGATTGTATGGTCGTAATCTTTCAAAAACTCGAGCCAACGTCGTTTCCGTATATTGAGTTTATTTTGAGTGAAGAAATATTTGAGGCTTTTATGATGTATAGATCTCCACTTTCTCCCCATACAGGTAGTGTCTCTAGATCTTCAACGCAAAAATAACTGATGCCAACTCCAAATCATGAGTAGGATATTTCCTCTCACATTCTTTGAGTTATCGCGAGGCATAAGCTATGACTTTCCCATGTTGCACGAGAACACATCCTAACCCTTTGCCTGAAGCATCGTTGTAGATAATAAATCCATCTGAACTAGATGGTATTGTCTGAACAGGTGCCGAAATGAGTCTCCTCTTGAGTTCTTGGAAACTCTTTTTGTATTCCTCGCTCCATATGAATTTTGTATCTTTACGAGTCAGGTGAGTTAACGGAGTAGCGATTCGAGAAAATCCTTCCACGAATCTTCGATAATAACCAGCTAAGCCTAGAAAGCTACTTACTTCGGTCACCAACTTTGGTTGCTCCTAACTTTGTATTTCTTTAATCATCGTCGGGTCAATAGATTCTCTATGTTTTGACACCACGTGCCCAAGGAATGCTACTTCCTCAAACCAGAACTCGCATTTCTTCAACTTGGCATATACCTTGTTATCACGAAGCCTTTGAAGGACCAGCTTCAAATAGCGCTCAGGATCTTTATGACTTTTGGAATAGATGAGGATTTCATCAATAAAGACGACAACGAACTGATCCAAATATTCTTTGAACACACGGTTCATCATATCCATGAAAGCAGCATGAGCATTAGTCAATCCAAAAGACATGACTAAGAATTCATAATGCCTATACCGAGTTCTGAAGGCAGTCTTTGGAATATCCTCAGTTTTAATCTTCAGCTGATGATATCCAGAATGAAGATCGATCTTTGAGAAGAATTGTGCTCCTTGCAACTGGTCGAACAGGTCATCAATGCGAGGTAGCAGATACCTATTCTTGATGGTGACATGGTTCAATTCCCGTTGAGTCAATACAAAAAATCGCATACTCCGTCTCTTTCTTCTTTATGAATAAAATAGGAGCACCCCAAGGAGATGTACTAGGACGAATGAAACTGATGTCCAACAACTCTTGTAGTTGGACCTTTAACTCCTGAAGTTCAATAAGAGCCATTCGATATGGGGTTTTAGAAATTAGTTTTGTACCGGGTTCAAGGTCAATAAAGAATTCAACTTCATGTTCTAGGGGTAGACCGGGAAGTTCTTCAGGAAGTACGTCAAGAAATTCACTAACAACATAAATATTATTCAAATCTGACGTATTTTTGTTCAAGTCCATAACATGCGCTAAGAAGGCTTGACATCCGTTTTTTAATAAACGAATAGCTTTATGGCTTGATATGACAGTGATTGACTTTAGTGGTTTGGTTGCTTGAATTCGCATAACAGGTTGGTTAGGAATATGAAAACTAACAACCTTATGAAAACAATCAATGTTAGCATGATGTGTAACGCCCCCATATCTATACTCCTACGATATTTGATATGGTGCTTACAATGAGTCAATATATATATATCGCATTTAAATCTATACACCCATTGTATCTGATTATATGCTTATATCTAATTGAATGACTATACAATTTGTAACCAGATATAATTCCCATAGATCCAAGATTCACAGTATCCCATAACAATTGACAAATCTCTAGAGAACTATTATTGTGTTTGGATACCCTCACTTGGATGTATGAACTATATCTGCTAATAGTATCTATCTATCCAAAATTCAGAGTATCAGTAATAACATGAACAATCCATATTACAAATACCCTCACCTAGATGTATAGTCTATATTATGCGAATTACACTATCGTATAGATAGTACCTATCTATCCGAAATCCAGAGTATCAACAACAACATGATCAGTCCATGTTATCATTACCATTACTCAGATAAATAGTTCAGAAGGATCTCAAACTAGATTGAAGATTCTAAATTACATCTGTATATGTAATAAAACACGGTTGCGGAAGTAAAAGATGTTATATATTATAAATATTAATAATCGATTACATGATTCTCATAAAGAGTTTCTTATTACAGAGTATTAAACTAGACCGGAATATAAACTAATCTAAGCAGGGACGCTTCCATTTATCTACTCCAGATGTTCCAGGGTTACCATCTAATACTGCAAAGGGAATAATTTGCAAGGGTGAGCTATGCCATGCTTAGCAAGTTTTATATTTTTAACAATATATGATTTGAAGAAGTATAACAATTCAAAATTTAACAAATAGTTGTTACCATTTCTGAAATTTCTTTTTAACCATTTCTGGACTTTTTATTTGTGTCAGTCACACAGACTTAGAAATTTTATTTTAGATATGAGATAGGGGATCAGCCTACTCAAATGCACCCAAATTAATGTCAATTTATTATTGACCAAACAAAGATCCCTTATGGGATACCCAACTTCAGTATAGGATGTCTTACCAAAGTAATTTGGTTTGACACAATAATTTAAACTCAATAATAATATCATGTGAATAAACAATTCATTTCTTAGTTATGCTGAAGCTATAGCAATAACATTACAATAAGTGGTAATTCAAGTTTAGGTTTGGTAGAACATATCCAAAGTAATTCAAGATAGAAATATGTATTTAGTACTTGGGTTTAGTAAATTTGCGAAAGTAATTAAGGTATATGAAACCTGTCTGATCGTAGATTAGTCAAGCAATGCTATTCGATTCGTTAATAAACACCTAAGATTTTCATTCATTTAAATCTAACACATTAGTATTGATAACAATACTCAAATACAAAATTTACATATGTTCGGGTTAAGTTTGATATGGTTTCGGTGTTCAAAGACTTTATTGAATATTAAATAAGTTGGTAAATCGACTAAATTCTATGTATAAGCTTTATTATATTTTTTTAGATAATTTAAATATCCTTTATAATAATTTCTAGAAGCTTACAATATTTTTAAGGATTTATTTATCCCTTAAATGATTTTTAATTCATTTATTTCCTTTGCTAAATAATTAATAATTACTTAGAATAATATAAAAACTTTGTTTAATATTTTAAATAATTTATAATCATTTATTATAATTTTTAAATCATTAATATTATTTTTCAATAATTATTTATTATTTATATGTAATTTTTCTAATTAATTTATTTTTAACTTAATTATTAATAATATACAAATAAAATAAAATATTTGTTGAATTTATTTAAAAATATGAAAAGTTAATTATAATAACTTAATATAATTTTTAAAACTGCTTTTATATTTATTTATTTATATTTATTAATTATTTCTAATTTTTATTAATTATTTTTTAAAAAAAATATTTTCTGTCTGTCGCTAAAGCCCTATAGTGATAGGAAGTGTCGCTATAGGTGTTCTTGAGCTTTTGGGTTTTCAGTCGGTCATGGCCAAGAGACCACTTTGACTAAGATTTATCTTGCTACTGTTAATGATTCTGAGTTTGGACAATTATGGATGTTATAGTATTCTTACAGTAGTACAACATCAAACAATTTTCGTGTTATATCCTACATATAACAAGAAGTTATAGAGGCTCAAAGTCTCTGTCAGAGTTGTTCTTGAGTTTCTAGGTAACCCAGAACAGTGGCCATGGTCAGTCAACGGTTTTGTAACTTCTATATCTTTGAATGTGTGTGATGAATTTGTGTTGTGTTTGTTGTAATAGGTAGTCTATATGTCAAGGTACATATATCTAACACTGGTTTGGACAAACTATATTTCTAAGGTCTTGATCTAAGTTGGTCAAAGTACAGCCAACAACTGTTCTTCATGTTCATCAGTTTTCTAGCTAACCCAGAAAACTTGGTCGAGCTCGGTCAACGACTTTTGACAATTAATTCCAGTAATCCTATGATTTGTTTAAGCAATTTAAGGTCATAGGTATGTAGTAATTATATCAAGGTACTAATTCAATACCAAAAGTTATTAAAACAACAAACATATAGTGATTAAAAGGCTGGTCAAAGTAGCTGGCACAACATGTTCTTGAATTTTCTAGGTAACCCAGAAAACAAAACTTTGTGATCGGTCAACCACCTTTGACCACCTATAACTTGCAATATACAGTTCCAATGAACCTGGTTTCTTTTCTAGATTATAGACCTCATGTCAAACTACAAATAACATACGAATAACAGACCTAGTTAAAAACATACATGGATCTACAAGCTTTGACATTCAACTATTATGCTTGATTTTCCAAAATTTCCAGATTACTAAAAACACTAATTTGAGGCATCTAGATTTTATGAAAACATGTTCCAATAACCTAACATACTTTTTAACATACTAATACATAATTCTAAATATCTAAACAACAATTTGAACAAAACATAAAAGATCTAGCTATAAATTAGGGTTTGCACATTTCTTGCTTGATTTTGGATTTTTGGCTAATGAATCTGTTGTTGTTATCACCAAGGCTTATAGAGGTATGATATATGAGTGTTTAGGCTTAGAAAATTCGTAGTTTGAACTAGAATTGATATGTTATTTATAGAATTGCTAGGTTAGGGTTTTTATGTCATTTTCACCTTCTTGCCTCCACAAATATCTGATCCTATGACTCTTCTGGTGCTTTAGAGTTACAAGCATGTCATGTGCAGCCTAGGAACTTGCATTGGTGACTCATAACCTACTTATAAGCTAGTTAGGTTATATTAGTAGCTTAAATATGCCCTAATATTCACTAATCTTGATTAGGATATTTTTAATGATTAGGATTGTTTAATAATGTTATTATTACCTAATTGAAGTTTAGTAATCATGATTAGGTGTTAGGATAACCAAATTTGGTTTAGTCTAGCTAATTAGGGTTAGGGTTTACAAATTCGAATTAGGGTTTGTAATCTAGGGTTAGGGTTTATAATATAGGGTTCCTAACATAGATTTTTCATTAATCCTAACAAACACGACAAAGCGTTTTATCAGTGTAAGCACGACAAAGCAGCTTTTCAAAACAAATATATCGAAAATTCCATTTTTGGATGAAAATTTTTAAGCACGAGGTGCCAAGCACGTTAATTTTTGGATAAAAATTTATTTGACCTAATTTGTTAAACAAAGTATATATTAACATATAACACTTTCAGAACGGAGAGATTTTATTAATATAACTGAATTTATATATCCGACTTTTATTAGGGTTTTGGGTTTTTACATGATGAGTAGTTAACCAATCAATCCCTAAAATCACATCAAATGCAACTATTTTCAAAGAAATAAGATCGACGGGTAATGTGATGGTATCAACTTGGATCAAGCAAGATTTATAAATAGTGGATGTAACGAAAGTTTCTCCTAACGAAGTTTCAACAGATAAGTCAAAGTCTAATTTTTCTCCGGAGTCATGTTCAAATGTTGAGAACAAGCATGAGAAATAAAAGAATGGGTAGAACCGGTATCTAATAAGGTATAAACTTCGTAAGAGTTTTTGATTAATATAGACACTCAAAATTTTCTGCACACATGTCACTGACATTATAGGAGGGCAGATTCGTCTTTCAGAGATAACCCTGGAAGACAGATCATATCTAGTCCGGATACTACCGGAAGTTCAGTCTCAACGCCGGAACACACACCGGGAGTATCAGTTCCATCCTCAGAGATAACCCCGAGGCATGCAGTTTCAATACCAGAAATTCCACCGGAGAAGGCCGATTCATCTCGGAGATAACCCCGAGATATTCAGTCTCAGCCCTAACACTGGGAATAGCAGTTACCAACCTTGGAGATAACCCCAAGGAATGCAGTTCAAGAGATAACCCCCAAAATGCTTGTTTCAAATGCATACAATTAGCTTCAACCTTGGCGCTCACACCGAGGCACTTAGTACAAGACCCATAGATAACACCAGGAAGACAGGCACACCTCAGAGATGACACTGAGGACCTTCAACACCTGCAGCAGTCCAATCTCAGAGATAACCCTGAGTAACATCTGCTTTATCAGCCCAAACGGGAGATAACCCCGGTGAGGGGCAAAGTCGTCATCTTGCCACCTTGACGCCACATCGCACCGTCTCAACATTTTATACATACATTTCTACAAAGAAATGTCCCACAAGAATCACGGAGGTCCAATCCCGAGTGACTATTACGCAGGACAACGAATAGAATTTGAAGCTTGAAGACCGGAGGGCATGAACCCATCTTCCTGACTTCGTACAACCTCTAATCCCATGTAATTGCGTAACTCTCGACAACGGCGGTCCGAAATAGGTCTTACAATGTAACACCCCCATACCTATACTCCCGTGGTATTCGGTATGGTGTTTACAAAGAATTAACATAATGCATTTAAATCTATACACCCATGGTATCTGATTAAAATATTACATTAGATAGAGGGACTATCAGATATAATTCCTATAGATTCAAGATTCACAATATCCCATAACAGATGGTAATTCCCAAGAGAAATATTACTGTGTTTGGATACCCTCACTTGAATATATGAACTGTATCTGTGACTAGAGTCTATCTATCCGAAATTCAGAGTATCAGTAATAACATAAACAGTCCATATTACCAATACCCTCACCTAAATGTATATTCTATGTCATGCGATTATATACTATCGTATCGATAGTAACCATCTATCTGAAATTCAGAGTATTAATAACAACATGAACAGTCCATGCTATTAACACCCTCACTCAGATAAATAGTTCCCAAGGATCTCAACTAGAATAGAAGATATCTTACTTTACATCTATATATGTAAGAAAACACGGTTGCGGAAATAAAAGATGTTATATATATCATAATATTATGATTCGATTACAAAATTCTCATAATGAGTTCTTATTACAAAGTATTCATACAGAAAAGAATATAATCTAATCTATGTAGGGACGCTTCCCTTTATCTACTCTAGATGTTCCAAGATTACCATCTAAAACTGTAAAGGGAATAATTTGCAAGAGTGAGCTATGACATGCTCAGCAAGTTGTATATTTATAACAATATAGGATTTGAAGAATTATAACAATTCAAATTTTGACTGATAGTTGTTACCATTTCTAGATTTCTAATTCCAACTAGTTCTGGAATTTTTATCATTTCTGTCAGTCACAAAGACTTAGAAATTCTGTTCAGATGTGAGATAGGGGATCAACCTATTCAACATCCTAGGAGTATGCATATCACCTACAGTGCTCAATTACACTTACAATTTACTGTCAACATATTCATTGATTACACTTCGCTCCCTTACGGGATACTCAACTTCAGTATAGGATTGTCTTACCAAAACAATTTGGCTTGAAACAACAGTTTATGCTCAATAAACAATATCATATGAATAAATAATTCATTTCTTAGTCATGCTGGAACTATAGCAATAACTTTTCAATAATAGGTAATTCAACATAGGTGTAATATATCAATAGTATAGCAAGATAGAATCTTGTTCAGCGAATAAACAGGGTTGATAAATTTTGCATGAGTAATAAATTGGGTATAGAAGACTTGCCTGAGCGTAGATCAGTCAAGCTATGCTATTCGAACGCTAATAAGTACCTACGATGTTTATAAATATAAATCTAACATGTTAGTATTGATAACAATACTCAAATAAAATATTTATTTAATACCGGGTTAGATTTAATAGGGTTTGACTTTTAATACCTTTGATAAATGAACTAAATTTTATTTATAAAATTTTGTTATATTTTTAAATAATTTAATTATCCTTATAATATATTTTAGAAGGTTTAAAGTATTTTTAAAATATTTATTTAACCTTTAAATGATTTTTAAATCATTTATCTCTATTATAAGTAATTTATATTTACTAAAATTTTATAAAAAAACATTATTTAATATCATTAAATAATTTATAATCATTTATTATAATTTTATTTCAATAATAATATTTTTACATAATTATTTATTATTTAAAAGTAATTATTCTAATTACTTTATTAATAAGTTAATTATAAATAATATCTAAATAAAATAAAATAATTATTACATTTTTGTAGAAATATCAGAAATAATTTATAATAATTTAATATAATTTTTAAAACTGCTTTTATTAATTATTTCTAATTTTTTATAATTTATTTCTAAAAAAATAATTTTTGTCCGTCGCTAAAGCTCTCAGGTGACATAAAGTGTCATTTGTAGGTGTTCTTGAAGTTTCAAGTACGGTAGTTGGTAAGTGGTCGAGTGACTAGTTTGACCATTAAATAACTCGGTATTTGTAATGATTTTTGGTTAGATCAAGTATTGGTGTTGTAATACTCATGCAATAGTACAAGATCAAGCAATAATCAGGCTTTAATCTACATCTAACAAGAAATTATAAAGATTCAAAGTTCTTTGTCGGAGGCGTTCTTGGGTTTCTAGGTAACCCGAGCAATGGTCATGGCTCGGTCAACGGTTTTGTGGCTTGAATAACTTTGATTACATGTATTAGATGTATGTTTTTGTTTGTTGTAACATGTAGTCTATATACCAGGTACATATATATAACATTAACATGAACAAATCTTAACTCTAAGGTCTCTATTTATGCTTGGGTCAAAGTACAACTACTTATTGTTCTTCAGTGTTCTTGATTTTTACGGAAAACCCAAAACTTCTTCGGTCATACTTTCGATCGACTACTTTTGACCAATAATTTGATAATCCTATGAGTTGTTTGTTCGATTGAAGATCTTAGATATGTAGTATGTATACAGTACTAATTTATAACAAAAACATAAACAATTAACAATCGGAAGATGATTAAACGAATTCGGTTAAAGTAGCCGATTCAATTTGTTCTTGAGCTTTACAGGCAACCCGAAAAAACCGACTTTCCGTGAATGGTCAACCCACTTTGGTGATTATATCTTGGAATCTATGGTTCATATGAACTGCTTTTCTTTTCCAGTTAAAGACCTACTTACAGTGCTACAAATATCAATCGATTAACGAGACCAAAACATAAACACACATGAATCGAAAAGCCACGACATTCTACCGTCGGACCATTTTTTCAAAATTCCCATTTCATAAAACGCTTAATTAAGGGATCTAGATGTTATGAAAGCGTGTTCTACCACTCTAGCATACTTTCTAACATCCTAATATATAATTCTAAATATCTAAACAACAAATCTAACATAAGATCAAAGAGAAATTTATGAACTAGGGTTTGCACCTTTTCTTGAGAAATTTGTGATTCTAGCTTCTCGAGTCATTTTCTTGAGAACTAGTGTATCTAGGCTTTGAGAATTAGTTAGTTTGCTCAAATTTCTAAGGTTCCTATTTATAGAATTCTTCAACTTGGCTTTTTGGTCATTTTTCCACCTACTTGCCTCTATAAAGATCGATTTGTGACTCTTACGATGCTTGGGAGTTTGGAAGCATGTCATCATGATGATGTTTGGAACTTATAATGGTGACTCCCAACCTACTTGTGAGCTAGTTGATCAAATTAGAAGCTTAATTAGGTTTAAATCTTCACTAATCTTTATTAGGGTTTTGTTTCTAATGATTAGGAATGTTAAGTAATGTTAATTAGTACCTAATAGAAGTTTACTAACCATGATTAGGTGTTAACATAAGCTAATTAGAGTTAGATTAGCTAATTAGGGTTTAATTAATAAATTAGGGTTGTGGTTTTGCTAATTAGGGTTAGGGTTTGTTAACCTAGGTTTACTAACCTAAATTTCTCACTAATCCTAACAAGCACGACAAAAGCGTTTTGTTAGTGTAAGCACGACAAAAAGCAACTTGTCAAAATAATTTTCTGAAAAAGTCCGATTATGGAAAAAAATTTAAGCACGAGAGGTGTCAAACCACGGCGTTTTCGGATAAAAAGTTATTTGGTCAATTTTGTCGGACCAAGTATATAATAACACGTAAAAATTTAGAATAGAAGTTTTATTTATATAACGGGATGTATACATACAAGTCTTATTAGGGTTTTGGCTTTTTACATTCACCCCACTAATAAAATTTAGTCCTCAAAATTACAATTACATGTCAAGTAAATAATTGATGATAATTCTCGCGCATTTCATCTTCAAGCTCCCATGTAGCTTCTTCAACGTTCTGATTTCTCCATATTACTTTAACTGATGCTATCACTTTATTACGGAGGACTTTCTCTTTACGGTCGACGATCTGCACAGGTTCTTCTACATAAGAAAGATTTTCTTCGATTTGTATAGGTTCATAATTTATAACGTGTTTATAATCAGGTTTGTATGGTCGTAAAACAGACACATGAAATACATTATGAATATGGTTTAACTTTCGGTGGTAGTCTTTATTTCATAAGCAACTTCACCAATTCTTCTCAAATTTCATAAGGTCCAATGAACCTCAGACTTAGTTTTCCTTTTTTGCCAAAACATATCTTGCCCTTCCAAGGAGATACTTTCAAAAATACATGGCTTCCTACGCTAAAATTTCGTTGTTGATTTATGTGGATCGGTAATTTCTTTGTCGATATTGAGATTCTTGCAATCGTTGACGTATGATTTTGATAATTTCAGCAGTTTTTTGAATTATTTCAGGTCCTAATAGTTATCTTTCCCCGACTTCATCCCAACACATAGGCGTTCTACATTTTCTTCCATATAAGGCTTCATAGGGTGGCATACCTATGCTAGCATGATAACTATTGTTGTAGGCGAATTCGACTAAAGGTAATTGGTCTTCCCAACTTCCTTTGAAGTCTATGACACATGTTCTCAACATATCCTCTAATGTTTGTATGGTTCTCTCACTCTATCCATCAGTTTGAGGATGATAAGATGTACTTAGTCTTAACTGTGTTCCTAAATTTTTTGAAGACTCTTCCAAAAATTTGAAGTAAAACATGGATCTCGGTTTGATACTATGGTCGAGTGACTAGTTTGACCATTAAATAACTTTCGGTATTAGTAATGATTTTTGGTTATATCAAGTATTGGTGTTGTAGTACTCATTTAATAGTAAAAGATCAAGCAATAATCGAGCTTTAATCTACATCTAACAAGAAATTATAAAGATTCAAAGTTCTTTGTCGGAGTTTGTTCTTGGGTTTCTAGGTAACCCGAGCGATTGGTCATGGCTCGGTCGATGGTTTTGTGGCTTGAATAACTTTGATTACGTGTATTAGATGTATGTTTTGTTTGTTGTAACATGTAGTCTATATACCAGGTACATATATATAACATGAACATGAACAAATCTTAACTCTAAGGTCTCTATTTATGCCGGTCAAAGTACAACTACGAACTGTTCTTGCGTGTTCTTCTTGATTTTCACTCGAAAACCCGGAAAAACTTCGGTCATGCTTTTCGATCGACTACTTTTGACCAATAATTTGATAATCCTATGAGTTGTTTGTTCGATTGAAGATCATAGATATGTAGTATGTATACCGTAGTACTAATTTATAACAAAAACATAAACAATTAACAATCGGAAGATGATTAAGCGAATTGAATTAAAGTAAGCTTGTTGATTTGTTCTTGAGCTTTCAGGCAACCCGAAAAAACCGACTTAGTGAATGGTCAACCCCTTTGGTGATTATATCTTGGAATCTATGGTTCATATGAACTGCTTTTCTTTCAGATTAAAGACCTACTTACGAACTCTACAAATATCAATCGATTAATAGACCAAAACATAAACACACATGAATCGAAAAGCCACGACATTAAATCATCGGACCATTTTTCAAAATTCCCGATTTCATAAAACGCTTAATTAAGGGATCTAGATGTTATGAAAACGTGTTCTACCACTCTAGCATACTTTCTAACATCCTAATATATAATTCTAAATATCTAAACAACAAATCTAACATAAGATCAAAGAGAAATTTATGAACTAGGGTTTGCACCTTTTCTTGAGAAATTTGTGATTCTAGCTTCGAGTCATTTTTCTTGAGAACTAGTGTATCTAGGCTTTGAGAATTAATTAGTTTGCTCAAATTTCTAAGGTTCCTATTTATAGAATTCTTCAACTTGGCTTTTTGGTCATTTTTCCACCTACTTTTCCTCTATAAAGATCGATTTGTGACTCTTCCGATGCTTGGGAGTTTGGAAGCATGTCATGTGATGTTTTGGAACTTATAATGGTGACTCCCAACCTACTTGTGAGCTAGTTGATCAAATTAGAAGCTTAATTAGGTTTAAATCTTCACTAATCTTTATTAGGGTTTTGTTTCTAATGATTAGGAATGTTAAGTAATGTTAATTAGTACCTAATAGAAGTTTACTAACCATGATTAGGTGTTAACATAAGCTAATTAGAGTTAGATTAGCTAATTAGAGTTTAATTAATAAATTAGGGTTAGGGTTTTGCTAATTAGGGTTAGGGTTTGTTAACCTAGGTTTACTAACCTAAATTTCTCACTAATCCTAACAAGCACGACAAAGCGTTTTGTTAGTGTAAGCACGACAAAGCAACTTGTCAAAATAATTTTACTTAAAAAGTCCGATTATGGAAAAAATTTAAGCCTGACGTGTCAAACACGACGTTTTCGGATAAAAAGTTATTTGGTCAATTTTGTCAGACCAAGTATATAATAACACGTAACAAATTTAGAATAGAGAAGTTTTATTTATATAACGGGATGTATACATACAAGTCTTATTAGGGTTTTGGCTTTTTACATTCACCCCCACTAATAAGAATTTCGTCCTCAAAATTACAGTACATGTCAAGTAAATAATTGATGATAATTCTCGCGCATTTCATCTTCAAGCTCCCATGTAGCTTCTTCAACGTTCTGATTTCTCCATATTACTTTAACTGATGCTATCACTTTATTACGGAGGACTTTCTCTTTACGGTCGACGGTCTGCACAGGTTCTTCTACATATGAAAGATTTTCTTCGATTTGGATAGGTTCATAATTTATAACGTGTTTATAATCAGGTTTGTATGGTCGTAAAACAGACACATGAAATACATTATGAATATTGTTTAACTCAGGTGGTAGTGCTATTTCATAAGCAACTTCACCAATTCTTCTCAAATTTCATAAGGTCCAATGAACCTCAGACTTAGTTTTCCTTTTTTGCCAAAACGTATCTTGCCCTTCCAAGGAGATACTTTCAAAAATACATGGCTTCCTACGCTAAAATTTCGTTGTTGACGATGTGGATCAGCGTAATTTCTTTGTCGATATTGAGATGCTTTGATCGTTGGCGTATGATTTTGACAATTTGAGAGCTTTTTGAATTATTTGAGTCCTAATAGTTATCTTTCCCCGACTTCATCCCAACACATAGGCGTTTCTACATTTTCTTCCATATAAGGCTTCATAGGGTGGCATACCTATGCTAGCATGATAACTATTGTTGTAGGCGAATTCGACTAAAGGTAATTGGTCTTCCCAACTTCCTTTGAAGTCTATGACACATGTTCTCAACATATCCTCTAATGTTTGTATGGTTCTCTCACTCTATCCATCAGTTTGAGGATGATAAGATGTACTTAGTCTTAACTGTGTTCCTAAATTTTTTTGAAGACTCTTCCAAAAATTTGAAGTAAAACATGGATCTCGGTTTGATACTATGGTCGAGTGACTAGTTTGACCATTAAATAACTCGGTATTGGTAATGATTTTTGGTTATATCAAGTATTGGTGTTGTAGTACTCATTTAATAGTAAAAGATCAAGCAATAATCAGGCTTTAATCTACATCTAACAAGAAATTATAAAGATTCAAAGTTCTTTATCGAGTCGTTCTTGGGTTTCTAGGTAACCCGAGCGATTAGTCATGGTCGGTCGAATGGTTTTGTGGCTTGAATAACTTTGATTCTGTGTATTAGATGTATGTTTTGTTTGTTGTAACATGTAGTCTATATACCAGGTACATATATATAACATGAACATGAACAAATCTTAACTCTAAGGTCTCTATTTATGCCGGTCAAAGTACAACTACGAACTGTTCTTCGTGTTCTTCAGTTTTCTGGAAAACCCAGAAAAACTCGGTCATGCTCGGTCAACTACTTTTGACCAATAATTTCGGTAATCCTATGAGTTGTTTGTTCGATTGAAGATCATAGATATGTAGTATGTATACCAGAGTACTAATTTATAACAAAAACATAAACAATTAACAATCAGAAGATGATTAAACAGAATTGATCAAAGTAGCTTGCTTCGATTGTTCTTGAGCTTTCAAAACCCGTAAAACCAGGCTTCCGTGAATGGTCAACCCCCTTTGACTGATTATATCTTGGAATCTATGGTTCATATGAACCTGTTTTCTTTTCCAGATTAAAGACCTACTTACAGGCTACAAATATCAATCGATTAATAGACCAAAACATAAACACACATGAATCGAAAAGCCCTGACATTCGTCTGTCAGACCATTTTTTCAAAATTCCCAGATTTCATAAAACGCTTAATTAAGGGATCTAGATGTTATGAAAACGTGTTCTACCACTCTAGCATACTTTCTAACATCCTAATATATAATTCTAAATATCTAAACAACAAATCTAACATAAGATCAAAGAGAAATTTATGAACTAGGGTTTGCACCTTTTCTTGAGAAATTTGTGATTCTAGCTTCTGAGTCATTTTTCTTGAGAACTAGTGTATCTAGGCTTTGAGAATTCGTTAGTTTGCTCAGCCCTAAGGTTCCTATTTATAGAATTCTTCAACTTGGCTTTTTGGTCATTTTTCCACCTACTTGCCTCTATAAAGATCTGATTTGTGACTCTTCTGATGCTTGGGAGTTTGGAAGCATGTCATGTGATGTTTTGGAACTTATAATGGTGACTCCCAACCTACTTGTGAGCTAGTTGATCAAATTAGAAGCTTAATTAGGTTTAAATCTTCACTAATCTTTATTAGGGTTTTGTTTCTAATGATTAGGAATGTTAAGTAATGTTAATTAGTACCTAATAGAAGTTTACTAACCATGATTAGGTGTTAACATAAGCTAATTAGAGTTAGATTAGCTAATTAGAGTTTAATTAATAAATTAGGGTTAGGGTTTTGCTAATTAGGGTTAGGGTTTGTTAACCTAGGTTTACTAACCTAAATTTCTCACTAATCCTAACAAGCACGACAAAGCGTTTTGTTAGTGTAAGCACGACAAAGCAACTTGTCAAAATAATTTTACCGAAAAGTCCGATTATGGAAAAAAATTTAAGCACGACGTGTCAAACACGACGTTTTCGGATAAAAAGTTATTTGGTCAATTTTGTCAGACCAAGTATATAATAACACGTAACAAATTTAGAATAGAGAAGTTTTATTTATATAACGGGATGTATACATACAAGTCTTATTAGGGTTTTGGCTTTTTACATTCACCCCCACTAATAAGAATTTCGTCCTCAAAATTACAATAGATATGTCAAGTAAATAATTGATGATAATTCTCAAGCATTTCATCTTCAAGCTCCCATGTAGCTTCTTCAACGTTCGATTTCTCCATATTACTTTAACTGATGCTATCACTTTATTACGGAGGACTTTCTCTTTACGGTCGACGGTCTGCACAGGTTCTTCTACATATGAAAGATTTTCTTCGATTTGGATAGGTTCATAATTTATAACGTGTTTATAATCGGGTTTGTATGGTCGTAAAATGCATACATACATGAAATACATTATGAATATTGTTTAACTCAGGTGGTAGTGCTATTTCATAAGCAACTTCACCAATTCTTCTCAAATTTCATAAGGTCCAATGAACCTCAGACTTAGTTTTCCTTTTTTGCCAAAACGTATCTTGCCCTTCCAAGGAGATACTTTCAAAATACATGGCTTCCTACGCTAAAATTTCGTTGTTGATTTATGTGGATCGGTAGTAATTTCTTTGTCGATATTGAGATGCTTGCAATCGTTGACGTATGATTTTGACAATTTCAGCAGTTTTTTGAATTATTTCAGGTCCTAATAGTTATCTTTCCCCGACTTCATCCCAACACATAGGCGTTCTACATTTTCTTCCATATAAGGCTTCATAGGGTGGCATACCTATGCTAGCATGATAACTATTGTTGTAGGCGAATTCGACTAAAGGTAACTGGTCTTCCCAACTTCCTTTGAAGTCTATGACACATGTTCTCAACATATCCTCTAATGTTTGTATGGTTCTCTCACTCTGTCCATCAGTTTGAGGATGATAAGATGTACTTAGTCTTAACTGTGTTCCTAAATTTTTTTGAAGACTCTTCCAAAAATTTGAAGTAAAACATGGATCTCGGTTTGATACTATGGTCGAGTGACTAGTTTGACCATTAAATAACTCGGTATTGGTAATGATTTTTGGTTATATCAAGTATTGGTGTTGTAGTACTCATGTAATAGTAAAAGATCAAGCAATAATCAGGCTTTAATCTACATCTAACAAGAAATTATAAAGATTCAAAGTTACTGTCAGAGCTGTTCTTGGGTTTCTAGGTAACCCAGAACAGTGGTCATGGTCGGTCAACGGTTTTGTGGCTTGAATAACTTTGATTCTGTGTATTAGATGTATGTTTTGTTTGTTGTAACATGTAGTCTATATACCAGGTACATATATATAACATGAACATGAACAAATCTTAACTCTAAGGTCTCTATTTATGACGGTCAAAGTACAACTACGAACTGTTCTTCGTGTTCTTCAGTTTTCTGGAAAACCCAGAAAACTCGGTCATGCTCGGTCAACTACTTTTGACCAATAATTTCGGTAATCCTATGAGTTGTTTGTTCGATTGAAGATCATAGATATGTAGTATGTATACCAGAGTACTAATTTATAACAAAAACATAAACAATTAACAATCAGAAGATGATTAAACAAATTGATCACTCAAAGTAGCTTGCTCACCGTTTCTTGAGCTTTACGGGCAACCCGAAAACCAAACTTAAAGTGAATGGTCAACCCACTTTGACTGATTATATCTTGGAATCTATGGTTCATATGAACCTGTTTTCTTTTCCAGATTAAAGACCTACTTACAGGCTACAAATATCAATCGATTAACAGACCAAAACATAAACACACATGAATCGAAAAGCCCTGACATTCGGCTGTCAGACCATTTTTTTCAAAATTCCCAGATTTCATAAAACGCTTAATTAAGGGATCTAGATGTTATGAAAACGTGTTCTACCACTCTAGCATACTTTCTAACATCCTAATATATAATTCTAAATATCTAAACAACAAATCTAACATAAGATCAAAGAGAAATTTATGAACTAGGGTTTGCACCTTTTCTTGAGAAATTTGTGATTCTAGCTTCTGAGTCATTTTTCTTGAGAACTAGTGTATCTAGGCTTTGAGAATTCGTTAGTTTGCTCAAATTTCTAAGGTTCCTATTTATAGAATTCTTCAACTTGGCTTTTTGGTCATTTTTCCACCTACTTGCCTCTATAAAGATCTGATTTGTGACTCTTCTGATGCTTGGGAGTTTGGAAGCATGTCATGTGATGTTTTGGAACTTATAATGGTGACTCCCAACCTACTTGTGAGCTAGTTGATCAAATTAGAAGCTTAATTAGGTTTAAATCTTCACTAATCTTTATTAGGGTTTTGTTTCTAATGATTAGGAATGTTAAGTAATGTTAATTAGTACCTAATAGAAGTTTACTAACCATGATTAGGTGTTAACATAAGCTAATTAGAGTTAGATTAGCTAATTAGGGTTTAATTAATAAATTAGGGTTGGGTTTTGCTAATTAGGGTTAGGGTTTGTTAACCTAGGTTTACTAACCTAAATTTCTCACTAATCCTAACAAGCACGACAAAGCGCTTTGTCGTTAAGCACGACAAAAGCAACTTGTCAAAATAATTTTACCGAAAAGTCCGATTATGGAAAAAAAATTAAGCGCGACGTGTCAAACACGACGTTTTCGGATAAAAAGTTATTTGGTCAATTTTGTCGGACCAAGTATATAATAACACGTAACAAATTTAGAATAGAAAGTTTTATTTATATAATCGGGATGTATACATACAAGTCTTATTAGGGTTTTGGCTTTTTACATTCACCCCCACTAATAAGAATTTCGTCCTCAAAATTACAAGACATGTCAAGTAAATAATTGATGATAATTCTCACATTTCATCTTCAAGCTCCCATGTAGCTTCTTCAACGCTCGATTTCTCCATATTACTTTAATCGATGCTATCACTTTATTACGGAGGACTTTCTTTACTACGATTGGTGCACGCATGTGTTCTTCTACATATGAAAGATTTTCTTCGATTTGGATAGGTTCATAATTTATAACGTGTTTATAATCAGGTTTGTATGGTCGTAAAACAGACACATGAAATACATTATGAATATTGTTTAACTCAGGTGGTAGTGCTATTTCATAAGCAACTTCACCAATTCTTCTCAAATTTCATAAGGTCCAATGAACCTCAGACTTAGTTTTCCTTTTTTGCCAAAACGTATCTTGCCCTTCCAAGGAGATACTTTCAAAAATACATGGCTTCCTACGCTAAAATTTCGTTGTTGACGATGTGGATCAGCGTAATTTCTTTGTCGATATTGAGATGCTTGCAATCGTTGACGTATGATTTTGACAATTTCAGCAGTTTTTTGAATTATTTCAGGTCCTAATAGTTATCTTTCCCCGACTTCATCCCAACACATAGGCGTTCTACATTTTCTTCCATATAAGGCTTCATAGGGTGGCATACCTATGCTAGCATGATAACTATTGTTGTAGGCGAATTCGACTAAAGGTAACTGGTCTTCCCACCTTCCTTTGAAGTCTATGACACATGTTCTCAACACATCCTCTAATGTTTGTATGGTTCTCTCACTCATCCATCGGTTTGAGGATGATAAGATGTACTTAGTCTTAATGTGTTCCTAAATTTTTTGAAGACTCTTCCAAAATTTGAAGTAAAACATGGATCTCGGTTTGATACTATGGTCGGTGACTAGTTTGACCATTAAATAACTCGGTATTGGTAATGATTTTTGGTTATATCAAGTATTGGTGTTGTAGTACTCATGTAATAGTAAAAGATCAAGCAATAATCAGGCTTTAATCTACATCTAACAAGAAATTATAAAGATTCAAAGTTACTTTGTCGTGAGTCGTTCTTGGGTTTCTAGGTAACCCAGAACAGTGGTCATGGTCGGTCAACGGTTTTGTGGCTTGAATAACTTTGATTCTGTGTATTAGATGTATGTTTTGTTTGTTGTAACATGTAGTCTATATACCAGGGTACATATATATAACATGAACATGAACAAATCTTAACTCTAAGGTCTCTATTTATGACGGTCAAAGTACAACTACGAACTGTTTTTCGTGTTCTTCAGTTTTCTGGAAAACCCAGAAAACTCGGTCATGCTCGGTCAACTACTTTTGACCAATAATTTCGGTAATCCTATGAGTTGTTTGTTCGATTGAAGATCATAGATATATAGTATGTATACCAGTACTAATTTATAACAAAAACATAAACAATTAACAATCGGGAAGATGATTAAACAATTTGTCAAAGTAGCTTGATTCATTTGTTCTTGAGCTTTACAGGGCAACCCGTAAAACCAACTTAAATGAATGGTCAACCCACTTTGATGATTATATCTTGGAATCTATGGTTCATATGAACTGCTTTTCTTTTCAGATTAAAGACCTACTTACAAAGCTACAAATATCAATCGATTAATGTACCAAAACATAAACACACATGAATCGAAAAGCCCTGACATTCGGCTGTCAGACCATTTTTTTCAAAATTCCCAGATTTCATAAAACGCTTAATTAAGGGATCTAGATGTTATGAAAACGTGTTCTACCACTCTAGCATACTTTCTAACATCCTAATATATAATTCTAAATATCTAAACAACAAATCTAACATAAGATCAAAGAGAAATTTATGAACTAGGGTTTGCACCTTTTCTTGAGAAATTTGTGATTCTAGCTTCTGAGTCATTTTTCTTGAGAACTAGTGTATCTAGGCTTTGAGAATTCGTTAGTTTGCTCAAATTTCTAAGGTTCCTATTTATAGAATTCTTCAACTTGGCTTTTTGGTCATTTTTCCACCTACTTGCCTCTATAAAGATCTGATTTGTGACTCTTCTGATGCTTGGGAGTTTGGAAGCATGTCATGTGATGTTTTGGAACTTATAATGGTGACTCCCAACCTACTTGTGAGCTAGTTGATCAAATTAGAAGCTTAATTAGGTTTAAATCTTCACTAATCTTTATTAGGGTTTTGTTTCTAATGATTAGGAATGTTAAGTAATGTTAATTAGTACCTAATAGAAGTTTACTAACCATGATTAGGTGTTAACATAAGCTAATTATAGTTAGATTAGCTAATTAGGGTTTAATTAATAAATTAGGGTTAGGGTTTTGCTAATTAGGGTTAGGGTTTGTTAACCTAGGTTTACTAACCTAAATTTCTCACTAATCCTAACAAGCACGACAAAGCGTTTTGTCAGTGTAAGCATGACAAAGCAACTTGTCAAAATAATTTTACCGAAAAGTTCGATTATGGAAAAAAATTTAAGCACGAGGTGTCAAACACGACGTTTTCGGATAAAAAGTTATTTGGTCAATTTTGTCAGACCAAGTATATAATAACACGTAACAAATTTAGAATAGAGAAGTTTTATTTATATAACGGGATGTATACATACAAGTCTTATTAGGGTTTTGGCTTTTTACATTCACCCCCACTAATAAGAATTTCGTCCTCAAAATTACAGTACATGTCAAGTAAATAATTGATGATAATTCTCGCGCATTTCATCTTCAAGCTCCCATGTAGCTTCTTCAACGTTCTGATTTCTCCATATTACTTTAACTGATGCTATCACTTTATTACGGAGGACTTTCTCTTTACGGTCGACGATCTGCACAGGTTCTTCTACATAAGAAAGATTTTCTTCGATTTGGATAGGTTCATAATTTATAACATGTTTATAATCAGGTTTGTATGGTCGTAAAACAGACACATGAAATACATTATGAATATGGTTTAACTCAGGTGGTAGTGCTATTTCATAAGCAACTTCACCAATTCTTCTCAAATTTCATAAGGTACAATGAACCTCAGACTTAGTTTTCCTTTTTTGCCAAAACGTATCTTGCCCTTCCAAGGAGATACTTTCAAAAATACATGGCTTCCTACGCTAAAATTTCGTTGTTGACGATGTGGATCAGCGTAATTTCTTTGTCGATATTGAGATGCTTGCAATCGTTGACGTATGATTTTGACAATTTCAGCAGTTTTTTGAATTATTTCAGGTCCTAATAGTTATCTTTCCCCGACTTCATCCCAACACATAGGCGTTCTACATTTTCTTCCATATAAGGCTTCATAGGGTGGCATACCTATGCTAGCATGATAACTATTGTTGTAGGCGTAATTCGACTAAAGGTAATCGGTCTTCCCAACTTCCTTTGAAGTCTATGACACATGTTCTCAACACATCCTCTAATGTTTGTATGGTTCTCTCACTCTGTCCATCAGTTTGAGGATGATAAGATGTACTTAGTCTTAACTGTGTTCCTAAATTTTTTTGAAGACTCTTCCAAAAATTTGAAGTAAAACATGGATCTCGGTTTGATATTATGGTCGAGTGACTAGTTTGACCATTAAATAACTCGGTATTGGTAATGATTTTTGGTTATATCAAGTATTGGTGTTGTAGTACTCATTTAATAGTAAAAGATCAAGCAATAATCGTGCTTTAATCTACATCTAACAAGAAATTATAAAGATTCAAAGTTCTTTATCGAAGTGTTCTTGGGTTTCTAGGTAACCCAGAACAGTGGTCATGGTCGGTCAACGGTTTTGTGGCTTGAATAACTTTGATTCTGTGTATTAGATGTATGTTTTGTTTGTTGTAACATGTAGTCTATATACCAGGTACATATATATAACATGAACATGAACAAATCTTAACTCTAAGGTCTCTATTTATGCTTGGGTCAAAGTACAACTACTGAACCTGTTTTTTCGTGTTCTTGATTTTCCGAAAAACCCGAAAACTCGGTCATGCTTTCAATCGACTACTTTTGACCAATAATTTGATAATCCCTATGAGTTGTTTGTTCGATTGAAGATCATAGATATGTAGTATGTATACCAGGGTACTAATTTATAACAAAAACATAAACAATTAACAATCAGAAGATGATTAAACAGGTCGGTCAAAGTAGCCGGTTCAGCTTGTTTCTTGAGCTTTCCGGGCAACCCAGAAAACCAGCTTCCATGAATGGTCAACCCCCTTTGACTGATTATATCTTGGAATCTATGGTTCATATGAACCTGTTTTCTTTTCCAGATTAAAGACCTACTTACAGGCTACAAATATCAATCGATTAATAGACCAAAACATAAACACACATGAATCGAAAAGCCCTGACATTCGGCTGTCAGACCATTTTTTTCAAAATTCCCAGATTTCATAAAACGCTTAATTAAGGGATCTAGATGTTATGAAAACGTGTTCTACCACTCTAGAATACTTTCTAACATCCTAATATATAATTCTAAATATCTAAACAACAAATCTAACATAAGATCAAAGAGAAATTTATGAACTAGGGTTTGCACCTTTTCTTGAGAAATTTGTGATTCTAGCTTCTGAGTCATTTTTCTTGAGAACTAGTGTATCTAGGCTTTGAGAATTAGTTAGTTTGCTCAAATTTCTAAGGTTCCTATTTATAGAATTCTTCAACTTGGCTTTTTGGTCATTTTTCCACCTACTTGCCTTCTATAAAGATCTCGATTTGTGACTCTTCTGATGCTTGGGAGTTTGGAAGCATGTCATGTGATGTTTTGGAACTTATAATGGTGACTCCCAACCTACTTGTGAGCTAGTTGATCAAATTAGAAGCTTAATTAGGTTTAAATCTTCACTAATCTTTATTAGGGTTTTGTTTCTAATGATTAGGAATGTTAAGTAATGTTAATTAGTACCTAATAGAAGTTTACTAACCATGATTAGGTGTTAACATAAGCTAATTAGAGTTAGATTGGCTAATTAGGGTTTAATTAATAAATTAGTGTTAGGGTTTTGCTAATTAGGGTTAGGGTTTGTTAACCTAGGTTTACTAACCTAAATTTCTCACTAATCCTAACAAGCACGACAAAGCGTTTTGTTAGTGTAAGCACGACAAAGCAACTTGTCAAAATAATTTTACCGAAAAGTCCGATTATGGAAAAAATTTTAAGCACGAGGTGTCAAACACGACGGTTTTCGGATAAAAAGTTATTTGGTCAATTTTGTAAGACCAAGTATATAATAACACGTAACAAATTTAGAATAGAGAAGTTTTATTTATATAACAGAATGTATACATACAAGTCTTATTAGGGTTTTGGCTTTTTACATTCACCCCCACTAATAAGAATTTCGTCCTCAAAATTACAGTACATGTCAAGTAAATAATTGATGATAATTCTCGCGCATTTCATCTTCAAGTTCCCATATAGCTTCTTCAACGTTCTGATTTCTCCATATTACTTTAACTGATGCTATCACTTTATTATGGAGGACTTTCTTTTACTGATTAACGATCTCGCACGGGTTCTTCTACATAAGAAAGATTTTCTTCGATTTGGATAGGTTCATAATTTATAACATGTTTATAATCAGGTTTGTATGGTCGTAAAACAGACACATGAAATACATTATGAATATGGTTTAACTCAGGTGGTAGTGCTATTTCATAAGCAACTTCACCAATTCTTCTCAAATTTCATAAGGTCCAATGAACCTCAGACTTAGTTTTCCTTTTTTGCCAAAACGTATCTTACCCTTCCAAGGAGATACTTTCAAAAATACATGGCTTCCTACGCTAAAATTTCGTTGTTGACGATGTGGATCAGCGTATTTTCTTTGTCAATCTTGAGATGCTTGCAATCGTTGACGTATGATTCTCGATAAATTTCAAAGATTTTTGAATTATTTCAGGTCCTAATAGTTATCTTTCCCTGACTTCATCCCAACACATAGGAGTTCTACATTTTCTTCCATATAAGGCTTCATAGGGTGGCATACCTATGCTAGCATGATAACTATTGTTGTAGGCAAATTCGACTAAACGTGAATCGGGTCTTCCCAACTTCCTTTGAAGTCATGACACATGTTCTCAACATATCCTCTAATGTTTGTATGGTTCTCTCACTCATCCATCGGTTTGAGGATGATAAGATGTACTTAGTCTTAATCGTGTTCCTAAAAGTTTTTTGAAGACTCTTCCAAAAATTTGAAGTAAAACGTTGATCTCGATGCGATACTATGGTCGAAAGACTAGTTTGACCATTAAATAACTTTCGTATTGGTAATGATTTTTGGTTATATCAAGTATTGGTGTTGTGGTACTCATGTAATAAAGTACAAGATCAAGCAATAATCGAGGCTTTAATCTACATCTAACAAGATATTATAAAGATTCAAAGTTCTTTGTCGAAATGTTCTTGGGTTTCTAGGTAACCCGAATGAAGGTCATGGTCGGTCAACGGTTTTGTGGCTTGAATAACTTTGATTCTGTGTATTAGATGTATGTTTTGTTTGTTGTAACATGTAGTCTATATACCAGGGTACATATATATAACATTAACATGAACAAATCTTAACTCTAAGGTCTCTATTTATGCCGTTCAAAGTATAGCTACCAACTATTTTTCGTGTTCTTCAGTTTTCTGGAAAACCCAGAAAACTCGGTCATGCTCGGTCAACTACTTTTGACCAATAATTTCGGTAATCCTATGAGTTGTTTGTTCGATTGAAGATCATAGATATGTAGTATGTATACCAGAGTACTAATTTATAACAAAAACATAAACAATTGACAATCAGAAGAAGATTAAATAGGTCGGTCAAAGTAGCTTGGTTCAATTTATTCTTGAGCTTTACGGGCAACCCTGTAAAACCGACTTTCCGTGAGCAAACCCACTTTGGTGATTATATCTTGGAATCTATGGTTCATATGAACTGCTTTTCTTTACGTGATTAAAGACCTACTTACAGCTACAAATATCAATCGATTAATGTACCAAAACATAAACACACATGAATCGAAAAGCCCTGACATTCGTCTGTCAGACCATTTTTTCAAAATTCCCAGATTTCATAAAACGCTTAATTAAGGCATCTAGATGTTATGAAAACGTGTTCTACCACTCTAGCATACTTTCTAACATCCTAATATATAATTCTAAATATCTAAACAACAAATCTAACATAAGATCAAAGAGAAATTTATGAACTAGGGTTTGCACCTTTTCTTGAGAAATTTGTGATTCTAGCTTCTGAGTCATTTTTCTTGAGAACTAGTGTATCTAGGCTTTGAGAATTCGTTAGTTTGCTCAAATTTCTAAGGTTCCTATTTATAGAATTCTTCAACTTGGCTTTTTGGTCATTTTTCCACCTACTTGCCTCTATAAAGATCTGATTTGTGACTCTTCTGATGCTTAGGAGTTTGGAAGCATGTCATGTGATGTTTTGGAACTTATAATGGTGACTCCCAACCTACTTGTGAGCTAGTTGATCAAATTAGAAGCTTAATTAGGTTTAAATCTTCACTAATCTTTATTAGGGTTTTGTTTCTAATGATTAGGAATGTTAAGTAATGTTAATTAGTACCTAATAGAAGTTTACTAACCATGATTAGGTGTTAACATAAGCTAATTAGAGTTAGAT
Organism: Panax ginseng; assembly: GCA_020205605.1. NCBI lineage: Eukaryota > Viridiplantae > Streptophyta > Magnoliopsida > Apiales > Araliaceae > Panax > Panax ginseng. The sequence continues at coordinate 102,264,204 of CM035138.1, forward strand.
TAGCTAATTAGGGTTTAATTAATAAATTAGGGTTAGGGTTTTGCTAATTAGGGTTAGGGTTTGTTAACCTAGGTTTACTAACCTAAATTTCTCACTAATCCTAACAAGCACGACAAAGCGTTTTGTTAGTGTAAGCACGACAAAGCAACTTGTCAAAATAATTTTACCGAAAAGTCCGATTATGGAAAAAATTTTAAGCACGAGGTGTCAAACACGACGGTTTTCGGATAAAAAGTTATTTGGTCAATTTTGTAAGACCAAGTATATAATAACACGTAACAAATTTAGAATAGAGAAGTTTTATTTATATAATAGAATGTATACATACAAGTCTTATTAGGGTTTTGGCTTTTTACATTCACCCCCACTAATAAGAATTTCGTCCTCAAAATTACAATTACATGTCAAGTAAATAATTGATGATAATTCTCACAAGATTTCATCTTCAAGTTCCCATATAAACTTCTTCAACGTTCGATTTCTCCATATTACTTTAATCGATGCTATCACTTTATTATGGAGGACTTTCTCTTTACTGATTTACGATCTTACAAGTGTTCTTCTACATAAGAAAGATTTTCTTCGATTTGGATAGGTTCATAATTTATAACATGTTTATAATCAGGTTTGTATGGTCGTAAAACAGACACATGAAATACATTATGAATATGGTTTAACTCAGGTGGTAGTGCTATTTCATAAGCAACTTCACCAATTCTTCTCAAATTTCATAAGGTCCAATGAACCTCAGACTTAGTTTTCCTTTTTTGCCAAAACATATCTTGCCCTTCCAAGGAGATACTTTCAAAAATACATGGCTTCCTACGCTAAAATTTCGTTGTTGACGATGTGGATCAGTGTATTTTCTTTGTCGATCTTGAGATGCTTGCAATCGTTGACGTATGATTCTGACAATTTCAGCAGTTTTTTGAATTATTTCAGGTCCTAATAGTTATCTTTCCCCGACTTCATCCCAACACATAGGCATTCTACATTTTCTTCCATATAAGGCTTCATAGGGTGGCATACCTATGCTAGCATGATAACTATTGTTGTAGGCGAATTCGACTAAAGGTAACTGGTCTTCCCAACTTCCTTTGAAGTCTATGACACATGTTCTCAACATATCCTCTAATGTTTGTATGGTTCTCTCACTCTGTCCATCAGTTTGAGGATGATAAGATGTACTTAGTCTTAACTGTGTTCCAAAAAAATTTTGAAGACTCTTCCAAAAATTTGAAGTAAAACGTGGATCTCGGTCTGCTACTATGGTCGAGTGACTAGTTTGACCATTAAATAACTCGGTATTGGTAATGATTTTTGGTTATATCAAGTATTGGTGTTGTGGTACTCATGTAATAGTACAAGATCAAGCAATAATCAGGCTTTAATCTACATCTAACAAGATATTATAAAGATTCAAAGTTACTGTCAGAGCTGTTCTTGGGTTTCTAGGTAACCCAGAACAGTGGTCATGGTCGGTCAACGGTTTTGTGGCTTGAATAACTTTGATTCTGTGTATTAGATGTATGTTTTGTTTGTTGTAACATGTAGTCTATATACCAGGGTACATATATATAACATTAACATGAACAAATCTTAACTCTAAGGTCTCTATTTATGCCGTTCAAAGTATAGCTACCAACTATTTTTTCAGTGTTCTTCGCTTTTACGGAAAACCCGAAAACTTCGGCCATGCTTTCAATCAACTACTTTTGACCAATAATTTCGGTAATCCTATGAGTTGTTTGTTCGATTGAAGATCATAGATATGTAGTATGTATACCAGAGTACTAATTTATAACAAAAACATAAACAATTAACAATCAGAAGAAGATTAAATAGGTCGGTCAAAGTAGCCGGTTCAGCTATTCTTGAGCTTTCTGGGCAACCCAGAAAACCAGCTTCCGTGAACGGTCAACCCACTTTGACTGATTATATCTTGGAATCTATGGTTCATATGAACCTGTTTTCTTTTCCAAATTAAAGACCTACTTACAGGCTACGAATATCAATCGATTAACAGACCAAAACATAAACACACATGAATCGAAAAGCCCTGACATTCGGCTGTCAGACCATTTTTTTCAAAATTCCCAGATTTCATAAAACGCTTAATTAAGGCATCTAGATGTTATGAAAACATGTTCTACCACTCTAGCATACTTTCTAACATCCTAATATATAATTCTAAACATCTAGACAACAAATATAACATAAGATCAAGAGAAATTTATGAACTAGGGTTTGCACCTTTTCTTGAAAAATTTGTGATTCTAGCTTCTGATCTTGTTGCTGTTAACACCCAGGCTTGATATGGTAGGTTATAAGTGTATCTAGGCTTTGAGAATTTGTGAGTTTGCTCAGCCCTAAGGTTCCTATTTATAGAATTCTTCAACTTGGATTTTTGGTCATTTTTCCACCTACTTGCCTCTATAAAGATCTGATTTGTGACTCTTCTGATGCTTGGGAGTTTGGAAGCATGTCATGTTATGTTTTGGAACTTGTAATGGTGACTCCCAACCTACTTGTGAGCTAGTTGATCAAATTAGAAGCTTAATTAGGTTTAAATCTTCACTAATCTTGATTAGGGTTTTGTTTCTAATGATTAGGAATGTTAAGTAATGTTAATTAGTACCTAATAGAAGTTTACTAACCATGATTAGTTGTTAACATAAGCTAATTAGAGTTAGATTAGCTAATTAGGGTTTAATTAATAAATTAGGGTTAGGGTTTTGCTAATTAGGGTTAGGGTTTGTTAACCTAGGTTTACTAACCTAAATTTCTCACTAATCCTAACAAGGACGACAAAGCGTTTTGTCAATGTAAGCACGACAAAGCAACTTGTCAAAATAATTTTACCGAAAAGTCCGATTATGGAAAAAATTTTAAGCACGAGGTGTCAAGCACGACGTTTTTCGGATAAAAATTTATTTGGTCAATTTTGTCAAACCAAGTATATAAGAACACGTAACAAATTCAGAATAGAGAAGTTTTATTTATATAACGGGATGTATACATACGAGTCTTATTAGGGTTTTGGGTTTTTACATACATACCTCAGTCGGATGCCCGGATTGCAATTCTGAAAGTTCGAGTGGACATTACAAAGACATGCATGCACGCGTTTGAGATGACGGACCCATGCTGCCCGGGGAAACTGGGCGTGCATGAGGTACATCTGGCAAGCTAGTACAGAATACCCTCTATAAATAGAGTTCTTGGGGTGGCTATTTTGGAAGAGAAAAAAGGCGAGGAAGCCCTGTCCAATTTGCTCTGTATACACCCTAAACTGAGTGCTTTCTCATTTTAAACACTTGTGAGCTCACATATAGCTACTCTTTGTACCGGCGGGAGCTGAGTGTTCATCCACTTTTAAGTTATAGAAGTCTTCTTTAGCATCCCACTGTAAGCCTTCATACACTCTTTGAAGCCTTTCTCTTCATCTTTGTACACACCATTCTTCACGTTGAGAGTCGTGTTGCGTTTTCCCGGGATTCGGTCCGTGGTTTCATTTCATTTATATATATATATATATATATATATATATGGTCTAACATTATCGAGTTATGCCTCGATTGAGCCTGACTTCGGTCTTGAACGCTTATTTGCTTTCATATATATATATATATATATATATATATATATATATATATATATATATATATATATCGCTTAGTCCCACCTTGAGTTTTTTTTTTTGGTATATTGGATCGCTTTTACAACTTTCTTTACTTTTTGTCCCGCTTAGAGTTTACTTCGTGGTGGTGATCATGCCTTTATATATATATTTACACTTTTATATATATATATATATATATATATATATATATATATATATATCTGCTTACTATTTTTTAATCAATTACGACATCATGTGAGCCTAGGAATCATGTGATCATAGATTTAGTCTACTGGATCTAGATTCGGTTCCTGTGATGGACATTTTCAGCTATAAACAACTTGTGAATTTATTCACGGTGTTTGGATTTCCTCAGATTGTTTTCATACCCATGAGGAGTTCGGCATTATTTTGTACATTATTTTATCGAAGATGCTTCGCATCTCAAAAATTAAAAAACAATCAAGCCGAACACTTAATAAAATATAGGAGTGTAAAAGGTGTCAATTACTATTGAGCACAAGGGTTTGAAAAATTTCTTTTATAAAACATCACTGCCATATGTTGTTCAAAACTGAATTTTTACACAAATTGAAACCCTGTGTATATAGGTGTGAATGAGGCCTCGCACTACTTCCAAATAACAGCACATTGACCCACACACACACACACACATTTATATAACAGTTTCTTGAAAGTGGCAGTCACCGTGGTAACACGGATGTCGGTGGGTGCCTAACACCTTCCCTCCGTATAATCAAGTCCCCGGACCCTAATGAATCTCGGTTTCACCGACCCATTTAGCAGTGTCACATCATTGGGTCAATGTGAAAACCTTTTCTCGATTGTGTTGGTACAACCATATAAATAACCAACTGGCGACTCTTAACAGTCCATCGTCGACATGATACATGTCGGACCTTTTTCACTTGTTTTTTCAAACAAATCTCACCTAACATGAGAACACCAAAGAACAAGTAACGAAAACGGACAAATAAAAATATTTGCGACTCTGCTGGGGACACCAATAAGAGGACTTAAACAGCTATTACAAATATTTTTAGAACTATTATGTGCTTGTGTGTGAATGATGCATTTACATTTGATGGATGTGTACGAATGCAATTTTTTTACTGCACTTCAATATATCTATCTGTGATATTAGTGCTTCACACATGTCATCATTTTCATAAACGGTGAGACACGTTGAATGTGAATGTATGTTGTGTAGTTCCTCCATCAGGGGGCTATCCTGTCGGTGTTTGATTACTGGACTCGTAGGAAGACTAATTCCAACGAGGCTCAGGAAAGGCACCACAAAAATTCGCTCTAGTTGAAAAACCGGATTAACTTCCTGTCGAGTAAATTGCGATGATTTGGGAACCTTCATGCCAAAAAGCCGCGAGAGTAACCTAAGATAGGTCTACCTCTGATAAACCAAACGCGGAGGAAAGTCTGTTCATGCTTTCTCATTTCAAATTACTCGTAAAGTCAATTACTTGTAATTTCATTCCATATTCATCTCCATGTAATGAGAAATATGAAGAAACATGTGTACATACATATTTAAATTAACATGCTATCCTGTATTACAAACAGCTAAAATCCGCCTTGCAGGATAATATTCCTAGAACGGATACATCATATAGCATGTAAACATTTATGCATTCCCTAAAGACTAAACTACGCAAGTCTTTTACAGGGAAGCAATCAAACCTATTATCCGATCGAAATCCAAAAAGGCCACGAGCTTACAATCAACTATATCGTCATCAGACCAGACTGACCTTAATCCAATTTCTCGCAAAGAATTTGACGAATTAAGTAAACAAATCATAGATTTGGTTTTCTGCTTAAAGAACTACACCAGTCTACTTATGGTACGAGGATACCCGTGCATGTTGAATCCTCTACACAAGGAGGAACCCAAGGTCTTGATAAAACCATTACAGTATCTGAACTTCTGTTGGATACGACAAACAAAATTCATGATACCATCCATCTCAAAGGAGATCCATACACCGATAACATCAGGAAGAAAGTCCTTCAAATGGAAGAAACCCTTCGTGCGATCAAAGGAATTGGAGCACACAGAAGTGTCTCATATGCTGACCTTTGTATATTCCCTGGTGTTCATTATCTAAAAAAGTTTAAAACTCCTGACTTCAAAAAATATGATGGATTAGGAGATCCTTACACACATTTGAAGGTGTTCATTAGAGAACTTGGATTTATGTAGAGGACGAGAAGCTCAGGATACAGCTGTTCCAGAAGAGTCTTACTGGAGAAGCCCGTTCGTGGTATACCAGATTTGACAACTCAAAGATCCATAGTTAGGAGGAGTTAGCTCATTCCTTCCTTACTCAATACAACTTCTAGTCTCAGATGACTCCTGACCGGTACCAGATTACCAAGGTCAAGAAACAGTCCAATGAGTCTTTCAGAGAGTATGCTCAAAGGTGGAGGCGCCTTGCTGCTCAAGTTATTCCTTCCATGATGGAATCAAAAATGATCATGACCTTCATAGACATACAAGAAGCTCCTTTCTATGAAAGAGTCTTAGCTGGAATTGGTAAACCATTTTATGAAATGATTAAACACGGGGAGATGACTGAGATGCGATTGAAGTCAGGGAAGATTCAAGACCTAGCTGCCCTTAAAGATGTTGCTGAGCACATCCAGTCCAGAAATTATGGAAATAACCCCCGAAGGGTCCATAAAAAGGAAGAGGAGGATGTTTCCTTGATACTACAAGGTCAACAAGGCAATCAGAACATGCCTATCTAGAGGAGAAATTATATTCCCTTTCAAGCACAGCCTTCAAACCCTCCATTGCCAAAATGCAAAGAAGTCAAATGCCCTTGAGTGTTCACACCCTTAGGGGACTCGCTCGAGAACATTCTCACACTTCTGACGACTCAGAAGAAAATTACGCATCTTCTTCCACCAGCCAACCCTAATGGGAGGGGTTTCAATGCTACTCGAAAATGTGTTTATCATGTCGGAGCACCTGGACATGATACTCAAGATTGTTGGGCCTTGAAACACAAGATCCAAGATTTAATAGACAACTGTGAGATCGTGGTCACCAAACCAAATCAACCTCACATACAAGACAACCCTCTTCCTCAACAAAAAGAGGAAGAGGTCAACATGATTAATTAGAGCAGTGGACAAAGTTCCAATTTTAACGGTGAATCATCCCTGACCATTAAAGACGGTGTTGACAAATGGGATTATGCAAATTTCTAGTTCGCAATAAAATGAAGATGAAAGCTCTGTGTAAACAGATTGAGCAATTGGCAGACCTGGTGACCTATCAGCATCAAGTCACACGCCAATTAGTCAACCAGGAGCATTCTAGTCTGCTCCCTTTTTTGTGAATACTCCATCGTCACCTTCAGAGAAAGAAACACTGGAAGAAAAAGTGACGAAGAGAGCAAGTGCCGAAGCCCATCGGGATTTTTCAAATAGAAGGAAATTTACATACCTGGGCCAACCTATGGAGGAGATACTTCAGATGGTGATCAATGAAGGAAGGATCACTTCCCTTCTACCTCCAATTAATCCCCGTTCAAGACGGTTTAATTCTGATGGAGTATGTCAATATCACTCCCATTCTCTCGGTCATAGCACGAAAGAATATTGGGCACTCACCACCTCATTCGTAAACCTAATTGACAATGCAGTCCCTCAGAATCGGCGTATTTACGACATCTTGTGATGTTTGAGAGTGAGAATACTTGTCCTACTAAATGGAAGGGATTGGTAGCAGTTATATCCGCTGAGGCTGATGGGACTGTCAAACATTTCACAATACAAGCAATTCAACTCAAAGGAATTGACAATCCTTTAAAAGTGGCTGCTCCAGAGCCAATCAACTTGCCATTCAGACCATAATATCCTCTTATCAGCTTGCAAAAAGTCCCATGGAATTATGGAAAAGCTGAAGGATCCACCTCTCATATAACTGATGCAGTGTCGAAGGAAAATCCATTGTATCTTCCCTAACGGGTGATGAAGTTTACCATCAAATCAAAGGGGAAAATACCCATGGAGAAGATTGAAAAATTCCTCCGTACTATGGGTCATAATGAAGCCAAGGTGGTTTTAAGGTTAAGAGAAGCTCCACATCAAATTTCACTACTGGACTTGGTTTTAACTTCCGAAGATCACAAGAAGATCTTACTAAAGGTTTTGGAAGAAGCCTACTTACCGAAATCAGTGGATGTGGAAAAATTTCAACATTTGGTTGATCACATTTTTAATAACAATGTGATATCCTTCACTGATGATGACATACCGCCCGAAGGCACCGGTCATTGCAAGCCATTGCCCATTGCGGTTTTGTCCTCCGGATACATGCTAGCTGGAGTTTTGATAGATGGAGGTTCATCTCTGAATATCTGTCCTTATGCTACTTTACTAAAGATGAACGTCAATCTCAAACGTATCCAAAGTAGCCATACGATTATTAAAGCTTTTGACGGATCCATACATTCTGCGTATCTTTTCACGTGCTCAAAATAGATTCAGGATATAACCTGCTATTGGGAAGACTGTGGATTCATATGGCTGGGGTCGTCCCCTCCACTCTTCATCAACAATTGAAATATATCATTAATGCCAGCCTAGTCATGGTTAATGCTGAACCTGAATGTCCTAAACAAAGTGACATACCCCTCATCAGTTTCAATTCAGAAGTTGAGTCGATCAGTTTTCACACCCTAGAGGTGAGCAACACTCACTACCAGCCTATTGGGGTGCCACCTCTCTCACCCAAGATTTCTGCCGAAGTGACGACAACTACTCAAGAAATGATGTCTTTGGGTCATCAGCCGGGACACGGGCTGGGTAAAAGTCATCAGGGTATTAAGCACCCGATTCTAGTGATCAGTCAAACTAGGACAGCTGGACTGGGCTATTCTACCAGTTCTAGTCATATGAATCCACATAAGCATCATCAGATTCCTCTAGCTTCAGTTACACGACTATTGTCTCCACCTACAAATCCTGAGTCCACACAACCTCCGGTAAAGGTGTCAGCCAGCGTAATGGCTATGTTATTTCCCAAACCGATACCGGTAAAGGAGAAAAAAGTCTTTGTTCTAAACCCCAGAGTGGAAGAAGAGGAACGAAGAATTAAACAAGACATCGTCAGAATGATGTCAGGCATACACATCATTGTCGATGATGAACATACAAATAGATACACCCCAGATGATGATTTCGCAGACGTAATGGTCATCATTCGGGAGAAAGAGGACGATGACAGTCCCTCCATCACTGCAGTCCACCAGGACTTTTCCTTCGACAATTGGAGCATCACTCCTTGCATTGGTCGACGAGGGTAAAATGGGCAAGAACTCTTTCTGCCCTGTAGATATCATAACTGCTTACTTTTCTGTACAGTATTAGCAATTTTTTTTGTCAGTAAATGCTAACACTTTGTATGATTAAGTCATTTCATATATACTAAGTGAAAGTATATTTTGTTTCTAGACTCTGAATTTATATGTTTATATACTTGCTGTTAAGATGCCTCTTCTCCACAAGAATTGTAACTTTGATGTAAAGTTAGATTCAGCCTTGATGGAAATACATGAGGACATTGAGGTGCCTCAGGAGATTAAAGAATGGGTCATAGATAAACCTAAACCCAACCTTGATCAAAACATTTCCTTTAATCTCGAAACCTTGAAAAGCCCTAAGTTAATCCAGATTGGTTCAAACCTTACTCCAAACCAGAGGAATGACATGGTTACGCTACTAACCCAATTCCAGGATGTGTTTTCATGGTCTCACGAAGACATGGCGGGTTTGTCCACTGACATTGTTCTTCATCGCCTTCCCATTAAAGAGGGATTCAAGCCAGTCAAGCAAAAGCTCAGGCGATTGAAACCTGAGTGGAGTTTAAAGGTGAAAGAAGAAATTGTGAAACAATTTAAAGCTGGTATTATCATGGTGTCCACATATTCTGAATGGATATCTAACATAGTTCCCATGCCTAAGCCTGGAGGAAAGGTGCGAGTTTGCGTAGATTTCTGGGATCTAAACAAAGCTTGCCTTAAAGATATCTTTCCCGTGCCATTTTTCCACATTCTCGTTGAAAATACTGCTTAATACGACATGTACTCCTTTATGGATTGCTTCGCAGGATACCACCAGATTATGGTTGTTGAGGAAGATCGGTAGAAAACTGCTTTCATCATGCCTTGGGGAACCTTTTTCTATAGACGGTTGTCATTCTGCCTCATCAATGCCGGAGCCACCTATCAACAAGATATGATGGCTCTTTTCCACGACTTAATGCACAAAGAGATAGAGATCTACATGGATGACATCATTGTCAAGTCCCAATTTCAGGATGTCATTCCTCTGGTTTGGAGTAAGGTTTGAACCAATCTGACATTGTTCTTCATCGCCTTCCCATTAAAGAGGGATTCAAGCCAGTCAAGCAAAAGCTCAGGCGATTGAAACCTGAGTGGAGTTTAAAGGTGAAAGAAGAAATTGTGAAATAATTTCAAGCTGGTATTATCATGGTGTCCACATATCCTAAATGGATATCCAACATAGTTCCCGTGCCTAAGCCTGGAGGAAAGGTCTGAGTTTGCGTAGATTTCTGGGATCTAAACAAAGCTTGCCTTAAAGATATCTTTCCCGTGCCATTTTTCCACATTCTCATTGAAAATACTACTTAACATATGTACTCCTTTATGGATTGCTTCGCAGGATACCACCAGATTATGGTTGTTGAGGAAGATCGTTAGAAAACTGCTTTCATCATGCCTTGGGGAACCTTTTTCTATAGACGGTTGTCATTCGGCCTCATCAATGTCGGAGCCACATATCAACGAGCTATGATGGCTCTTTTCCACGACTTAATGCACAAAGAGATAGATATCTACATGGATGACATCATTATCAAGTCCCGAAGGGAAGAAGACCACTTAGACCATCTCATAAAGCTCTTCAACAGGTTGCGTAAGTACAACTTGAAGTTGAATCCAGCCAAGTGCGCCTTTGTCGTTAAATCAGGAAAGTTGCTAGGATTCCTAGTCAACCACAAAGGGATTGAGTTGGATCCCACCAAAATCCAGGTCATCACGAAAATGCCCATTTCTTAGATAGAGAAGGAGATATGGGGATTTTTGGGAAGAATCAACTTCATTAGAAGGTTTATTTCTCAACTCACAACAACCTGTGAGCCTATCTTCAAGTGGTTAAGGAATAACTCCTCCATGAAATGGAACGATGAATGTCAAAAAGCCTTCCTTACAATCAAAGAGCAGCTAGTCAAAGCTCCCGTTTTGGCACCACCCAGGGACGATGTTCCCCTGTTCATGTACCTATCCATAACTGACAATGCCATGGGCTGTATGCTTGGACAGAAAGATGATAGAGGTCAAGAACAAGCTATCTATTACCTCAGTAAAAGAATCAGTAGTAGTGAACACAAGTACACTTTGATTGAGAAGACTTGTTGTGCTTTAGCATGGGTTTCAATGAGGTTACAGCATTACCTCCATGGTCACACAACCCATCTAATATCTCGTGTGGATCCTCTCAAGTACGTGTTCAATAAACCCATATTAAATTGCAGGTTGTCCAGATGGCAGTTAATCCTACAACAATTTGATATCGTCTACGTGGCGCAAAAGTCCATCAAAAGTCAAGGAATTGTGGATCAACTGGCCGCCGCACCTTCAGGGGACTTCAAACACTTGGAAATCTACTTCCTAGATGAAGGGGTAATGACAATTCAGCAACACCCTCAGTACCATACATGCCATACATGGAAAATGTATTTCGATGGAGCTGTTAATATGGAAGGTTCTGGTATCCGGTACGGCGGAGCAATATCCCGTCACGGTCAAATTGTAGTTTGTCAGCACTAACAACACAGCTAAGTATGAAGGCTGTCTCATGGGACTAAAACTTGCTCGTTCAATGGGAATCAGGTAATTAACTGTCTTTGGGGATTCAGATTTGGTAATCAGACAATCCACGGGAATCTATCAAACCAAAGAGCTGCATTTGCTGCCTTATCATCGACAAGTTTTAGAGATGGCTTCGGAGTTTGAAGAGATCTCCTTTCTACACATTCCCGTAATAGGAATGACTTTACAGACGCGTTAGCAACTTTGGCCTCCTTGATTCACATGCCGCACAAGGAACACATGCCAAGCGTCATATTTGCCCTGCACAAGGCACCAACCTATGGGAACTATGTTGGAGAAGTATCGGATGAGCAACCTCCCATTCAGCACCCTTGGTATTAGCATATCAAGGAGTACCTACGAGATGGATCTACACCCGCTGAGGTGAGTCTGACTGAGAAAAGGCGGATCCATCGACTTGCTATGAAATTCTACCTGAGCAGAGATGCACTCTACAAAAGAGATGTAGGACTAGGTCTCCTCAGATGTCTGGACCAAGACCAAGCTCAGAGACTCATGAATGAGGTCAATAGTGGAGTATGTGGCCCACACATGAGCGGCCCTTTACTTGTTAGGAAGATCCTCAAGACAGGACATTATTGGCTTACCCTCAAAACTGACTGTGATGATATGTCAAGAGGTGCTATCAATGCCAAATTCATGGGAATGCTATCCACGCCCCTCCAAGGGAACTCCAAAATATGAGTTCACCTTGGCCCTTCTCAATGTGGGGAATGGACGTGATCGGGCCTATCGATCCCAAAGCCAGTAATGGGCATCGCTTTATCTTCCCCGTGATCGACTATTTCACCAAATGGGTAGAGGTAGCCTCCTTCCTCAGGGTTACCAAAGAAGTCATCATTGCTTTCATCAGAAACAATGTCATTTGTCGATATGGACAACCAGAGGTAATTGTGTCAAACAATGCTAAGAACCTCAACAACAGAATGATGGAGGAGTTATGCAGTAAATTCCACATCAAACACCTTAAATTCGTCATCTACCATCCAAAGATGAATTATGTTGCTGAAGCGGCTAACAAAAACATCAAGAAGATCATGCAAAAGATGTCCGCCAACCACAAAGGATGGCCTGACTTATTGCCTATTACTCTGTTAGCCTACAGAACATCAATGCACACTTCCATTGGGGAAACCCCCTACGCATAAAAGTTGAAATGGAATCCCTCAAAGTGTTGATAGACGCTCAGCTGCATGAAGACCAATGGGTACAAGATAGGTATCACCACTTGTCTCTAATAGACAAAAGGCGAACCGCGTCTATCTTCCATGGTCAGCTATATCAACAAAGGATCGCCAGATCCTACAATAGAAAAGTTTGGCTATGGCAGTTTAAACAACATGACTTGGTTTTATAGAAGATCCTTGACAACCAAGATCAGTCCAAGGGAAAATTCGCCCCTAATTGGGAAGGCCCATTTATTGTCAAGGAGGTAATGACATGAGGCGCTCTAAGATTGAAGGAAATGGATGGCGATGAATTTCCACAACTCATCAACTCGGACACCGTGAAACGGTACTATGTCTTAGGTTACCATCAAGCAAACATCCTAGTGTTGGATCATTAGATCACCAGTCATTCTGGTTCTTTAACCCTTCACTACATACAACTCTTTGCCACACTTTGCCCCTCAGGGAAACATACTCTTCAAGCCAGCAGCCTGGCTTCACCCCGTCTATACAACTTCGGTTATCCCACTAGGGATTGAACATTTCACACTTGCAATTTATCCCAAACATGGGATTAAACTTTTTCACACCTACAGTTTATCCTGAACTTAGGATCAAACTTTCTTCCCGCCCGCGATCGACCAAGCACATGGGATCAAGTTCTTCGGCTACAAATCGTCCTGAGGGGAGAACTACGTAGACCTGATCTCCTCTTCAATAGAAGTACGTAGGCAACCATTTTATATGGCCCGGTCCTAATAAAACAAAAAACAACAAAAACATTTCTACGCCCTTCTTATTACAAAAACAAAAACAACAAAAACATTCCTACACCATTTCTGCCACATACAGCGTTGAACCTCTTACACCAGGTTCAAACTACGCAGACCTAATCTCCTCTTCAATAGGAGTATGTAGGCAGCCATTTATGGTTCAATCTCACCCCCTACCAAAATACAAATATTTGTTAATGGTACTGGGATCATCCTTCAATCCACTATATTTCATCGGCTTCAGACCAAAGGGATGGAATTACCTGAACTCCTCTTGAATAGGAGATTCGGCGACCATCTAAGATGCGCTTGTACCTCAAAGAGAAACACCAATCCATAAGAGATGGAAGTAATAAGGCTCCTCCTAAATAGGAGTAATGGCGGCCATCTATGGTGCAGTCAATCTCAGAGAGGAAAGCCACATTCCTCTCCACATTTCTATACATAAACAAGTCTCAAGACACCAAAGATGGTAGGGATACACACAGATCAATGATCCATTCTAAATTGTCCAGAGACAACTTAATGTCTATCCATCAAGGAGGAATTCAGAATACATCAAGATAACAAGCCCTGAAAAAGCAGACAAAATATCAAGCAAGTATCCAGACATATCTAAAAGGGAAGTGATCAAAAATATATTTCCCTGCTATATATATAATGTTGTTTGATATACACAATATAAATTGTACATGACAAAATGGCTAAGCTAGTATGTGCAGGAAAATATAAGCCCATCTACAAATCGGTGTATATGCAAGCTATCAAGCCCAACATGGCATCCTTCTCAGTAGAAGAAGGTAACACTATGGTCTCATGTACAAGGGTATCCACACAAGCTAACAGATCTACAGCTATCTGCATGGTGACTCTATGCTCATCAATGTACGTGCTCATCTCTGCGATCATACCAGTGGTAAGGGACCTCACTGTAGTACTATATGTGATGGCTACATCCTGGGCAGATACGGCACTATCCCTCTCAATTATCACGACATCTCTGGCTGACCTGGCCTCATCCAGCTCAACAACAGCGGTATCTCTATGAGCTAATGCCTCGTCTATCTCTAACAGAGCTGCGTCTCTCCCATCAAGAGCAATCAACATCAAGGTTCTAGCTTGATCTCTCTCGAAGGTCATCAGATGAAGACTCTGCTCAAAGTACTATGCCGAATGCTGGATCACAACAGTGCTAGTACTGGGAGAATCTAAAGAAGATGTTGGTAACCCAGTAAATGACTCCTCATCGATGTGAGAATAAATGACCTCCATGGGCTCTTCATCGTCTGAATCACGACTCGGCACTGTTGATACTGCCATGACTGATGAAGTCTATGTCTCCATCAAAGCAGAATACTCTGGCGAATAGCCCGGATGGCTAACAAAAAAAGTTGTTATCTCATGTTGATCCCAACATGCATATATCCGGGATCGGTCCTCTGGTGATAGATGGTGAGAAGCTAAACACTGGCCTAGCGCCCCCTCAAAAGGATGGAAATCCTGGAACTAGTCAAACTGCGACATCACGCCCAGTGGGTGATAGGTAGTCCTGCCCCTCAAACCAGCCAGAGGGAAATAGTTCATGCCCGGAGCATGAGTAATGAAGCTATAAGGTGAGCGGAGCCCTGTACACGACAGAATGCCAAACGGATCTCTGATCTCTGCCAAAAATATCGACCAAGACATAGCATCTATACACTCCGAGGGCTGAAAGGAGTAAGACATAGCTATATCATGGGTAAAGCAGTACCCGTGTATGCGGAAGGTCCTAATCGGTCTCAAGTGTGACATAAACCACACGTACAATGTGATCGTACTGTATGTGTGTACCCATGCAGGGTAAGTGTTGGGTAATTTCTAGTTACGCACAACACGCAAGTATACGTGGTCAACAAGTAATGAAGAGTAAGTAAAGTATCGTTCCCACGGAGAATTAACAAAAAAGTTCACCAAGCATTAACCCATAACCATCTTAGTCTTATTTAAATGAATGATATTATATTTTGTATTTAAACTACGAAATTAAATAAACCTAACTAATCCTAGAGTGAGACTAGATAATGAAGACCTAAGATTACAATTTCATCTATTGAATAATTTAAATCAATGCACTTCCTGTTAAGCCAAATTACTTGCACTGGATTTCTAGTCGAGAACACGAAAGTAAAGTACAACCATCTCTCAATGTACCATACCCATATCACGTATAATCCACAATTGATAGAATACACGTGAACACCCACATTACCTAACCCACTATATGTCTATGTGATTTACAAATAATTAGGGTTTAAGCCCAAGTTCTCAATTGACTACGAGTGGTGCTTCGGTATATGTCTATCCTAAGCACGAATCATATATTCCATTACCATGTAGAACATACAAACACAAGCTATCAAGATCAAATCAATACCCATACTCCGTCTTTCAAGTTCATATGAGTTATCACAGTAATTGATGGTCAATCAACTAAGCAAATAAGCATAAATCTTAATAGACAATCTCATAGCAATCATTAAGGTTAACAATGAAGTATATCAGATTAAACTAAGCAATAGAATCCATTGTAATCTCAAAATAAAGTTAAACTCATCGTAGAATCAAAATCCATAATCCACAATTGATTATACATTGAGAAATAAAGATAGAAATAAAGAGAAGTTAGGGAATTAGGAATGCAAATCTGAGATTCTCCTCTTGCTCCAATTCTGAATTTCCTATGCTCTTCAATTGCTTCAATATTCAACTCTAATCTAATCTAGGGTTCTAATCTAATCTAAAAAGAAAGAGAAGAAAAGAAAACAATCATAGCTTTTAGCCCCCAAGGGGTGGAATCTCTTTACCTAATGGAAATACGTCTAATATATAAGCCCTAATTGAATCCCTCTCTCCGTTACGCTTCAATTGCATTGTTTAATGAAAAGTTAGCTTTTGTCAAAACCAGAAATCACGCGGCCGCGCAAGAATTAGCCTAAAGTTGGGCGCGTCCGCAAGCAAATGTTAAATCGCGTCTTTTTTGCTATCAGAATTATTGTACGTCAAGAAGAAATTGATATACCCGCGAGGTTGATTTTCTGCTGCAGTGTGCTCTGGTAAAATGGCAATAACGTTTGATCCGAGAAGAGTTACGGGGCCTGCTACCTATCAAATCGAAGATATCGACGAGCTCTACAGCTTTCTTTCTTTGATGATTGAGAAATAATGCACTAATGAAGGCTGAAATTGGATTGTAAGTGACAGCTATGCAAATGGCCATCCAAAATAGTGACGTTCAACGTTCGTTGGTACAAAGTCATAACTCTTGCATCCAAACTCCGATTGAAATGATTCAAGATGTTTCGGAAAGCTTAGAAAAAGCTTTACAACATAGTCCAAGTTCCAAGCCTAGAAAATAACATGAACATGAAAGCCCAAATGATATCCGGATTGCTTTTCCTTGCATTTTCATACCAATAGTCGCTCACATCGTTCCCAAACATAAGATCTACAAAATAAACACAAAATGCATGAAAAAGTAACTAAGACACATAAATATAAGCAACTAATTCAATAAGTAAAAGATACCGGATAAGTGTATATAAAATCCACTTATCAAATACCCCCAAACTTAAACCGTTGCTTGTCCACAAGCAACACAATATAAGGCAATCTACATGTTATGCAAGCTATACTACTATGACAATGAATCCCCAGATTTCCAGCCATGTTAAGAATTCTAATACGATATGCCTCATAGAAATATCAAGATCCAAGAACACAACATCAAACTAAGCTACAAGCATAATGACATACAATCATATAATCCTAACCTGCTATAAAGATGTTGTGTGTGTGTGATGTGTTCACATATAAATTTCAAAAAGGTGAGGATTTCACATGTTATACTGCTTAAGGAAGAAAATTGAGGTTCAAACCAAGAACTATGCATACAAACGAAACAACAACTACTCCAACACATCAAGATGAAGCTAAGGTTCAAAGAAAGGGTTTATTCTGCTTTATTTTTACTCACGGGGCGATTTTCGCACTTTCCCGCGGTATTTATTGATTTTTATTAAAAAAAAAATTATATATATATTTCCCATGACTGTGCAATGTCTCATTCCATTAGGCTAACAGTGCTACCCTTTAGCGAACTTTCAACCAACGACTCCCAGACCATTAAGACCTTAGGGCGCTAGGTGTAGAGACAATCCCCTTGGGCGTACTTACTTAAGTAACAAAGGCCCCGAAACAAGACTAGCCACGACAATTATTCAATTTTTTTTCTCTCTTCTTTTTAATAAAGCAAGCATACCCATGCGTTCCCAAAACTTGAGTTTCAGTGTCTTCATAGTCATTACTCACTTCCTACACAATTCTATCATTAAAAACAATATTTTCCTCTCAACAGACAAGCATGTTAATCTTAACCAACAAGCAAATAGGAACATTGTTGTGCTACCTGGTAACATCTAAACAGCAAGCATGAATTATATTCTGTATAAAATTATAACTAAGCTCAAGATATCCACTCAATTCAAAAATCTATCAAATTTCCATGTCATCATTGGCCAAATTAGAATTCAACTAACTAAAAGCCTGGGATTATGCAATGTTATGCAACTAAACACATACTAAGTAAACAAGACAAAAGAAAACTAAAAGAAAAAAAATCATAATAAAATACCCCTATTGTGCAACTTAAACATGCAATCAAACTATATGCAACTAACTATATGCAACAACTACTCACTACAACCCAATACCCCCAAACTTATAATAAACAATGCCCTCATTGTAATTAAAAGTGAAAGAATACTCCCCTAAGTGGCAATGTCATCTCCGTTCGCCTCCTCATGATCCGATGGTATATCAAGCGACGGCTAATTTTGAGATATTCTATAGTTGGAGACTGAGTGTGGGCTTCTAACTGTCTGAATGCTTGAGTCAGAAATTCTAAAAATTTAACATTTTTTTTTCTCGTGATCGAGCTATGGCATATGCACAAGCATGTGTGTTTGGCTTAGTAGTTGAGCGCCTTGGCTGACCACAGATACTCTGGTAGCTTCAGTTTTTTGACTTCTATGTGATCCTAAATGCTTATACCAATTGGATTGAACCTGAGAGGAGAAACAATAAAACTATTATTAAGACTTACCACTATCTAACATCTACTAAATATGGAAATGTAAAAAAAAAGAATTAAACAAGGAGGGAGAAAGATTGGATGGGGTGCCTCCCATCGAGCGCTCGGTTTATAGTCCGTTAGCTGGACTCTTTTCTTGACACCGCTATCTAATTCATCTACGATAAAATAAGAACCCTCCATCCATTAGAACCGCTATGTGCTTTGGTAGGTTCCCCATCATGAGAGTCTTCGGATTGAAGTCACCTAGCATATTTCCTGTACATGATGTCTCCATTTCTATTGCATCGCCAGGTGCTTCTCCCATTGTATCTGTGAATAGATTTTTGCATTGAGGCATGGCAGATACAACACGATTCTCTTCTTCTATTATCTCTTCCTCAGCCCACCATGGTTTGTAAGAGGCCTCATAATGGCAGAGATTCTTGCTTTGGATGTGACTACCAAGGGGACATAGGTGTGCAAATTTCTCTGAATTTTTCAACTCTATCTGAGAAGGCACTTGGGGTATTATACAAGTTAGCTCATGATCTTCATTTTCCATACCCCCGGTTGTCTCCTCAATGGCCACTCCTTTCAGTTCATTTAGTGGCATGAACACCTCTGGCTCTCCATCAGTTTCATCGTCCATGTCATAACACCAATTATTTTGAGGGCGATTGTTTAAGGCTTCGAGTATTTGATTCATTTGATTCTGTAGATTCCGAATTGACCTCCCTTGCTCAATCATCTTCTCCTCAGTTGATGCTACAAACTCGAACCACAAATCCTCCACTCTTAAATTATCTTGTTCAATTTCAAAATCCATGTATTGAGGACCATTCATTGAGGAGTTAATGAGTTGTTCTGTCTGTTTGTTAAGATTTTGGCTTGATAACTCCTGACTCATCATCATCTCATCATGGTCTACTATGCTTTTTGACATGAATTCCTTCAACCTTGAATTATCCTCTTGTTGCGTTGAAGGTGGATATGATAAATCGGATGGATGTGTTGGACTTGGGATGCAGTATTGGTTGGGATAGTTATAACTCCATTCATAATCTGGGTGATACCCCCAACCTTGTTGATAATCAGGATAAACATCATTGTTGAAGTAATCACCCTCAAACTGCACTTGTCCAACCTTGATGTTGCACTGATAACTCGCATGCTCGCCAGCACAGTAGTCACATGTAACTACTATCTCTCGAGTGCGTTGGGCAAGAATATTCAACCTCTCCGAAAGTGTTGAAATTTGTTTTGACAATGTAGAAAATACATTGAGTCCCTCAGTGCTCGTGTCCCTTAGTTGAATCATATTTGCATAAGGCCATTGACAAGCAAAGTCACCCATGGTACCTGAAAAGAGAGTAATATAAGAAGATAATTAAAACAACAAAAAAAAAATTTAATGAAGAGTAATTTGATTGAAATTAATGTTGGCAAAAATTTATTAAGCTAATTCCCCGGCAACGGCGCCAAAAACTTGTTGGATAATTTCTAGTTACGCACAACACGCAAGTATACGTGGTCAAAAAGTAATAAAGAGTAAATAAAGTATCGTTCCCACGGAGAATTAACTAACAAAGTTCACCAAGCATTAACCCATAACCATCTTAGTCTTATTTAAATGAATGATATTATATTTTGTATTTAAACTACAAAATTAAATAAACCTAACTAATCCTAGAGTGAGACTAGATAATGAAGACCTGAGATTACAATTTCATCTATTGAATAATTTAAATCAATGCACTTCCTGTTAAGCCAAATTACTTGCACTGGATTGTTAGTCGAGAACACGAAAGTAAAGTACAGCCATCTCTCAATGTACCATACCCATATCACGTATAATCCACAATTGATAGAATACACGTGAACACCCACATTACCTAACCCACTATATGTCTATGTGATTTACAAATAATTAGGGTTTAAGCCCAAGTTCTCAATTGACTACGAGTGGTGCTTCGGTATATGTCTATCCTAAGCACGAATCATATATTCCATCACCATGTAGAACATACAAACACAAGCTATCAAGATCAAATCAATACCCATAACTCAGTCTTTCAAGTTCATATGAGTTATCACAGTAATTGATGGTCAATCAACTAAGCAAATAAGCATAAATCTTAATAGACAATCTCATAGCAATCATTAAGGTTAACAATGAAGTATATCAGATTAAACTAAGCAATAGAATCCATTGGAATCTCAAAATAAAGTTAAACT
Organism: Panax ginseng; assembly: GCA_020205605.1. Taxonomy (NCBI): domain Eukaryota; kingdom Viridiplantae; phylum Streptophyta; class Magnoliopsida; order Apiales; family Araliaceae; genus Panax; species Panax ginseng. The sequence continues at coordinate 102,285,074 of CM035138.1, forward strand.
CATCGTAGAATCAAAATCCATAATCCACAATTGATTATACATTGAGAAATAAAGATAGAAATAAAGAGAAGTTAGGGAATTAGGAATGCAAATCTGAGATTCTCCTCTTGCTCCAATTCTGAATTTCCTATGCTCTTCAATTGCTTCAATATTCAACTCTAATCTAATCTAGGGTTCTAATCTAATCTAAAAAGAAAGAGAAGAAAAGAAAACAATCATAGCTTTTAGCCCCCAAGGGGTGGAATCTCTTTACCTAATGGAAATACGTCTAATATATAAGCCCTAATTGAATCCCTCTCTCCGTTACGCTTCAATTGCATTGTTTAATGAAAAGTTAGCTTTTGTCAAAACCAGAAATCACGCGGCCGCGCAAGAATTAGCCTAAAGTTGGGCGCGGCCGCAAGCAAATGTTAAATCGCATCTTTTTGCTACTGTAATTCGCGCGGCCGCGCAAGAAATTGCGCGCCCGCGAGGTTGATTTTCTGCTGCAGTGTGCTCTGGTAAAATGGCCATAACTCTTTATCCGGGAAGAGTTATGTGGCCTGCCACCTATCAAATCAAAGATATCGACGAGCTCTACAACTTTAATTCTTTGATGATTGAGAAATAATGCATGGATGAAGGCTGAAATTGGATTGTAAGTGACAGCTATGCAAATGGCCATCCATCCAAAACAGTGACGTTCAACGTTCGTTGGTACAAAGGTCATAACTCTTGCATCCGAACTCCGATTGGAATCATTCAAGATGTTCCAGAAAGCTTAGAAGAAGCTCTACAACATAGTCCAAGTTCCAAGCCAAGAAAATAATATGAACATGAAAGCCCAAATGATATCCGGATTGCTTTTCCTTGCATTTTCATACCAATAGTCGCTCACATCGTTCCCAAACATAAGATCTACAAAATAAACACAAAATGCATGAAAAAGTAACTAAGACACATAAATATAAGCAACTAATTCAAGTAAAAAATATCGGATAAGTGTATATAAAATCCACTTATCAGTAAGTGCTGCAGAATGTGGTCGACCTCAACGTCTCCACCACAATCATCGGAATGATGGTACGACCCTCCCTGAGAGCTCTCACTGTCATGATAACACCGATATCCATCTCATCCATATATCGTCGCATATACACATACGCCACTATGCACATCAAGAATACATCCACTCTGGCCAAATTCTACTGGTCCTCTAGTATGGTGAAATCCCCAGAATGACGAGCATAGCTATCCTCAGAGCCAAATCTGTCAAACAAAAAAATGATGGGATATCACGTGGCTGGATGTGATCTCATCCTGCACAACCCTACGCCTCAGGCCGGCGAGGGTCATGAACTGTCGACTCATGTCCCCAATAGCCATCTGCACGCAAGGTCTGTCAAGTTGCAGCATCGTCAAACGTTCATACTCCTCTAGAGTTGGAGTCAACTCCTAGGTCCCAAACCGGAAAACTTGCCTCTTCGGTACCCAATGATCCAGCATGCCCTCCACAAATCCTGTGGGAACCTAAAATATCAAGAGGGTCATAGTATGCTCCAACAGATGATCTACAATCACCTTATCTGATGGTGATATATTATCATACCATGATCTAAGACGTGATGCTACCAGTAATGGTGGGGTATGATCTATGAGGCTGATTATCGAAGAAGACATATGTGTGGGCCGTATCATAAGACCATCCAGGGGTCAATGCAGAATATCTCTGGACATACATACATAGGCATAACACGATACATGTATTATAGATAATAGATGGCAATATGATATATGGAATGAAAAACTGTACATACATTCCTAAGTATATCATCATCTACATACATCATCTCTTTACAGATAAAAATATAGGAAAATGGGGCACATACGCCCTACTACTAACAGAGAGGCCTATCAAAAGATATAACGAGAATGGGGCACAACCACCCAATATCTAACAGAGGCTTATCAAAAGAGATAACCAGAATACACATCAGAAGAAGACAACGGTGTCAATATCTACATCATCAATCCTGTCCACCTGATGTAACTCTTCCTGAGTCACTGGATCTCTATCAACAGGGATGTTAGGCCTATACAAAGGAGGATCTGCGCCGGCAAAGCCAAATGGGTCATCTGAGGGGCTAGCGCCTGAGTTGGACGGATCAAACAAATCTGCCTCTGCTGGATCTATGCCCAAATGCCGGATAAAGAAATGTGCCCGGTCCAGTTGTTGGGTCAACTGTCAATCTGTGTCAAATGAGTTAGATCTCGGACATAGGCTAACCAATCCGTCATCATCATGGATCCTGGAACCATATCCCCCATGAATTGAGTGGCGCGGGTCTGGGCTCCAATAGTATGTGGGGACCACAAATGCTGGAACATCTCCTGAGAACAGGGGCCCTCTAACATTGCAAAACCATCAACCCCCAACAATGGGATATCAATAACGGGTGACTGTGACACATGCCAATAACACCTGGCAGGAGGCAAGATCGGCATACGGATCTCTCCTATGGTGCTCCTAATAGCACGCTCTCCTAAATAGAGCTCCCACCCTCTATCAGTGAAGAGAGGAACCCTACGGGTGGATATCATGTGCTCGACGCCAGTCGGGTACCCATCCTCAAATCACATGGCCAAGTGCTCCCCAGGATAGGGAATCCATGTGATGACGTCAGCTGTCAACAACTCCAGCTGTAGGCGGCAATGAGTAAAACCCTCAGCTACAGGGACCTCCACCAGTATGGAATGATGTCATCATCGTCCTTATGGATAGGTATCTAAACCTAACACACTCACATGACGCAAACATAGAAGCCTCTCATAGGCCCAAAACTACCAACACAAAGGCAAACATCTGCTGTCAGTAAACACTCTTAACCTACATATAGGAAATTACAAGAGAAATACTCACCAGCAGAAATGGGTAGAATCCTAACCAAGCCTCGGTCAAGCTCTGCGAACGCATATGCATGCCCCTGAGGAAATAGGCAAAGGTGTAGGAACCTTAATCATACTCTCCTATATGGTCCACATGTCGCGTGGCGCAGATAAAAACAAACTACACCATAGAAGAGTTGTCTGCTATGAAGTAGCCTCTAATGATCATCAGGAATAATCACCGAAGAATATAATCCATGACTCTGACATCAGCTGGTATGGGCTCGATCAATAGCCCACTCATAGCATCTACGCTCAAAGGACCCGTACAGATGGTCCTGCCCTTAAGCGCCTCCGCCGGAACTCCTAGCAAGGATCTGACGGTAGTAGGGGTAATATCCGCCATGCAAGGCACTAGTGCCCTTCCAAACTCCATACCTGTGATAAACTGTCAATCCATCGGCGTCATCATCATCTCACAGTCTAGCAAATGGAGTGACTGAGTCTGGTGAAACCAACGCTCAGAGAATGCCCTGAGGTAACCCCGGGGACAACGACGGGGAAGGATGGAAAAGTACGCCCCAAATCCCCAGTCATGCATAATCGCTCTATAGTCAGGATGCAGAGCCTGGTACATGGAGTGAATGTTGAACCAGTTCCCTCGAGGCTGTGTAAAGCCGAGAACCTACATGAAATGCAGATCTACATCAAAATCCTTTACTCCTCATCAATAGGAAAGAAGGAAAATTAAGATCTAACATTATACCTCGTTGGCATGCAAATACATCGAGGGATGTCGATTCAAATCACCCAGGAGCTCTAGGTTTGCCACCTAAATACTCGGGAGGTCCCTACAGGGAACATGTGTAGTAAGAGCGGGGTCCGCAACCTGAACTGGACGTATCACCGCCTCCACTAACCGATGAGGTTGTCTAACAGAACGGGGTCGAGGCACTTCAGAAGCCCTCCTCCGTACACCAGAAGTGGTCCGGCGGGAACTACTCGGCTGATCCGGATCCATAATATCTGGATAGAAGTCTCCAAATCACCTCAGAAAGGGTGTGGTATTTTCTAACCTGGAGATGTCTTTTCAAAATGCATTTTATGACTACATGCATGCATGGATTACTTTAACATACCTCTACAGTTGAGTTAAAAATGCATGACTATTCAATGCCTACATTTTGGAAAAATTTGCCATAGTCCCGTTTGTAAATAGAACTATTCACATTCACATAGGCATGACTAGGTGGCCATTCAGTAGCACACCTGCCCACAGTCATATACATACTACATGCATAAGAAGTCAAAGTCGTCAATGCATAAGGGTAGTTTAATTACCAGGATTACTTTGCATTTTTACCTTTTGCTCATTTGTCCTCAAATAGGATAAGAAATAGCAGAAAAACGTGCCAATTTAACTATCTCAAAAGTCAAAAAAAATTTACATCATTATGTTCAGCATGGTTTAATACTAACATTTACTATGTTGAATATTTTTTATCAAGTCATTTGAGCATGCATATTCACTACTATGTGTTTAGATGCATTTTAGGTGATAAGTCATTTTCCAACGGATAAAAACTGGAAAAGAAGACATGCATACGTTACCAAGACAATGTAGAACACTTGTAAGGTGACAGATTTTGCAGAAAGACGCCTGAACTCAGCAGATCTGAAGAAGAGCTCTCAGATTTCCTTCGTGACACAACTTGGAAATGACTTATAAAAGAAACATGCATGTATTTTGTAGCCACCTGCGGCTGCTGCAGGTGCACTTATGGCACCCTTACGTGAGTCCCACCCCTCCGTCTCGATCCAGTTTGAGTTGCAACGGAGTTCTCATAAGTTTAAAAAGCCATATCAGGAAAAAAAATGCTACACGATTGAGCATAATAGCTTACAATCCTGGTTTTCTCAGACCAAGCCGTGAGTCTGCACATCACTCATTGGTATTCGCCCAAGCACAGGGTACATTATGCTGATGATCTCAGCTATTATAAATCACACTCGGCAATACCTTACGCATGTCTAATGCCACCAATTCAGGGTTGTCACCCTAATTTTCAATTAGTTCCCCGGCGGGGGCATCACACATTCTCACAACCCCGACGGGGGCATAACGCATTTGCATATGTCGAAGTACATATCCTCGGCCGGGGAATCATGCGTTTGCATATGTCAAAGTACATATCCCTGGCGGGGGTATCACCCAATGTCATCCTTTGAGACACATATCAACGAAGGTCAAGCAACCTTGACATCATTGTAACCGTTGGCAAGTAAATCCAACGAAGTGTCGGAAGCCATCCGATGATTTCAACAGTTGATACATACGTCAACGAGGATCAAACAGATCCTCGGCAGGGGTAACAACGCATGTTCCATTGATGAACACGTCAGCGAGGATTAAACAGAATCCAAACGGGGGTTACAAAGCATGTTTATCCGTTGATTTACACGTCAGCGAAGGTCAAGCAGCCTTGACAGTTTGCCCAACAGGGGTATTTTTCCGTTGATTCACACGTCAGCAAAAGTCAGGCAGCCTTGTCAACACATACTGTTGGCAGTAAATCCAACAAAACATTAATATGTCCTGGCGATACAAACCAGGAAGGGTCAGCATCATCAAGGAGGATCGATGATGGAATATGTTATACACGTCCTCAAACAGACAAACTTTATTCCCACAGATCTTTCGTACACGAGACGTACATCTTCGGAATCAAGTCTGTATCAAGGATTAAGGACTTTGGTGATAACCCCAACGTCAAAATCCTAAAAGATTTGGATCACACATCCAATCTGGTCATCATTGTCAATCCCCGGTAGAAGCAACAAGGAGCCGACAATCATCCCCATCATGTTGGATAACAACCCAACACACATGCATCATACATTTGCATCATGTTGCTGCACATAGAATCATGTTTATCTTGTTGCATTTCAAGTGTCTAGGATTCTTTATCCTATTCATGCCATTGCATTGCATGAATATGATAAAGAGGGGCATCTGTAGACACTCGAAATTTTCTGCACACCTTTCACTGACATTGTAGGAGGGAAAATTCATCTTTCAGAAATAACCACGGAAGACAGCTCATATCAAGTCCGGATACTACCGAAAGTTCAGTCTCAACCACGTAACACACATCAGGAGTATCAGTTCCAACCTCGGAGATAACCCCGAGGCATGCGCTTCAATATAGAAATTCCACCGAGAGAAGGTTTCATCTATCTTGAGATAACCCCAGATATTTAGTCTCGATCCCAACACCGAATAGCGCTACCAAACCTTGAGATAAACCCAAGGAATGCAGTTCCGGAAATAACCCCAGAAATGCTTGTTTCAAAATACATGCAATCAGTGTCTTGCTTCTGGATTTCCAGTCGGTCATGGCCAAGAGACCACTTTGACTAAGATTTATCTTGCTACTGTTAATGATTCTGAGTTTGGACAATTATGGATGTTATAGTATTCTTACAGTAGTACAACATAAAAAAAATTCGTTTATATCTTACATATAATAAGAAGTTATAGAGGCTCAAAGTCTCTATCAGAGTTGTTCTTGAGTTTCTGGGTAACCCAGAACATTGGTCATGGTCGGTCAACAATTTTGTAGCTTCTATATCTTTGAATCCGTGTGATAAATTTGTTATAATAGGTAGTCTATATGTCAAGGTACATATATCTAACACTGGTTTAGACAAACTATATTTCTATGGCCTCGATCTAAGTTGGTCAAAGTACAGTCAACGACTAGGAAACCCAAAAAACTTGGTCAAACTCGGTCAACGACTTTTGACCATTAATTCCAGTAATCCTATGATTTGTTTTAACAATTTAAGGTCATAGGTATGTAGTAAGTATATCAAGGTACTAATTCAATACAAAAAGTTATTAAAACCACAAACATATAGCGATTAAAAGGTCAAGTTAAAGTAAAGTAAGCCCAGAAGCTGACATGTTCTTGAGTTTTCTGGGTAACCCAGAAAATAGAACTTCGTGATCGGTCAACCACCTTTGACCACCTATAACTTGCAATATACAGTTCCATTGAACCTGATTTCTTTTCCAGATTAAAGACCTCATGTCAAACTACAAATAACATATGAATAACATACCTAATTAAAAACATACATGGATCTACAAGCTCTGACATTCAACTGTCAGGCTTGATTTTTTAAAATTCCTAGATTACTAAAAACACTATTTTTAGGCATCTAGATGTTATGAAAACATGTTCTATCAACCTAACATACTTTCTAACATACTAATACATAATTCGAAACATCTAAACAACAATTTGAACAAAAATAAAAGATCAAGCTATAAATTAGGGTTTGCACATTTCTTGCTTGATTTTAGATTTCTGGCTACTGAATCTGTTGTTGCTATCACAAAGGCTTATAGAGGTGTGATATATGAGTGTTTAGGCTTAGAAAATTCAAAGTTTGAACTAGAATTGATATGCTATTTATAGAATTTCTAGGTTAGGTTTTTGTGTCATTTTCACCTTCTTGCCTCCACAAATATATGATCTGATGACTGTTCTGGTGCTTTAGAGTTACAAGCATGTCATGTGCAGTCTATGAACTTGCATTGGTGACTCCTAACCTACTTGTAAGCTAGTTAGGATAGATTAGTAGCTTAATTATGCCCTAATCTTCACTAATCTTGATTAGGGTTTTCTTTTTAATGATTAAGTTTGTTTAATGATGTTTATTATTACCTAATTGAAGTTTAATAATCATGATTAGGTGTTAGGATAACCAAATTAGGGTTTAGTCTAGCTAGTTAGGGTTAAGTCTTATAAATTTGAATTAGTGTTTGTAATCTAGGGTTAGGGATTATAATCTAGGGTTCCTAACCTAGATTTTCCATTAATCCTAACAAGCACGACAAAGCGTTTTGTCAGTGTAAGAACGACAAAGCAGCTTGTCAAAACAAATATACCAAAAAGTCCGTTTTCGGAAGAAAATTTTTAAGCACGAGATTTCAAGCACGTCAATTTTTGGATAAAAATTTATTTTACCTAATTTGTTAAACAGAGTATATATTAACACATAACACTTTCAGAACGGAGAGATTTTATTAATATAACTGAATTTATATATCCGAGTTTTATTAGGGTTTTGGGATTTTGCATGATGAATGGTTAACCAATCAATCCCTAAAATCACATCAAATGCAAGTATTTTCAAAGAAATAAGATCAACAAGTAATGTGATGGTACCAACTTGGATCAAACAAGATTTATAAATAGTGGATGTATCGAAAGTTTCTCCTAACGGAGTTTCAACAGATAAGCCAAAATCTAATTTCTCCGGAGTCATGTTCAAACGTTGAGAACATGTAGGAGAAATAAAAGAATGGGTAGAACCGGTATCTAATATGGTATAAACTTTGCAAGAGTTTATGATTAGTGTACACTCAAAATTTTCTGCACACCTGTCACTGACAATGCAGAAGGGCAGATTCGTCTTTCAAAGATAACCCTGGAAGACATCTCATATCCAGTCCGGATACTACCGGAAGTTCAATCTCAACCCGGGAACATACACCGGCACTATCAGTTCCAACCTCGGAGATAATCCCGAGGCATGCGGTTCCAATACCGGAAATTTCACCCGACAAGGCCGATTCATCTCGGAGATAACCCCGAGGCATGCAGTTCCAATATCGGAAATTCCACCAGACAAGGCCGATTCATCTCGTAGATAACCCTGAGATATTTAGACTCAGTCCCAACACTAGGAATAGCAGTTACCAACCTTGGAGATAACCCCAAGGAATGCAGTTCTGGAGATAACTCCAAAAATGCTTGTTTTAAATGCATGCAATCAGCTTCAACCTCGGCGCTCACATCGAGGCACTTAGTACAAGACCCGGAGATAACATCGGGAAGACATGCACACCTTAGAGATGACACTGAGGACCTTCAACACCTACAGTAGTCCAATCTCAGAGATAACCCTGAACAACATCTGCTTTATCAGACCAAATCGGAGATAACCCCGGTGAGGGGCAAAGTCGTTATCTTGCCACCATGACGCCACATCGCATCGTCTCAACATTTCATACATATATTTCTACACAGCAATGTCCCACAAGAACCAAGGAGGTCTAATCCCGAGTGACTATTACGCAGGACAACGGATAGAATTTGAAGCTTGAAGACCGGAGGGCATGATCCCATCTTCCTGACTTCATACAACTTCTAATCCCATGTCATTGCATAACTCTCGACAATAGTGGTCCGAAATAGGTCTTATATACCTCAGTCGGATGCCTGGATTGTAATTCTGAAAGTTCAAGCGGACATTATAGTGCATACATGCAATTACTTTGAGACGGCAGGACCCGCGAAGCCCAGGGCAACCCTGGCTAGCCACAAGTACTTATGCGGCTCCCCTCTCTATAAATAGAGGGCTTGGGGTGGCCATTTTGGAAGAGAAAAAAGGCGAGGAATCCCTGTCCAATTTGCTCTGTATACACCCTAAACTGAGTGGTTTCTCATTTTAAACACTTGTGAGCTCACATATAGCTACTCTTTGTACCGGCGGGAGCCGAGTGTTCATCTACTTTTAAGTTATAGAAGACTTCTTTGGCAGCCCACTGTAAGCTTTCTTACACACTTTGAAGCCTTTCTCTTCATCTTTGCACACACCATTCTTCACGTTGAGAGTCGTGTTACGTGTGTTTGCCCTGACTTCGGTCCATGGTTTCATTTCAGTTTGAATATATATATATATATATATATGGACTAATATTATCGAGTTATGCCTCGATTGAGCCTAGACTTCGGTCTGGAGCATTTTTTTTCTTTCATATATACATATATATATATATATATATATATATATATATATATATGTTTAGCCCCGCCTGGGTTTACTTCGTGGCAGTTGACCTTTTTTACAGCTTTCTTTACTTTTTCGTCCCGCCTAGAGTTTTCTTCGTGGCGGTTCATTGCTTTTACAACTTTATTTACATTTCTGATCCGTCATTGAGGTGCTTCGTGGTGGCTGATCATGTCTGTATATATATATATATATACCTACTGCTTTTTAATCAATTACGGCATCATGTGAGCCTAGGAATCATGTTATCACAGATTCAGTCTACTAGATCTAGATTCGGTTCCCGTGATGGACATTTTAAGATATAAGCAGCTTGTAAATTTATTCATGGTGTTTGGATTTCCTCAGATGGTTTTCATACCCATGAGGAGTCTGGCATTATTTTGTACATTATTTTATCTAAGATGCTTCGTATCTCAAAAATTAAAAAACAATCAAGCCGAACACTTAATTAAAATAGGAGTATAAAAGGTCTCAATTACTATTGAGCATAAGGGTTTGAAAACCCTCTTTTATAAAACATCACTACCATATCTTGTTTAAAACTGAATTTTTACACAAATTCAAACCATGTGTATATAGGTGCGAATGGGGCCTCGCACTACTTCCAAATAACAGCACATTGACCCACACACATTCATATAACAGTTTCTTAAAAAGTGGTGGTCACCGTGGTAACACGGATGTCGGGGGGTGCCTAACACCTTCCCTCAGCATAATCAAGTCCCCGGACCCTAATGAATCTCGGTTTCATCGACCCATTTAGCAGTGTCACATCACCGGGTAAATGTGCAAACTTTTTCTCGGTTGTGTTGGTACAACCATATAAAAAATCAACTAGCGACTCTTAACAGTCCATCATCGACATGATACATGTCGGACCTTTTTCACTTGTTTTTTCAAACAAATCTCACCTAACATTAGAACACCGAAGAACAAGTAACGAAAAGAGACAAATAAAATTCCCGACGTCAACAATTAGCTTATTCGTGATCACCTCGTTTGGATTCCTTGCATTTTGGGTAGTCACGACAAACTCTCTTCCAGGAACCGTTGACTTTGACTTCTCCAAGACAGCCTTTGGAGTTACCATCCCTGCTGGACTTGGTTTCGCTACAGGCTCTAACTATATGACCTTCTTTTCCACAGTTATAACACACCTTGGATTGTTGTGGGCAGTTTTGGTTGATGTGTCCCTCTTTCCCGCATTTATAACATACGACTGATGATCGTTCTCCTCCCCTAGGAACACTTGGTGCTGACGTCTTCACATTGTCATTATTGTACATTTTCTTTTTGAAATCTCCCCCCGACTCGCTTCTTCTACTATCATGGCCACGATTACCACTAGAGTGGTTACCGCTTTTGTCCATATATTTTCTTCCCCGCTAGTTGTCATTTCTTCGATGACTGCTGCCACAGGTATGACCCTGGTAGTGGTCCCTCGGTTGAACATACTCATTATCTCGCTCTAATAATTGAGTCATGTTCTCAACATCTGAATATAGAGAAAATTTGTGAGAAATAAGATATTGTCAAATTTTAGGTTTCAGACCTCTCAGAAACATCTGTGTCATACGTTCCTCATTTTCTACCAAATGAGGTGCAAACCTGGATAACTCTGTGAACTTAGCCTCGTACTGGAACACAGTCATGTTGTTCTGTTCAAGTCTAATAAACTCTTCCTCCTTCATATTACGAATACTTTCAGGAAAATACTTGTCATTGAACAGTTTCTGAAACGTTTCTCAAGACATGTTGAGTGCGGCAGGCTGGGTATGCTTCACAGATTTCCACCAGTAATCTATCTCACCACGGAACATAAAGGTGACGAATGGAACCTTCTATTCCTCAGTGCATCCCAAGACATCAAATATCTTGATAATTTGTTTAACACACGTTTCCGCCTTTGTGACAACCCGAGAATTTAGATAATTATTAAAATCCTAAAATGATGGATTAAAGGTTATAAGATGAACCTAGACAGAAAATAAGTGTATGGATTTGACGTTTCTGTGTAGGAATTTTAAGGAATTTTAAAATTTTGGAAAATAACTTGAATGATTTGATAGACTATAAGTGATAGTCTGATAATGAGGTATATGTTTAGTTTATTAGTTCATAAGAATATGTGTATGTGGTGAATATATTAATATATTTACTTCAGTTAAATAAATTGTGAAGACAATTTATAGAAAGGAAAGAAAATAATTAGATATATGGTATTATATTATATGGATAATGGTATAATATTTAATATTTGACCAAAGGATTTAAAGTAAAAATATGAGATGAGATCCAATAAGCAAATATGTATATTGGTATCAACTAGTTATTAAATTAAATTCATATCTGAATAAATGATTGAATATATTAAATTATATATTTAATATATAAATAAATTATTTGAAAACAATTTATGGAGAGGAGGAAATTAAATTTAATTATACAATATAAATTGTATAACTTGGATAAGTTATTTAATTACAGTATGAGAATTAAATGACCTAAATGGTTATTTTTATGTAGTGGTCCTAGTATTTAAATATATACTAGTGACCTAATCTAAGAGAATTGTGGAACATGTCACAATTTATTTAATTATTATGTGAGTAAGTGAATATGAATATTATGTGATGGTTTATATTAGTTTATTATATAAACAAATAAAAGAAACTAGGATAATCCTAATTATATAGTAGGAATGAATGATTGAATAACTTAAGGATTATGAGATGGGAAAATAATAGTATTTATAATATATACTAATTCTAAGAGATTTATTTTATATGTCTCAATTAATTAGTTTTATAACCTAATTAAGGTAAATTTAACTGGGTTAAGAAATTAAATGTACTTGAGTAAGAATTTGTATTTCACTTAAGTACATGGAAACCCTAATTAAGTGATTATGGTAAGATAAAATTTAATGTAATGGACCATATTAATTTTTATGACCCAAACATTTGGTTAGGAAGTCCAAATATTTTATTTGGAAAGCAAAATGAATAAAGTGTTAAGCTCAAGTGAGCCCAATTGTTAAGAAACATATGGGAGAATAATAATATTAAAATAATTATATTAAGTCAAGAGATATATCTTTATTATCTCAAGTTTATGTATTTTATAACTTAATTAAAGTAAGTTTAATTCGGTTATAAAATTTAATGTACTAGAGTAATGATATAAATTCTAAATATTTGGAATGAAAACCCTAATTAAATATTTGTGGGTGGGCTAAGATGGAATGATTGGACTATGTCAATTTTACATAGCCCAAATAATTATTAGGAAAACCCAAAAGATTAAATGAGTGGCCCAATTTTTTTAAGCCCAATTAATGAGGACATTTTGGACATTCAATAAAGCAATTTAAAAAAAAGGATATGTTGGAAGATGATAAGGCCACATGGCCATGAAGAGAAAGAGATAATAAGGAAAAATAAAATAATAATAATAAGAAGGAAGATAAGAATAAAGAGAAGATAAAAAGAAAAAAAGAAGAAAGAGAAAGAGGAAAAGAAAAAGAAAAAGAGAAGAAAGAGGAACGAGAGAAAATCGAGAGGGAGAGAGAAAGGCTCACGACATAGGGGAAGAAGAAAGAGGGCAGCCATGGATGAATGAAGAAGAAGGAAGAAGAAAGAAAAAGGAAGAAAATAAAAATAAGGTAAAATCTATACTTGATTTCTAAAACTTTAATTTATATGCTATTTGTATTTTTATGATGGATCTTTGGAGTTTAAGTTTTATGTGGCTAGATCCATGAATAACTGTTAGACCTAGAATTTCATTGGTTTGAGTTATGGATTTACATGAGTATATATGGAAAGATTTGGAAAAAGGTAAGAAAATAGAATTTTCCGGAAAGCTTAAACTTAAAAGTGTGATTTAGCTTTTGATTTTTGAAATCTATGATGGATATTTGTGATTTATTTTCTTGGGATGCTATATCTATTTATTAAGGATTAAAACCCCTTTGGAATCACTCAATTAGGTTGAAAAATGAGCAATTTATGGAATTTATCCCAAACTACTGCAAGCTAAGAAAACTGTTAGAACCACTATTTTGACCAGCCACTTCCAGGCTAATTTCTGGGAGCTTAACATGTCCAAATATAGATTATGATAGATAAAAATTGTAGATAGGAAAGATATGAATCCAAAAAAATTGACGGATCGTTAATTGGAGTTATAGATCTCATTTTATTTAAGTTTTAGCAAAGGACTCAAAAACTGCAAAATGACAAAAAGCTACTGCCTAGAAATTTAAAAGGACATATTCGGCCACTTAATTTGTGAAATAAATTCTGACCTTTTGGGACATAAAAATATATGGTAAAAAGTACCTCCTGTCCAAAAATGAGATCATTCTGACTTAAAATGATCAAGTTATGGTAATATCAATTTTGTGATTTTCTGGAAAGAAAAAAAACCCCGCTATAACCGGAGTTCTATAACTCTGATGGCCACGAATTTAAACTGGAGCGTCACGTTAACACGTATAAGATTGTGTCAAAAGATGGGAATTTCTGGAGTTGAGCATGATAGGGCTAATTTCTTAAGCTACGAACTAAAAATAATTTTTGAAAAATACTAAAGGAAGTTGGAAAATTATAGAAAAATACTTTTTATGTATGATATATATGTATATGTGTTTGGACAAAGGATAGAAAAATAATAAGATGATTTGGCATTTTCGTGAAAAGGATATGGAATCCAGCTTGCTGGATTGATAAATTAATGAATCCAGTTTGCGGGATTAAAAAATCTAATGAATCCAGCTTGCTAGATTGAAAAGAAGTTTACTGAATTGAAAATATGCTGAATCCAGCTTGCTGGATTGCAATCTAGTTGCTGGATTTGGAATCTAGTTTGCTGGATTGCACTTTGGTTTACGGAATTGACCATCTAGATGCTGAATTTGGAATCCAGGTTGCTGGTTTGGTATTTGACTTATTAGAGTTAAAGAAGAACTTATAATATATAAGATTAGAGTGTTAAATCATAATGTATATGATATAATGATTAAAGAATTATCAAAGGATGATAATAATACTGATGTGTTAAGCTGTTAACTAATATTTGATTTTTTTGATTAAGTGTTAGATAATTTATGGATAAAGAAATAGTATTATGAGCTAACAGGTATGTTATGCTGACTGAAAGATCAATCTTATACTGATAAGTCTTTCATGAGAGATTAAATTAGATTGCTTAGTGGTAATCAGCAGTACATGCAAGTTTTCTTGACTCAAACTTGAGTTGTATGTTCAAAGCATGTTAGTGGATAATTATTGTAGATTATTCACGTCTATACTGACTATTGATTCGCACGTTGTGCATGTTGTAAATGTTCATCAGGTATTAAAGGTTGATCACCTTCATTACCATTTGGTTCAGTTAATCTGTTCAGGTTCATTATTGACCATTCATTTTTATTGACTTGGTCGTTCAGCTAAGAACATTTGTTCATGCTCTTTCACAATGTTTATATTTTTGAAAGTTAGCTAGCTTATTGTTCAAAATTTTTCAATCATGATATATCTTCATTGTATTTAAAACTTGCTGCAAAATAGTAAATAGACAACGCAGAAAAAACGTTGTGGTTACAGTCAGAAAAACGTCGTGGTTAAGAGTGTTATCTATTTGACACCCTTACACAACGTTTTTAAAACGTTGTAGTTAAGCACAATACATAACATTTTTTAGGAAAAAACGTTATAAATTTGTTTTCAAAAAATTACCAGATGCTTAAAAACGTTGTAGAATGTATGATTCCACAACATTTTTTGGTTAAAAATGTTGTTGTTTAGTATATAAGACAACGTTTTTTAAATGTTGTAAATAAAAAAAAAAGAAAAAAAAATGTGGTTCACCTATATTACCAATGCACCTGCAATATGCTAATGTCATGATATATAGCCAAAATGTATCAACCATTCAAAATACATCCCAATAATACAATTCGTTTACAGTTTCAAATTACTACATCCACAAAACCAAACTATACCAATATGTTACAGTTTGTGCTAGTACAGCTTCTGAACCCAAACTGATGCTAATGTAGCCAACCATTCCAACCTGCACTGTTATATGGAAATTAAAAGACAGCTATCGACATTTATCAAGTCATACAAAAGTAAAAAGCATACAAGTCTTTATACAAGCTAACATGGCCAGATACAAGAGTAAAGCATTACCAAGGCATATGCTTGTGGTTGGGTAAGAGCAGCATTTCCTGGAATGGCTCAGCACCAATCATCAAACTTGGTGCATAAAGGCCACCAACAAGCCCAGAGCCCTTGCAAAGAGTGGTTGCCAACCACAAAGCACTGCATATGTATTAATGATGTTGTGTTAATGATGTTGTGAATATATATGTATTAATGATGTTGTGTAAATTGAGAGTTAGAAACTTCAGTTTTGCATGTGGAAAGGCTTGACATAATTCTACCACTATGTAAGACCACAAACCAACTTATACACTGTTTCAACTCACCGGCATGAATAAGTAGTGTTGTCGCCATTTTATAGTAACAAATAAACATTCTGAATAATATTTTTAGGAATATAGTTCGTCATATTGGATGGAGTGATTCAAAAGGTTTAGTAGCTTACCAAGAATGATCCCTTGGCCACCTCTATAATAAGAACTTGTCAATGTCCTGAACCTCTCTTTTCCGGCTGCAAAATGCTAAAGATTATCACAAACCATTCACAGTTGATATACTTTGCTCTCAGAAAAGAAAAAAGTTTTTATTAAAAAAATGAAAACAGCTGCTCAAGATTACTTCTATGCGGGCAAAATAAGCATATAATAAGGGAAAAGAGAGAAAGAGAACTGTAAAATGCTCTCTCTTAGGAAATTCCAACTGGAGTTTACTCCATGAGACCATAAAGATGCTATAACTAAACTTTATAAGGCGAAATACTAAAGAAAGAGAAGGCATTAACAAAATATTAATGCTTTACTACCCATCAGAACATTCATGTAGGAGGCAGGAACGTAAAATTGTAACTGTTATCTGAAACTCTCTTGATACATGAAATTCCCTTATTTGTTACATGGTCCAATTAAATGATAGTTAAGTGGCCCATGGATTCAATTTGCATTCTAATCATGAAACTGATTTCTCACATTGCTGTACTAAATATTCCTTTATCAATTGACCTTAAATAAATGATTAGCATGATGTGGTTGAGTAACCAATTCCCCTGGCTTCAAAAATAATAAAATAACACGATAAACTATGGCAAGTTAATGCCAGTGTCCCATATGGTAAGCTTCAACATTTTCCACTAACTGTATAATTGTGCAATGCTGCTACCAAACTTTTCATTTTTACAGCAAAAATTGAAGGCATACCATTGCAGTTGAAGACCACATACATTCAACCCCAACATCATAACAGTTGACAAAGTGACCATACAGTACCAGCTCACAAAAGAAGTAGAGAACAGTTAACAACAAATGAAAACAATAATTTTGAACTACGTGTACATAATCATGCTTAAAGATAACATATAAGCTGAGTTTCACCCGTTACCTTCACTGTGATGATAGCATGATCAAGGAGAGGAAGCAGGTTGAAGTGGCTAAAAAGAGATGAAACACGGATCTCCTCCCTCACCAACTCTAATTGCTCACTACTTTGAATGAGAACTTTTTTCATTGCATAAGTTCCACCATCTGCAAATCAAATAGAAGACAAGATTAAATAAAGATCTTTATTTTCCACTCCCTCAACAACAAATTGCTGAGAAGTAAATTAATTTTCGCACACCAAACCCATCCATAATAGACCACATAAACTAGCCACAATTGAAATATATCAAAACAAAACAAGAAAATAAATAAATATACAAGATCCTGATATTTGATAACATTCAGTGTTTCTTTACAAAGACTAATAACCCATAAAAACATTAATTATTGAACACATAAAATACACTCAGATAAATAAGAGCCAAATTCCTACAAAATAACAGACCAACATTTCCACTGCAAAATATGGGGAAAAAAAGAGAAAGCCTATTTACTTCAAATAAGAAATGGAATATATCTGCCCCATATAAAAAAATATTCTACTTGCTAAGTTGAATATTAAAAAAATTCTCATAATAAAATGTAAACATTTATTGGACCAAAATTCACAATTGGAAAGTATTGAAACCATAGATTATTACAGTATTTATCATATAATTACATGATATATATATATATATATATATATATATATATATATATATATATATATGGTGCCTTTAGTTCCTGCAATATGATACCTAACACAAAACAACCTTTCATCAGGACAGTTTATTATCATTCTTTGCTTAAGCTATAAACACATTTGGAAGATTGTGGATCTGGGCACAGTCAAAAAATGTGGATCATCACGTATTCGCAACTGAATTAGATAGATATGAATGAATAATATTCGCAACTGAATCAGATCTGGAAGCCTAATTTTAACAATAATGAAGAAAATTGTCATGTATAATTATTGCCTCTGACAATTAATCATCATGTACCTGGGTTTCATCTCTGCCACTAACTCTGAGATGGTGGAATCACTACCAGATAAATCCGAAATCCCTGGAGGAGCATCAGATGGGGGAACTCTATTCAGCTCCAACTGGACCACTCATTAGTAATATTTAGTTAAGGAAGTGAAACAAGCAGAATAAAAATAGAAAATCAACAATATCTAACAATGAACAAAGTTGAATGAATAATCGAGAGAGAGTGAATTAAGATTTATAAATCAAGGATATGTTAAGAATATATATATTATTCCAGGTTCCTCAGCTAATGCCCGCAGTGCATCAACATCATCTTGATTGTATGTTCCATAAAG
This sequence comes from Panax ginseng, assembly GCA_020205605.1. NCBI lineage: Eukaryota > Viridiplantae > Streptophyta > Magnoliopsida > Apiales > Araliaceae > Panax > Panax ginseng. The sequence goes on from CM035138.1 coordinate 102,303,661, forward strand.
TTGCCCGCTTGCTGATTGCCTACCAGATAAGTATGCCACAGATAATCCTAAATAGTACAATAATCAGCTTTGACAAGTAAACGAAAGGTATCGATAACAAATCTCTGGTAAAACACTTTTGTTAACCTTAACAAGAGTTACTTTGCCCTACATTACATTGCACTCCAAAGAAAAGGCGGTGAGTTTACATACAAAATTAATTGGTAACAGAGCTTTCAAGTTCTGTACCATGCTTCACATATTTAGAAGTACTACGACAAAATATACCACTTTTGATTGTATACCATAATAATGCTCTGAAATAGGTTAAAGTAACTCATCAAAACATTCTTAGTGATCAATGCAAAAGATGAGAAGAAAAAAGCTTACAACTGATTCCTCTTCTAAAAATTTAGAGTAAAATTTATTTAACAAAAACTGACCCATTACCAAAAATTTGCGTTGTTTTCTGCCGGAACATAGAACATGGTTTTAGCTAACACGCCACATTCCCCACCTGAATCTACAGTATCATAGAAGGATCCTGTCCCAGGCCAGTCACGCTCAAGATTACCACTACAGAAAACATGAAAGCCGAACTACGCTAATTTTGTGAGTCTTTCTCTAGATCTACACAGACTTGGAGCCGAACTCAGCCTCACGCAAGCATTCATATATAAAAAATAAGCCAAATACAGACCAATGAAACACTAATTGGAGGTAAATATACTGACCGAGATCACCGTCGCGCTTGGCGTAGCTGCAATCGGAGTAACGAGATGCGACGTCCTTGAACTTCGCCTTTCCAGAAACGATGTCTTCACGAAGGGATTTGAGCTGAGAGACGGCAGTTTCTCTAGTGGTGTTGCTAATAACTCGACCTTCTGCATCCTTCCAGGAAGCGTTACGTCGAGAACCTTGGTGGTTTACGAGTATGTGAGAAGCCCTAACTTTGTCCGATTCGGCTGATGATGATCATAAAAGCCCTAGCTTTATCCAAATTTCTCAAACCAAAACCTCGAATTCCATGCTTGAAACCCGTGAAACAAACCGTATTAAAGCTCCTCAACGAATCTGATGCTTCAAAAATGGTGAGATTTTGAGGAGAAATGGAAGGGAAAAGGAGAGATCTGCATAAAACCAACATCGCAAAGCGAGAAAGTATAGAGATAGGAACCATGTTTTAATTTCAAATTTTAGCTTCCGTGTTTTTTTTCCTCCGTGTTTTTTAGATAGACAACGTTTTTAAAAAAAACTTTATCCAGTTAAAATAAAAAAAATACATTTTTAAATAGATAACGTTTTGTATATATATTTACAACGTTTTTTTTAAAACATTATAGAAAAAAATACCACTATTTAGTATTTTGTAGTAGTGCACCTCTTTTATGTGACGAATACTTTCGGAAAAGTACTTGTCGTTGAATAGCTCTTGGAACTTCTCCCAAGACATCTTGAGTACGTCAGACTGGGAATGTTTTACAAATTCCCACCAATAATCTGCCTCTTCACGCAACATGAAGGTGGCGAAGGGAACCTTTTGCTCCTCGGAACATCCTAAGACATCAAATATCTTGGTGATCTGCTTTATCCACGCTTCCTCCTTAAGTGGTTTTGGCTCTCCAATAAACTCGAGTGGTCCCAGCTCCTTGCACTGTTTAACGGTGACCATTCGAGAGTTTCTAGTATTTCCACCTGCATTTTGAACAGGAGCCGCTCTCGCCTGATGTTGCATGAATTGCATAAAGCCTCTGAATATTCCATCGTTCATCATTTGGTCAGTGTTGTTGTTTGCATGAGGATTGTCGCCTTCCTGATGTACATTATTCTGATTGTTGATCTGTGGAGACTCAACGGTCTCTTGTGCCCCATTCTTTATTCTCAATATTCTCGGATGCCATTTTTAAATCTTGCCACATAACAAGGGTTAATTGACATGCGACATATTATCTCTATACTCGACCAACCAATTAAATACCAAAAAAAATTAGGTAGGTCATACTAGCGAAGAATTCCCGTCTCTCCCCTCCTAGTTCTAGTCTCACATCTTAGCGGAGAGATCATATCCTAAGCTTTGATACCAACTGTGACACCCCCAAAATGTATACATCACCTATACGAGTCGCCAAATACATGGTCTTGAATCTGAATACAAATACAACTTAATTATACAACCGTCATGCAAAATGCGACAAAACATAAAAGTGTGAGTTTTAATACAAATATTGTCGTCTAGACAATATACAAACTCAAATTCAATATTATTAAATTTATTTTCCCACTATTTCATTGAATAGTGAGGACTACTAATAATATTATCATCTCAATCCGCTACCCGTTCTCGACTAGTCCACCGCCACATTCTCATTTCAAGAAGAGAACAATGAAAGTAAAAGGGTGAGATCAACTAGCCCGATGGAAATATTATGACTAAGATAATGCGTAATATATTATCGTTAGCCTTCAACAGTGTTAACTTTGATATAATATAACAACCATCAAGTTTCTTCGCGGTGAACAAGTAATCCATTAAAAAGAGTCAAGTAGAGAATAAAATCTACTATCTTTTATGATTTAAAAGGTTTTTAACACTTTTATCATTTGGGACTCGACAACAAATAATCCACATCACCGAATCACCCACATGTCTACGACCACGATATTCTTTAGTATCACGACCACAATTATCCATGCACTACGAATTCAAGAATATTTGTGTATTCATTAATGGTCATGATCATGCCAACAACCATCCATCAATGCACTACGGGACCAATGAGGAATTTTACCACATCATTTGTAACATTACAGTTATGATTACACCGGATAATCTCTGGTCATAATCATACCAAGTCCATCTATGCACTACAGGCCACAGATGACTTTCAACAAAATATAAACATGAGGATGATGACAATGATATAAGAATTCAATAAAACAAGTTCAAGAATTATTTTATCCAGAAATCAATAACGTCCAACTTGTCAACATGATACTGCTTTGTGGAGTAAAATTCAAGAATGCTCAAAAGAATATTTTAATGAAAAGATACTAAATGAAGCGCAAATATCAAGGATATTCCACTAATTTCATGGTGTATAGAAGTCAAAACTTTAACCAACTGAGTATAACAAGGAATGGAATAACAAAAGAAATCACCAGGCATGCGATAGACCACACAGGCAGGTTATTCCAATAGAATAATAAATAACGGAATCAGGTCTGACGTAAAATGCACAGACAGGATATTCTAACAAAATAATAAAGATTTTAATCAGTCCGTAGTAAAAACGCATGCATGGATATTCCAATGAATAATAAAAAGATGAGAACCAAGTCCGTAGAATGCAGACAGGATGTTCCAACAAAATGATAAATAATGGAACCAGGTCCGGCGTAAACGCACAGACAGGATGTTCCAACAAAATGATAAAGAATGGAATAACAGAAGAATTTCACCAAGTATAGGGTAGCCCGTGTATATAGGTTATTCCAATAGAATAATAAAGAATGGAATAACAGAAGTTCTCTTCATGGATAAGAAAGAAATAATACTCCCTACCTTGAAAAAACTGGATACTAGAATAGTGAGGTAGCAGACTTCTCTTCTTCTTTCTCTCTATAATTTCTCTCTATAATAAACGCTCTAAAGCTTTTGTGAATTGGTGAGAAATGAAGGAAGAATGAGCTTCTATTTATAGGAAAATATAGTTTTGATAATTGCACGTTTTGGGGCTCAAAAAATTACAGTACAATACCTCAAACTTTTCTTTTATTTTTAATTTAGTCCTGCAAGTATTATCAAACTTGCACCACCTCCCCTATATACTAAATAATGTGAATCAATAGTTCAATCATGTGAATCAATAGTATAATCATGTGAAAAATATGAATTACAGTATAGTACTTCCATCTATACCTCTATTTTTAACTTAGTCATGCAAGTATTATCAATCTTGCACCAACTCCCCTAGTAGTAAATAATGTGATTCAATAGTACACACATGTGAACTAATAGTTTTATAAACATGTGAATTAGTAGCAATTAATTGCTCATTTATCCGATAAATTACCTGATTTATCAATATAACCCCTAGACATCAATTATCATCAGAATAGATGTCGATTTCAACTAACACTAATAATTCCAACACAATGGAACTATCAAAATTCATTTTTAATCAACACAACTTATTCATCATTAATATTAGAACTCACAATATTTAACAACCAGGTCGTTCCCATGAAAGATGGGGCTTTTCGATAAGGATTTCTCCTTATTGGCGCGCAATTAGGTGACCAAACCTCTCCTTGACAGAACTTCTAGACATTGTCAATATTGCAAATAATAATATGAATAGCTTTATCGTCTCAATTATTGATTTAATAATATAAAATATTATGCAAATGATACAGTGACAATAATTGAATCAATAATATGAGAGATATGATGCAGCAATTACTATAGCAAAGTATAACTGAGTGACTTCTCACGTAAGCATCAATAATCAATACCGTGTGCTACTTATGCAACCACGCCAGACATTACACTTTAACAACACAAGATTGTTTCAACAGTTAACAGTAAAACTTCCGTCGTTATTTTCATAAAGTATTTTTGTCGTTTTCTCAATCCGAAAATAATTCCGTTGTGGGGGTCCACCAATGATTGTGCCGTTGTATGAATATTCCCTGTTAAAATGAATATTCCCCGACCAATCGAGTATTATATAACAACTTGCGTACTTTACAAAATTTGTAAATATTACCCACAACTATAACATTATATCAAATCCACACCATAATATTCAAAAATATATTTCGAGAAAATTTAATCTTTATTCAAAAAGTTGGGGTCTTACAAAGAAGCTTGAGAATCAAAGATAGCCATCATCTTCTTCTAAATTAAGGTATCATCTTGCTCCTATTTTTCTAAAAATTATGGTTGTCTTCTCCTCTATAAGTTCTTTGTAAAGTTTTTGTAGAAGATGAATTTCTTGTGTCTATGGCATTATATGATAATTAGTCGTTATAAAACTATTTTTCATAAGTTATATATAAGTATAGGTAAACTAATTCATGTATGTATGTATTTTGTGAAAGAAGCCATATTACAGTGAATTTATATGAACATATATAAATATGGCTTAGTTTATAGTAAAATTGGGGTTTAATTAGTTGTTTAAATTATAAATTGACTATTGAAATAGGGAGAGGATGTATAAACATAAACATGATGTTTTGAATTAACTGTTTTGATTAAAAAACAAAGTTATAGTGATAATTTTCATTAAAAATGTCAAAAATGGAGTTTTTATCAAAAAAAAGTGAAATTGGGTGTTGTAAATTTGATGTTTATGTTATTATATGAGTAGAATCATGTTAAGAGTCTTTAAATTATGTTTATATGAAGTCTATATATGTATTACATGTTAATTAGTTTATTAGAAAGGAGCTTGTAGGCCAAATTGGCTTTTTGTTCATGTCTTTGTTGTAGGCCGGGTCGCCAAAGTGTGGAGTTATTGTACATGACATAGCCCAAAGAAGATATTATTCTCATCTTCAAAGACTTAGATATCATGTCATAAAACACCAACTCGCTAGCCCTGAGTGTCGCATCGCAAAATACCAACACAATGTCAAGAGTACTTGACCCATAAGTAAATCGTGGAAATAAGCGCATGATGAAGTTAAATAATGGTCCAGCAGTTTTAATTATTTACACAAAGTTTGAAAACAAATGTTATGTATTAATAATAGGACTGTTAAATTACGATTTGATAGAGTACTAAACTAAGAATGAGCATGTTATCAAGGGTTAACTAGTATTAGTATTAACGTAATTCGATTATATGAATTGAAAATCAAACTTATATGATGTATATACTTGTTTATATATATAAATGTTGGTAGTGACTAATTATGTCATGATAACATATATATAGGGTATTGAGATTCAAGTGTAAGGTTTAGCTTGTGCTCAAGGCAAGTTCTCTAACCCTAAAACTTCGTTGTGCAAGTTTAATTTTGTTGAGTACGTTATTTCTTTTAATTCAATTACAATTTACATGAAGTTGCTACCTCTACACTTTTGTAGAGCTAGATTGTTTATTATTGAGAAAGTTCTTGTATCTAGTTGTTCATGATGATGCAAGTATTCTAAATCTTATATTTTAATATTGAGCAAGTTTCTTTAATATGTAACTTGTTATTTAGCATGCAAGTCACTATATTTTAATATTCTAATGTTGAACAACTTTATCGTTCAAATTACTATTCACTATGCATGCTTAGCATCCAATTTTCAATAACCTTGACTTAATATTGTTCAAGCAAATTATGTTATGATTATTCAATGTTTATGCTATTAGATTATTCCTAAAGCATGATATTAATTTACAAATATCGATTCGATTATGATTATTCCATAGCATACTGATTAGTTCTTTTGTATTCAACTAATCCTTAGTTGATGACCGTTGAATTCTAAATTACCTTGTAATGTATCCAAACCAAACCTACTATGGTGCGGACTTGTATTCTAAATACTGAGATGAACAACTCTTTTATTAGAGGTTTACGCTTAGCGTTGAAATGGTTGTGCACAATATATTGTACGAAGGGCTGATCCCCCTAAGTACATGGAGTCCTTATAGTCTTATGACTGTTAAAGTTAAAGTTGAAAGATTACTTATAAATGAAGACATGATTCGTGGTCATTAAACCCTCAGTAGTATGTTTCAGAATGTTAATAGAACATATCATTCAGTTCTATTGAGCCTATTTTTGGCAATTGTTGTAATGTTGTAAAGTTATTCATTCTTCTTCAAGTGAGCTTTGTTTGCTCACTCTTGCATATTTATACACTTATTGCGACTAAAATTTGAGAAGGTCAATGAACCTACCACTAGCAAAGGAAAGGGAAAAATGTACAAGTGATGAAGACTTGTAATTTTATTTTTGTTGTTATGATAATAGACTTTTAAATATGATGTGATGTAATAAATTTTAAATTTCGCATTTGAATGATTGTAATTAAAGGTTAGATAACCTGGGAGATTTTTATTAAATGTAATCCTGTATGGGCTGGTTTTTATTATTCAATTTTATTATGATTGGGTAGTTAGTAATGAATGTTTTGATTAAGTGAACACCAAATCTTGAGGAAATGAAGTACCAGGATTTGGGGGTGTCACATGTTTTATCAGTATTTTGTCGGAATTGAGGTATTAAAAACCATCCGTTGTGAATTTCAGACATTTTTTAATTGGAATTTGGAAAATCTTTCTTCTTCAATGTTGTATAGAATTAAATTTCCTATGGAAAAGACAAAGAATTCGTATTTTTCTGATAGAATGACTATATTTTATGAATTATTGAAGTTTCGAAAATAAATGTTTTTATTTTAAAACATGGTGGGGCCCACTTTTGGTTGGTTTGGAATTTCTGAATTTTGTGGGCCCCACTGTGGTGTGCTAAAATTTGATCAAAAGTGGCATGCTTAAAAATTTGTATAAAATATTATTTTATTAAATTTAGTCTACTTTGGCGTTCTAAGCACTTTCCTATAAATATGGTGCTTAGTTAGAATTGAAAATTACACCAGAATCATAAGCTTTCTCTCTCTGTACCAAAATACGCACCAAAATATCGGATATATCTCTGTACGAATCCCTAAACTTTTTCCTTTTATCTCACTGGATTCATTTCTTTAAAATATTTTTCATCATCCTCAGTCCTAAATGATGATATAACTGAATATTTTTGGCCTGTAGTGCAAAGATGAATGATTATGCGATGAATATCTTTGGCTCGTAGTGCAAAGATAAACAGGTGTTGTGATGCACATGACCAACTGGTGATACGAATGAATATCTTTGGCCCGTAGTGCAAAGATGAATATTGATTCAAGATGTGTATTGATTGATGTTATAGGGATAAAATATTGATGATGGACTTTTAAATCATAGAAGATAGTAAATTTCATTCTCTACTTAACTCTTCTAATGAATTGTTATTTCCGCTGCAAATATTGATTTAAAACTTTTTGTCCATTATATTTTATCTGATTTATTGAAGGCTAACGATAATTTGTTGTACATTATCTTAGTCATAATATTCTTTACTGGGCTAGTTGAGCTCACCCTTTTCCGTTTTGATCCATTTCTCTTCTTAGGAGACGAGAATATAGTGGGAACTAGTCAGGGTGTGGATTGATGTTTCCAGTCAGTTGTTTTAGCAGTCGTCACTATTTTGTAAAATAGTGTTTTAATAATTATAATGAGGACTTATTTAAGTTTGAATACTATTTAGAAGACAATATTTGTATTTAAACTCACAATATATAAGTTGTCGTATTTTGCACGATAATTGTTATAAAGAAGTTGTAGTTATTTTATGTACCATGTATTTAGCGACTCAGAATGGGTGATGTATACCTATTTTGGGGGCGTCACATATGTGATGCATGAAAACTGTTAGAATTGCTGAGTTGTTGAGCTCATTCTTGCAAATAACTATTTTTGCAGGTTAAAGACTCTTGGTAACGATTATGTGCTACTTGATTGATAGAGTTCAATAGTATCAAAGAAGATTGATTTATTTATTTAAATATATGCTCTTGAACTATGTTTAGGTTCTAGGAGATGTACATGATTGTAGTTTAGATGTGTAATACATGTTGAGTTGTAAAGTTGTACTATATGATGCATAGAGAATTGAATCGAGATATAAAAAGTTATCTGATGAATTTGAATAGTATGAATCATAACATAATTTGATTCAAGGATATGTAATTGATTAAAGTTAAGAAATCAATAAAAGATTTTTTTTAAAGGAGATTGTTAGTTCCCAGTAGGCACAATTGATCTAGAAGGGGGGGGGGGGGGGGGGGGTTGAATAGATCCTTTTTAATTTCAAATACTTTTTTGGTTTATTTTGTATTGATAATAATTTAGCATATGTCAAACATAAGAATCTTTTCAAGCACAGCGGAATAAGTAAAAGATCCCCTTCATTGATATATTCATAATTATACATACATTGTTCATAAAGTTAGTTCAATTGTAAGCAGTAAAAACATACATAGCAGTTATAGAAGTTAATGTACATAATGTAAATGACATAAAGTAAAAGACACAAGGGGTTTTAAGTGGTTCGGAGACTCAATTTCGCTAATCCACTCTTACGCTTTCAACTAACAAATTTCCACTAAGGAAGGCGGCACCACAGAATCACTACTGATTCCTTCAAGGCCGCTGACCTTGGGACTTGATTAAGCTAAGAACTCTTCAAGGCCAATGACCTTGGAACTTCTCTAGTTTCTAGGAACTCTTCAATCCCAAAGAGGGCTTGGAACTTCATTTAGTCCCTCCGGACAAGGACCCCTCGAATACGGCTTCTTGTTGTTGAGTTGTTTGTTTGTTTGTTGGAGTTGGTGCTGAGCTGCTAAGATGTCTTTATGCTTTGAACATCTTCTATACTTAGCAGCTTGGAGTGATCATCCTTAAAGTGCAGTTGAGTATTGAATGATGCTCAGTTTCTTCAGTTACTCAACCACTTCTGATGATCCCTTGATGAACTGCCTTGAAGATCATTCCTCTTGATACGTGATGGCTGCACATGATGGGTTTCTATGATGACTGTAAACTCTTCATGCTAGGTACTTAGAAACTTTCTCATGCTTGCCACCATGCTGGCGTTTGTGATCTACTTTCTTGATACTTGATGCCTTCTCATGATGTACTTGCTAAGATGACTGTGAGCTCTTCTCTATTGTACTTAGAGTCTTCCCATGATGGACATCAAGATGTCATTGATGCTCTTCCTTCTCTTGGCAGTTCAGAACACTCTTCATGTAGTAGAACTCTCACTTCTACTTCTTTCTTTGTATGTCTCTTAGTGTTCTTGGTGGATCGTAGAGTGAGTCTTCAGACCTTCATTGGTCACTCACTATTTACATTGGTTAGATCAGTCCACCATCTCTCCAAACTCGGTAACTCCAGCAACCCTTGATCTTTGAAGCTCTTGCTTATTTATATTCCTTCCCAATCCTTTCGTTGGAAAGTAGCCATTAAAATCTATTCAAAAATCTTCACAGATCTCGAGTTGACTGAGGTAGACTGTTGATGTGATATGTCATACTTTTCGACGACACGCAGATCTCACCGCTTTCACCTACCCCGTCAAAGATGTCACTTTAATGTCTTGGGCAGATCGAATACTTTATTTCCTCATTCTGATTTCTCGATCAGAGGTTGTCCTTTTGCATAGATTCTCTCAATAAGCTCTTGTCCAAATGCTATCCTTCAGATTGAACCGTTGCCAATGCTTTAGTCTTCAGCTATTCAAACTCTACGATTCTGATGCATGTCTTCAAAGAACTGATCGTAGTGTCATGTTGACTAGTAGAGACAACACTATGATCTTGAAGAGTGTTGATTGGATCTTCAATGTAGAACACCTCTTCCTTCTTTTATGCAATACTTCAACACTTTGCCTCAACAGCTCTCAGACACTAATGACTTGACTTCTTTGTTCTGGCCCCTTCTGAATAGCAAAACACTTCAGATTTTTGGCGTGTCCAGCTCGTTTTCTCCTTGTGATCTCCCTTTCACTTATCATCAATGGACTGACCCAATGCTTAATCACTTTAGCCTTATTCTTTAGAAGAAGTCCAGTGTCTCTGTATGCACTTCATCAGTTCTTTCTTTGTTTGGCAAACACTACGATCCTGGTAGCTTCCAAGATTGTTGTCTTACATGCGCTTGACGACTCTCGCACTTCTTTGACTTTCCTTAGTCGATTCTTCAAGTCTTCTTCCCGATCTCCTTGTGGAAGACTTCATCTCGAATGGCTTCACAACTCAATCTTGATTACGATTGGGTTGGTTCTTAGATCTTCTATTAGCTTGCATGCCATTCGTTGAGTGCTCTCTAGTTTCCTTCGTGATGGGATGTATCTTTGCGGTGCAACCGGAGGCTTAATTCCTTTGGATATTAAGGAGTGCTCATTTGTTGAGAATCGTATTTGCTCTACAATTCTACCTTGGCATTGTGAGCACAATTCGTTGAGTCGTGAGTTCTACTCTCTACGATTTAGCTTCTTTACATGCGGAGACATTACGACTCTTGACACTCTACGATTTATGTCTTTGTGCTCGAGGTCTTTATCTCGATCTTGCTTTCGACTACGATCTACGCCTTTGATATGATCGATCGTCTCTGCGATCCCGAGTGTAGTCTCGATCAACGACTTATCTTTGGCGGATACTGTTAGAACAGAAAGCGTGTGTCTCTCGATTTTGAACATGACTTCCTCAGCAGACTACGATTATGTCATGATAACATATATATAGGGTATTGAGATTCAAGTGTAAGGTTTAGCTTGTGCTCAAGGCAAGTTCTCTAACCCTAAAACTTCGTTGTGCAAGTTTAATTTTGTTGAGTACGTTATTTCTTTTAATTCAATTACAATTTCGCAAGTTGCTACCTCTACACTTTTGTAGAGCTAGATTGTTTATTATTGAGAAAGTTCTTGTATCTAGTTGTTCATGATGATGCAAGTATTCTAAATCTTATATTTTAATATTGAGCAAGTTTCTTTAATATGTAACTTGTTATTTAGCATGCAAGTCACTATATTTTAATATTCTAATGTTGAACAACTTTATCGTTCAAATTACTATTCACTATGCATGCTTAGCATCCAATTTTCAATAACCTTGACTTAATATTGTTCAAGCAAATTATGTTATGATTATTCAATGTTTATGCTATTAGATTATTCCTAAAGCATGATATTAATTTACAAATATCGATTCAGTTATGATTATTCCATAGCATACAGTTAGTTCTTTTGTATTCAACTAATCCTTAGTTGATGACCGTTTTAATTCTAAATTACCTTGTAATGTATCCAAACCAAACCTACTATGGTGCGGACTTGTATTCTAAATCTTGAGATGAACAACTCTTTTATTAGAGGTTTACGCTTAGCGTTGAAATGGTTATGCACAATATATTGTCTGAAGGGTGATCCCCTAAGTACATGGAGTCCTTATAGTCTTATATTTGACAAAAAGTTAAAGTTGAAAGATTACTTATAAATGAAGACATGATTCGTGGTCATTAAACCCTCGAAGAGTATGTTTCTTAATGTTAATAGAACATATCATTCAGTTCTATTGAGCCTATTTTGGCAATTGTTGTAATGTTGTAAAGTTATTCATTCTTCTTCAAGTGAGCTTTGTTTGCTCACTCTTGCATATTATACACTTATTGCATTAAAATTTGAGAAGGTCAATGAACCTACCACTAGCAAAGGAAAGGGAAAAATGTACAAGTGATGAAGACTTGTAATTTTATTTTTGTTGTTATGATAATAGACTTTTTAAATATGATGTGATGTAATAAATTTTAAATTTCGCATTTGAATGATTGTAATTAAAGGTTAGATAACTTTGGGAGATTTTTATTAAATGTAATCTCAGTATAAATTTGGTTTTTATTATTCAATTTTATTATGATTGGGTAGTTAGTAATGAATGTTTTGATTAAGTGAACACCAAATCTTGAGGAAATGAAGTACCGAGATTTGGGGGTGTCACATGTTTTATCGGTTATTTTAATCGAATTGAGGTATTAAAACCATCCGTTGTGAATTTGGACATTTTTTAATTGGAATTTGGAAAATCTTTCTTCTTCAATGTTGTATAGAATTAAATTTCCTATGGAAAAGACAAAGAATTAAGTATTTTTACGATAGAATGACTATATTTTATGAATTATTGAAGTTTCAAAATAAATGTTTTTATTTTAAAACATGGTGGGGCCCACTTTTGGTTGGTTTGGAATTTACGAATTTTGTGGGCCCCACTTTGTGGTGTGCTAAAATTTGATCAAAAGTGGCATGCTTAAAAATTTGTATAAAATATTATTTTATTAAATTTAGTCTACTTTCATGCGTTCAAGCACTTTCCTATAAATATGGTGCTTAGTTAGAATTGAAAATTACACCGAATCATAAGCTTTCTCTCTCTGTACCAAAATACGCACCAAAAATATCGGATATATCTCTGCATGCGAATCCCTAAACTTTTTCCTTTTATCTCAATCGGATTCATTTCTTTAAAATATTTTCATCATCCTCGGTCCTAAATGATGATATAAATCAATATTTTTGGCACAGTAGTGCAAAGATGAATGATTATCGATGAATATCTTTGGCTCAGTAGTGCAAAGATAAATGTGTTGTGATGCACATGACCAATTGGTGATATTGAATGAATATCTTTGGCCCGTGGTGCAAAGATGAATATTGATTCAAGATGTGTATTGATTGATGTTATAGGGATAAAATATTGATGATGGACTTTAAATCATAGAAGATAGTAAATTTCATTCTCTACTTAACTCTTCTAATGAATTGTTATTTCAATTTGCAAATATTGATTTAAAACTTTTGTCCATTATATTTTATCTGATTTATTGAAGGCTAACGATAATTTGTTGTACATTATCTTAGTCATAATATTCTTTACTGGGCTAGTTGAGCTCACCCTTTTCCGTTTGATCCATTTCTCTTCTTAGGAGACGAGAATATAGTGGGAACTAGTCGGGTGTGGATTGATGTTTCCAAATCGGTTGTTTTAGCGATCGTCACTATTTTTTGTAAAATAGTGTTTTAATAATTATAATGAGGACTTATTTAAGTTTGAATACTATTTAGAAGACAATATTTGTATTTAAACTCACAATATATAAGTTGTCGTATTTTGCACGATAATTGTTATAAAGAAGTTGTAGTTATTTTATGTACCATGTATTTAGCGACTCAGAATGGGTGATGTATACCTATTTTGGGGGCGTCACATATGTGATGCATGAAAACCCGTTAGAATTATTTGAGTTGTTGAGCTCATTCTTGCAAATAACTATTTTTAGCAGTTAAAGACTCTTAGTAACGATTATGTGCTACTTGATTGATAGAGTTCAATAGTATCAAAGAAGATTGATTTATTTATTTAAATATATGCTCTTGAACTATGTTTAGGTTCTAGGAGATGTACATGATTGTAGTTTAGATGTGTAATACATGTTGAGTTGTAAAGTTGTACTATATGATGCATAGAGGAATTCGAATCGAGATATAAAAAGTTATACAGTAATTTGAATAGTATGAATCATAACATAATTTGATTCAAGGATATGTAATTGATTAAAGTTAAGAAATCAATAAAAGATTTTTTTTAAAGGAGATTGTTAGTTCCCAGTAGGCACAATTGATCTAGAAGGGGGGGGTTGAATAGATCCTTTTAATTTCAAATACTTTTTTGGTTTATTTTGTATTGATAATAATTTAGCATATGTCAAACATAAGAATCTTTTCAAGCACAGCGGAATAAGTAAAAGATCCCCTTCATTGATATATTCATAATTATACATACATTGTTCATAAAGTTAGTTCAATTGTAAGCGGTAAAACATATACATAGCAGCTTATAGCGCTTAATGTACATAATGTAAATGACATAAAGTAAAAGACACAAGGGGTTTTAAGTGGTTCGAGACTCAAGTCGCTAATCCACTCTTACGCTTTCAACTAATGAATTTCCACTAAGGAAGGGCAGCACCCTGAATCACTACGATTCCTTCAAGGCCAGCAGCCTTGGGACTTCAGTTCGCTAAGAACTCTTCAAGGCCAGCAGCCTTGGAACTTCTCTAGTTTCCTAGGAACTCTTCAATCCCAGCAGGCTTGGAACTTCATTTAGTCCCTCTGGACAAGGACCCCTCAGGCCCTGGCTTCTTGTTGTTGAGTTGTTTGTTTGTTTGTTGGAGTTGGTGCTGAGCTGCTAAGATGTCTTTATGCTTTGAACATCTTCTATACTTAGCAGCTTGGAGTGATCATCCTTAAAGTGCAGTTGAGTATTGAATGATGCTCAGTTTCTTCAGTTACTCAACCACTTCTGATGATCCCTTGATGAACTGCCTTGAAGATCATTCCTCTTGATACGTGATGGCTGCACATGATGGGTTTCTATGATGACTGTAAACTCTTCATGCTAGGTACTTAGAAACTTTCTCATGCTTGCCACCATGCTGGCGTTTGTGATCTACTTTCTTGATACTTGATGCCTTCTCATGATGTACTTGCTAAGATGACTGTGAGCTCTTCTCTATTGTACTTAGAGTCTTCCCATGATGGACATCAAGATGTCATTGATGCTCTTCCTTCTCTTGGCAGTTCAGAACACTCTTCATGTAGTAGAACTCTCACTTCTACTTCTTTCTTTGTATGTCTCTTAGTGTTCTTGGTGGATCGTAGAGTGAGTCTTCAGACCTTCATTGGTCACTCACTATTTACATTGGTTAGATCAGTCCACCATCTCTCCAAACTCGGTAACTCCAGCAACCCTTGATCTTTGAAGCTCTTGCTTATTTATATTCCTTCCCAATCCTTTCGTTGGAAAGTAGCCATTAAAATCTATTCAAAAATCTTCACAGATCTCGAGTTGACTGAGGTAGACTGTTGATGTGATATGTCATACTTTTCTGACACAGCAGTCTACCGTTTCACCTACCCCGTCAAAGATGTCACTTTAATGTCTTGGGCAGATCGAATACTTTATTTCCTCATTCTGATTTCTCGATCAGAGGTTGTCCTTTTGCATAGATTCTCTCAATAAGCTCTTGTCCAAATGCTATCCTTCAGATTGAACCGTTGCCAATGCTTTAGTCTTCAGCTATTCAAACTCTACGATTCTGATGCATGTCTTCAAAGAACTGATCGTAGTGTCATGTTGACTAGTAGAGACAACACTATGATCTTGAAGAGTGTTGATTGGATCTTCAATGTAGAACACCTCTTCCTTCTTTTATGCAATACTTCAACACTTTGCCTCAACAAATTCGAGACACTAATGACTTGACTTCTTTGTTCTGGCCCCTTCTGAATAGCAAAACACTTCAGATTTTTGGCGTGTCCAGCTCGTTTTCTCCTTGTGATCTCCCTTTCACTTATCATCAATGGACTGACCCAATGCTTAATCACTTTAGCCTTATTCTTTAGAAGAAGTCCAGTGTCTCTGTATGCACTTCATCAGTTCTTTCTTTGTTTGGCAAACACTACGATCCTGGTAGCTTCCAAGATTGTTGTCTTCATCATGCGCTTGACACCATCGCACTTGGGTCGACTTTCCTTAGTCGATTCATCAAGTCTTCTTCTGATCTCCTTGTGGAAGACTTCATCTCGAATGGCTTCACAACTCAATCTTGATTCTGATTGGGTTGGTTCTTAGATCTTCTATTAGCTTGCATGCCATTCGTTGAGTGCTCTCTAGTTTCCTTCGTGATGGGATGTATCTTTGCAGTGCCAACCAGAGGCTTAATTCCTTTGGATATTCTGGGAGTGCTCATTTGTTGAGAATCGTATTTGCTCTACAATTCTACCTTGGCATTGTGAGCACAACGGTTGAGGTCGTAGTTCTACTCTCTACGATTTAGCTTCGGCTGTGCAGACATTACGACTCTTGACACTCTACGATTTATGTCTTTGTGCTCGAGGTCTTTATCTGATCTTGCTCGACTACGATCTCTGCCTTTGATATGATCAGTCGTCTCTGCGATCCTGAGTGTAGTCTACGATCACTGACTTATCTTTGGCAGATACTCGTTCGGCTTGTAGGCAGGCTGTCTCTACGATTTTGAACATGACTTCCTCAGCAGACTACGACCCTGAGGAAGTTCTCCTCGACACACTGCGATCCTCTCCTCGTCTCTCCTGGCAGTCTACGAACTCCAAGACTACTATCTTGCAGACTACAATTATACCTTGATAGCTCTCGCGTTTCCTTAACTCTCTTGGCAGACTACGATTTCTAGTGCAGTGCTCGACGATCAGATAAACCTATCTATTACATCATAAGATCAACCTAACATGCTTGATCTTTCTATGTTTTCAGTCCTTGTACATCATTTCTTTTTAAAGACTTTACAAAGTTATTTTGCTTATGTAGGATCAACCTAACATATTTGATCAATTCATTCGAAGTCCTTATACATATGTTTCTATTATCTATCAAAGGACTTTACAGCTTTTCTTAATGAAAGCATACTTGCATATTCATTCATGTATATCATAATAAAATTATATGTAAATAGGAATAACATTCACATGTTTATTCTTGACAATCTCCCCCTATTTGATTATGACAAAAACAATAAGTGCATATGCATGAATCTTATATATAGTGAGCAGCTGTATTTCTAAAACAGATAATCATGAATGTCATTTATAATTATGTGGAATTTTGATACACTGACATTTTACATCCTGGATCCAGAACATACCTAACTAGTTAGAGATGTACCTCTTTTGGCTCTATGTATGTTTCCAAGATTCTGTTGATCAGTTATTCATATGATGACTTTCCTGCTTTGCTTTGATCCCCCTCAGATGTATGCTTCTCTTCTCCTTCAGGCTCCCCCTCAGCTCCGTCATACATAGATTCATCATTCTTCGGCTCCCCCTCAGAAGATGACTCTGCCTCTTCTTCTGCTATCTTCTTCTTTGACTTCTTCTCTCCTTTCCTTCTGCTCTTCTTGCCCTTCTTTGAATGCCTCTTTCTATGCCTATTTTCTCCCCCTTTTTAACATTAATCATTTGGGAGAGCTGCTCCATGTTGGACATAAGCTGCTCCATCAGGTAGGAGGAGTTAGCAACTTCAAACTTGAGTTCCTGTTGGCCTAGCTCAAGTTGCACTAAGAAAGACTGCTTCATGTTGTCAATCTTGTCAGAGAGGACTTGGATCTGCTCTTCACTGGCCTTCTTCGCTTGTAATGCATCTGCCTTCTGATCATTCATGACCTTCAGATAGATGTTATCTCTCTCTTTGAGTTTAAGAGATACATCGGCCATAGGAGCTTGAATTCTGTTCTGGAATGAATTATTTCATGCTGCTGTCAGCTTCTGTGACTCTTCAATGAATAGAGATATTTTTTCAATCAGTTCATCAGAATTTTTTATCAGCTCCTTCTCCACAGATACTTGATCATCTAGTTAAGCAGTCTCCTGTCGAGCATCAGATTGAACTCTACGATCTGCATCCTTGGACAGATTTTCAAAGGTGTTGAGAATCTAAAGAATCGTTGAGTTTCAATAACTAGTTGAGGATGAAGGAATTTTTGCCAGTAGTGCTTGAGCAGATGGAGGCTTCTGGTATTGAACTTGAACACCATCAGTAGTAGAGTGAACAGACTCTACGATCATCTCCTTATTCATGATCCTTCTTCCTTGAGAGTCCACTCTACGATCGTAGGGAATATAGTGACTGCCGACATGTCTGTAGACCTTGTAGTGAGGCTGGTTTATGATCAATTTGGTGGCAAACTTCTTCACCCTTGGGAAGTTTTGTGCTACCAGCTCCATGCTTGGAAAGTGAGAGTAGCACCAACTGAAGTAACTTGCATCCTTTTCAGTATGTGCTTTTAGCCACGGCATCCATTGGAAGAACCATCTCATTAGCAGGTCATCAGGATTGTAGAGGATGGTCGTGCAGTCTAGCTCCATGTTGTTCCAGTTTTTAACTATATCAAAGGTAGTCATCCTTACCACCTTGAGTTGTTCATCTCCATAGTTCACCCATCTTTCTGGTGGTGTTTCTGGTGGTTCATTCGAGACTTCTACCACTATTCTCCCAGTGAATTTTACAGGAGAGAGGACATGATAGAATTCTGGTTCCTCTAATTCCTGATTTTCAGATTTGGAATCATTCTCCATTTCTTCTCTTTCGGAGCCTGAACCATTTTGATCATTTCCAACAGCGAATCCTTCTTGATGCATCTCATTTCCAAATCCTTCTTCAGCAAGATCTTCCTCTGATTCATCTTCTTCATTACTAGATTCATCTTCAACACTTACTTCCTGTGATACAGACTCATCATCACTTAATTCAATGACAGCATTGGAGTGATTACTTCTCTTTTTGGAGGCAAATTTGGCTTGCAGTCTATAGCTCTTCCTTCTTTTTGGAAGTTCAGCTATAGGAGTTTTAGATTTTTCTTCCTCTTCAGACTCTGATGCCTTTGGATCATCATACGAACTTCTTTGAGGCTCAGTACTGATATGGGCAAACCTTTCTTCTTTGGACTCATCACCTTTTGAGCCGTCATGGGGGCTTTCAGGATTGGAAGGGTCATGTTCTTCTTCTTTAGAAACAGCATCATTTGACCTATCATTTGGGCTTGTTGGGTTATTTGCATTTGGGGATAGAGTTGGATCATCTTGAATCTTTTCTTCATCATCAGAGTGAATGCTCTGAGGGTTAGCCACATGTTTTGAGCATTCTTCTTCATCAGCAGATGCTGCATTTTCTTCCATTACTCCAGCTTCACCTTTATTGCTAGATTTGGTCTGTGGGGACTCAGCCTTGAAATTTTCAGTTGCCTTTTCTTCTTCTGATTCAACATCCTTCTCTTCATCAGATGTACTATCTTGGGAAACTGAGGCTGGTTTGATTATCACCTTGGCTTTCTTACTGGATGGCCCTTGAAGTAATCAGTTACTTCTCCTCTTTGTGGTTTCAGCAGTTAAGACTTTTTCTTCTTCATCCTTGTCTTCGGTGGAGAGACTTCTTGATGAAGCCTCTATTTTCCTCACACCTTTGGATTTCTTTCTGGCTGGTGTGGTTGATGCTGGTATAGAGTCATCAGACTCAGAGCTTTCTACCTCTTTTGCCTTCCTCTTCTTTATAGAGGTCTTGCTACCGCTCCCAATTGTCAGCCTTCTGTTCTCATTAGGGTTCTTCTTCCAGTTCACAAATAGTTGTGGAGATATTACGTTTTGAACATTCAAAGGCTCTCCCTCATCATCCTTGATTTTCCTTTATAGCTCCTTCTTCATCACAATACTTAGCAGTCTTCCATGAAAAACCTTAGTTAGAGGTTTATCTGTAGATTTCTTTATTTCAGTTTTTTCTACCCATTTGGAGATCTGATCAAACAGGATAACTCCAAAGTTGATTCATTTCTTTTGAACTATAGCGGACATGATTTTCAGTTATTGATCAAGCACGATATCATGTGCAGTGTCCTTGCATAGTATACACTTACCCACTATCTCAGCAAGGAACTCGAATTCCTCTGGAAAGTCCTTTTTCTTCATGTCTTTTAGATTAGGGTTCCTCTGGTATCGCATTAGCCTCTTGCCTTCTTTAATGTCTACTTCATCCAAGTTTATCAGACTTTGGTTGGGAAACCCTAGGCATTGATTGATGTCTGAGGCTCTTATCTTCAGACTTGATCCTTTCACTTTCGTGGTTAGAAGCCCAAAATTTATCAAAGCATTTGAGTAGAACTTCTTCACTAGCTCTGTGTAGACTGGAGTGTCTGCCTCCAAGCACTCAGAGAACCTAGCCTTCTTTACGAGCTCAAGTATATCCTTGAACTTCATTTCTGATTCTTTGAACTTTTTGAAGCCGAGTTGGATTCCTGTTATAACTCGCCATTCTGCCATTTGAAGAGTTCAAAGTATATGAGTATTTGATTTAGAGGAGTTATGAGAGATGGATGTGATTTGGGTAGGGCTCTGGAGAGTTAACTGATTTTGGCTTTTGAGAGGATTCTAGGGTTAGAAAATGAGAGGGAGAAAGGTTCGATGGTTTCTGATAACTAGTTGCAGTTTTTGAATTTGTCTTAATGGCAGTTCCTTCTAACTCTACAAATTTAGTGATATGTCAACCAACCATTGGTTGCACGATGTCTAGTAATTAGCTATAACTCCCCATAACTTTTCAGTTAGATATTTCTTTCAGAAGAGTAGACGTTTAATTAACGTGGATTGACCATTGACCTCTTTGGTTCGTAGAGTAGCATTGTAAGGCAGCTATGGACTCTACGTTTTCCTTTGTTGACTAAAACGTTCAACTTTTGAGAGATGTTGTAGTGGATGGTTTTGACATTAGTCCTCATTTTAAAACTGCATAGCTTTACCACTGACCCCAAGATAGTTTGGGCACTTAAGACTTGATGTGCATTTACACAGTATCTTTCCAACCTGTATTTGAACATCTCTACTCTTCATCTGAAAGGTTGAGCAATTGTTCAGTTCTTCAGAGCTCCTCATGAGCTGGATTATCCTCTGGTAGGACTGCGATCGTCGAGTCTGCTTCTACGATCGCTGAGGTTGCACTACGATCGTGGAGTACTCTTCAACTTCGACTCTACGATCGTTGACTAACTTGGTCTTTGAGATGAACTTTACGTAGCATTCCTTCTAGGTCAAGGTAGCTCAGGAAGGGCCAACCTCTTAGAGTGAACTAAGGGTCAGGTTTGTCCCTGAGGCGCTTTCCAAATGAAATACTTTATAAATGATTTGCAATGATATCTAATTTGACCTGTTTTGGTGGGGAGGTCCTCTACCAACTTTGGACAATTGCATTTGCTGTAATTGTGGTGTCCTCCTGCTCTTACACTACAATCGGATGTTTGATCGTGAGCACTCCACGATTTTGAGTTCGGTGGCTGATAGGTTATCAGTAGTACATTTTGAGACGTTCCTACTGACTATGGATCTTCATTTGGTTCATCAGCCATAAAGTTTTGGGACTCTGTAGCTGGTATATTGTTTCATAGTATATCTTAGTGTTGTTGTTTCTCAACAGATCACTGATCCCCATGGTTGATGTTGTCTTCTCAGATATATGTGATTCCCTTTACTTTAAGTTCATTTGAAGGAAGCCTTGCATATCTCCTTCTGACTGGAATCACCATTATCACTTAGATCTCCTTGTATCATAGGCATGGATATTTTTAGGACTGATCACTCTACGATCATCTGACAGCACTACGAACGTAGTCTTCTTTGACAATCTTGTGCATTTGAAGTTCTGCTCCCGTAATGAGTTCCTCTTGACTGATGCTTGATGATCCTCTGATGTGAGCTTCTTTGAGGATTCTTCTCATATAGCATGCTTTGCCTAATTTGAGCATATAAGACCCTTTTCATCTTTGGTTGCTTGGCCTTCTTCCATATACAGATTAGCAGCTATGTGAGCTTCATTCAGGTTAGCTCAGCGGGTCTTCAAGGATAGGCTTGGACATATAGGAATTTTATCATAATCATTTTTGAATAGTCCTTAGCCTTCTGCTGGTTGAGTCTTCTTGACTGAAGTTGTGAAACCCCAGATTTTATGAATAAAGAATTAATTTTCTCGAAATATTTTTTTTTATATTATGGTGTGAATTTGAGATAATGTTATAGTTGTGGGGAATATTTATAAATTTTGCAAAGTATGCAAGTTGTCATATTATATTCGATTGGTCGGGGAATATTTGTTTTAAACAGAAATATTCGTATAACAAAGACAATCATTGGTGGACCTCATTAACGGAATTATTGTTTGGATTGAGAAAACGACAAAAAATATTTTATTGAAAATAACTATGGAAGTTTTACCGTTGATACTGTTGAACTACTCGGTAGTAAAAGTACATTAATACGCGTTGTTGCATAGTAGCACACAGTATTGATTATTGATATTTATGTGAGAAGTCACTCAGTTTTGTTCAATTATTGCTACAATAGTTCTTTGCATAGTATCTCACATTATTTGATTCAATTATTGTTGATTTAGAAAGTTTTGTTTTATTCACGTAATAAAATAGAAACATCTTTTTATATAAAATGTAATACTTTTATAAAGTTATTCTATAAATAGAATATATTTTATTCTATTATGCATAGTGTTTTACATAGTAAAATCTTTTTATAAAATAGAATACTTTATTAAAGTTATTCTATAAATAGAATATATTATATTTTATTATGCATAGTGTTTGCATAGTGCCCGCATAGTGTTTGCATAGTAAAAACCATTTTATATAAATAGAATATATTATATTTTATTTAAAAGATTTTTCTTTAAATATGGACCGTCAGATTAAATTAAATCAATATGGACCGTTCATGGATTAGTTACTATGCATTCCATTTTTCTATAAATAGAAACTCATTCCTTCATTATTTTCTTACGAATTCACTGAACTCTAGAGAGAGAAACTATAGAGAGAGACTATAGAGAGATAGAAGAAAAGTTTTCTGCTACTTCACTACTCTTATATCAAGTATTATTTTACGGTAAGTGATATAATTCTTTTGTATTCAAGAAGAGAACTTATGTTATTCCATTTCTTTATTGTTCTGTTGGAATAACCTGTATACGCGGGCTACCCTATACTTGGTGACATTCTTATGTTATTATGTCGGAATATCCTCTCTGTGCTATACGCCGGACCTGGTTCCATTTTTATTATTCCGTCTTTATTATTCTGTTGGAATATCCTGTCTGTACTATACGCCGGACCTGGTTCCGTCTTATTATTATTCTGTTGGAACATCCTGTCTGTGTGTTTTACATCGGACCTGGTTCCGTCTTTATTATTTTGTTGGAACATCTTGTCGGTGCAAATTTTGCCTGACCTGGTTCCGTTATTATTATTCTGTTGGAATAACCTGACTAGGCGAAGTACCGCATGCATGGTGATTTCTTTTGTTATTCCATTCTTTATTATACTTAGTTGGTTAAAGTTTTGACTTCTATACTTCATGAAATTAGTGGAATATCCTTGATATTTGCGCTTCATCCAGTATTTTTTATGGAATTATTCTTCTGAGCATTCTTGAATTTTATTCTACAAAGAAGTATCATGTTGACAATTTGGACGTTATTGGTTCCTGGACAATTTAATTCTTGAACTTGTTTAATTAAATTCTTATATCATTGTCATCATCCTCATGTTTATGTTATGTTGAAAGTAATCTGTGGCCTGTAGTGCATAGATGGACTTGGTATGATTATGACCAGTATTTGGTATAATCATGACCGTAATGTTACAAATGATGTGAAAAAAGTCCTCATTGGCCCGTAGTGCATTGATGGACAGTTTTTGGTATGATTATGGCTATGGATTCTCTTCGGCCAAGGGTGCAAAGATGAATTTTTTTTATGGCATGATCAGGACCGTTGATGAAAACACGATTATCTTTGGCCCGTAGAGCATGGGTAATTCGTGGTCGTGATACTAAAGAATATCCTTGGCCTGTAGTGCAGGGATGATTTCATGATGTGGATTATTTATTAAGTCGAGTCTCAAATGTGAATAAAGATGATGAAAAACCTTTTGAATCATAAAAGATAGTAGATTTTATTTTCTACTTGACTCTTTTTAATGGATTGCTTGTTCATTAGCAGCTAAATTTGATGTCTATTATATTTTATCGCTTTAACATTGTTGGGGACTAATGATAATTTATTCTCGCATTATCTTAGTCATAATATTTCTTCTTGGGCTAGTTGAGCTCACCCTTTCTTTCATTGTTCTCTTCGTGAAATGAGAATATAGGCGGGACGAGTCGCTAAACTTGAGTGATGGTCCGCAGGATAGCATTAGTAGTCCTCACTATTTTGTGAAATAGTGTGATAATAATTGTAATGAGGACTCCTTTTTAGTTTGTATAATCTGTAGTAGACAATAATTTTATTCAAACTCACAGTTTATGTTTTGTCGTATTGTACACGACAGTTGTATTAGTAAGTTGTATTTGAATTCTCTACCATGTATCTGGCGACCCAAGATGGATGATGTATACTTAATTTTGGGGGCGTCACAGTTGGTATCAAAGCTTAGGGATATGATCCCTGGCTAGGATGTGAGAATAGAACTAGGAGGGGACAGACGGGGAATTCCTTCGATAGTATGACCTACCTAAGTTTATTTGGTATTTAATTGGTCGGTCAAAGTATAGGGATAATATGTGATATGTTAATTAACCCTTGTTTTGTGGTAGTGTTTGAAAATGGCATTCGAGAATGTTGAGATTATCAATGGAGCACAGGAGACCGTTGAGTCTCCACAGATCAATAATCAGGATAATGTGCAACCAGAGGACAATACTCCTCATGAAAACAATAACACCGATGAAATGGTAAATGATGGCATGGTTAGAGACTTTATGCAATTCATGCAACAACAGGCGAAGGTAGCTCATGTCCAAAATGCAGGTAGAAATACTGATAACTCTCGGACGGTCACCGCTAAGCAGTTTAAGGACCAATTCATGCAACAACGGGCGAAGGAAGCTCCTGTCCATAATTCAGGTGGAAACAATGGTAACCCACGGTTGGTCACCGCTAAGTAGTTCAAGGAGCTGGGACCACCAGAGTTTTTGGGAAAGCCAGAACCACGTAAGGCGGAGACATGGATAAAGCAGATTACCAAGATATTTGATGTCTTGGAATGCTCAGATGAGCAAAAGGTTCCATTCGCCACCTTTATGTTGCGTGAAGAAGGAGATCATTGGTGGGAATCAGAAACGTACCCACTTTCGTGCTTTCAAGATGTCTTGGGAGAAGTTCCAAGAATTATTCAACGACAAGTACTTTCCTGAAAGTATTTGTCACATGAAGGAGGTAGAATTCATCAAGTTGGAGCAAAACAATATGACTGTGTCGCAGTACGAGGCTAAGTTTGTGGAGTTATCCCGGTTTGCATCCCATTTGGTCGATAATGAGGAGCGAATGACGTGAATGTTTTTGCGAGGTTTGAAACCCGATATACGTCAATACCTTATTTCTCACAAACTTTGTTTATATTCAGATGTTGTGAATAGGGCTCAGTTATTGGAGCATGATAATGAGTCACCACAACCAAAAGGCAACGACCAACAACACGATAATAATCATACTTGTGACAATGGTCATCAGAACAACGATAACCATCGTGGGGGATATTATCATGGCAAGAATGGTAACCATTTCGGTGGTAAACATGGCCAAGATAATAAGAATGGACATTTTAAGAAGAGAAGGTTCAACAATGACGTGCAGTCGTCGGCACCATCACCCGTTTCAAAGGAAGAAGAACGTCCATCGGTCGTATGTTTCAAATGCGGACAAGAGGGACACATCCATCCAAACTGTACGCAACAATCCAAAGCTTGTTTTAATTGCGGAAGAGAAGGTCACCTAGCTCAATTTTGTCGTATGGTGAAGTCAAGTCCAACCGGGATAGTGATGCCAAAGGATGTCCCAGACAAGCCAAAGCCGGTAGTTTAAGAGAGAGTTTTTTTTTTCTCTCTCGTGACGAGGAACCTGAATAAAATTATCATGGGTAAGTTAATCATAAGCTCTTACGAAGTCTATACCGTGTTAGATACCGGTTATACTCACTCTTTTATTTCACCTAGTTGTGTTCAATGTTTGTACTTAACTCCGGAGAAGTTAAACTTTGATTTATCTATTGAAACTCCATTGGGAGAAACCTTCGTTACCTCCACTATTTATAAATCTTGTTCAAATCAACACTTTCACGTTACCTGTCAATCTTATCTCTTTGAAAATACTTGCCTTTGATGCGATTTTAGGAATCGATTGGTAAACTACTCATCATGCTTTTCGTAAGGTTGTTAGCTTTCATATTCATAACCAACCTGTTATGCGAATTCAAGCAACCAAACCACTAAAGTCAATCATTGTCATATCAAGCCATAAGTAAAGAGCCCCGGTCCTTTCGTTGTTGACTCCCTTGTGTGGAATGCACCAAAGCCAGACTTTCTGTAGGTGACGCTGTGAATGACGATGACAAGTTGATAGGTATCAATGTGACGTGTTACCCAAGTCTTGGATGAGAGTCACAGTTTTGAATGATATTTCTATTGTTAATAAATTTCCTTACGTATTCTTGAAGACTTCTTAGCCTACCTCTAGAGCGTGTATTGACCCTAGTAAAAAACCCATTTCTAAAACCCTCAAATATTTCTTTACGTAAAACGAACGTAACATGCGCCAAATACGTTGGCTCAAGCTGTTGAAGATTACGATCGTACCATTCAATACCATCGTGGGAAAGAGAACGTGGTAGCTGACGCGTTGAGTAGAAGATCGTATACGTTTATGAGTACGATGTTGTTAACACAAAGCTCCATTTCATACGACTTACAAATGATGAAGATAGAGTTAAAGACTCTAGGAACCCAAGTGAAGATAACGAATATACGAGTAGAATCGACTTTTATCAATAAAGTTAAAGTCGCTCAAGCTACATACTCAGAGCTGATGAATATGAAGAAGAAGGTTCAAGCGGGCGTTATTCTAGAAGCAAGAATCGACAAAGAAAGGAAATCTCAACCCTCGATTTAATTGGCCCATTTAAAATCCTCGATGAAGTAGGAACTATGGCCTATAGACTCATTTTACCGCCAAGTATGTCGCGTGCTCATAACATTTTTAACGTATCAATGTTACGTAAATATGTGGATGACCCGAACCACATTATTAATTTAGAATCGGACGAGATAACGGATGATTTAACGTATGAGATCTCATGTTAAAATCTTGGATAAGAAGAATCGTATCCAACACTCAAGGGTTATACCTCAAGAGTTAGAATCTGAAATGAAGTCAAGGTATCCTCACCTGTTTGGCATACCAAGTTCGTACGTAAATTTCGAGGGCGAAATTCCATAAGGAGGGGAGATTGTGAAACACCAGATTTTATGAATAAAGAATTAATTTTCTCGAAATAATTTTTTTTATATTATGGTGTGAATTTGAGATAATGTTATAGTTGTGGGGAATATTTATAAATTTTGCAAAGTATGCAAGTTGTCATATTATATTCGATTGGTCTGGGAATATTCATTTTAAATGAGAAATATTCGCATGACGACTTAGACAATCATTAGTGGACCCCACAACTAATTATTGTCGGATTGAGAAAATGACAAAAATATTTTATTAAAAATAACGGCGGAAGTTTTACCGTTGATCTTTGTTGAACTACTCGGTAGTAAAAGATACGAATGTCTGGCGTTGTTGCATAGTAGCACACCAGTATTGATTATTGATATTTATGTGAGAAGTCACTCGCTTTTGTTCAATTATCGCTACAATAGTTCTTTGCATAGTATCTTACATTATTTGATTCAATTATTGTTGATTTAGAAAGTTTTGTTTTATTCACGTAATAAAATAGAAACAACTTTTTATATAAAATGTAATACTTTTATAAAGTTATTCTATAAATAGAATATATTATATTCTATTATGCATAGTGTTTTCATAGTAAAATATTTTTATATAAAATAGAATATTTTATTAAAGTTATTCTATAAATAGAATATATTATATTTTATTATGCATAGTGTTTGTATAGTGTTTGCATAGTAAAATCTTTTTATATAAATAGAATATATTATATTTTATTTAAAAGATTTTTCTTTAAATATGGACCGTCGATTAAATTAAATCAATCTGGACCGCTCATGGATTAGTTACTATGCATTCCATTTTCCTATAAATAGAAGCTCATTCCTTCATTATTTTCTTACAATTCACTTTGAACTCTGAGAGAAAACTATAGAGAGAGACTATAGAGAGATAAGAAAAGTTTTCTTTCTTCACTACTCTTATATCAAGTATTATTTTACTTGTAAGTGATATTATTCTTTTGTATTCAAGAAGAGAACTTATGTTATTCCATTTCTTTATTGTTACGTTGGAATAACTCAGATACGCTGTGAGCTACCCTATACTTGGTGACATTCTTATGTTATTCTCATCTTCTTTAATATCCTCTCTGTGCTATCTGTAGGACTGGTTCCATTTTTATTATTCCGCCTTTATTATTACATTGGAATATCCTGTCAGGCTTTATACGCTTTAATTCCGGTTCCGTCTTATTATTATTCATTGGAACATCCTCGTCTGTGGTGTTTTACATCGGACCTGGTTCCGTCTTTATTATTTTGTTGGAACATCTTGTCGGTGCAAATTTTGCCTGACCTGGTTCCGTTATTATTATTCTGTTGGAATAACTTTGTCTGGGCGGCAATCTGCATGCATGGTGATTTCTTTTGTTATTCCATTCTTTATTATACTTAGTTGGTTAAAGTTTTGACTTCTATACTTCATGAAATTAGTGGAATATCCTTGATATTTGCGCTTCATCCAGTATTTTTTATGGAATTATTCTTCTGAGCATTCTTGAATTTTATTCTACAAAGAAGTATCATGTTGACAATTTGGACGTTATTGGTTCCTGGACAATTTAATTCTTGAACTTGTTTAATTAAATTCTTATATCATTGTCATCATCCTCATGTTTATGTTATGTTGAAAGTAATCAGGCACCTAGTAGTGCATAGATGGACTTGGTATGATTATGACCAAATATTTGGTATAATCATGGTAGTAATGTTACAAATGATGTGAAAAAGTCCTCATTGGCCCGTAGTGCATTGATGGACAGTTTTTGGTATGATTATGGCTATGGATTCTCTTAGGCCAAGGGTGCAAAGATGAATTGTTTTATGGCACGATCAGGACCGTTGATGAAAACACGATTATCTTTGGCCCATAGAGCATAGATAATTCGTGGTCGTGATACTAAAGAATATCCTTGGCCTGTAGTGTAGGGATGATTTCATGATGTGGATTATTTATTAAGCTGAGTCTCAGCGATAACAGTGATGAAAAACCTTTTGAATCATAAAAGATAGTAGATTTTATTTTCTACTTGACTCTTTTAATGGATTGCTTGTTCATTGCAGCTTAAACTTGATGTCTATTATATTTTATCAGTTTAACATTGTTGGGGACTAATGATAATTTATTCTTCATTATCTTTGTCATAATTTTTCTTACTGGGCTAGTTGAGCTCACCCTTTCTTTCACTGTTCTCTTCAGGAAATGAGAATATAGTTGGGACGAGTCGGGGAACGGAGTGATGGTCCGTAGGGATAGCATTAGTAGTCCTCACTATTTTGTGAAATAGTGTGATAATAATTGTAACGAGGACTCCTTTTGAGTTTGTATAATCTCTAGTAGACAATAATTGTATTCAAACTCACAGCTTTTATGTTTTGTCGTATTGTACACGCATAGTTGTATTAAGTAAGTTGTATTTGAATTCTGTACCATGTATCTGGCGACCCAAGATGGGTGATATATACCTAATTTTGGGGGCGTCACAGAAGTCTTCTGCTTCAGCATTCCTTAGTGTGGTCAGACAGACCAAGTACCTGCATGTTAAATATATTTCTATTTTTGGTAGCCAAAATTAAATGGGTCCTGCTAGGTTAGTACTCTAAACCCATGTCCCTCATATTTAGATAATCATCATATTTATCACCAACAGTCATATTCATGCATGCAACTGTTTTAGATAATATATTTTGAGATGCATGATGGTGAGTGTGTAAGATTCGTCATTTTAAAAATAATATCTTTTTCTTTTGATGGTTTCATCATTTGCAGGGTTATGTTCACAAGGTTTAAGTGTTCACAGAGTGAGAATCAACTCTACGATTTAGGTGTATCTAGTTGATTCATGGAGGTGATCAGTTTCTACAAATCATCAAGATACTCTTGTATAACTGATCATACTCTGTGTGTTTGTACATACATACTAAACCACCAGCAAAGATTACTTCATATAGAATAAATTTGGCATGCGATGCTCTTATGACCCATTTTAGATTTCTTTCAAGATGTCATCTTCAGCCTAACACTTGGATGGAGAGAAAGTTTATAGACAATTGAGTTTTCATCCTCAGGGTACTTTCTCTCTTCACCTTTTTAGGTAGATTATGACTCCTTGACAGGATACTGTTATAGTTCATAAGGGGGTACATTCATGATGTACACATTTATAATAGTGAGGAACCATACCTTTTTACTGTTAGTTTCTTAACAGTCATTTATCTTTAATATATTGAGTTTAGGCATTGATGTGCATAGCTTCACATTTGCTCCTGACATCTTATTGCTCTTGTTGGCCTTTAATCAATCAGTCGTAGTCTTGAAGATGCAGCCTGAGAATCTCAGCATTTTTAGTTCTTTGACATCCTTCAGTTCACAAAGTTTGCACCCAGCTGCTGGTTGTCCAAACATATGTTTGAGAAGAACTTATTTCTTCACAAGATAAGCATTTCTTAGCATGTATGGCCTTTTCATCTTTCAGGCTGGTGGATGCAACTCTGTGTTGTTGATGTCTCTTGGGCTATCTCATCTGATCTTCAGACTACAAGATTGACTGCATGCAAGGATTGGTCTTGTTGATATAATAATCGAGAATATGGACCAATCTGAGCTGCTTCAGGTGTATATACACATTTACATGTACACAATATTTCTAACGTGTGAGCTCATATGCATATAACAAGTGACTTACTACTAAACTAAGTTTAGAATAATGTTAGTGCCTGGGATCAGACTCAAAGCGATTAGCTTTTGAATATAGCATGAGAACCTGCTCTGATACCAATTGTTAGTTCCCAGTAGGCACAATAGATCTAGAAGGGGGGGTTGAATAGATCCTTTTTAATTTCAAATACTTTTCTGGTTTATTTTGTATTGCTAATAATTTAGCATATGACAAACATAAGAATCTTTTCAAGCACATTGGAATAAGTAAAAGATCCCCTTCATTGATATATTCATAATCATACATACATTGTTCGTAGAGTTAGTTCAATGGTAAGCAGTTAAAATATAAATAGTAGTTATAACAGTTAATGTACATAATGTAAATGACATAAAGTAAAAAGACAGAAGGGGTTTTAAGTGGTTCAGAGACTCAAGCTTCTAATCCACTCTTCTGATTTTAACTAGCAGGATTTCCACTAAGGAAGGGCAAAGACCACGAATCACTACGATTCCTTCAAGGCCAAGACCTTGGGACTTGATTCACTAAGAACTCTTCAAGGCCAAAGACCTTGGAACTTCTCTTGTTCCCTAGGAACTCTTCAAGCCCAGCATGCTTGGAACTTTATTTAGTCCCTCTGGACAAGGACCCCTCAGGCCCTGGCTTCTTATTGTTGAGTTGTTTGTTTGTTTGTTGGAGTTAGTGTTGAGCTGCTAAGATATCTTTATGCTAAGATATCATCCTTGAAGTGCAGTTGAGTGTTGCATGATGCTCAGCTTCTTTAGTTACTCAACCACTTCTGATGATCCCTTGATGAACTACCTTAAGATTATTCCTCTGGATACGTGATGGCTGCACATGATGGGTTTCTAAGATAACTGTAAACTCTTCTGCTAGGTACTTAGAAACTTTCTAATGCTTGCCACCATGATGGCGTTTGTGATCTCCTTTCTTGATACTTGATGCCTTCTCATGATGGACTTGGTAAGATGACTATAAGCTCTTCTCTATGGTACTTAGAGTCTTCGCATGATGGACATCAAGATGTCATTGATGCTCTTCTTTCTCTTGGCAGTTCAGAATACTATTCATGTAGTAGAACTCTCACTTCTATAATGTAGAACTCTCACTTCTACTTCTTTGTTTATATGTCTCTGAGTGTTCTTGGTGGATCGTAGAGTGAGTCTTCAGACCTTCATTGGTCACTCACTATTTACGTTGGTTAGATCAGTCCACCATCTCTCCAAACTCGGCAACTCCAACAACCCTTGATCTTTGAAGCTCTTGCTTATTTATATTCCTTCCCAATCCTTTCGTTGGAAAGTAGCCTTTAAAAGCTATTCAAAAATCTTCACAGATCTTGAGTTGACTGAGGTAGACTGTTGATGTGATATGTCATACTTTTCTGACACTGCAGTCTACCGTTTCACCTACCCCGTCAGATATGTCACTTTAATGTCTTGGGCAGATCAAAGACTTTATTTCCTCCTTCTGATTTCTCGATCAGAGGTTGTTCTTTTGCATCAATGCTCTCAATAAGCTCTTGTCCAAATGTTATCCTTCAGATTGAATCGTTACCAATGCTTCAGTCTTCACCTATTCGAACTCTACGATTCTGATGCATGTCTTCAAGGACCTGATCGTAGTGTCATGTTGACTAGTAGAGACAACACTACGATCTTGAAGAGTGTTGATTGGATCTTCAATGAAGAACTCCTCTTACTTCTTTTGTGTAGTGCTTCAACACTTATGTTTGCCTCAATAGCTCTCAGAGACTGATGCCTTGACTTCTTTGTTCTGGCCCCTTCTAAATAGCAAGACACTTTAGATTTGTTGCATGTCCAGCTCGCTTTTTCCTTGTGATCTCCCGTTTATTTATCATCAATGGACTGACCCAATGCTTAATCACTTTAGCCTTGTTCTTCAAAAGCTGTCCAGTGTCTCTGTATGCACTTCATCAGTTCTTTCTTTGTTTGGAAAACACTACAATCCTGGTAGCTTCCAAGATCGTTGTCTTCTCAGATGCTTGATACCATCACGCACTTGCTGACTTTCCTTAGTCAGTTACTGAAGTCTTCTTCTGATCTCCTTGTTGAAGACTTCATCTCGAATGGCTTCACAACTCAATCTTGATGCTAATTGGGTTGGTGCTTAGATCTTCTATTAGCTTGCATGCCATTCGTTGAGTGCTCTCTAGTTTCCTTCGTGATGGGATGTATCTTTATAGTGCTAACAAGAGGCTTCATTCCTTTGGATATTCTGGGAGTGCTCATTTGTTGAGAATCGTATTTGCTCTACGATTCTGCCTTGGCATTGTGAGCACAACGGTTGAGGTCGTAGTTCTTCTCTCTATGATTCAGTTTCGGCTGTGCAAACACTACGACACCTAGATCAGATCTTGACACTCTACGATTTCTATCTTTGTGCTCAAGGTCTTTATCTGATCTTGCTCGACTACGATCTCTGCCTTTGATATGATCAGTAGACTCTATGATCCTGAGTGTAGTCTACGATCTTTGACTTGGCTTCGGCAGATACTCGTTCGGCTCGTAGGCAGGTTGTCTCTACGATTCTGAACATGACTTCCTCAGCAGACTACGGCCCTGAGGAAGTTCTCCTCGACACACTGCGATCCTCTCCTCTTCTCTCCTGACAGTCTACGAACTCCAAGACTACTATCTTGCAGACTACGATTATGCCTTGATAGCTCTCGAGATTCCTTGACTCTCCTGGCAGACTACGATTTCTAGTGCAGTGCTCGACGATCAGACAAGCCTATCTATTACATCATAAGATCAACCTAACATGCTTGATCTTTCTATGTTTATAGTCCTTATACATCATTTCTTTTTAAGGACTTTACAAAGCTGTTTTGCTTATGTAGGATCAACCTAACATATTTAATAAATTCATTCTAAGTCCTTGTACATATGTTTCTATTATCTATCAAAGGACTTTAAAGCTTTTCTTAATGCAAGCATACTTGCATATTCATTCATATATATCATAATCAAATCATATGTAAATAGGAATAACATTCACATGCTTATTCCTAACAGAGATTGAAAAAGTTTAAATTATTCTGCATATTTTTATAACATTTAATATGATGTAAGACAAGAATGGTAAATAACCAAGATTTGAATCTTATAAAAGTTTGTGGTCATTATACAAATCCTAGAAATGGAAAGAATTTGTATTCTAAATTGTAATAAGCAAAGTTATATTCATTAAGTTATGAATAAAAGATATAAATAGTTTGACGATAGTAGTATCGTGGTGGACCAGATCTGTGACGCCCCCAAAATAGGTATACAACACCCATTCTGAGTCGCCAAATACATGGTACAGAAAGCAAACTACAACTTCAATAATACAATTGTTGTGCAAAATACGACAACACATACTGTGAATTTAAATACAAATATTGTCTTCTAGACAATATCTACACTCAAATAAGTCCTCGTTACAATTATTCAAACACTATTTTACAGAAATAGTGAGGACTGCTAAAACATCTTTCTAGAACCATCACTCCGTACCCCGACTAGTTCCTGCTATGTTCTCACCTCTTGAGAAAAATGGAACAAAAAGGAAAAGGGTGAGCTCAACTAGCCCAATAAAGAATATTATGACTAAGATAATATACAACAAATTATCATTAGTCTTCAACAGGGAAAAATATGATAAAATATAATAGCCAACAAGTTTTAGATCAACAACTGCAGCGGAAACATCAATCCATTAGAAGAGTCAAGTAGAGAATGAGTTCTACTATCTTCTAAGATTTAAAAGTCCATCGTCAATATTTTATCCCTGTAACAACAATCAATATACATCTTTAATCAAATATTCATCTTTGCATTACGTGCCAAAGATATTCATTTGTATCACCAAATGGTCATGTTCATCTCAACACTGCTCATCTTTGCACTACTGCCAATGATATTCATCAGTTAATCATTTATCTATGTACTACAGGTCGAAGATATTTAGTAATATCATCATTTAGGACCGAGGATGATGAAAATATTTTAAAGAAAACGAATCCAGTGAAACGAAGGACAAATAGTAGGGATTCGTATAACGCTTTATCCAAGATCAATAATACTTCATAAATACCAATTTTGAAGCGAAATTCAAAAATAAAGATCAAAACATGGATACAATCAAAGATAGTAACCATAATAGACATCTTGGACAAAAGAAGAAAAATTCATTTTTCTAATTGAATAGTCTTGTATTCGTGAATAGTCTCAGATATCGTGAATAAAGTCTTGATATCGTGAATAGTAACCCCCACACAAAAAGTTTTAAATTTGATAAAATTTAGATCAATACTTCCTATATAATGATATTGAAGAAATAATATCATATATGAAGAAAATAACATCCCTTACCTCAAAATATCGAGATTTCCGATCGGAATATCGGTATATAAGGTCAAGAAAACTTGCAATCGATGAATAGAAACTCACAAAGTATCTAAATACTCACAAAATACACTCAATAATCTAGAGAGAGAAGAGAAAACTTGTTTCTTGTGTGATTTTCAATTCTAACTTAGCCCTCTATTTATAGGAAAATGTTAGCGGACTTGACCGCAAACCCGATGACTTTACTCGCTACTATTCCCACCCACCACATTTGAAATAAATTCAAAGACATTTCTTCACCAACCACAAGTGGGGCCCACTCAATTCTAGAATTTTCCACCAAAATCATTTATAAACCTAATTTACGAATCACCACCTCTTAAAATTCATAACAAATCATACGTTCATTTTTAACGCTTCAAAATATGTGGACATATACTCAACTTATATATGTATAACATATCCAAAATTACAACGATCCAACAAATAGGATTAAAAATTATAACTCACACAATATATCTCAAAAACACTGGTTTAATTTTTAATACCTTCATTCCGACAAAAATAATGATAAAACACTTCAACATTAACTCCTTCATTTTTAACCACAATAAATATATCCAACATTTATATCCACATAAAATAAATATTTCCTTATCATATGAATCAATAATTAATTATTCACAAATAATATTACAGAATCACATTTATGACAACTAGGCCGTTCCCAAGAAAGAGGGGGCTTTTCAGTAAGAATTTCTCCTTATTGGCGCGCAATTAGGTGACCAGACCTCTCCTTGACAGAACTTTCTAGACATTGCCAATAATGCTATATAATAATATTATTCAAATAATATGAATTATTGATCTGATAATGGGAAATCTCGTGCAGAAAGGACAATTATTGAAACAACAATAATATAAAATATCAACCCATCAATTATTGAATCAATAAAATAAAATATTGAATAAAGAATTCATCGTAACAATTATTGAGTAGTGCCTTCTTCACGTAAGGATCAATAATTCATCAATACCGTGCATCCACGCCAGACATCGTATTTTAACCACCGGTATTCCAACAAAGTTGTTAATTCGGTAACAACTACGCCTGTTATTTATAAAAACTCAAACTTGTCATTTTCTTCATCCGACAGTTTATTCATTATATGGGGCCCACAAATGATCATAATCATATGAATATTCCCAACAATAAGAATATTCCAAGACCAAACGAATATTCCCCGACAATAATGATTATTTTATAACCACTTGTATATTTTGAAAAATTTGAACATTTCACCCATAACCAGAGAATTATATCAAATTAATACCTTATTATTCACAAATATAATTAGAGGAAATTCGATTTTATTTATAATAAGTTGGGGTCTTACAACCTCCCCTCCTTATGAAATTTCATGCTCGAAATTGACATACGTACCTGGTGTTTCGAAAAGGTGAGGATACCTCGCTTTCATTTCTGATTCCAATTCCCAGGTCATTTCTTCAATAGCATGGTTCCTCCATAAAACCATAACTTATGGTATAACCTTGGTGCGTAAGACATGCTCTTTCCTATCCAAGATCTTAACAGGTACTTCTTCGTACGTTAAATCTTCGGCTATCTCGTCTGGTTCTAACGCAATAATATGGTTCGGGTCTTTCACATATTTACGAAGCATTGATATGTGAAAAATATTATGAACACGAGACATACTTAGAGGTAATGCGAGTCTATAGGCCACATTTCCTATTCGGTCAAGAATCTCAAATGGACCAATAAATCGTGGATTGAGCTTTCCTTTCTTCCCAATTCTTGTAACTCCCTTCCATGGTGCAACACATAACAATACATGATCCCCAATATTAAATTCCACATCTTTTCGATGAAGATCCGCATAACTCTTTTGTCGACCTTGTGCCGTTTGTATACGTTGTCGAATCATTAGGATCTTTTCTGTAGTCATGCGTACTAATTCTGGTCCCAACAACATTGCTTCTCCCATCTCATCCCAGCATACTGGAGAACGACACTTTTGTCCATACAATGCCTCAAATGGAGCCATGCCTATACTTGCTTGATAACTGTTGTAGGAGAATTCCACTAGTGGCAAGTACTTATCCCAACTTCCTTTAAAATCTAGGACACAAAGTCTTAATAGATCTTCAAGGGTTTGAATAGTCCTCTCTGATTGTCCGTCCGTTTGAGGATGGTATGCCGAACTGAATCGTAAATCCGTGCCCATAGCTTTCTGCAAGCTAACAAAAAATAGTGAAGTGAATCTTGGGTCACGATCCGAAACTATGGATACTGGCATGCCATGCAATCTCACAATCTCATTCACGTACATGCAAGCAAGACGTTCAACGGAATAAGTCTCACGTATCGGTAAGAAATGGGCAGACTTGGTTAATCTATCAACAATAACCCAAATCGCATCTATGCCTTGAGAAACTTTGGGAAGACCTGTAACGAAATCCATAGTAATGTGTTCCCACTTCCATTTCGGAATCTCAAGTGGTTGTAATGGACCCTTTGGCACTTGATGCTCCGCCTTTACACGTTGACAAGTTAAACACCTCGAGATAAACTCTGCGATCTCTCTCTTCATATTGTTCCACCAAAATGTATGTCGAATATCATGATACATTTTGGTACTCCCAAGATGGATTGCAAACTGGGTGTTGTGTGCCTCCATCATGATTCTATGCTTCAAGTCAGAATCGTTAGGAACACAAAGTCTGGAGTTGAATCTAAGTATTCCTTCTTCATCGATTCTCGCTTCTGGAATAGCTCCTTCTTGCACTTTCTTCTTCATACGTATCATCTCCAGGTTCGTAGCTTTAGCAGCTTTAACTTTATCGATTAAAGTCAGTTCTACTTGTATATTCTCCATCTTCATGTGGGTCCCTGTAGTCTTTAATTCTACCTCCATCCTTTGCAAGTCATACAGAATGGGCCTTTGCATTAACAATATCGCACTCATACTCGCATATGATCTTCTACTCAATGCGTCAGCTACTACGTTCGCTTTTCCAGGATGATATTGAATAGTGTGATCGTAATCTTTCAATAGTTCAAGCCAACGTCGTTGCCGCATGTTGAGTTCTTTTTGGGTGAAGAAATATTTGAGGCTTTTATGGTCCGTATAAATCTCCACTTTCTCCCCATACAAGTAGTGTCTCCAAATTTTCAATGCGAATACGACTGCTGCCAACTCTAGATCATGAGTAGGATAATTCCTCTCATAGTCTTTGAGTTGTCGTGAGGCATAGGCTATGACTTTCCCATGTTGCATGAGAACGCATCCTAAACCTTTGCCTAAAGCATCGCTGTATATAACAAATCCATCCGTACCAGATGGTATTGCCAGAACAGGTGCCGAAATGAGTCTCCTCTTGAGCTCTTGGAAACTCTTCGCGCATTCCTCGCTCCATACAAATTTTTTATCTTTCCGAGTCAACTGAAGTTAATCTGAGTAGCGATTCAAGAAAATCCTTCCACGAATCTCCGATAATAACTAGCTAAGCCCGTAAAGCTACGCACTTTCGCCACCGACTTTGGTTGCTCCTTACTTTGTCTTCGCTTCAATCTTGGCACGGGTCGACAGATACTCCATGTTTTGACACCACGTGCCCAAGGAATGCTACTTCCTCGCGAACTCGTATTTTTTTGAACAGCATAAAGTTTGTTTTCACGAAGCCTTTCAAGTATCGACTTCAAATGGTGCTCATGATCTTCACGGCTTTTGGAATAGATGAAGATGTCATCAATAAAGACAACAACAAAGCCCGATCCAAATATTCCTTGAATACACAATTCATCATATCCATGAAAGCGGCGGAGCATTAGTCAATCCAAAAGATATGACTAAGAATTCATAATGCCCGTCATCGAGTTCAAGGCGCCTTTGGAATATCCTCGCTTTTAATCTTCACCGATGATATCCGAATCGAAGATCGATCTTTAAAAAGAATTGTGCTCCTTTGCAACCGGGTCGAACATGTCATCAATGCGAGGTAGCGGAAACCTATTCTTGATGGTGACATGGTTTAATTCTCGATGGTCAATACAAAGTCGCATACTCCCGCTTTCTTCTTCTTTACGAATAAAATAGAGCACCCCAAGGAGATGTACTAGGCGAATGAAACCTATGTCTAACAATTCCTATAGTTGGACTTTTAACTCCTCGAAGTTCAATAGGTGCCATTCGATATGGGGTTTTAGAAATGGGTTTTGTACCCGGCCAAGGTCAATAAAGAATTCAACATCACGCTCGGGGTAGACCGGAAGTTCTTCAGAAATACATCGAAAATTCACTAACAATGTAAATATTATTCAAATCTGACTTGTCTTTGTTCAAATCTATAACATGGGCTAAGAAAGCTTGACATCCATTTTTCAATAAATGAATAGCTTTATGGCTTGATATGATAGTGACTGATTTTAGTGGTTTAGTTGTTTGAATTCGTATGACATGTTGGTTAGGAATATGAAAACTAACAACCTTATGAAAATAATCAATTTTGGCATGATGTGTGGTTAACCAATCAATTCCTAAAATCACATCAAAAGCAAGTATCTTTAAAGATATAAGATCAACAGGTACTGTGATAGTGAAAACTTGGATTATGCAAGATTTATAAACTATAGACGTAACGAAGGTTTCACCCAACGGAGTTTCAACAGATAAGTCGAAGTCCAATTTCTCCGGAGTCAAGTTTAAACGTTGAGCACAAGTAGGAGAGATAAAAGAATGGGTAGAACCAAGATTATCTAGTAAGGTATAAACTTCGCAAGAGTTCAAGATTAGCTTACCAGTAATCACCTCGTTCGGGTTCCTCGCATTTTAACTGTCACGACAAAAACGCTTCTTCCGAGGCACCGGCCGATTTCGACTTATCCGGACGACCATTGAGTCACCATCCCCGTTGAACTTGGTTTTGCTACTGAAACAATCCAGAGCTATGTGGCCTTCCTTTCCACAGTTGTAACATACCTTGGATTGTTGTGGACGCTTTAAGTGATATGTCCCTCTTTCCGCATTTGTAACATCTAACTGGCGGTCATTCTCCTCCCTAGAATTTGTTGTTGGTCTTGGTGTTGTTTGCTGATGATGTTTTCGTCATTGTTGAATCTCCTTTTTACGAAATTTCCACTTGACTCACCTCTCCTATTATCATGGCCACGATGACCACCCGAGTGGTTACCGCTTTGTTCGTATTTTTCCTCCTCGTTGGTTATCATCGCTCGATGATCATTGCCACCTAGATGACCACTCAGTTGTGGTCACTTTCGGTTGAACATACTCATTATCTCGCTCTAATAATTGAGCCCTGTTTACAACATCTGAATATAAAGAAAATTTATGAGATATAAGATATTGCCGAATCTCGGGCTTTATACCTCTCAGAAACATCCTCGTCATTCGTTCCTCATTTTCGACCAAATGAGGTGCAAACCTGGATAACTCTGCAAACTTCGCCTCGTACTGGGACACTGTCATGTTGTTTTGTTCCAATCTAGTTTTGTGCACGAGTCTCCCTCGTCTAGTTTTGCATGAACTGCAAAAAGCTCCTAAACATTCCATCATTCATCGTTTGCTCGGTAGTGTTGTTTACAGGAGGAATATTGCCTTCCTGTTGCACGTTCTCCTGGTTTGTAATTAAAGGTTATTCCACAGTCTCATACACTCCATTGTTAACGTTCTCAGCGGCCATTCTTAAATACTTCCATAAAACAAGGGTTAATTAAACAAATTAACATATCACATAATATCCCTATATTATGACTGGCCAACAAATAAGCTTAGATAAGACACATTAGCGAAGGATTTACTCATCTCTCCCCTCCTAGTTCTATACTCCAATCTCCGCTAGAGACCATATCCCTAAGCTTTGATACCAACTGTGATGCCCCCAAAATATATACAAAACACCCATTCTGAGTCGCCAAATACATGGTACAGAAAGAAAACTACAACTTCAATAATACAATTGTCGTGCAAAATACGACAACACATACTGTGAGTTTAAATACAAATATTGTCTTCTAGACAATATCCACACTCAAATAAGTCCTCGTTACAATTATTCAAACACTATTTTATAGAAATAGTGAGGATCGCTAAAACATCTTTCTAGAAACGATCACTCCGCACTCTCATTTAGTTCCTACTATGTTCTCACCTCCCGAGAAAAATAGAACAAAAAGGAAAAGGTGAGCTCAACTAGCCCAAGAAAGAATATTATGACTAAGATAATATACAACAAATTATCGTTAGTCTTCAACAGGAAAATCGATAAAATATAATAGCCAACAAGTTTTAGATCAACAACTTCAATGAAAATGACAATCCATTAGAAGAGTCAAGTAGAGAACGAGTTCTACTATCTTCTAAGATTTAAAAGTCCATCATCAATATTTTATCCTCAGAATAACAATCAATATACATCTTTAATCAAATATTCATCTTTGCACTATCTGCACCAAAGATATTCATTTGTATCACCAATTGGTCATGTTCATCTCAACACTGCTCATCTTTGCACTACACGGCCAAGGATATTCATCGATTAATCATTTATCTTTTGCACTTTCTGAATCGAAGATATTTAGTAATATCATCATTTAGGGTGAGGATGATGAAAATATTTTAAAGAAAAGCGAATCCAAAGGAAACAGAAGGACAAATAGTAGAGATTCGTATAACAGTTTATCCAAGATCAATAATACGTCATAAATACCAATTTTGAAGCAGAATTCAAAAATAAAGATCAAAACATGGATACAATCAAAGATAGTAACCATAATAGACATCTTGGACAAAAAGAAGAAAAATTCATTTTTCGGTGAATAGTATCGTAATCGTGAATAGTGTCGAATACGTGAATAGTGCCGTATACGTGAATAGTAACCCCGACGTAAAAAGTTCCAAATTTGATAAAAGTTCAGATCAATACTTCGGCATAATGATATTGAAGAAATAATATCATATATGAAGGAAATAACATCCCTTACCTCAAAATATCAGTACTTCTGATCGGAATATCGGTATTAGGCTGAAGGAAACTTGCACTGATGAATAGAAACTCACAAAGTATCTAAATACTCACAAAATACACTCAATAATCTACAGAGAGAAAGAGAGAAAACTTGTTTCTTGTGTGATTTTCAATTCTAACTTAGCCCTCTATTTATAGGAAAATATTAGTAGACTTGACCTGCAACCTGATGGCTTTACCTGCTACTATTCCCACTCACCACATTTGAAATAAATTCAGCACATTTCTTCACCAACCACAAGTGGGACCCACTCAATTCTAGAATTTTCCACCAAAATCATTTATAAACCTAATTTTTGAATCAGTCACCTCTTAAAATTCATAACAAATCATACGTTTATTTTTAACGGTTCAAAATTTGTGGACATATACTCAACTTATATATGTATAACATATCCAAAAATTACAACGATCCAACGGTCGGATTAAAAATTATAACTCACACAATATATCTCAAAAACACTGGTTTAATTTTTAATACCTTCATTCCGACAAAAATACTGATAAAACACTTCAACATTAACTCCTTCATTTTTAACCACAATAAATATATCCAACATTTATATCCACATGCCTCTTGATTGAGTAGGACTATGAAATGCATGGCCATGCTCAAATAGTTATTTGTTTCATATAGTCTACTCATTGATCAAGAAAAACTCAGATTAAATTATGAAGAGTATGACACATTCCGTGACTCGAGTTTAATCTAGGATATTAAGGTTAAAAGGATTAAATTACATTGAAACATTGATCACGAAAAGGTTGAATTGAATCATCGATCTTATTATTACTTGGGTAGCAGTGATGCATTACTAGATGCCGCTCATTGTTTATAATTTTATAATAT
The DNA here is from genome assembly GCA_020205605.1 of Panax ginseng. Classification (NCBI taxonomy): domain Eukaryota; kingdom Viridiplantae; phylum Streptophyta; class Magnoliopsida; order Apiales; family Araliaceae; genus Panax; species Panax ginseng. Next base: position 102,347,133 of record CM035138.1, read on the forward strand.
GATTTTAAAATTATTGCCAACGTAATAATAACCTATAGGGTCACACACATAGAACGTAATTAAAAGGGAATTAATTTAAATTGTAAAAATTTAAATATGTCAATGATTTATAGTATTTAAATTAAGAATTTAAATTAATAGGATAATTTATATATATAGGTATATTAATTAAGTAAGACTTAATTAAGATATATATATAAATTCGGATTTTAATAATATTAGGTTTTGATTAATTCATCCTAACTGCTATATATATGATATATATCAGTCATTTTAGGGATTACGTCAAAAATATACACAACCCTAGCCACTCTTAGAGAGAGACTAGAGAAAACAGTTTTGAAAATCCTCATCCTTGGTGGCTAGTACTCATGATTCCTTCTTCTCGCAGATCGTAGGGCGATTCGCAGAAGCGTTAAATGTGGATACCGTAGAGAGACGCAGATTCGTTTGGATTAAGGTTGGAGATTCGATCGCATCAATTCCTGCTTCATAATCGGTATAATCTTTTACACACTGAATTAATTTCTGTTTCGCATGGATCCTGTTTGGGTTTTGGATTATTTTGTTCAATTTATATTCCGTTGTGCATTGCTTTGATGTGCCAAAAACCCTACTGTCAACGTCGGGATTTTTATTTGTCCCTTTTCGTTACTTGTTCTTTGGTGTTCTCATGTTAGGTGAGATTTGTTTGAAAAAACAAGTGAAAAAGGTCCGACATGTATCATGTCGACGATTGGACTGTAAGAGTCGCCAGTTGGTTTTTTAAATGGTTGTACCAACACAATCGAGAAAAGATTTGCACATTGACCCAGTGATGTGACACTGCTAAACGGGTCTGTGAAACCGAGATTCATTATGGTTCGGGGACTTGATTATGCGGAGGGAAGGTGTTAGGCACCCCCCGACATTAGTGTTACCACGGTGACCGCCACCTTTCAAGAAACTGTTATATGAATGTGTGTGTGTGTGTGGGTCAATGTGCTATTTATTTGGAAGTATTGTGAGGCCTCGTTCTCACCTATATACACAGGGTTTGAATTTATGTAAAAACTCAAGTTTTAGAAAGATATGGCAATGATGTTTTATAAAAGAGGTTTTTCAAAACCTTGTGCTCAATAGTAATTTAGACCTTTTATACTCCCATTTTATTTTAAGTGTTCGGCTTGATTGCTTTTAATTTTTTGAGATGCGAAGCATCTTCGATAAAATAATGTACAAAATAGTGTCAAACTCCTCGTGGGTATGAAAACCATCTGAGGAAATCCAAACACCGTGAATGAGGATGTGGAGACAGATGAGGAGGATCCCGTTGAGTTACCACATGAGGATGAGGATGATGAGGACGAGGAGGAAAGGATTCCACTTAACTCAATAGCTGGCCGTATATACGATGAGGTGCATGATCGTAACGTGGAACTTCAGGATACAGTTGAGGAGTTGCAAGAGATAGTAGCTGAACAACAGACTGCAATGACACAAAAAGACGGCGAGATCCAGGATCGTGAAGAACGACTGACAAATGTCGAGGAGAAAATAAATACATCAAGGAGAGAAAGAACAACTGATCGAAGTAGTCGTTGAACTGAAGAACAAGCTGAGAGAAGAAGCTGCTAAGAGGGCAAGAGCTAAAGATGCTTACGAGGAAGCTTTTCAATGAACCAGATTAGCAACAAGAGACACACAAGCAAAGAGGATGAAGATGGAATAGATGGATAAATTATTTAACACCGCAATTAATCGAGCTCAAGATCGAGTCATGGGATATTCGATTCAGTTCGAGACGCTGCCATCATTCGTGTTAGATCACAGAACAATGTTTCGAGTCATGGAGGAAGAACGTGATAGGGCTAAGAAGTATCTTAATAGAACATCGTAGCTGTTGTACGATGAGTGAAAGGTTAAATAAATTATAAATCGCAAGTGTTATGCAACCTATGGGATATGACTATGATGTTGTCCTAAACCTTTTGTAGTTCAGGAAAGTAATGTAGATAGCAGTGATGCTATTATTTTATGTTTTCAAAAAGGTTTTGAATAAATAAAAGTTGTTACTTTATTCAAAGTGTAATGTGTTAAGTGGTTATTTCTTTTGGAGGCAATTTAAGTAGAAATTACTTAAAAGAATTGAATAATAATCTAATGAATGTACTTTTAGCAGAAAATGCCTCCCAGACGTTAACCACCACGACAAAGAACCACCGAAGGAACCAATAACGACAATGTTGACGGTAACCCCATTCAACAACTAGTGCCACTACTGATAGGAGCATTGCAGAATCAACCACAAAACCATGGTACAACGTTTAAGGATTTCAAGGCGGTTGGACCACACGATTCAATGGTCCATGAATCCAAATAAGCACAAACCTGGATTATGGAGATAGAAAAGGTGTTCGATGTTGCTAGGGTAGGGGATGATCAGAAGACTGCTTTCGCAACATTCATGTTGAAAGTAGAAGCTAGTTATTGGTGGCAGGCCAATAAAACTCATGAAGGGCCAGGAGTGATGACCTGGGATAGGTTCAAGGAGTTGTTCTTCAAGACCTATTTCTCGGAGACAATGACGGTATCTGAGTATGTCACGAAATTCAATGAATTGGCGAGGTTTGCGCCGTATCAAGTTAGCACAGACGAGTGTAAGGCGAAGAGATTTGAACAGGGACCAAGCCTTGGTCAGACAAGAGGGTATCCTGCTCCAATTGAAGACGTTCTGACGATGATGGAGAAGGCGTTACTACGTTTGAAGGTGGAAGTGAGGCAGTGACAAAGCTCAATCAGGAACAAAAGAAGAAGAAGAATGAGAATGAGATTAAGAATGGAGGTGGTAACGGTGGAAACAACAACAACAACAACAATAACAGCTTGAAGAGGAAGTGGAATGGGAACATGGGTGCTTGGAAACCATCAGGGTAACCAGTAGAACAAAAAGTTTGAAGCATGTGCGACATGTGGGAAATTTTATAAGGGTGTGTGCTTGATGGGGAAGCGAGTATGTTTTAATTGTGGCCAAGAGGGTCACATCGCCCCAAATTGCACTCAACCGAAGAAGAATGTATGCTTCACGTGCGAATCCAAGGATCACTTTGCTCATGAGTGCCCTAAGAAGAAGGATGGAATGACAACCAGAAGTAATGGAGGTACATGGGCCATTGCAGGACCTGCAGCATCAAATAAACCCACAGCCAGAACCTTCAACATGACTGTGCAAGATGATGTGCAATAAAAAGATGTGATGTCAGGTATTATCCCAATCAATGATATTAATGCATATGTATTATTTGATTCGGGTGCTACTTGCTCGTTTATATCTGATGAATTTGCTAAGAGGTTAGAATTGCCTAGAGAAGAACTGAATTTTCCTTTGAACATAGAAATTGCGAATAAGGAAGTAATCCCTGTTAGATTCGTATACAAGAACTGTATGGTGAACATTAAGGAGAATATCTTGTTGGTAGATTTGATTCCGATTAGATTCGGGGAATTTGATGTAATTTTGGGAATGGATTGGCTGTTCAAATACGGAGCGATAATTGACTGCCAAAAGAAGTGTGTAATCCTTATGACTCCATCAAAGGTAGTATTTCATGGTAGCAAGTTGCTTAGACAAATGAAATGTCTGAGGACTATGCAGGCCAAGAAATTGTTGAGTCAAGGTTATGTGGGCTATTTAGCTTACATAGTCGATACTCAGAATAAGGGTGTGAACTAGAAGAAATACCAGTAGTGAGGGAATTCGAAGACATGTTTCCAGAGGATTTGCCAGGACTTCCGCCTGACAGAGAAATTGAGTTCGTGATCGACTTAACGCTGGGAACAACACCGATATCGAAGGCCCGTCATGAAATGGCTCCTAGAGAAATGAAGGAACCGATGGTACAGATTGCAAGAGTTCTGGACAAGAAATATATTCAACCAAGCGTATCGCCGTGGGGAGCGCCAGTTTTATTCGTTAAGAAGAAGGATGGATCAATGCATCTTTGCATTGATTATAGAGAGTTAAACAAAGTCACTATTAAGAATAGGTATCCGTTGCCTAGAATAGATGACTTGTTTGATCAGCTGAAGGGTGCTAAATATTTCTCGAAAATAGATTTGAGAAGTGGGTATCACCAATTGAAGGTAAGAAATGAGGATATATATAGAACGACATTCAGAACTCGGTACGGACATTACGAGTTTCTGGTGATGTCTTTTGGTTTAACAAATGCCCCTGCCGCGTTCATGGATTTGATGAACAGGGTGTTTAAACCATTCTTAGACAAGATTGTCGTGGTATTTATTGATGACATTCTAGTGTATTCCAAAACTCAAGAAGAACACGTAGAACATTTACGTTTGACATTGGAAACACTAACGAAGGAGAAGCTGTACGCGAAATTCTCTAATTGCAAATTTTAGCTCGACCGTGTACACTTTTTGGGTCATGTTATTGACAAAGATGGGATTTTAGTGGATCCGTCAAAAGTGGAAGCTGTGATCAATTGGGAACAACCAAGAACACCATCAGAAGTGAGGAGTTTCTTGGGACTAGCTGGTTATTATAGAAGATTTATTCAAGATTTTTCTAAAATAGCCACTCCGCTAACAAATTTGACAAGGAAAGCTGTAAAATTCATTTGGACGGAGAAGTGTGAAGAGAGTTTCCAAAATTTGAAGAAGAAGCTAAGTGTGGCACCTGTGTTGACATTACCAGATAATATAGGAAATTTTGTGGTGTATAGTGATGCTTCACACAAAGGGTTGGGTTGTGTTCTTGTGCAGAACGACAAAGTTATTGCCTATGCATCAAGACAACTGAAGGATTATGAGAAAGGGTATCCGACTCATGATTTGAAATTGGCTGCAGTTGTATTTGCTCTGAAGATATGGAGACATTATCTTTATGGAGAGAAATGTGAGATCTACACAGACCACAAAAGTCTGAAGTATATTTTCACTCAGAAGGATTTAAATATGCGTCAAAGAAGGTGGATGGAATTGATAAAGGATTACGATTGTGAGATCTTTTATCATCCGAGCAAAGTGAATGTGGTTGCAGATGCTTTAAGCAAGAAAGGTCGGGAAAAGTTGATGCTGATAACAACTCATGAGGAGCTCATTCCAGCAATGACAAAACTGGAGTTGGAAATCAAGTTTCCAAAAGAATCTGATGAACAACTATTCCAGATAGAAACTGGTCCAACTTTAGTGGACAAAGTGAAGGATACTCAACTACAAGATGAAGAGTGTGGGAAAATCAAAGAGAATCTAATTGAGGGTAGGGATGTAAAATACAAGATCGATACCGAAGGACTACTACGGTTTGAGGGAAGAATCTGAGTTCCAGCAACACCAGAGCTGAAAGAAGAAATTTTGACCGAAGCTCATAGCTCAAGATATTAAATTCATCCAAGAAGCACGAAAATGTATTAAGATTTGCGCCGACATTTTTGGTGGCCGAATATGAAAAGGGACGTTGCAGAATACGTAGCGAAATGCTTGACATGTCAAAGAGCAAAAGTCGAACATCAAAGACCCAACGGATTACTTCAACCGTTGGAAATACCGGAATGGAAGTGGGAACACATCATGATGGATTTTGTGGTGGGTCTTCCAACTACTTAGAGAGGATGTGATGCGATTTGGATGATAGTGGACAGACTGACGAAGTCAGCGCACTTTTTACCAATAAAGATTAGATTCAATCTTGATCAGTTGGCAAGATTGTACATTAAAGAGATCGTTTTGAGGCATGGAGTGCCAATATCAATTGTGTCCGATAAAGATCCGCGATTCATGTCAAAATTCTGGAAGAGACTACAAGAATGCATGAGGACACAGTTGCGAATGAGTACGGCTTATCATCCTCAAACAGATGGCCAAAGCGAACGAACAATTCAAACATTAGAAGATATGCTGAGAGCATGTGTCATGGACTTTAAAGGAAGCTGGGAAGAACAAGTACCGTTGGTGGAATTTTCTTACAACAACAGTTATCACGCGAGCATCGGCATGCCACCTTACGAGGCATTGTACGACAGAAAGTGCAGAACTCCACTGTGCTGGGATGAAGTTGGTGAACGTCAACTGCTAGGACCGGAACTAGTGCAACAAACTGCTGACGTTGTCAAACTCATCAGGGCAAGATTGGTAGCAGCTCAAGACAAACAGAAAAAGTATGCTGATCAACACTGTGACACCCCCAAATCCTGGTACTTCATTTCCTCAAGATTTGGTGTTCACTTAATCAAAACATTCATTTATAACTACCCAATTATAATAAAATTGAATAATTAAAACCTGCCCATACATGATTAAACTCAAATAAAAATCTCCCAGGTTATCTAACCTTTAACAACAATCATTCAAATGCGGAAATTAAATAAACTTCATTACGATCTTTAAACCAAAGTCTGATAATAAAACTATCAAATCTATTACAAGTCTTCAGTACTTGTTCATCTTTCCTTTTCCCTTACTGGTGCTAGGTACGTCACCAGTTTCAACTTTAGCTGTAAGAAATTGTACAGGCAAGAGTGAGCAAACAAGGCCTACTTGAAATAACAATAAATAAATCTTTAAACTTTTACATCAATTGCCAATATTAGGCTCAATAGAACTGAAAAATATATTTTATTAACTTTCAGAAAATTATAACATTCACTAAGGGTCTAATGACCATGTCATGTCCACAGTTATAAGTAATCTTTCAACTTTAACTTTAACAGTCATAAGACTATAAGGACTCCACGTACTTAGGGGGATCAACCCTTCGTACAATATATTGTGCACAACCATTTCAATGCTAAGCGTAAACCTCTATTAAAAGAGCTGGTCATCTCAGTATTTAGAATACAAGTCCGCACCAAAGTAAGTTTGGTTTGGATACATTATAGGGTAATTTAGAATTCAACGGTAATCAACGAAGGATTAGTTGATTACAAAAGAAATAACTGTATTCTATGGAATAATCATAATTGAATTGATATTTGTAAATTAACATTATGCTTTAGGAATAATCTAATAGCATAAGCATTAAATAATCATAACTTTCAAGGTTATTGAGAATTTGGGTACTAAACATGTATAATGAATAGTAATTTGAACGATAGAGTTGTTCAATACTAGAATATTAAAATAGAACAACTCGCATGCTAAATCACAAGTTACACATTAAAGATCTTGCTCAATAATAAAATATAAGATTTGGAATACTTGTATTCTCATGAACCAATAGATACAAGAGCTTTATCAATAATAAACAATCTAACTCTACGAAAGTGTAAAGTTAGCAACTTGTATAATTGAAATGGAATTAAAAGCAACAATGTGCTCAACGAAATTAAACTTGTACAACAAAGTCCTAGAGTTAGAAAACTTGCCTTTAGCACAAGCTAAACCTTACAACTTGAATCAATACCCTATACATATGTCATCATGATATAATTAGTCATTACTAACATTTTATATCTATATAAACAAAATGTATACATCATGTAGGTTAAATTACCAATTCACATAATTAAACTACATTAATACTAATTAACGCTTGATAACATGCTCATTCATAGTTTAATACTACTGAAATCATCATTTAACATTCATATTATTAGCACATAACATTTATTTTCAAAATTTGTATACTTAAACAAAACTGTCGAACCTCATCGCTAACTTCATGCTGCGACGCCACACGATTTACATCAGGGTTCGTATACTGTTATTGAAGTTAATGCCATGACTTCGAGTCACGGGCCATTTATTGGTGTTATACGGTATGGCGTATGCATATTTAAGGGCGATATTTGTACTACTTGGCAGGTTATTGCGCGCCAGACTCGAAATCAAACCAAGCTCTTCAGAACAAGATGAACAAAAGCCAAATTGGCCTAAAAGCTCGAATCTAATAGACTGACTAACATGTAATACACATATAGACTTCATATAAACATATTGTGATGACTTCTAACATGTTTCTACTCATAAAATAACATAAACAACAAATTTACAACACCCAATTTCAATGTTTTTGGCAAAAACTCCATTGTTGACATTTTTAATGAAAATCAACACTGTGATTTTGTTTTTCAATCAAAACAGAAATTTCAAAACATCATAGTTATGATTATACATACTCTATCAATTTCCATAATCAATATATCAATCTAACAACTAATTAAACCTTAATTTCTATTTTAAATTAAGCCATACTCATATATTTTTTATATGAACACTCTGTAATATATTTTCTTCACAAAACACATACATACATGAATTAATTTCTCTATAATCATGCATAAACTCATGAGATAACCTTATAATCAATAATCATACAAAACATATATACATAACAACAATTTATCTTTTATAAAAATTTCACAAAGAACTTTTTGGGAAGAGGAAAACTAAACTTTTAAAGAGAAAGGTTAAGCTCCTACCTTTGATTAAGAAGATGATGGCTACTTTTGATTGTCAATTTCTTTTCTCCAATTCCTTTATCAAAACCTGTTAGGATTTCTCTCAAATTCTCTCTAGTTTTCTTCTTCTTCTTCTTCTCTTTTTCTTCACTGAGTCTTTCTTCCTAACTCTAACTACGTAGAATAATATAACATATATAGTAATAATAGATATATTAAATATATAATATAATACTAACTTAACTGACATCAGTTATAAACTTTTGAAAATCAAAAGCCATAAGGCTTGTCTGGTTAAGATAATAAAAATAACTCATTAACCCTTACACCTTGTTTGGCAAATCTAACTAAAATAAATGGATTAATCCTTATGTCTTATTTGATAAAACACTATTAGATTAAAGACTTATTATGCAATAAGACTTGTTTGGCAAAAACTAAATTAAAGTCCTTTAATTTATTTAATAACTCCTTTATAGCAAGGTTATTAGTCACACTTTTATTTAATTAATTAATCAATTAAAACATTAATCTATTAAATTACTTTAGCACATAATTTAATATCACATGACTATAATTTCTTTTATAATTGTAAATTTATTCGACCAACTAATATTTTAAATTACAATTTACCATTTAAAATATTATAATTTATTTAAATCACTATAAGCTCTCTAAACTTACTTATTAAATCAAATTGGTATATAATCTCATAACAATTAATTTTCTTAGCTCCTTAATTATTTATTCAACAAATAATTAACTAAATCACATCCACTCAAATTTCCATTAAATACTTATATAAATCAATAAATATTTTATATTTAATATTTAATTATTTATTCAACAAATAATTAACTAAACCACATCAACTCAAATTGAACAATTATTTATTCAGCAATAAACATATCCATTAAATACTTATATAAATCAATAAATATTTAATATTACACTTTAAAATTCTGGAATGTTACAAACACAGACAAGATCGTGCATTCGACATAGGAACTTTTGTATTTCTAAAAGTTTCTCCTTGGAAGGGGAAAATTCATTTTGGTAAAAAGGGAAAGCTAAGCCCGAGGTTTATTGGACCCTTTGAAGTGCTACAAAGAGTGGGAGAAGTGGCTTACGAGGTAGCTCTACCTCTAGAGTTGGAAAACATTCATAATATTTTTCACATTTCGGTGTTACGACCATATAAATACGGCTACAAACACGTGATCGAGTACGAACCGTTGTAGTTCGAGAAATATTTGTCTTATGAAGAAGTTCCTATCCAGATAGTCGACCGAAAAGAACAAGTGCTCAGGAATAAAGTGATACCTTCTGTGAAGGTGATATGGAGGAACCACAACGCTGAAGAAGCTACGTGGGAACTCGAAGAGAAAATGTTGAAAGAGTACCCTGAGTTATTTGTTTAATCTGTGTCTTCGATTCTGGGGACAGAATCTTTGTAAGTAGGGAAGAATGTAACGAATGATTTGTTTGAGTTGTGATTCTGAGGATAAAATCTTTGTAAGGAGGGAATGATGTAACATTCCAGAATTTTAAAGTGTAATATTAAATATTTATTGATTTATATAAGTATTTAATGGATATATTTATTGTTGAATAAATAATTGTTCAATTTCAGTTGATGTGGTTTAGTTAATTATTTGTTGAATAAATAATTAAGGAGCTTAGAAAATTAATTGCTATGAGATTATATACTAATTTAATTTAATAATTAAGTTAGAGATCTAATAATGATTAAATGAATTATAGTATTTTAATTGGAATTTGTGATTAAAATAAGGTGTTAGTTGGATTAAATAAAATTATAATTATAAAGAAATTATAGTTTTGTGAGAATGATTTATGTGTTAAAGTAATTTAATAGATTAATATTTTAATTGATTAAATTGATTATTTAATTTAATAAGGAGTGTGACAAATAACCTTACTATAAAGGAGTTACTAAAATAAATTAAAAGATTTAATTCAGTTTTGCCAAACAAGGCCTAAAAAGAAGAGAGGAAGAAAGGCTAGAGATTGGAGAAGAAGAAGCTTGAGAATAGAAAGGAATAACCATCATCATCTTCTTCAAGGTATTGTTCTATTCTGTTTAGTTTTAAAAGTTTAGTTTTTCTCTTCCCAAATTCTCTGTAGAATCCTTGTGTAAACATGAATTTTGTTGTTATGTGGCTTTATATGACATACTAGTGATGTTAAAACGATTTTCATAAGTTATAGTCAATGTATGTAGTTTGTGAAGAAAACCTTTTTACAGAGAGTTTTTGTGAATGAGTATGGGTTAATTTAAAGTAGAAATTGAGAGTTAATTAGTTGTTTAGTTGATAAATTGGTCATCTAATTTGATAGAGTATGTATGATTATTGATAAAGATGCTTTGAATTATTTGTTTTGGTTGAAAAACAAAATTTATAGTGTTGATTTTCATTGAAATATCAAAAAGTGAGTTTTTAGCAAAAACAGTGAAATTGGATGTTTTAAATTTGTTGTTTATGTTGTTGTATGGGTAGAAACATGTTAGGAGTTCTTGAATTATGTTTACATGAAGTTTTTGTATGAATTGCATGTGAATTAGTCTATTAGAAACGAGCTTGTAGGCCAAAATGCCTTTTTCTTCAGATCGTTGTCGGGTTGTCGAATCGAAATCGAACCTCATGCCATGCACATGGTCCAAAGAAAGACGTTAGTGGCCCAACGCCATCTCCACGCATGGCAACTTCAGAGTTCATTTATCAAGGCCAAGCGCTTATCCCCACGCATAGTCGACACTCCACAATGTAAATCGTGAAAGCCATGCATGAAAGTTAAAGAAGAATGGTCCGACGATTGTACTTTTTGTACACCAAATTTTAAGAAACATTATGTGATGATAGTAGGACTGTAAAATATTGATTTTAGTATTTCTATACTATGAATAATTATGTTATTAAAGATTAACTTGTGTTATAACTTGATTATGTGATTAAATAATCAAACATACATGATGAATGTAGTTAGTTAAGTTGTAAAGTGGTAGTGACTAACTATGTCACGATGACGTATATATATATATATGTATATAGGGTATTGTGATTCGAATTGTTCGGTTTAATCTACGAACAAGGAAAATTTTCTAATCTATTATCTTGATAATTCAATTACTGTTTTCAATTCGATTACAATATAATGATGTAAGTTATTCTGGAGCATGTTATTCTTGTATTTAACTTGTTGTTTAGCATGCACAACTATATATACTAATGTCGAACATTTCTATCGTTCAAATTGTTATGCATGCTTAGTATTCAATTCTAATTAACCTTGGCTAAGTATTGTTCAAGCAAGGTATACTATAGTTATTCAAATTGTATGCTATTAGATTATTCCTAAAGCATGACTTTAGTTTACTATGATTGATTCAATCACGATTTATTCTATAGTATAGTGTTATTGATTTATTCAACTACTCCTTAGTTGATGTTCGTTGAATTTCAAATTACCTTGAAAGCTTATCCAAATCAAACTTCCTTTGGTGCAGACTTGTACTCTAAATACTGAGATGAACAACCCTATTGTTATGATTAGGGGTTAACTTACGCATATCATTAAAATGTGTGTGCACAATACATTATCTTTAAGGTGATCCCCCTAAGAAAGAGGTCGTTATAGTCTTATGATCAAGTAAAGTTGGAGTTGAAAGATTACTTGCAATCAGATTTAGCTCATGGTCTTACGACCCTCGATGATGTATATTTTCCATATTTTGGGATTTTAGTTTCAGATTATTATTGATAGAGTATTATTCACTTTTGATGAGCCTATTTCGACAATTATTATTGTTATACTCCTGTTGATTCCATATTATATCCAGTGAGCAATTGTTTTGCTCACTCTTGCATATTTATAAACTTATTGCAGCTAAAGAAGAGAAGGTAGGTGAACCTTCGACTAGCAAAGGAAACGGAAAAATGTACAAGTGATGAAGACTTGTAATTTTTACTTTGATTAAGATGTTAGACTTTTATTATGTCGATCTTAGACTTTATTTTTAAAGAAGTTATGTAATGTTTTCCGCATTTGAATAATGATTAAAGGTTAGATAACCTGGGAGATTTTTATTTAAGTTTAATCTTGTATGGGCACGTTTTTATTATTCAATTTTATTATAATTGGGTAGTTAGAAATGAAAGTTTTGATTAAGTGAACACCAAATCTTGAGGAAATGAAGTACCAGGATTTGGGGGTGTCACAAAGGTGTGTGCAAAGATGAAGAGAAAGGCTTTAGAGTGTGTGAGAAGACTTACAGTGGGCTACTAAAGAAGACTTCTATATCTTTAAAGGGATGAATAATCGGCTCCCGCCGATACAAAAGTAGCTATATGTGAGCTCACAAGTGTTTAAAATGAGAAAGCACTCAGTATAGAGAGAGTACGGAGCAAATTTGACAAGGCTTCCTCGCCGTTTCTCTTGTAAATATGGCCACCCCAAGCCCTCTATTTATAGAGGGGGGAGCCACAGGTGTACCTGCGCCTATCATTAGGTGTACCTACAGCTGCCTGGGGTGCCCCGGGCAGTGTGGGTCCTGTCGTGTCAAAGTACGTACACTCGGACAACGCGTTGTTCACTCGGTCGTTCATAACTTTCAATCCGAGAGTCCGATGGAAACGTGCCATACCATTCCGGAAAGCTCTTTCACAATGACATATGATTTGCCCTTTTTTGATTCCAGGAAGATGGGTCCATGACCGAAATGGCCTTCCCGGGTTTCTGTCAGGTAGTCCGTTGAGCCGTTTTGCATAGTTTGCGCTCGAAAGTTAAGATATGGTTCACGTGGGACTTCTATTGAATTAATTTGAGTTGAACCCGATAGATGGTGCTACACAGTACTACAGTTCACATAAACATTCAATTGAAATACCTCAAAAGAACGGATATGTCTTATATATATATCAAAAGAATATTTACATATCCCAGGTTCTTTACAACCAATACATTGTCTTTGTCATAATATCAATATTATTCCTTACAAAACCTATACTATTATATATGTAATCTACGGGTTCACCTTCTCCTTCCCTTTATCCTTGCCGGATCCATCGGTACATTCGGTCTTAGCTGCATTCATATAGTTCAAGCAAGAATGAGCCTAACTAGCTCAACAAGTACAACAATTCTAGGAAAATAGTATGCTTGAAACATATGAATCGTATATCCTCGATAACTGAACAATAGTTACAAAGTACTATCGATAATTCAAAATAGCACTTCTTTTCATTCAAAACATTTTAGAACAATAATATTCAGTAAAACATCAATTCCGGTTCAAAACCGTAAGCATTTCATTAAACGTGAATACGTTTAAGTTGTGGCAACCTCACATGCCTATCGTTTGACGATAAAATAGTTTAGCATATTCAGTCTACTTTTGAAAACCATAACAATATTAGTTTGGTAAATCCTTATCAACACTTGATAGAATAACATAGCATACGTCTAGCCAAAAGGATTGGCTTTGACTTCCTCAGATACTAACTCATGCGAAGAATACATGAATCACAAAGACTTGTCTAGATCGAACTAGAACAAGGGTTAAATTACTTGACTTTAGCGTCTGCTTATAGATATAACACGTGCACTTTACATCTTTAAGGTCTCTACATTAGATAATAACATCACATAGTACATTAGGTCATGAATGATCATACATGGTTCCTAAAGAATCTTACCCTTTTTCTCAATCTAAATACGTATTAGATTTGTTATTATTGGTCCTGGCTTTCCATTTCGTCATTCTTACGTTCATATGTAATTGACTTAACCTTAACTCTAAGTGTTCATACTTAAGGCTTAATTATGTCTTAACAATGTTTTATTAAGATCCTCATTTAATTGCTTATCAAACACTCTTCATGCTTAACATGTAAACATTTCTTTACTATCTAGGTTATGAAGTTTGTAATACAGTCACGATTATCAGACTTGAAATTGCGCTTGCATCATCACCACTTATTGTTGAAAACTCGGACTCGTGCCATTGCGACGCAAGTCTCTCAGATTAATTGTCGCCTTTGTGGCGTGACTCTCCAGGGCTAATGGCCATTAGGCCATTGCTGTACGGGCTTATTTGCCTTGGATCAGCCATGCATGCCACTTCTACTCTCTCTACCGAAAATTTGGACAGCTTTGAAATTTTGTGAAACTTCCTGACTCGTAACTTCGTCGTTATAAGTCCGAATTGGCTCGTTCAAGAGCCTACGGTTCACAAATTACATACTCTATGCGTTCATGCAAGAATTTTATCTATTTTAATTCGTTTGCTAAAATTTCACCTATTAGTCCATTTTAACGAAAACGATAAACGTTCGCGAACGTTCAACGCTCGTTTCTTCGTTCTAAGTCGGAATCCGGTCATTTTCTAGTCCGCAACTCAATAATGCCAAACATGAATTGTCTCAATCAAAAACCAACGTTTATGACATCAAACACAAAATACGACTTCCATTCCGAGAATTTCACGAATTCGACGATTATCGTCCAATCGTGTGAATTCCGGCGAATCCTCATTACTAATCATTCTAGGTGGATTTTAATCAACATATAGACATTTCAAGTTACTTATTACACCAACTTATTATCAAAGTAGGTTTTAACTTATTCAACTTATTAACTACAAATTTTCATGCTTATAACTTACTATGAACTTAAGTCCATCAACTTAATTAGATTCAAGTTGCTTATTCAACTTATTCGGCTTAAGTTCATTCATCAATGACTTATTACATGTTATCATCAAACCATCCCACTTCTCTATCAATTCTATCATAGAAGAGATGAAGATAATAGATATGAGTCTTACCCTTGAAGACTATTACTTCACTTCACTTTGGAAAATCTAGCAAAAGTTGAAATGGCTTATAAGTGCTTATGTGACTTATTCTCTCTACCAAATAACTTGCTTATCTTGAGAGGAGTTGGATGAAATTTGAACAACCAACTATGAAATGAAGCTTGGCATATATAGGCAACTCAAAGTGAGGGCAACTTGGTCATTTGGACATTACACCTCCTTATTACACCTCCTTACTATTCAATTGCTTAATCCCTAAGTTTACTTGCTAACCACAACTCTTATCTCTTACTTGGTTATTACATAAAGTTCTTGCCCATCAAGACTACCCATATTAACATGGTTTGCTCCATGGATCATGGATAATTCATTGGGCTTGCATTAATAATAGTTTGGACTTCACTTTATAAACCACTTGGGCTTAGTATAAACCCCACATAGGTTTACACCTTTAAGCTTATGGACTTATATTTTATACCAAGTTACATTAATTCATTTCATTAGGTTTTAATACATACATTCTCAATTTAAGTCTGCATTCGAATTATTGTGTTTTCCATACATAGATTATTATTACATAATCCATCTTGCTTCGATATTCTAACGTTACGTATTTCTCGGAAGTTCAAAAATAATTCCCGAGCGATAATAGATGAATAGTGTTTTTCATAAACTTTCTCGAAAAACTTTTATTTTCGTCTTGGAAATTCAAACACTTTAATTCATTCACGTGGTTCAAATACTACGATGTTCCGACATTTCTAGGTTATAGAATGACATACATCTTATTAACACATATAATAACAAATAATATTATTTTATTCATTATTTAATTCTTTCAAGTATTTTACAAAGGATCCGAATTTCTCGGTAGTTACATTCTTCCCCCCATATAAAGATTTTGTCCCCAGAATCTCTCCCTACATTACTCAAACAAAAGAGAATAATTCGTCTTTATCTTCTCTTCTAATTCCCATGTTGCTTCCTCAGCATCGTGGTTCTTCCATAACACCTTTACTGACGATATTACCTTGTTTCGGAGAACTTGCTTTTTTCTATCGATGATTTGAATCGGCATCTCTTCATATGTTAAATCCTTCTCGATTTGAATAGGCTCAAATTATATCACGTGCTTGTAATCCAGTTTGTAAGGACGTAGCACTGAAACGTGAGATACATTATGTATTCGCTCTAAGTCTGGAGGTAATGCTACCCTATAAGATACCTCACCTACCCGTTCTAATACCTCAAAAGGTCCTATAAACCTTGGGCTTAGTTTTCCCTTCTTTCCAAAGTGTATCTTTCCTTTCCAAGGAGATACCTTTAGAAATACGTACGAGCCTACCTCAATCTCTCTATTCTCTAGATGTAAGTCTGCGTATTTCTTCTGTCTGTATTGAACTGCTATGAGACACATACGTATCAACTTCACGACATCCGCTGTTTGCTGCACCAATTTTGGTCCTAGCATTCGGCATTCTCCCACTTCATCCCAATACAATGGTGTTCGACACTTTCTCCCATATAAAGCTTCATAGGGCGGCATACCTATGCTTGCATGATAACTGTTGTTATACGCAAATTCTACTAATGGTAGATGATCATCCCAACTACCCTTGAAATCCATGACGCAAGATCTCAACATATCTTCTAACGTCTGAATTGTCCTCTCGCTCTGTCCATCGGTTTGTGGATGATATGTCGTACTCAACTTCAACTGCGTCCCCAACTGCTCTTGAAGACTTCTCCAAAAGTTTGATGTGAATCGTGGGTCACTATCTGACACTATCTAAACTGGTGCTCCATGTTTGGAAATAATTTCGTTTACATAGAGTGTAGCTAACTGATCTAAGTTATACTTAATTTGAATTGGCAAAAAGTGAGCCAACTTCGTCAACCGGTCCACTATTACCCAAACCACATCATATCCCTTCTTAGTCATCGGAAGTCCCACCACAAAGTCCATCGTGATATGCTCCCACTTCCACTCCGGAATCTCCAATGACTGTAACAAGCCACTTGGACGTTGATGTTCAGCTTTAACTCTTTGACAAGTCAAGTACCTACTCACATACTCGGCTATTTCTCTCTTCATGTTTGGCAACCAAAAACTCTGTCGAAGGTCTTGATACATCTTAGTGCTACCAGGATGAATCGAGTACCTCTAACTATGAGCCTCTTGTAAAACTTGCTCCTTTAATTCTGTCTCATTCAAAACCCAAATTCTTTCTTCAAATATTAATAATCCCTCATTATCAAGACTAAACCTAATATATTTTTCATTGGTCAATTGCTTCTTCATCTGGTCACATTCATCGGTTTTGAGCTGCACCTCCTTGACTCTCTCTACGATGGTAGATCAATCTCCGTCATGCAAAATCAGCCTCTCGATCCGCCTCAATTGGCAACTTCACCTCTAACTCCATCCTAGCCATCTCTCATTAGTAACTCATTTTGAGTCATTAACATAGATAACTTCTCCCAAACCCTTTCTACTCAAGGCGCTTACCCACTACATCGCTTTTCTAGGGTGATCTGAGATTTCACAATCGTAATCCTTTATCAACTCCACCACCTCCTCTGCTCTCATATTCAACTCCTTCGTGAAGATATATTTTAGACTCTTGTGGTCCGTGTATATCTCACACTTTTCCCCATAAAGATAATGTCGCCAAATCTTTAAGGCAAACACCACCGCGGCCAGTTCCAGATCATGAGTAGGGTAAACATTCTCATAATCCTTCAACTGCCTAGATGCATACGCAATGACCTTGCCATGCTGCATGAGCATGCACCCAAATCCTCTATTCGAAGCATCGCTATAAACTATAAAATTTCTTGTGTCATCTCACATTGACAAAATAGGCGCTTCACTCAATCTCTTCTTCAATTCTTGAAAACTATCTTTCACATTTCTTAGTCCATACGTACTTCATCGTCTTCCTCGTCAAGTTAGTCAGTGGAGTAGCTATCTTCGAAAAGTCCTGTATGAACCTCTAATAATAACCCGCTAACCCTATGAAACTCCGTACCTCGGTCGGCATTTTCGGTTGATCCCAATCCATCATGGCTTCCACCTTCGCTGGATCTACTGAAATCCCCTCATGGTCAATAACATGGCCTAAAAACTGTACCCTCTCTAACCAAAATTCACACTTAGTGAAATTCGCATATAACTTCTCCTTCCTTAATGTCTCCAACACTATTCTTAGGTGTTCATCATGATCTTCTGGCGTCTTAGAGTAGACTAGAATATCATCAATAAACACCACAACGAACTTGTCCAAATATTGTTTGAACACTATATTCATCATATCCATAAATGCAGCAGGTTAATTAGTCAACCCAAATGACATCACCAGAAACTCGTAATGACCATAACGAGTCCTAAAAGCTGTCTTTGGCACGTCTTCATTTCTAACCTTCAACTGATGATACCCTGTCCTTCAATCTATTTGGAAAAATATTTTGCCCCTTTCAACTGATCAAAAAGATCATCGATCCTGGGCAATGGATACTTATTCTTTATCGTTAACTTGTTCAACTCTCGGTAGTGGATACAAAGTCTTAACGATCCGTCCTTCTTCTTAACAAACAGTACCGGTGCTCCCCATAGCGAAACACTCGGTTGAATGTACTTTGTGTCCAACAATTCCTGCAACTGTACAATATCTATTACGAACTCGGTCTCTCTATCCGGCGGAAGACTCGGCAACTCACTCGGAAATACATCCACGAATTCACTCACTATAGGTATTTGTTCCATGGTCGCTCCCAATCTCTGGGTATCAACCACATGACACAAGTAGCCTACACACCCCTTACTCAATAATTTCCTAGTTTGTGTCATGGTAAGACAACACGAACGTCCCGATGATTTATTCCTGTAAAATATTACATGAGATTGAATTGATGTTTTAATATCTACGCATTTCTGTTGACAATCTATAAATACCCCATGATTTATCAACCAATCCATTCCGAGAATTACATCGAATTCTCCTAACTTTATCGGTATCAGATCTACCGATAATTTATAACCTTGAACGTCTACGCAACAACTCCTATGAATATCTTCAGCAGGAATTATCTCTTCGTTTGTTACCTTAATATTCAAAGGTATAGGCAATTTTTTGGGAAGTAATCCTAATTATTTAGCAAAATCATATGCGATAAACGAACAAGTAGCACCCGAGTCAAACAGCACGTATGCATTTAAGTCGTTGATCAGAATAATACATGCCACTACATCCCCCGAGGCCATTGCGTCTTGGACGGTCATATTAAAGGTACGGGCCATCGGCCTACCCGGCTGCACTGGACCCCCAATACTTAACTTACAACTATTGGTGCCCCTATTCCCATATGTCCCCTTCTTTAGGCAGTTCTTTGCCATGTGGTCAGTTGACCTACATACAAAGCATCCATGGTTCTTCTTCGGGCTTGGACAGTTTGGCGCAATATGCACCTCCTGTCCGCAGTTATAACACACGACCTTACCTTTGAGACAAACTCCTAAATGAGTCCTCCCACAGGTCTTGCAGGCCTCTATCCTCCTTTTTAGGTCCTCTAGTTTCACTACGGGATTCCCCGAGCTACTCACCTTCCTCTTATACTCTTCGCCACTCCCGCTGGCACCTTCAACCTTTATTCCCCCATCCACCTTCCCCTTAATTTTCTTGTCCTTGTGGTATTGGCTAAACGCCTCGTTACCACCTTCGGCAATTATTGCCTTCTCTAAAACAATTCCAAAGGAAGTACTTTGGAACACAAAGATACGGTTATAGAGCCAGGGTTTCAAGCCTTGCTCGAACCGTCGAGCTTTCCTCACCTCCGTATCCACTTGGTGTGGAGCGAACCTTGCCAGTTCATTAAACTTAGGGGCATATTGGGGAACCATCATGTCCCCTTGCTTCAACTCCAGAAACCGTATCTCCATCCTTCCCTGCATGCTCGTGGGAAAATAGTTCTCGTAAAATATTTCCTTGAACCTCACCCACGTTATCACATATATTCCGGCCCTAGCCTGATTGGCCTCCCACCAAAAGTTGGCCTCTCCCTTCATCATGTAGGTTGCAAAGGCAACCTTTTGGGCCTCGTCGACATTTGCTATCACAAATGCCTTCTCAATCTCCTTCACCCACGTTTGGCTTGATAGGGTCCGTAGTTCCTTCAAACTCCATGACCCACACTCTTAAAGTCCTTGAATGTAGTAGCTCAGATTACACCGTGATTTACTGAGGATATTAGCCCCAGTTTGATTAAACGCTGCGATTAAAAGGTTCAAAAATTCATGCATGGGGTTAACCGGACCTCCCTCCGGTTGACTTGTGTTCGCACCTTGGTGACGTGGTACTCTTATTGGCAGCATTTTGTTGTTACAATAAACACATATTTTGTTATTATTCATTTCCTGCCAGTTAGATATTATTTAATGTTAAACAATAACTTAAACATTCGTTACTCAACATTTTTTCGAAAAAGAAAACTTATATTAATTCATTGTAGTATAATACTACATCGGTTACATAACACAGCCTAAGCCTAATACATTACTTTCCCACCATTGCTTTCCAAAAATTGGGATTTACAAAAGACTACCCTTGATTATACAAAAGAGGGTTTTACGTCACAACTAGATACAAAAATATGTACATATCGAATTACTCTAGTCACCGCTAGATTACATTTGCCTTAAGGCATTTTCAAAATCCGCCTTGGAAAGACCAGCAATAATATCACGGCTGATAGTATGCCGCGTCTGTCCTGTCTCTACTGGGTAACCAGCTGCAACTGGAAATCCTCATGAGAATTCCTATGGATATAGTACATTCTCCCTATCTTCTGCTTCTTGGTCTTTAGCTCCTCCCTGAGCTCAAAGACCTCCTGTTTCAACCCATGGACCTTGTCCTTGGCCAAAACCCTTTCATCATGTTCCTGCTCCCACATGGACTCCACGTCCGTCTTATCCTCTATAACAACTTAGAGATCTACCTTCAGCTCCTTAACCTCCTGGCAGTAGTGGATGTTCCGATCTATTACTGACATTAATAATGACATCATTGACTCCCCCGGAGCCATCTCCGCTGCTATAGCTACTGGGTTGAAAGACACTACTTTCACTTCTTCTTCTATCATGCCATCAAACACTGACACGAGATCTAAACTTTCTGAGTCTCCAGACTCAACCACCACAATCACAGGATCTGCCGCTATGGGACTCGGTATAATCTCTACCTGATTAACTGATTCATCACTGACTACCTGTACATCTCTATTTTCTCCTGACATCTACAACAACACAAAAATTTAATTAGTACACGTTAGTAGAATAATAAAAACACATAACATATATAATGCATTTTTATAAGGTTAACTTCCATCTTTTATTCTTTGACTTTTCGTAAGGTTATGACTTAAGGTTTCATTCCCCCCCCCCCTTAAGTTTTATAACCTAATGCTTTGATACCAACCTATGACGCCCCCAAATCCGGGTATCATCTAACCCGACAAATGGTGCTACATGGTGCTACAGTTCACATAAACATTCAATTGAAATACCTCAAAAGAACGGATATGTCTTATATATATATCAAAAGAATATTTATATTTCCCAGGTTCTTTACAACCAATACATTGTCTTTGTCATAATATCAATATTATTCCTTACAAAACCTATACTATTACATATGTAATCTACGGGTTCGCCTTCGCCTTTCCTTTATCCTTCTTGGATCCATCTAAGACGTTTTGTCTTAGTTGCATTCATATAGTTCAAGCAAGAATGAGCCTAACTAGCTCAGCAAGTACAACAATTCTAGGAAAATAATATGCTTGAAACATATGAATCGTATATCCTCGATAACTGAACAATAGTTACAAAGTACTATCGATAATTTAAAATAGCACTTCTTTTCATTCAAAATGTTTTACAACAATAATATTCAGTAAAACATCAATTTCGGGTCAAAACCGTAAGCATTTCATAAGTACTTTGAAAAGGACATCCCGACACGAAGTCCGTAAGTCCGGCATAGCTTACGAGCACGTCTAGGTGATCAGCCAATAGTACTCTATGTTGATCAACACTACATTCATTAAATGTGTATACGTTTGAGTTGTGGCAACCTCAGGTGCATGTCGTTTGACGACAAAATAGTTTAGCATATTCAGTCTACTTTTGAAAACCATAAAAATATTAGTTTGGTAAATCCTTATCAACACTTGATAGAATAACATAGCATATGTCTAGCCAAAAGGATTGGCTTTGACTTCCTCAGATACTAACTCATGTGATGAATACATGAATCACAAAGACTTGTCCAGATCGAACTGGAACAAGGGTTAGAGTACTTGCCTTTAGCGTCTGCTTATAGATATAACACGTGCACTTTACGTCTTTAAGGTCTCTACATTAGATAATAACATCACATAGTACATTAGGTCATGAATGATCATACATGGTTCCTAAAGAATCTTACCCTTCTTCTCAATCTAAATACGTATTAGATTTGTTATTATTGGTTCCGGCTTTCCATTTCGTCATTCTTACGTTCATAAGCAATTGACTTAACCTTAAGTCTAAATGTTCATACTTAAGGCTTAATTATGTCTTAACAATGTTTTATTAAGATCCTCATTTAATTGCTTATCAAACACTCTTCATGCTTAACATGTAAACATTTCTTTACTATCTAGGTTATGAAGTTGGTATTGCAGTCACGGCTATTACACTTTAGTGTCGTACATGCACACATCACCACTATTGTTCAAAACCCAAACTTCGGTCTTTGCAATGCTGAGTCTCTATGTTAAATTTCGCGCTACGACGTGACTCTCCAAGGGCTAATGGCCATTTTATGGCGCAAACAAGACACGGGCTTATTTTCCTTGAAATTTTGGCTGCTGGCCCTAGCTCTGCACTTAGAAAATATGGACAGCTTTGAAATTTTTTGAAACTTCCAGACTTGTAACTTCTTCGTTATAAGTCCGAATTGACTCGTTCAAGAGCCTACGGTTCAAAAATTATGTACTCTATGCGTTCATGTAAGAATTTTTTCTATTTTACTTCGTTTGCTAAACTTTCACCTATTAGTCCATTTTAATGAAAACGATAAACGTTCGCGAACGTTCAACGCTCGTTTTTTCGTTCTAAGTTAGAATCCGGTCATTTTTGAGTCCGCAACTCTATAATTCCAAACATGACTTGTCTCAATCGAAAACCAACGTTTACAACATCAAACACAAAATACGACTTCCATTCCGAGAATTTAATGAATTTGACGATTATCGTCCAATCGTGTGAATTCCGGCGAATCCTCATTACTAATCATTCTAGGTTGATTTTAATCAACATATAGACATTTCAAGTTACTTATTACATTAGAAAAGTAGGTTTTGACTTATTCTCATAAGTCAATGACTTATTCAACTTATTAACTACAAATTTTCATGCTTATAACTTACTATGAACTTAAGTCCATCAACTTAATTAGATTCAAGTTGCTTATTCAACTTATTTGGCTTAAGTTCATTCATCGATGACTTATTACATGCTATCATCAAACCATCCCACTTCTCTATCAATTCTAGCATAGAAGAGATGAAGATAATAGATATGAGTCTTACCCTTCAAGACTATTGCTTCACTTCACTTTGGAAAATCTAGCAAAAGTTGAAATAGCTTATAAGTGCTTATGTGACTTATTCTCTCTACTAAATAAGTTACTTATCTTGAGAGGAGTTGGATGAAATTTGAACAACCAACTATGAAATGAAGCTTGGTATATATAGGCAACTCAAAGTGAGGGCAACTTAGTCATTTGGACATTCCACCTCCTTATTACACCTCCTTACTATTCACTTGCTTAATCCCTATGTTTACTTGCTAACCACAACTCTTATCTCTTACTTGGTTATTACATAAAGTTCTTGCCCATCAAGACTACCCATATTAACATGGTTTTCTCCATGGATCATGGCTAATTCATTGGGCTTGTATTAATAATAGTTTGGGCTTCACTTTATAAACCACTTGGGCTTAGTATAAACCCCACATAGGTTTACACCTTTAAGCTTATGGACTTATATTTTATACCAAGTTACATTAATTCATTTCATTAGGATTTAATACAAACATTCTCAATTTAAGTCCGAATGCGAATTATTGCGTTTTCCATACTTAGATTATTATTACATAATCCATCTCGCTTCGATATTCTAACGTTAAGTATTTCTCGGAAGTTCAAAAATAATTCTCGAGCGATAAACGATGAATAGTGTTTTTCGTAAACTTTCTCGGAAAACTTTTATTTTCGTCTTGGAAATTCAAACACTTTAATTCATTCACGTGGTTCAAATACTACGATGTTCCGACAGTTCTAGGTTATAGAATGACATACATCTTATTAACACATATAATAATAAATAATATTATTTTATTCATTATTTAATTCTTTCAAGTATTTTACAAAGGATCCGAATTTCTCGGTCGTTACAGGCTTGACCTCATGGGGCTATCTCCAGGCTTTGATCTTGATCCCTTGGGGCTATCTCCGGGGTTGAAACTGACTTTTTTGGGGTTATCTTCGGGTTTGGAAACTGTTTTCCCGGGGTTATCTCCGGGGTTGGAAATTTGATCTCCTGTGGCTATCTTCGGGGTTAAAATTGATGTTGTGATCCTCCAGGGTTATCTCTGGAGTGTGAAAAAGACGCTTTTGTCCTCCTGCATAGTTAGTAACAGGAAAACAAAATTTCGAGTGTCTACAGATGCCCATCTTTATCATCTTCATGCAATGTAATGGAATGGACATGATAAAGATTACTAGACACTTGAAATATGACAAGGTATTTCTAATAAAGTAAATCGCAATGTAATTAATGTTTATGATGAATGTTAAAATATTTTTGCAAATCGTAGTTTGCAAATCTCACATCGTATTTCGCACTTCGCTTTTCACATTTGGCCAATCCCAGTTCGCAACTCGCATATCACAACTCGCATATCGTATTTCGCATATCGCATCGCAAATCGCATATCGCATATCGCAAAATCGCAAATCGCAATGTAATGAATGTTATGATGAATGTTAAAATGTTTTTCCAAATCGCTTTACCTTTACTGATCATTGTTGATGCCTATGCTGGTGTTGACTCCAATGGTTTGGCATTTAATCATTGATACTTGTTTGATGAAGATAAGTTGAGATGTTTTCCACATCTCTGATGGGGATGACGTTCTGAAATCACCAGACCCTCTCGACATATTCGCTGGTAGTTTGCAAAGGTGCCTATCCTGCTGATCACCAAACTTTTTCGGTTCCCACTAGAACAGTGGTATACGAAGCCTTCATTGCTGAACTGTCTTGATGTTGTGCTGAATTTATGACAATGGTTTAGAATACCGGATCTTCTGATACCTTCGTTAAAGTAATACTCCAAGGTTTGCTTCGCCAGACTCTGCTTTACCCTTTTTAGAGGTGATTTGGAGTTTCCTTTCGGTGTTGGGTGCTTGCTTCCCATTTCCTTGAGCGTTTGATTGGCAACTTAGCTGAACTGATGACCTGAATGCCGCTAACATCCTTGGAGGGTGCATCTCGTTCTTTCGCTGCCCAGATTTGAGCTCTGGTGTAGAGGCCTCAACTTATGAGGACTTGACGCATGTTGATGGTGTAGATTTCATTCGCTAGACCTTTCGTCATTGGCCTTCTTTCTTAAGAATTTTCCCCTTCTTTTGATGAGAGGCTTTATCTCGCCTTAAACTCCTTCCCTTTTCGAGAATCGAAAAATGCCCCAGTCCTTTTGCATGTTGTTGTCAGGGATTCATATGAGGAACTCTCTTTGTTGACCAAATCGCGAGTGCATAATATCTGAATCGCCATTGAGATGATGATCGACTGTGCTGATGGCGCTGACCGGTGCATTTTCCACTTTAAGATGGTTGATAAATGCCACAGTGTTGAGTTGTCGCTGCTTTCGAGATTGCCCCAATCTTGTTGTAATGGACCTAATATCCGATTGTCGCCAATTTTGAAATTGCCCCAGCCTTGTTTGTTATCTGAGGTAGTTGTTTTGACAGATGGGATGATAAGACGTTAAGATCGCGAGAAGCTTTTACCTCTGTACCATAAGGTGGATTTGGGATTTGATGTTGACAGCTCTTTCTAGTAGAGATGTCGCTTAGTTAGAGAGATACTGCTCTAACTCATAGGGATACCGCTGTTCCTGAGCGGGATAGCGCTATATCTGCCCGAAATATCGCATGTAGTTGGCGGTGGATCTGTTGGCTCGTGTAGAAACAACGTTTCCTCCTTCTTCTGAGAGGGAATCCATGTTGGACTTGATAGCCCGCATATACATTGATTTATAGATGGGCTTGTATTTTCCTGCACAGACTAGCTTAGCCATTTTGTCATGTATAGTACACATTGTATATATCAAACAAAATTATATATAGCAGGGAAATATATGTTGATTCACTTCCCTTTTAGTTGTGCCTTGTTACTTGCTTGATATTTGCTTGTTTCTCCAGGAATGTGACAACCCGAGAATTTGGAATATTTTTAATTTTTTTTTTTAATTGATTTAAGGTTCAAAATTAGAACCTAGACAGAAAATTAGTGTATGCGTTTGATATTTTTAAGATGGAATTTTGAGGATTTCAAAATTCTGTGAAGGATTTAGGTAAATTATTCAGGATTAAGGAATACATGAATATGTTCTGTGTATATGGTCGTATATGTGTACAGTATATGGTTAAGGGTCAAAGGTTGACTAGATAAACGATATCTGTAATAAACCCTAAGTTTATTTTAAGAACGTCAACGTTCGGTTAGAAAACCCTAACGAATTATAAGAAACCCTAGAAACCGGCTCTTGAAACCCTAACTTCAGTTCCGGCAATCTGAAACCCTAATTTGGTGTATGAAACCCTAAATTGGGAACTTAATGGCGTAAGTGTAAATAATTATAATATTAATTAGGGTAGAGCTTAATTAATTAGCAAATCCTAATTTCAAATTTAGGAAAACCCTAATTTCGGGATAAAAAACTCTAATTTATAATTAGGAAAAACCTAAGTGTTAATTTAATAATTGTAAGGTTAATTAGGAAACCATAATCCTAATTTTCAAGTTAAGTAATTAGAAAACCCTAATCTAATTACAAAATTTAATTTCTATTTTAGAAAATTAATTTTTCTATTAGAAACCCTAGTTTGTGGGTTATAAATCCTAATGACTATTTTGACCCTAATTGCTTAATTAGCAATTTTAATTATGAATTATTAATCCTAATTAGCAATATTTAAATTATGATTAAAAATTTTAATATAATTAGTAAATCCTAATTATAATTTAGAAATATTAATTTTCTATTTTGAAAACCTAATTTGAAAATTCTAGATTTTATTTTTCTAAACCCTGAGGATTTTCCAAACCCTAAACCTTAAAGGTTTTCAAACCCTAAACCCAAACCCAAATCGTAAACCCTAAGGGTTTGGCCAATGTCCAAAATGCCATTAATTTTGTATGCAAAATGACCAAAAAGCCCTTTAGTGCATTATTGGATGTTACTTGCAATATTGCCAAAGAATTGAGTTGGTGACCAACTCTACCCACTCCATGTGCCATATAGCTCTAATATCAGCAACCATCTCAGCCTTATACATTGAGTCTAACATATTAATGGTAAGCAATAAGTAAAGTAGCTTACTTTACTTCCCATTATTGCCAAGACCTTCTATCTCTATAATTTTCGAGATGGGGAGTGAGAATGAGTGAGAAGATAAGCTAACATCATTATCTAGCTTTCCAAGAACAGATCAAAGATCAGAAATCAAAAATCAAAGCATAAGAAGGTAAGAACCCTAATTTCGAAAATCTTATAATGTGTTGTTAGATGTTGTAATTTGTTGGCTAGATATGTGTAATAGGATGTCTATAAGTGATCTGGGTTGTAAAATCCCAGATCCATAACATTAAAGTCCTCAAATCTAGCATTTTGTCAAATCTGGAAAACTGGAAAAATATCGACTAACAGCCAAATGTCAGACGCCTTAAATCCTTCTCTGTTTTTGATATTTGTGGTTTTATGTTATAAATATGTTCTTTGTCATGAGGACTATGATCTAAAACAATAAACAAGGCCAGATCATTTGTATATTGAGAGATACGAGCGGTCAAACCTCGTTGACCGTTCACATAAACTGCTTTATGGGCAGCCCAGAAATCTAAGTAACCTCTGACAAGCTTTTGCAGGCGCTAGATCTTGCTATGTGTTAGTTTTTCGTCCAGGTTATTGTTTTGATCTTGTAGACTGGTATAATTACTACACGATCATGCCTTTATATTGCTCATATCATAAATAGAAAGTAAAATAAGCACGGTCAAACATAGGTTGACCAACTGCCTGAAGAACAATCTGGAAAACCCAGATTTGTTCATGAACGCGTTTCTGACCTCTACGTTGACCGACCTAAATCGTACTGTTATGATGTTTATAAGTTGATATCTTGATTGGTTGTTGTTCCTTGACACAAGAACTACATTTTTGAACTAAGAGGTCGACCAGTTAATGACCAGAACCATAAGATTTGTGAGCCACAAAGTGGTCACACGAATCTGACTTAATTTCTGGGAAACCCAGAAATCCCACCAAGCCTCGGACAGCAACTGTGCAAGCTTGGATCTTGCAACTGTGATGCTTAATGACTTTGATGATGGTATATAATTGTAGATGTACATAACTACTACAAGTTTAATGTCATAGCAAACCCATAAAGCAAAAGGAACACTGAAATAAACCCGGTCAAACCACCTAACCGATAAACTGACATGAAGGTCTCAAGAACACCTATAGCGACGATTATGTCGTTATAGGGCTTTTTCTGTAATTATTATTTTCCGGAAATTACTAATAAATAGATAAAAATAGATTTTAATTATTAAAAATACTAAATAAATTCTAAAAAATTATTTTAAAATTTGATAAATAGTTTTTAATTATTTAGAGTATATTTCATAAATATTTAATATTTTGGAATATAAATGGTATTTAATTTATTTAATTATAATAGTAAATAAATTATTTAAAAATGATTTTAATACATAAAAAATCATGAAAAATAATATTATGGTATAAGAAAATATTTAAAGATATTTTCAAATGACTTTTAATATTTTGTGATGAATTTTACTAATTAATTAATATTAATGATAATTAGTTTATTTAATAACTATATTAAATAAATTATGGAAAAATAGAATAAATGATTTAAAAATCATATAAAAATGATTTAAGTGTTATAAAAATATTTGAAGTTATAAAATATAACTTTTGATATTTTGTCATGAAAATATTAATATTTTAATATTAAAAGCAATTATCTGGATAATGAATTTAAGCTGTTTAAAAATCATATAAATATGATTTTAAGGTATTAAAAATACTTTGTGATTATAAATATATTACAATATTATACATGTAATTCATTAATATTTGATAATAAATAAATATTATTGATAAAGGAATTATGTGGTATTTAATTCGTATAAATACGGTATTAATGATTGAAAATACACGATAAATGATAATAATTATTTAAAAATTATTACGAGCTTACGAAAAATATTTCAACTGTTATTAAAATTATCTAAGATAATTGTTACGTATTAGGCAGAGTTTAATTGAACTTAGACTCGATAAAAGTCCGACTAGACCGTCGGGATGTCAGATTTGTGTCGGGTTTAACTCAGACTGCAATAGTTTGACTTGATACCGAGTATTGTATGTGTTATAGATTGATAGGGTTATGTGTAATGTGTTTAGGTTATTATATAAATTGTGATGATATTATTCTAACTTAGCAATTGATATTATTTATATATTATGTTCAGACAAAGCGTTATAAATTGTGTAGCGGTAATCAACGGTTCAGGCAAGTTTGTTTTTACTTAACTCTACTAACAGTGTTTCATTCGGATAAGATTATGGTTAATCATTGTTGGTTGCCATGAATTGTACTCTGTACATATTGCATGTATAAGTCAGGTATGAAAGGCTAATCACCTTCATTATTAGTTGGTTCAGATATATTTGTTCATGTATAATACTTGTTCAGTCATAAATTTGTTCCTGCTAGTTCATAATTAAATTGTTGAATTATAACCAGCTTATTATTCAGATTCTTTCAATCATGATATATTGTTATATTATTGAATTTAAACTTGTTGGGCAATCCTTATGCTCACCCTTGTTATATCATGATAAAACATTGCAGATTAAGACGAATGCGTCGGATACAAGGAAAGGTTAAAGACAGTTCCAACTTAAAGTTAATGTGCGCGATTATGTTTTGTAATGGTGTAGTTTGATAATAAAGTTATATGTTAGAAAAGTTATGATTTGTGTATAAGTTAAGGTTACTCGACCTTGGGGAATAATGTGTAAAGTTATTGTATAAACCATTTATGTTTATATCTTTCACAAATAGTAATAGTTGTATAAAATGATCGAACCAGATCCGCGGTGATTCGGGACCTCGGATTCGGGGCCCTCACAGTTGGTATCAAAGCTTTAGGTTATGAATCTTAGGTAGGAATACTTGAGACCAATAACCGCAGTGATTAGGATAAGTACTAACTCACATAGAGTTAATCGGTCGGTAAGATTCAAAGAAGAATCTCGGCGAGTTATAAAGATATAGAGTTCCCTAACTCTGATAATAAAGTTGAACAGTAGTGATGAATAGATAGAGTCTAAAAGACTAAAAGTACAATGATAGGAGATCGTAAAACAAAATGATCAAGATATAGAAATTAATCGTAATGTATACGATGAGATCACTCCGTGATCTGATAAGGTTATAGTATGAAGAAGGATCAGGTGAATGATTTGAAAAGTTTGACGTTATTGAGAAGATTCTTTGGGTGTCAGTTGTGCTATGAATTGGTACAGATTCAGGAAAGGATTATGAATACGAGTTAAATGAAATTCGTATTGAGAAGGGAGTTAGTGTTAGGTGGGTATTCAATTGAGGATTCATGTCAGCAGCTGAGTTGTATGATTCCTTGTGTGTGCGTGGAATTGTACTTGGTGTAAAAACTACTTAGTTCTGGCAATGATAATCATTGAAATGTTGGTGTCGCGCTATTTGCTATATGCATGTTAAGAGGGTGATTCCTTTCTCATGTGTAGAACAGATAGATATGTTATAGGTAGAGGATATAAGGTTAAGTACGAGTTCTTAAAACTCATACTTATGTGACATACTTGATTCATAGTTATATGAAATATTTATGAACCCCTCAACGAATGGACGCCAAAGGTCTGTCTAGGAAAGTTCTTAAACTCATATGATTGTGGCAATTTATGGACTCATAAGTGTGGTTTTACGAACTGGGCATAGTTGTGTGTGAATGGAGTATTCAGGATAATAGGAACAGGTAGACTGTTTAAGCAACTAATTATTAGTGGAGACATAAGTTTTCCAAAACTCCTAGCTATGCTAGACTTCAAAATTTTGACATCAAGCTAAATACGCACTATGTGCTTTTGAAAAAAAAAATGTAGACTCGTAATCATTTTTGAAATGGTTTAAAGTATAGTTTATGCTACTTATTTCAGCTAGACGCAAATGATTTGAAATATCAAAATTTATTTTATTTATCACTTATGTACCATGTAACCTGGTGCGGAGATGATAAAAAGTTGATGGAGTTATAAATAAAGGAATACTTAGTGTGAATTTGATCTAAAATCATTGTTCCACTATTGTATGATGTGTTATGACAAAGTCATATAATGACGACATCCTCAAACGGACTATTAATGCTGTATTGCATCATGACGTCATTCTCAAAAATATTTTCAATAAAATTTAATTTGCCAACGGGGTTTGGCTACAACTAAATAATTCGATTGAATTGGATTATTGATATGAGTCTATGCTATTCGATTCAGCTAGAGTAATGTTATGAAAACTCAAAATGTTCATTGAAAGAAATTTCCTGAACCAAATTATTTTGGTGCGGAATCCAATAAGACTAAGGTAGAATTTTTGTGCCTATGGCAGTGAAAAGAAACAAATAAAATCAGTACTTGGCCAGTACAGGACATATCGGGATAATCATCCTTTGTGTCTGTAAGTTATGACGGTTTGCGGATGAATTTCCATAAAACCTTTGCGAAAATGACAGACAAATAGTCTATTATGACTCCTCAACAAAATTTGAAAATTTGTACTCTTGTGAGTGGTGTATTGGGTAGCATGTGATGCTGTGTATGAATGGTATAAGCGGTATGGTGTGAGGTGTAAGGTAAATTTCGGGGACGAAATTTTTAGAAGAAGGGGTGAATGTGACAACCCGAGAATTTGGAATATTTTTTTAAAATTTTTATTAATTGATTTAAGGTTCAAAATTATAACCTAGACAGAAAATTAGTGTATGCATTTGATATTTTTAAGATATAATTTTGAGGATTTCAAAATTCTGTGAAGGATTTAGGTAAATTATTCAGGATTAAGGAATATGTGAATATGTTATGTGTATATAGTCGTATATGTGTACAGTATTTGGTTAAGGGTCAAGGGTTGACCAGATAAACGATATCTGTAACAAACCCTAAGTTTATTTTAAGAACGTCAACGTTCGGTTAGAAAACCCTAACGAATTATAAGAAACCCTAAAAACCGGCTCTAGAAACCCTAACTTCAGTTCCAGGAATCCGAAACCCTAATTTGGTGTATGAAACCCTAAATTGGGAACTTAATGGCGTAAGTGTAAATAATTATAATATTAATTAGGGTAAAACTTAATTAATTAGCAAACCCTAATTTCAAATTTAGGAAAAACCCTAATTTCGGGATAAGAAACTCTAATTTATAATTACGAAAAACCTAAGTGTTAATTTAATAAGTGTAAGGTTAATTAGGAAACCCTAATCTAATTACGAAATTTAATTTCTATTTTAGAAAATAATTTTTTCTATTAGAAACCATAGTTTGTGGGTTATAAACCCTAATGACTATTTTGACCCTAATTACTTAATTAGCAATTTTAATTAGAAATTATTAATCCTAATTAGCAATATTTAAATTATGATTAAGAAATTTTAATATAATTAGTAAATCCTAATTATAATTTAGAAATATTAATTTTCTATTTTGAAAACCTTATTTGGAAATTATAGATTTTATTTTTCTAAACCCTAAGGATTTTCCAAACCCTAAACCCTAAAGGTTTTCAAACCCTAAACCCTAACCCTAACCTTAAACCCTAAGGGTTTGACCAATATCCAAAATGACATTAATTTTGTATGCAAAATGACCAAAAAGCCCTTTAGTGCATTATTGGATGTTACTTGTAATATTGCCAAAGAATTGAGTTGGTGACCAACTCTACCCACTACATATGCCATATAGCTCTAATATCAGCAGCCATCTCAGCCTTATACATTGAATCTAACATATTAATGGTAAGAAATAAGTAAAGTAGCTTACTTTACTTCCCATTATTGCCAAGACCGTCTCTTTCTATAATTTTCGAGATGGGGAGTGAGAATGAGTGAGAAGATAAGCTAACATCATTATCTAGCTTTCCAAGAACATATCAAAGATTAGAAATCAAAAATCAAAGCATAAGAAGGTAAGAACCCTAATTTCAAAAATCTTATGATGTGTTGTTAGATGTTGTAATTTGTTGGCTAGATATGTGTAATAGGATGTCTATAAGTGATCTGGGTTGTAAAATCCCAGATCCATAACATCAAAGTCCTCGAATCTAACATTTTGTCAAATCTGGAAAATTGGAAAAATATCGACTGACAACCAAATGTCAGACGCCTTAATTCCTTCTCTGTTTTTGATATTTGTGTTTTATGTTATAAATATGTTCTTTGTCACGAGGACTATGATCTAAAACAATAAACAAGGCCAGATCATTTGTATATTGAGAGATATGAGCGGTCAAACCTCGTTGACCGTTCACAGAAACTACTTTCTGGGCAGCCCAGAAATCTAAGTAACCTCTGACAAGCTTTTGCAGGCGCTAGATCTTGCTATGTGTTAGTTTTTCGTCCAGGTTATTGTTTTGATCTTGTAGACTGGTATAATTACTACACGATCATGACTTTATATTGCTCATATCATAAAAACAGAAACTAATATAAGCACGGTCAAACATAGGTTGACCAACTGCCTGAAGAGCAATATGGAAAACCCAGATTTGTTCATGAACGCGTTTCTGACCTCTACGTTGACCGACCTAAATCGTACTATTATGATGTTTAAAAGTTGATATGTTGATTGGTTGTTGTTCCTTGACACAAGAACTACATTTATGAACTAAGAGGTCGACCAGTTAATGACTAGAACCATAAGATTTGTGAGCCACAAAGTGGTCACACGAATTTGACTGGATTTCTAGGAAACCCAGAAATCCCACCAAGCCTCGGACAACAACTTTGCAAGCTTGGATCTTGCAACTGTGATGCTTAATGACTTAGATGATGGTATATAATTGTAGAAGTACATAACTACTACAAGTTTAATGTCTTAGCCAACCTAGAAATCAAAAGGAACACTGAAATAAACCCGGTCAAACCACTTAACCGGTAAACTGACATGAAGGTCTCAGGAACACCTATAGCGACGGATTACGTGCCGCTATATGCCCTTTAGAATTTTTATTTATTATTATTTTTTTGAAAATTATTAATAAATAGATAAAAATAGATTTTAATTATTAAAATACTAAATAAATTACGAAAAATTATTTTAAAATCTAAAAATAGTTTTTAATTATTTAGAGTATATTTCATAAATATTTAATATTTTTGGAATATAAATGGTATTTAATTTATTTAATTATAATATTAAATAAATTATTTAAAATGATTTTAATACATGAAAAATCATGAAAAATAATATTATGATATAAGAAAATATTTGAATATATTTTCAAAGACTTTTAATATTTTGTGATGAATTTCACTAATTAATTAATATTAATGATAATTAGTTTATTTAATAACTATATTAAATAAATTATGGAAAAATAGAATAAATAATTTAAAAATCATATAAAAATGATTTAAGTGTTATAAATATATTTTAAGTTATAAAATATAACTTTTGATATTTTGTCATACAAATATTAATATTTTAATATTAAAAGCAATTATCGGATAATGAATTTAATCATTTAAAAATCATATAAATATGATTTTAAGGTATTAAAAATACTTTGTGATATTATAAATATATTACAATATTATGACATGTATTTCATTAATATTTGATAATAAATAAATATTATTGATAACGGAATTATGTGGTATTTAATTCGTATAAATACGGTATTAATGATTGAAAATACATGATAAATGATAATAATTATTTAAAAATTATTACGAGCTTACGAAAAATATTTCGACTGTTATTAAAATTATCTGAGATAATTGTTAAGTATTAGGCAGAGTTTAATTGAACTTAGACTCGATAAAAGTCCGACTAGATTGTCGGGATGTCAGATTTGTGTCGAGTTCAACTCAAACTGCAATAGTTTGACTTGATACCAAGTATTATGTGTTATAGACTGATAGGGTTATGTGTAATGTGTTTAGGTTATTATATAAATTGTGATGATATTATTCTAACTTAGCAATCAATATTATTTATATATTAGGTTCAGACAAAGCGTTATAAATTGCGTAGCGGTAATCAACGGTTCAGGCAAGTTTATTTTTACTAAACTCTACTAAGAGTGTTTTATTCGGATAAGCTTATGGTTAATCATTCTTTGGTTGCCATGAATTGTACTCTATATACATATTGCATGTATAAGTCGGTATGAAAATTTGATCACCTTCATTACCAGTTGGTTCAGATATATTTGTTCATGTATAATACTTGTTCAGTCATAAATTTGTTCCTGCTAGTTCACAATTATATTGTTGAATTATAGCCAGTTTATTATTTAGATTCTTTCAATCATGATATATTGTTGTATTATTGAATTTAAACTTGCTGGGAAATCCTTATGCTCACCCTTGCTATATCATGATAAAACATTGCAGATTAAGACGAATGCGTCGGCTACAAGGAAAGGTTAAAGATAGTTCCAACTTAAAGTTAATGTGCGCGATTAGATTTGTAATAGTGTAGTTTGATAATAAAGTTATGTGTTAGAAAAGTTATGATTTGTGTATAAGTTAAGGTTACTCGACCTTGGGAAATAGTGTGTAAAGTTATTGTATAAATAATTTATGTTTATATCTTCTGCAAATAGTAATAGTTGTATAGAATGATCGAACCAGATCCGCGGTGATTCGGGACCTCGGATTCGGGGCCCTCACAACTTTGTGATCTGGATGTATTCTGAACACCTCCTTGATGGGTGGACAGTGAGATATCTCAGGATTTTCAGAATGGATCGTTGACCTGTGTGTATTCCCTACCATCTTTGGTGTCTTGGGACTGATTTATGTATGTGGCTATGGATATGAGTGTGTTTGTTTTTGTTTTTTTCTGTGGTGAGACCGAACCATATAACATGGCTGCCTACGTACTCTCGTGTATTGGGGAGATTAGGTCGACGTAGTTTACCCCAGGTATATGGCGGATTGCAGATGAAAAGTTTAATCCCATGTACAGGATAAATTGAAGGTGTGAAAGGTTTGATCACTGGTGGGATAACCGAAGTTGTATGAAATAAAGTGAAACTGGGCTGCTGGTTTGAAAAGTGTGTTTTTCCCTGAGGGGCAGATGGGTAAAAAGGAAAGGTTGTAAGTAGTGAGGGTTAAAGAACCTAAAATTACTGGTGATCTGATGATCCAAAACCAGGATATTCGCTTGATGGTAACTTCAGACATAGTACCATTTCACGGTGTCCGAATTATTGAGTTGCGGAAATTCATCGCCGTCCATTTCCTGTAATTTGAAAGCGCCTCCTGTCAATACCTCCTTGACAATAAACTGGCCTTCCCAGTTTGGAGCGAATTTTCTTTAAGACTGAGCTTGGTTGTCAATGATCTTCTTCAAAACCAAGTTGTGTTGTTTAAATTGCCGTAGTCGGACTTCTCTGTTGTAGGATCTTCTTTACAAGTAGAGGGCTGCTCATGTCTGGGCCATATACAACTCCATGAATTTCATCCATGAGCCTTTAAGCTTGGTCCTCGTCCAGACATCTAAGGAGACCTCGTCTTGCATCTGTTTTGTAGAGTGCATCTCCGCTCAGGTAGAATTTTATAACAAGTCGATGGATCCGCCTTTTTTCAGTCGGGCTCGCCTCAGCGGGTGTAGATCTATCTTGTGAGTGTTCATAGACCTGCTGATATCAAGGATGATGGATGGGAGGTAGCTCATCCGATACTTCTCCAATGTAATGCACATAGGCTGGAGCCTTTTATTAGGTAAATGTGAGGGTTGACATGTCTTCCTTGTCATGTATATTGATCAAAGAGGCCCAGGTTGCTAGCGCATCCGCAAAATCATTCCTATTCCGAGGAATGTGGAGGAAGGATTTTTTCTTCAAACTCCGAAGCCATCTGTAGAACCTGCCGATGGTAAGGCAACAACTGTAGAACCTGTTGAAGAGATTTTTCTTTTCTTTTCTTTTTTCTTTTTTTTTATTTTTTAATGCATTAGATCGTGGAAGAGAGCCATATGGCTCACGGATAGGTAGCTCCGGCATTGATGAGGCCGAATGACAATCGTTTATAGCAAAAGGTTCCCCAAGGAGTGATGAATGCAGCAACCATGATTTGATGGTACCCCACAAAGCAATCCGAAAAGGAGTATATGTCATACTGAGTCGTATTGTCATAGAGTATGTGGATGAATGGGACATGAAAGCTATCTTTGAGACAAGCTTTGTTCAGATCACTATAATCCATGCAAACTCGCACCTCTCCTTCGGGTTTTGGCACGGGGACTATGTTGGATAGACATTCTGGGTATGTTGACACCATGATGATGCTGACTTGAAATTGTTTCACAATTTCTTCTTTAACTTTTAACTCCACTCAGGTTTTAATTGCCTAAGCTTCTGCCTAACTGGCTTGAATCCCCCTTTGATGGGAAGGCGATGAATGATAATGTAAGTGGATAAACCGACCATGTCTTCGTGAGACCTTGCAAACACATCCTGGAATAGGGTCAATAGAGTAACCATGTCATTCCTTTGGTTTGGAGTGAGTTATGTACCAATCTGGATTTGTTTAGGATTTTCAAAGGTTCCAAGGTTTAAAAAAGGTGGTTTGATCAAGATTTGGCTTGGGTTTGTCTTCCACCCATTCTTTGAACTCCTTAGGTATCTCATAGTCCTCTTGTACTTCCATCAAGTTCGAGTCCAACTTTACATCAAAGTTATATTCCTTGTGGAGAATAGGCACCTCATCAGCAAGTTTAGGCACATCTAACTTTAAAGTCCTGAACCAACATGATCTCACTTAATATATGAAACTGTTCAATCAGACAAAGTGTTAGCATGTAATGACAAAAGTAACTGCTAATACTGTACAGAAAAAAAAAGCAATTATTGTTATCTACAGGGCAGAAAGAGTTCCTTCCCATTTTACCCTCGTAGACCAATGCAAGGAGTGTTGCTCCAATTGTCGAGGGCAAAGTCATGGTGGACTTCAGTGATGGAGGGGCTGTCATCGTCCTCCTTTTCCCGAATGATGACCATTATGTATAGGCAATCATCGTCTGAGGTGTATCTGTTTGTGTATTCATCATGGACAATGATGCGTACGTTGGATATCATTCTGATGATGTCTTGTTTAATTCTTCATTCCTCTTCTTCCATTGCGGGATCTGGAACTAGGATTTCTTTCTCCTTCACCGGTATCGGTTTAGGAAATAACATAGTCATTACATGGGTATGCACCTTTACAGGAGACCGTACATGCTTAGGAACTGTAGGTAGAGATAATCGCTGTGTGGCAAAAGTTGAAGGAATCTGTCTGTGCTTATGAGGATTCCTGCAACTAGAACTTGTGGCGACCCCAAATCCGGATACTTGAAACCCGAACTCGGTTCTCCACGATACCATTTCTTTAAGCTGAATAATACTAAATAATAATAATAATATAATTCGAACTTAATTTACATACATCAAAGTTTACTTCCCCAGGTACGTGACCTTCACATACATTCCTTACAATACCTGACAATAGATTCCATTGTCTTACTAACTATAACCATTAACTCATACTAAATCTCATTCGAGCGACTTTTCTTTTCCTTGTTCGTGCTCCGAGCCTTCGTGTCGATCGATCACGTCTCGAAAACATTTAGTTTAAGCAAGGATGAGCATTTGAGTGCCCAGCAAGTAATATCAATTATATATATAAGCTGAAAGAATATAAGTATTCTCTTTCCATAACACTTCTACAACGAATCGAAAGTTGTGAAGTAATCTGTACTGATAAAAATTCACATAACAATTCTCTTTCAATTTCTTGAAATTAGGCTCCACCCATGAATAGGGTTTAAGAAACATACTATGAACATGGTTTTCATTTTCGAAAAGGTTTAGCGAAATTCATCCGCAAAAACCGTCATAACTTACTAACGCACGGAGGTGATCGGCCCTGATTGTACCTGTGATTGATCAATACTACATAACTTGAACGAAATTCATCGCTCACCCTTTGTCCGCCGAAGCGCATAAAAATTTTCCCATTATCGGGATGTTCATACATGCCTGGTTCCAAACCCGAAGGTTTTTAATCTTGCTCAACAATAATGTAATTCAACATATATATATATATATATATATATATATATATATATATACGGGTAATTGACAAAGGTGTATCAACATGTGAATAAATGCCATGATTATCCAAGTGGGGACACTTGTATAGCCATTTAGAAATTAACTTAACAGAATATATATCTGAGCTAACATGTTGATAATCAAAGCGTACATAATCTGTACAGGAATAGAAAAGAATTCTGAAACTTCTTACTCATGTCCATTGCATAAAGGAAATGCAAAGGTAAGATACTTGCCTGATTTGCTGATTACAAATCTCAACTTAGGTTTTATCTCTTTATCACAACCTATCAATAATCAGATCATTCGTTCGATTAGAACAATATATCATAACACATAGTACTGTCTATTACAGTCAGCACATAGTCTAATCACGTCATCACATAATCGCAGTGATCATACTTTTAGTTCATATTCTATACTTGAAATATTTTATACATTTTTCAAATATCTCATCCATGCTCTTACAGAAGTCTTTTCTTTCTATTATAGGGTCTGACATTTGTCGGCGTACCGACAGCTTTATCGGGTAAATACTGAGTCTAAGACTCTTATCCTATACCTCAACATTTGTAAATATCAGACATTTTAATCATTTTCGAATTTTCCAGAAATTGAAAATTTTAAAATAATTCAAATCTGTCACTCAAGGGCTTATAGTGATATAAACTGTTACTATGGGTGCTCTTCATCAAATCCTCGGACTCCATAACTTGGGTTCTCAAGTCAGCTAGTTTGACCGGATATCACTTTCAAACATCTGAATCATAATTACATGCTTTAAACATTAAACAATTCCATTATCATTAATAATTAATTTATATTAAATTAATAATGAAACCATTGCCAAAATATAAAAGTTATTTATAATAACTCAAACTATTTTTAAAACATTTATATTACCCTTAAATGATTTTTAAAACAATTAAATCATTTTAAATAATCACCATTAATATATAAATATTAATGTACTATTCATCAAATATTAAAAGTCATTAATTATAACTTAAAATATTTTAAATCCTTAATATCCTCTTTAAATGATTTTTAAATAAATAAAACCATTTTAAACTATTTATTTAATAATAATTATTAAATAAACTAAATATCATTAATATTATCTTAATATCATTAATATTAAATTATTAATGAAATTATCCTTTAAATATTAAAAGTTATATTTTATAACTTAAAATATTTTAAATACCTTAATTTCATTTAAAATGATTTTTATAATTTTAAAATCATTTTTAAACTAAATTATTTAATATAATCATTAAATAACTTTAATATCATTAATATATAATTAATTAATGAAATTCATCACAAAATATTAAAAGTCATGGGAAATAACTTAAAATATTTTCTTATACCATAATATAATTTTTCATGATTTTCATAAATTAAAACTATTTTTAAGTCATTTATTTAATATTATAATTAAATAAATAAATACCTTTTATATTCCAAAAATATTAAATATTTATGAAATATACTCAAAATAATTAAAAACTATTTTTCGGACTTTAAAATAATTTTTCATAATTTATTTGGTATTTTTAATAATTAAAAACTAATTTTTCTAATTTTTAAATTAATTTTCTAAAATCGTAAATTAAAATAATTAAAAGCTGTCGTTAAAGGCCCCTATAGTGACAGTAACTGTCGCTATAGGTGTTCTTGAGCCTACCTGAGATCTTCATAAGGCGTAACCAAGAAGTTTTTACTTTTGGACCGTGAATAACTCTCTCATCTTAACGAATTTGGACAATCTATAAATTGGGTCTTGTAGAGGAAATACAAGACTACAAGATCCAACAATCATAACCTCTAAAAACATCGATCTGGGATAAATCACCCATTAAAGTAGCTACCAAAGTCGTTTCTTCACGAAGAAGAGGTTCGAGGTGCCTACTTTGGACCTCTATAACTTGATGATGTGGTAACGCGTTTATGTGATCTATCAATTCCGATTAAGGTGTAGACAACATGTAGGACTACAACTCTAACACTTAACATCGCCATAACAACAAGAAATCAAGCATCTAAAGTATGGTCAAACCTTGTCGGAAAAATTAACACTTAGAAAATTAAAATTTGCCCGAATTTTTCGGTCAATCTTAAGTCAACCCACTTTGACCTTAAATAACTCTTAATCCGTAATATATATGGACCTGATTCTTTTTGGAAGTTAAATACCACATAACAAGATACACATATCAACCTTTAGAACACAAAACACATTAAAGATTACCGAGATATAAGGCCTGACATTTGCCAAAAAAAAAATATCTGGACACTTAGAATATTTTCTAGGTTTGAAAAACAGCCAGTCAATGCCGGTCAACCCACTTTGACCGCTTATAAATCCCGATGTACAATAGATATAGACCTGATTCCTTTTGGAATTTAAAGACCACATAACAAGCTACACCTAACAACTTTTAAACAACAAAAACAGTAAATAATCACAGAGATATAAGTCTTGACATTTGCCCAAAAATCACAGAATTCGGTTTTTCCAACTTGCTCAAATCTTCAAATTCGTGCACTTTGATGTTATGGGCTCATGATTTTACAACCCAGAACATTAATAGACTCCCTATTACACTACTTTAAACAATCAATTGCATCAATTAACATCGAATCGAAGGATTTCAAAATTAGAGAATTTCATACCTTTTCTAGCTTCGATTTTTGATTTTTTTTGGCTTTGATGCTTCTGATTTGTGGTTTGTGATGGTTGGGCTTTGATTAGGGACTGATATGCTACAATAATTCGTAGGTTTTAGAGAGAGAAGCTTAAGGATGAGAGTTGGATGAATTTTAGTGTACAAAATATATTATCTCTCTCCAATCTATATATAAACCAAGTTAGATGCATTGGATGCTACTCAATGGTTGATTGAATCTGCATAATTGAGTCTTGGATGCTTAATTGGTAGGGTAAGTATGTTTGCCATGCTTTGCTAGCAAGATTCCTCCAATAATACACTAATAATACACTAATAAGCCAAAAGGGCATTTTGGTAATTTCACATATAATTTCATGGGCATTTTTGTACATAGCAATTAAATGTAGTATTTAATCACTAGATGGTAATTCTTATCATTTACCAATTAATTCTATCCTTTGGTAAATTAAAACTTTTATACATTAACATCGTAATTAAACCCGATAATTTTAAATTAGGGTTTTGATTGAAAAATTAGGGTTTTCTAATTAGGGTTTTCTTAACGCCATCAATTAGGGTTCTAATTGACCATTAGGATTCTCTAATTATCTGTGTATGTTCTAACACAGTCATTACAATCTCTAACTTCAACCGATTAGGGTTGTAATAATTAGGGTTTGTCCTAATTATCGACATACTGACGATAATTAGGGTTTTCTTCTAATTACTGACATCTTATACACATGTAACCTTCATATATACGATCCTTTACTACTCACCATATCTCAGAATCGAGTTTAATAATTAGGGTTTCACAATGCGGGTAATATGCTATGACCTAATTGATCGTCATTACTTTCAATATTATCTGTCTGTCATTGTATACACAAGTACATAATTATTGTCTCAGTAAAATCATTATAATAATAATATAATATTATTATTCTCATCTCTTGATCACAATCCCAATTCGGGTTTTGAATCTCATATCGACTTCTCTTCATTACACAACATCGATTATCAAGCTAAAATAATTAACTTAAATATTACGAACAAATCATATAATAAAATATTTATTATATAATTCTAATTATCACTTCATATATTATTTCCAATGATGTTATCATGGAAAATAATTAATAAAAACATTTCTGATTACAGAAATTAATTACCATAAAAATATAATTTGTAGTAATTAATAATTCCAAAATTATTTCTAATTTTCAAGTAATAAATATATTCGCATTTATCGTTCACATTACTAGACACTTATTCTCGTCATTATATCAAAAAAAAATAAATTATACGCAAATTTTCTTATTTATTTTATTTAGGAAATCTCGGGTTATTACAGAACTAGTAGTATCCAGACCTTGAGTTCCTCCTTGTGTGGAGGATTCAGCATGTACGGGTATCCTTGTACCCTGAGTAGATTGGTGTAGTTCTTTAAGCAGAACAGCCAAATCTGTGATTTGTTTATGTAATTCATCGAATTCTTCGCGAGAAACTGGATTAAGATCAATCTGGTCAGATGAAGACATAATGGGTTGTAGGCTCATGGTCTTTTTGGATTTTGACCGGGTTAATGGACCAATTATATCTCTACAAAAAAGACTTATGTAGTTTAGTCTTAGTAGCAATATTACGTAATGTGTTCGTTTAGGAGTATCGTCCTGCGAGACGGATGTCAGTTTGACAAGATAGCATTTTAGGTTTTGATATAAAGGGAAGGCATGTACAAATATTCCTTCATATTTTCCATTACATTGAGATTTACATGGAAATGAAATTACAAGTAATTAAATTTACAAGTAATTGAAATATGAAAGTATGAAGAAAGTTTCCTCCGCGTTTGGTTTATCAGAGGCTGGCCTATCTTAGGTTACTCTCGCGGTTTTTCGGTATGAAGGTTCCCAAATCATCGCAATTTACTTGACAGGAAATTAATCCGGCCTTTTGACTGGAGCGAATTTGGGTGGTGCCTTTCCTGAGCCTCGTTGGAATTAGTCTTCCTACGAGTCCAGTAATCAAACACCGACAGGATAGCCTCCGGGTGTAGGGACCACAAAAAATAAGTACAGGCAGATATGGTGCGAAGCACTAAGTGCAGTAAATAAATGCATTAGTACACATTCATTCAAATGTAAATGCAACATCCACACACAAACATATAACAGTTTTGAAAAGCTTGTAATAGCGACTTAAGTCCTCTTACTAGAGTCCCCAGCAGAGTCGCCACCTGTCAACGTCAGGATTTTTATTTGTCCCTTTTCGTT
This sequence comes from Panax ginseng, assembly GCA_020205605.1. Taxonomy (NCBI): domain Eukaryota; kingdom Viridiplantae; phylum Streptophyta; class Magnoliopsida; order Apiales; family Araliaceae; genus Panax; species Panax ginseng. The sequence continues at coordinate 102,392,103 of CM035138.1, forward strand.
ACTTGTTCTTTGGTGTTCTTATGTTATGTGAGATTTGTTTGAAAAAACAAGTGAAAAAGGTCCGACATGTATCATGTCGACGATTGGACTGTAAGAGTCGCCAATTGGTTTTTTAAATGGTTGTACCAACACAACCGAGAAAAGGTTTGCACATTGACCCAGTGATGTGACACTGCTAAACGGGTCTGTGAAACCGAGATTCATTATGGTTCAGGGACTTGATTATGCGAAGGGAAGGTGTTAGGTACTCCCCGACATCCGTGTTACCACGGTGACCGCCACCTTTTAAGAAACTGTTATATGAATGTGTGTGTGTGTGTGGGTCAATGTGCTATTTACTTGGAAGTAGTGCGAAACCTCGTTCGCACCTATATACACAGGGTTTGAATTTATGTAAAGACTCAAGTTTTAACAAGATATGGCAGTGATGTTTTATAAAAGAGGTTTTTCAAACCCTTGTGCTCAATAGTAATTGAGACCTTTTACACTCCCATTTTATATTAAGTGTTCGGCTTGATTGCTTTTAATTTTTCGAGATGCGAAGCATCTTCGATAAAAAAAATGTACAAAATAGTGTCGAACTCCTCGTGGGTATGAAAAAACATCTGAGGAAATCCAAACACCGTGAATAAATTTACAAGCTGCTTATAGCTGAAAATGTCCATCACGGGAACCGAATCTAGATCCAGTAGACTGAATATGTGATCACATGATTCCTAGGCTCACATGTTGCTGCAATTGATAATAAAGCAATAAGTAGGTATATATATATAAAAGGTGCAAATATATATATATATATATATATATATATATATATATATATATATATGTATGATCAATACCACGAATCACCTCCATGGGGATCGAAATGTAAATAAAGTCATAAAAGCAATCAACCGAACCACAGAAGTGAACTCTAAAGCGAGACGAAAAATAAAAGAAAGTCAGAAGAGGCGGCCAATCGCCACGATGTAAACTCCAAAGGGACTACACACACACACACACACACACACACACACATATATATATATATATATATATATATATATATATATATAAGCGGTAAAAGCAATTGGATGTAAAATTCAGCTCATCAAGAAAGTCCGACAACAGTTGATATATATATATATATATATATTAAAGCAGTAAATGCTCCGGATGTAAAATCCAGGCTCATCGAACAAAGTCCGACAACAGTTGATATATATATTAAAGCAGTAAATGCTCTGGATGTAAAATCTATGCTCATCGAACAAAGTCTGACACACAGTTATTATATATATATATATATATATATATTTTATATTTATATATAAAAGAAGTAAACGCCCAGACCAAAGTCTAGGCTCATCGAACAAAGTCCGACACAAAAGTTTATATATATATATATATATATATATATATATATATATATATTAAAGCAAATAAACGCTCCAGACCGAAGTCTAGGCTCAATCGGGGCATAACTCGATAATGTTAGTCCATATATATATATATATATATATATATATATATATACAAACTGAAATAAAACCACTGACCGAAGTCCGGGCAAACACAAACAACACGACTCTCAACGTGAAGAAGGGTGTGTGCAAAGATGAAGGGAAAGGCTTTAAAGTGTGTGAGAAGGCTTACAGTGGGCTGCTAAAAAAGACTTCTATATCTTTAAAGGGATGAATAATCAGCTCCCGCCGGTACAAAAGTAGCTATATGTGAACTCACAAGTGTTTAAAATGAGAAAGCACTCAGTATAGAGAGAGTACGGAGCAAATTTGACAGGGCTTCCTCGGCGTTTCTCTTGCAAATATGGCAACCCCAAGCCCTCTATTTATAGAGGAGGGGAGCCACAGGTGTACCTGCGGCTAGCAGTAGGTGTATCTGCATCTGCATGGGGTGCCCCAGGCAGTGAGGGTCCCACCGTGTAGAAGTACGTACACTCGAAGAACGCGTTGTTCGCTTTGTCATTCATAACTTTCAATCCGGGAGTCCGATGGAAGCGTGCCATACCATTCTGGAAAGCTCTTTCAGAGAGCTACACAATGACATATGATTTTCCCTTTTTTGATTCCAGAAAGATGGGTCCATGGCTGAAATGGCATTCCTGAGTTTCCATCAGGTAGTCCGTTGAGCCGTTTTGCGTAGTTTGCGCTTGAAAGTTAAGATATGGTTCTCGTGGGACTTCTATTGAAGTAATTTGAGTTGAAATGATTTGATTTTATGTGAGTTGAAGTTGAGTTGGCAAACTGACCATTTTTCCCCTCCTGGGGTTATCTTTGGTTTTCGCGCACTTGTAGCAATCTTTTCGCAGGGTTATCTCTGAGGTTGACCTGATGTTGACTCTGAGTGTCCTCAGGGTTATCTCTGAGGTTGGCTTTTCCTCACGGGGCTATCTCCAAGCTTTGATCTTGATCCCCCAGGGCTATCTCCGGGGTTGAAACTGACTTTCCCGGGGTTATCTCTGGGTTTGGAAACTGTTTTCTCGGGGTTATCTCCGGGGTTGGAAATTTGATCTCATGTGGCTATCTCCGAGTTTAAAATTAATGTTGTGATCCTCCAGGGTTATCTCTGGAGTGTGAAAAAGATGCTTTTGTCCTCCTGCATAGTTAGTAACAGGAAAACGAAATTTTGAGTGTCTACACCTACATCTTGGAATATCTGGAAGATGAGGATCAAAAGTCACCTAACTCCAGTAATGGAAATTAAACGTGTTTTAGACGATGTCTATATGATGGTATGTTAAAGGTAATGGGAATGAAAGTTTAGTTGATGAATTCAGGAAATTCATGTAAAACAAATTAAGATAAAATTATAGGTTCAAAGATGAACTTAAAAAGCCATAGGTTCAGTGAACATCTGAGTCAAATAATCTAAAGACTATGATTAAAAAGAAAGGAAAAAAGGTCGTAAAATATTTAAACGATCGAAAGTAGGAAGAACCATAAGGTAAACTGAAGGAAGAATAGGATCACCATGTGATCAGATTGAGTTATGAAATGATAGATGGTCTGTAATGACTGAGTGAATATAGTTTGATGCTATAAAGAGAATGTACTATAAAATAGTATGAGATAAACTCATGAGGAGTTGTAAATAATGAGATACAAAAAATTCGTATAGAATAGAAAGCAAGTTAAAAGTGAGATAGAGTTAGGTATGGGATTTCAATTGAGGACTTGTATGGGAGCTGAGTTGTACAAACCTTTGTATGTGCAGAGGCTTTGTGCTCGCGCTCGGTTCCTCACAATGATAATCAATGGAATATCGGTGTCGCGCTATTGATATGCTTATAGTGAAAAGGTGATTCTTTTCTCATATTTATATTTGATAGTTAGAAACTATTAAGAGTAAGTTAAAGAATATTAAGATTAGGCGCGAGTTCTTAAAACTCATGCTTATGGTATGGTTGTGACTCATAGTTGTATGTAGGTTTTTGAGTCCCTAAGCATATGGATAGTCCTTGATTGGTTCTTGGACTACGTATTGCTAAGACAAGCTCCTAAACTCATATTACTGTGGTAAGTCATGAACTTCCAAGGCGTGGTAAGTTCGATGAAATGTATTAGGATTAAATATGTCATATATAATGAATTAAGAAATTTTGGTGTAGTAAGCATTTATGGTGTTGAAGATTAATAAAATGAAGCAATAGAGTAAAGATTGAAGTTGATGGAGAAACATGGATTTTCTAAATCTTCTAGCTATGATAGATTTTCAAAATTTATTGACTTTGTGCTAATATTTGCACTTCGGTTTTCTTGAAAAACATTTGATCAAATGATTAACCAATGAGCTTTAAAAAAAAACAATCTCGTTATTCACATTTCTATGCTATTTGTTTCAGCTAAGATAAAAATGATTTGAAAATTTTCAAAATGTATTTTTGGACCATGTGCATCATTAAATATTATGTAGAAAATGGTAAACGATGGAGTCATCAATGCAATAAAACCTAGTGTTGGTTGTGATCGAAAGATCGTCATCCCACTATGGTATGATGTAATATGACAAAGTCATAAAATGACGGATTCCTTAACGTACTACTAGTCTGATACGATATCATGACGTCATAAAAGAAGATTTGGTTTACTTTTAAATTATGAAGAAGGTCAGTTAAGTTGGCTAAATTATTTTGATTGATGTCTGAGTTGTTGAAAGTCTAAGTTATTTGATTCTGCGAAACGACTGTCGAAAAATATTTATGAAATTCAAGCATTCTTGAGTATTTATTCCAAACCAGATTGCTCTGATGCAGATTCAGACGTTGAAAGGTTGAGGTTAACAACCCTATAAAGGGGACATATTTTCAGATACAATGGTTTTGAATGTGACGTATATAGTCGTTACGGTGTGCTACGTTTGTATACAACGTAGTGGTACGATAGGGTGATCACCTAGAGTACTTGTATATGGTGTTTACAGTCTTTGTGATTGATAAAAATTATGTGGAAAGGGTTTATAGTGTGAAGGATTTTGTTGAAACAGTAATAAACCCAGAGAAGAGTTCACGATCTTGTGACCCCTTAGCATAATTTGGAATCTAAGTTATTCATATTACTTCCCAATTATTGAATGATTGTGGAAGATTATTTTTCTATTGAAGGGTGAATGGGGTAATGAGGATATTCCTTAGAAAGAGAAAGTGGTAGAATACGACGTGTTACAATGAATGAATCGCATAAGCTATGACAATTCTAAGAAAGGAATAAAATTCTGAAAGAGAAAAGATGAAGTTATTTAATAAAATAGGTAATCTTCAGAATGAGACCGAGTAGAGAAGTTTTGGTGATTTCGAGGACAGAATCCTTATAAGGGGGAGAGAATGTGATAACCCGAAATTTTAGAAATGATTAAAATAAGAATTAGTAAATAAAAATCTTATTATAGGATATGTCGGGTTCAAATATATATATATATATATATATATATATATATATGTTATATAATTTGGAATTTGGGATCATGTGGGAAGAAATTATATATGAGATTTTATAGTTAATTAAACTATTAAAGAAAGAAAAGTTTGAATTTGAAGTTTAATCTCTAAATTTTTTGAAGAATGTAGTAATTGATATTGTAAACTCAAAAAGGAGATTGATTTTTGGCTAGTATAATAAGTTAGCGTATAAGAAGCATGTTAAAGGATTTGTGAGTTAAGTTTTGTTTCTGTTGAAGCATAACATGTCTGCGTACAAACTTGAAGTGGCGCGACCGCGCCACTCTCAAGCCTTAGACCAGCGTAGCCGCGCCGGTCTGCAGATGGTGCAGGATGAGATTGTGTAATCTGAATTTTTAAGATTTGTATATTAGTGGCTAATAGGTTATCATATGAGTCATATTTGATATTCAGAGTGTCCATGAATGGATTGAGATAACAAATCATAAATTGGATGAGAATTGATTATGAAAATTAATTAACCCGGAATAAGTAATGGTTAATTAAGATATATTATGTAATATTATAATATAATGCTAAAGCCTTGTGTGGCAGTGTCGTGATAGTAAATTGAATAAATGGGTTAATTCACTAACATAAGATGATGAATTAATATATGTGTTTAACATAAGAGGATGAAAGGAATATGTTAAATAAAATTTTATATTTTTAAATATATTGCATAGTATTATAATATATAAAATGGTTTATATTTGAAAGATAAGTGATTAATAAAAGAAAAGAACCAATATATTTATAAATAAATATTGGTTAGAGATTTATGCATTAAGTTAATAACTAAGTTATGATTAACCGAAAATTTGTTAGGACAATTTATGGAAGAAAAGGAATTGAAGAATTATAGTTTTGTACATACTAATTATTCTAAGGAGATAGTTATCTTAAATAAAGGTATTATGAGTATAAAAGTCATAAAGCCTAGTATAGTAGTTCTACATATTACAAGTGTATAATTATTTAAGTAAGCTAAATAATTTAGCATTAAGGTAAGTAAGCTAAATAATTTAGCATTAAGGTAAAGTGTGTCACACAAACTTTATATTAAAGTAATATTAAAATGCGGTAATGAACTTAAAGTAAGTTTGTGGGATATGCCTAGTGTGGCATAATGATTGACTAAGGATTTGTTCAATTACATTAGTGGGGAAATGATGAAGTAATGTGATGGACTAATGATTATTATTATTAATTATTATGTGCAATTACATGTTTTGTAAGAGCATACAAGGTAATGCTATAAAATTTGCTTCATGTATAAAAATAAGATGAGATGTTAAGAATAACATAATGTGATGTGAATAGTTATAATATAAGGCTATAAGCTTGAATGTTGTAAATTATTAAGCAAGTATAAATGAGACTTGTGTGACAATGATTCATGGTGAATCAATTAAACGTGTATTTTAAAAGTATGGAAGAAAGTTAATGGGTTGAGAGTACCCAACTGAATTATATTTAGCTTAATTAAATTATTATTTGGACTAGCTTAGTGTACATGGGATATAAGATTATATTGGTGTATATTTAAAATATAAGTATACTTCCTATATGTGGGTAGGTACATATATATGTGTATATATGTGCCCATAACATTATGTATTATAGATTGTTAAGTCATTATAATTGATTTAATAAGCCCAAAAGGAATTAACCTTAGTAGAATGAGACCCATTTTATTGATAAATTAGAAGGTAATAAGCCTTGTCCCAAAATTAGTGTCACACTTATTATAATAGCCGTGATAGGCCATTGGCGTATGCTACTTCAATTGCTGGAAAATGAAAAAGGCTATAAAGCTTGCAATCATGGTGATGATGAAATGAGTGATGGAGGATGAGGGAGTAGGTAACCAACTTTCCATTACCCTTTGGCTTCTCCTTCTCCTTGTTAGTTCAAATCATTGTGTAAATGTATTGTCTGTGTATTGAAATCTTTATAAATAGAGCCTCCTTTTTCTCCTTCACGTTAGTTGAGTTGTCTGAGTAATTGGCTATGGAAGGTTAGTATAATTAGAGAGCAATCAGAGGTTTGGAGAGCTATAGTTAGCAAAATGGAGCAATCAAGATGTAATACTTCTAATATATATGCTCTTGATTCTTAAGTTTTGAATTTCTTAGAAATATAAGAAATACTTGCTAAGTGAGTAACAAATTGATGACTAAAACTTGTTGCAACCTGTGAATTGTTGTAAAAAGTTGCTAATACAGTTAAATATGAAAACAATGGAAGTTAAACGAACCAATTTGGTTGAGAAACAAATTCGTATTGAATGAATTCGCTAAATATGTTTAAAACATGAAATTATAGCATGAACACTAAATTTGAACCCTTAGAATGATTTGTTAATGTTTTTGAAGTATTATAATTATTCTGTAGATGAGTGGTTAAGAGTTTAACGAGTTCAAAGAGTCGAAAACCAATAAATTTTGACTTAAAATGAAGACGTTCTGATGATTTGAAGTAAAAACATTGTAAAATATGGAATCTGGTTGAAGCCAAGAATGGGCGCGCTACCCATGAGCGCGGGCGTGCTGCTGGGTGCTACTAGATAGAGCGAACATGCTAGAATTGTGAAGGAAATAGGCGCAGTCACGCCCATAGTGTGGCAGGTGTGACTATTTTAACTGGTAAAATGGTTATACCATTTTCATACAGACTCCGATTGAGGCGATTCAAGATGATTCAGAATGAGGACGAATAGACCTACAACATTTGTTCTTTAAGTGTTTCAATTTAAGGTCGGTAGAAGGGGTCAAAATAGTCATCTTTAGGACTGGGGTGTATTTGGAGGCAATCAGAAGGCGTCGAGCATGCACGTATGCAAGTGTAGTGCTTTTGAAGATAAAAGATGTTGTTCTAAGTTATAAAATGTGAATATTAGTAAGTATAATGGTTCTTAACATTAATAAATGATGTATTAGATAAGTTATAGAATTATACACAAGAGAGATAAATTGGGCGTATGACGAATGAACGTCAAAATGCCGTGACAAGTGTTAATGAACTTAAAGAGTGTTTCAATTTAAATAAAATGAACATTATAAGATATGGAATGTGGTTAATATAAACCAATAAGAAGTCTTATCAAGACATAAAAACTTTAATGTACTTCGGGTATGACCTAAGAAGAAATATAGTGAGATATAAGTCGAAAGTTAACACAATCAAATTAAACATTTTGTATTGATTAATAAGAAGGGTTATGAGATGTAGAGTAAAGTTTATATTACAATTACTATGAATTGCTAATAGTTGATGTACATGATTATATAATTGTGTAGGGCACGTGAAGTACAGATAGTTGTAAGCTGTTAATCTGTTATTGGTAAACAATGATAAAGGCATGTCTTTCAGTTCTTATTTGATATATGAATTCGACAACTATTAGTTGAGCTATATTATGCTATGAGAATGTTTATGTATATATATGAAATGCATATGAGATATGTATGAAATTTAAAAGTTGATCTTTGATGATATGCTTGTGAAGTAAATCTCTATGCCTGTTAGGTGAGAAGTAATATGCGTAGTAAATATAAAATTGATTATGAATTCATGAACTGAGTATGTTATTATATGCTATGTGATGCATGAAAACTGTTAGAATTGCTGAGCTGTCGAGCTCACTCTTGCAAATAACCATTTTGCAGGTTAAAGACTCTCGTTAACAATTACGTGTTACTTGATTGATTGATTTCAATAGTATCAAAGAAAATTGATTGATTTATTTAAATATATGTTCTTGAACCATGTTTAGGTTCTAGGAGATGTACATGATAGTAGTTTACAATGTGTAATACATATTGAGTTGTAAAGTTATAATATATGATGCATAGAGGAATTCGAATCGAGATGTAAAAATTTATATAGTAATTCGAATAGAATGAATCGTAACATAATTTGATTCAAGGATATGTAATTGATTCAAGTTAAGAAATCAATAAAATATTTTTTTTCAAAGGAGATTGAAAAAGTTTAAATTATTCTGCATATTTTTATAACATTGAATATGGTGTAAGACAGGAATGGTAAATGACCAAGATTTGAAACTTATAAAAGTTTGGGGTCATTATACAGATCCTAGAAATGGAAAGAATTTATATTCTAAATTGTAATAAGCAAAGTTATATTCATTAAGTTATGAATAAAAGATATAAATAGTTTAACGATAGTAGTATCGTGGCAGGCCGAATTTGAGGTTCGAAGGGACCCAGATTTTGGGCCGTCATAGTACTACTATCACTACAGAAATTCCTATTGACATGAAAGTAAAACTCCATTAGGTATTCCTTAGCGAGCCACGTTCAGTGAAATTATTCTCCAATAAGCACCTACATACTTGCTTTAGTGTCTCCACACAAATGATCATGAGATCAATCATCCTCATCCAATGAGCAAACAACGTATGTACCAATCTATCCAGATTCACTAATTCCCTTTTTAGTTATCAAATGATTGGGAACATTTTAGTTTTTGAGTTATCTATGAATTTAGATCTCATTAGCATGATCTCATCATGATTCTAAAAGCATTGCTTAAAACTATGGGTTTATCACATATTATTAAAAACATCATCGTGTAGATAAATTAAATCCTTTAGTAAATGAAGATTTTTATTAATAAACGAATAAGATTGTTACAAAGTATATGCTTTATCATCAGCATGATTGTCTTGTGTGCATACTACTTTCAATCTCCCACTTACACTAAAGTCAATCGTCATAGTATCTCATACCCTTACTCTCTAAGTGACGATCATCCTGCTGTTGGATAAGCTTTAGTATATGGATATGTAATGTTGTTCTTGAGAGTCGACTATCTCAATGGTGATTTCCCATCTTTCAATGATTCCTCTAATCAAATGAAAGTGCTGCAACACATGTTTAGATCCAAGATGAGACTTAGGAACTATTCCTAGTTCTGTAATGAACTTTTCATCCAAACAATTAACTTGCAGCTTCATTTACAGCTATACTTTGTCTTTATCACTAAACTACCAACTCTTTGTTGTTTGGAACCTTTCCAATTCACTGCACCACCGTTCAAGGTAACAACTTACCCTAAAGTGGATTTGTTGTTGTCTTGGTCTGTCTGAAAAACATGAGTCTGTTAAGACCTCTAGTTTTAATTCAGAACAACCATGTATATGTTCCTTGGGTTAAGCCGAACATCCTTTTAAATCTATCTATATAGATTTTTATCCCAAATTAAGATACTATTCCCAAATCATTCATGGAGGAATGTTTAGACAACTTTATCTTTACTGATTGTAGCATTGGTATGTCATTCCTTATCTGTAGTATATCAATATATAATACTAGGAATATCACGACGCTCCCACTGACCCTTTTGTACACACTAGGTTCATTGTTATTTGTGATAAAATCAAACTCTTTTAATTTGTTTCATCAAAAAGAATGTTTCATTTTTGAGAAGTTTGTTTCAATCCATTTCTCTGAGTGTCTACAACTCTTACCTCATCGTATGTAACTAGATCATAATCTCTTATGATGTGTACCTCATCATCATCATCATCTATGATGAATCCATACCTCCCAAGTATCTTCAATACTATTCCACATTTACAATTCAGTTGTGGTACAATAGGTTTATCTACAGGTTCCTCTTATTTGACTTATAATGTTTTGTGGTTCTTGAACTCTTTAAGATTTTATTATCCTCCCACTAGCCCTTCAATGATAAACATCTTTATCTTAGAAGGTAACATGTTTAGCAACAAACACCATTTACTAAGTAGGATTATAGAACATATACCATAAACTTATTTTAGGATGTCCTTTAAATCTGTACTTATAAAATCTTATCCCAAGCTTATCCTTTTAAACCTTGTTCACATAAGCTGGATAACCCCTTATCTTAACATACTTAAGATTAGGAATCCTCCATGTCCATAACTCTTACAAAGTCTTGGGGTCGGATTTTGAGGTTACCTTTTCGTAGATATGCAACCATTTCTAGGGCATGACCCCAGAAGGATAGTAGAATGTTGGTAAAATTATTATAGATAACACCGTGCCCAACAAGGTACAAGTTTTCCTTTTAGATATGTAGACATTCAAAATTTTGCATTCCTGTTACTAACATTGCAGGAGGGTAAAATCGTCTTCCAGAGATAACCTGGAAGTCAAATCAGCTCAATCCCGGATACAACCCCGGGATACTCAATTTTCAATCTTAGAGATAACCCCGAGATACTCAATTCCAGTCCCCGTAGATAACCCCAGGAGATTTAGTTCTAACCTCAGAGATAACCCCGAGGGATACAGTTCCAGTTCAGGAGATAACCTCGAAGAAGTTGGTTCCAACCTCAGAGACAACCCTGAGGCACTCAGTTTCAACCCAGGATATAACCCTGGGAAGTTAAGCACACCTCAAAGACAACCTTAAGGACATTCAGTACTCATAGCAGCCAAATCTCAGAGATAACCTTGAGCAATGACCACTACATCTACACAGAGCCGGAGATAACCCCGATAAGGGGAAAAATCATCATTTTGCCACCTCAATACTATATTCATGTGGTCTCAACATCATTTCAACCCACATTTCACATGAAGTGTCCCATAAGAACCATAGCTCAAAATCCCGAGTGACCACTACACAAGACATCACACCGGATAGAATTTGAAGACTTGAGGATCAGGTCATGGACCCATCTTCCCGGCTTCATACAACCTATTATCCCATGTCATTGTGTGTTGCTCTCGACAACAACATTCCGGAAAGGTATAGCATGCCTCAATCGGATGCCCGAATTTTAAGTTATGATGATTCAAGCTGACGGCGTGTTGCACGAGGGCATGTTCTTCGAGACGACGAGACTCGTAGAGCCCGGGCAGTCGCAAGTGGACCCGAGGCTGTCGCAGTTAGACCCATGGCTCCTCCTTCTATAAATTGAGGGCTTGGGGTGGCCATTTTAAGAAGAGAAAGAGCGAGAAAACTCTGCCTATTTCACTCTTTACACACTTCTATAGTGCTCCATATTGAGTACTTCCTTTTTCTAAACATTTGTGAGCTCCTGTTTTACAACATACTAAAATTTAATTGGTGGAAATCGAGTATTCATTCATCAAAAGCTATCTGAAGTCTTCTTGCCAGCCCACTGTAAGATATTAAAGATTTTTAAGCTTTTTCTCATTTCTATACCTACATATCTATTCACGTTGAGAGTCGCGTTGTGTGGGTATTCCCGGATCGTCGATCCGTGACTTTTTATTACTTTTATATATATATAAATACTTATATATATATATATAACAATGCTTCGATTGAGCCCGAATATAATATTCGGAGCGTTTACCGCTTTTATATATATAAATACTTATATATATTTCCTGTCATCAAACTCTGTTTGATTGAGCCTGGAGTTAAGATTTTATTTTGAAAACAGTTAAGAGGAGTAGATTTTTCAGATCTAGCTCTTCAGTTAGTAACAGGTCAGCCTTGCCTCCTGTCCCTGACATCGTCAACCATGAAGAACATAGTTATGAAAACATTAGTCAAGTGTTACATAATTGGAACATACATAAGGTATCTCCAAAAGAAATTTATCAGTCAACCTTTTTAGATAATTTCAAATCAGATTATAATGTTAAAACAGTTGAAAAGGTTTATGCAATTAACAAATAATATGAAAATTGTAGTCTTTTATCTCCAGAAGTTATTAAAAAACACAGAAAAAAGGGCTATAAGTTTATTCATATAGGTCTTGTTCAAGTTGCAGTTAAACCACTCAACAGAAAAGGAATTAATTCATCTATCTATCTCTGCCTTAGAGATGCTAGATTTTTAAATTATTACCCTAGTATTATTGGTGCCATGGAAGCAAGCTTGCATAATGGTCCTATCCATTTCAATTACTGTCCTGATTTCACCTTGAGTCTTAGTGATCAAAATTTATTTAAAGCTTTATCATTAAATATTAAAACTGCAGGTGAGATTACTCAAATGATTGAAGGATCGCAACCTATTGCTTTGATTTACAGGATTTATTATAAGACTATGAAGTCAAACTTGAATGTTCATGCTCTTAATAAAAGTCCTAAAGATCAAACAGTTTTAATTCAAAGTTCAACTAGTGATTCTAATATCCAGATCCCGAGGACAATTCTCTGGAAGGATATTACTTTACCTAGTCAATGGACTTTACCGAATGAATTACCACAATAGCCCATAATTAACAATTTATTAAATTTAGAAAATATCAAACAATTTTAAGATGGAACTGTTAAAATTAGTTTTGAACGCACTAGAACACCAGTCATTATTGAAGATATTTCCAGTTCTTCAGCACCTTCAGTTATTCATACTAGAAGAGATTCTGAAGTACTTAGTAATCCTTCGGTTAGAGATATCAAACTTAAAGGTATCCTTAATCAAGGACAAGTTTGTCATCCGTGTTATACCTAGAATGATCCTAATGAAGATGAAGGTTTTTCTTCTCTGACATCTTCTGTGTATCCAACTTAGTCTGATTTTAATGCCCCGATTAACAATCAGTTAAGAGTCATTAAAAAAGATTTCATTTTAGATTAGAAAATTTTAGTAAAGATTTTAATTCAAAATCTAATAAAGAAAAAAGACATCTATTTAGATCTAATCACCCTGTTGAAAAAGAAAGAGATAAAATAGTTAATAGATGGAAAAGATTTATTAAAAATGAAGTAATTAACGTTACTTTTTACGATTGGTATGAACAATATCAAAGTAAGTGTAATGTTATTAATAAAACTCAATGGATTAAAGAAGACAAATCAAAAATTTTGTCTAGTCATCCTCCTTTAGAAACAGTTCTACTTCCAATTAAAAATACCTCAGTTATTGCTAGTCCTTTTAAAATCCCTGATGGAACTAATGATGATAAAAAAATAAATGAGCAATTAAACTTTAGTAATCAATATCTAGCAACTGTAGGAAAACAGCTAAATAGAATTGAGGAAAAATTTGAAGAGAATATTATTAAGAAACTTGATTCAAAAATTGAACAACCTTTAATTAATTTACCAGAAAACAGATATAATTTAGGTTTACCTAATGAAGATAGTGACTTTTCAGTCTATTGATAAGTTATTTAAAAAACTTAAAACTGAAGCAGGTCCAAGTAGAACTATTGCTATTATCGATCAAGTAGAGTCTGATGATGATAACGACAGTTCCTCTATGCACTATAATCACTCATCCGTTTCAAACCTAAATGAACAGCTAAACAAATTAACTGTAAATAACACAAGTATTACCAAAAATTTGTACTCTAGACCTACTCCTCCGGATCTATAGTTTGAAGAGAGAAATCTAGATAAACAATTTTCTGTTTCGTCCAATAAAATATATGAATGGAATATTGATGGATTTAGTGAAAAAGAAGTTCTTAATAAATTAAATCATATGTCTATGGTAGCTAATAGCTATATCACTAAATTCAACAACCTGTCCCAGCCAGACATTGTTGAATTATTAGCTAGTGGATTTACTGGTATTCTCAGATCTTGGTGGGAGAAACATCTCGCAGAAGATATTAGAGTATCTATTATTCATGCTATCCAGAAAGATGATGACGGCAATCCCATCTTTGATGAAGATGTTGGTATTGGTCCGCCTGATGGAGTTAATACTTTAATTTTTACCATTATTAAACATTTTGTTGGAACTCCTAGTAATATCACTGAAAGAATTCATGATCAACTTAGTAACCTTACTTGTCCCACTCTAAGTGATTTTAGGTGGTACAAAGATGTTTTTACTTCACGAGTTATGATGCGCACTGATAACAATAAACCATTTTGGAAAGAAAAGTTCGTTAATGGTTTACCTTCTTTGTTTGTACATAAAGTTAGAGAAGAATTAAGTAACAATTTAGGATATATTGATTATGATAACTTAACCTACGGTGATATCATAAGTTATATTCAAAAAATAGGATTAAAAATGTGTATTGACTTTAAATTAGCTAAGCAAGCTAGTAAAGATAAAAATAAAGATAAATACGAGTTAGGCACCTTCTGTGAACAATATGGTCTACCGCCTGTTGCTCCCTCTAGAAGAAAGCACTGGCATAAGCATAAACAAATTGAGTCACATAAAAGTCATAAACGTCGTAAAAGGAAATATAATCAAGGTAATAATAAGACTAATCAAGATTCTTATTATAAGAAACATAAGTCAACACACAAATCAACTAAAAAATCAAAGAAATTTGATAAAAGTAAAATTGTCTGTCACAATTATGGGCAGAAAGGGCACTTTAAAAGTGAGTGCAGGGTTAAGCAAAAATTAGCTCAGTTAAACATCTCAGCTGAAGATACAGAACAGTTATTAGAATTAATGAGGATTGAAAATAACAATAGTAATGAAGAAGTTTCAAACATCCTAGAATCTTCTAGTAATAACACCTGTATTGATGAGTCAAATAGTGATAATGAAGTCACCATATGTACTAAAAATTGTAGTAATAACTGTTGCAAAAGAATTAATGTAATTACCAAAGATGAAGAAGAAAGCTCTTTGTTAATCGATTTAATTAGTAAAATTACTGACCCTGAATTAAAATCTCAATATATGAATCAGTTAAAAGATTTATTAACTAAAGATAAGAAAGTTACTGATAAGGTTCTTAGAGCCAAAGAAAAACCCATTTTCAGTCTTAATAAAACACTTGAAAGATTTAAGTCCCCGGTTAAAGAGATTACCCTCCCTGAGTTAAATCACGAAGTTAACAAACTCAAGAAAGAAATTTCTGGCTTAAAATTAGACAATTCTAATTTAAGAAAAGAGATTGATAATAAAATTAGAGTTTTATAATTTAAGAAAAGAGATCGCATACTCATGTTGCTGCAATAGTACCTGTAAATCAAAGAAATAGGTTGTGATCCTTCAATCATTTGAGTAATCTCACCTGCAGTTTTAATATTTAATGATAAAGCTTTAAATAAATTTTGATCACTAAGACTCAAGGTGAAATCAGGAAAGCAATTGAAATGGATAGGACCATTATGCAAGCTTGCTTCCATGGCACCAATAATAATAGGGTAATAATTTAAAAATCTAGCATCTTTAAGACATAGATAGATAGATGAATTAATTCCTTTTCTGTTGAGTTGTTTAACTACAACGTGAACAAGACCTATATGAATAAAATTGTAACCCTTTTTTCTGTGTTTTTTAATAACTTCTGGAGATAAAAGACTACAATTTTTATATTCTTTGTTAATTGCATAAACCTTTTCAACTGTTTTAACATTATAATCTGATTTGAAATTATCTAAAAAGGTTGACTGATAAATTTCTTTTGGAGATACCTTAGGTATGTTCCAATTATGTAACACTTGACTAATGTTTTCATAACTATGTTCTTCATGGTTGACGATGTCGTGGAGACGGGAGGCAAGTACGACTGTTACTAATCAAGATCTCGAGATCCAAAAAATCTACTCATCTTAACTGTTTTCAAAATAAAATCTTAACTCAAGGTTCATTCATGCATACCCCGTTTACCCTAAGTAGACTCATACCTATGTTCTATAACCCGACACTGCTCACACCCTGGAGACTTACAAAGGTTAGACACGAACTAGGTGTACTACAGGTAAGTAAGGTGACTTCAGAACTCTGAGGAAGAAGATAATTTTGAAAAAGTAAAGAGAAATTTGATTAAAAAGATCTTACTAATCAGTTACTAACAAAAAACAACTTGGCTCTGATACCATTTGGGGCGGAAGGAGATTAAAAGAAGAATAAAGGAGAAGAACATAAGAGTGTAACAGAGTTCAAGAAAAGATAAATGAGTTAAAAGATTATTTAACCAAAAATCTATGTTCTGATTCTCCTAGTGCTTTTTGACATAGGAAGAAGCACACAGTTAGATTACCCTATTCTAAGGAATTTAAAGAACATTTAATTCCCACCAAAGCTAGGCCTATTCAAATGAGTCATGAACAGATGGAGTTATGTAAAAAGGAAATTAATGATCTTCTTAGTAAAGGTTTAATTAGACATAGTAAGTTACCATAGTCTTGCCCAACCTTCTATGTTAACAACGAAGCTGAGAAAGAAAGAGGAGTCCCTCGTCTAGTCATTAATTACAAACCATTAAACAAAGTACTTGAATGGATTAGGTACCCTTTGCCCAATAAGGATGATCTCCTTGGTAGGTTAAGTGTCTCCACCATCTTTAGTAAATTTGACCTTAAGTCTGGATTCTGGCAAGTTGCTATTCATTCCGATGATAGGTACAAAACAGCATTCACCACTCTGTTCGGACACTACGAATGGAATGTTCAGTCATTTGGACTAAAAAATGCACCCAGTGAATTTCAAAATATTCTTAACAATATTTTGAATCCTTTCAGTCATTTTATCATTGTTTATATTGATGATATCCTTGTATTCTCCAAGACTATTGAAGAGCATATTAAGCATTTGAATTCGTTCTTCAAAATGGTTAAAACCAATGGCCTTGTTCTTTCACTTTCCAAATGTAGTCTGTTTCTGACTAAAGTTAGGTTTCTCAGATTAATCCTCTATCATGGACTCACGCGGCCAATTGACAGAGCTATTCAATTTGTCGACCGGTTCCCAGATAAGATTACTGACAAAACTCAGCTACAGAGATTTCTTGGCTCGCTTAATTATATTGGCAAGTTTTACAAGAATCTCAAGAAGATTTGTAAGCCTCTTTTTCAGCGCTTACAAAGTAATCCTCCTCCATGGACTGACATTCATACTTCTGTCGTCCAACAAGTTAAAAAATATGTTAAGGTTTTGCCTTGCCTTGGCATCTCTAATGATTTAGCTTTCAAAATAGTTGAAACCGATGCCTCTGACATTGGATTCGGTGGCATACTCAAACAAAAGTTAACTCCCACTTCTGATGAACAAATTATTCGTTTCCATTCAGGCGCATGGAACCCTACTACGCTTAAAATACGATCTTATTAAAAAAGAAATTTTATCCTTGTCCCTGTGTATTAAAAAATTTCAGAGAGATTTACTGAATCAGAAATTTCTAGTTAGGATAGATTGCAAGTCAGCAAAATTCATTCTTGAAAAGGACGTTGAAAACGTCGCCTCTAAGCATTCATTCGCTAGATGGCAAGCTATTTTAAGTATTTTTTATTTTGATATTGAATATATTAAAGGAAGTAACAACTCGCCTCTGATTTTCTCACACGTGAGTTTATTAACACAGGTACTATTGCAGCAACATGAGTATGCGAGGAGGTTCCTCTTCGCGTGGTCGTGGTCGCCCTCCCGGCCCAGTCAATCATTTAAAGGGAACCGTTGTTCATCACCCAGTTAGTCAAACCACCCACAATAAATTTCAGGTGCTTGGTACAGTCCCCAAGCCCTATTCATCTATTCTAGCTAGTCAACCGGAAATATTTGATATTTTTGCTAATCAATCGAGGGCAACCTCATCTAAACCCAGTTATCCAGCTTCTGAATATTGTACTAAATATGATCAACATCTGTTTCATATTGAGTTATCAATGAAGCCCAAGAATGACCTAGTCAAATTAGATGCTCAGTATTTTTCTACTGGATGGCATTTCCTCCCCATGGCTCCTTATAAATCCCTTGTGTATTATAAGGATATCCTTATTGAAACGGAGTCAATCTTTATTAAACCTATCTATGCCAATGATGATAAATCCAAACTCCTTTATCACTAGTTGTACATTAAGCAGATTCTCAATTTTTCCGATTGGGGTAGTCATCCTTCTGATCTCAGGCCTCTTTCTAATCATTCTAGCTCTTTCTGTTATTATGATTACATGGAAGCCTGGTATAAGATTTTTCTTCACCAAAATGAAGATCACAGTCATTCGTGGTTTGTGCAATTCTACCACAAGTTTAAAAGTCAATTCCCCAAGTGGTTCACCCTTTGGTGGACAAGAATTGGTCTGGATCATGCGATCCTTCCAGAGCCTCTCTTGGCACAACTTAATCATTTTAGTACGCATAGTAATTATCATCCCAAATATGAGGAAATCCCAGTCTTCCTTATATTCTGTAGTAAATATAAAATCCCTTGGATATATCGGACGGCTCCTACAGTCATTTCCCCTATTGTTCATGTCTCTCGCCATTTTTACATTAAATGGTCGGATAAATTCGGTGCCGATAGAATTGTTGGCCAAGTTCAAAAAGAATTTTCGACTACTCCTTTATTGACTCCTCCAGTTACTACGACCCTTCTTCTCTTATGAATCTTCCAAAGAATCAATCACTAGAAACAAATTGAAAAATCCAAGGAAAAATCAGTTGTTCCTCCAGACCCTAGTGAAGTCACTTATGTTTCTAGTTACTCCAACTCTCAGTTGAGGCGTCTTGCAGACTCCATTCATATGAGACTTGACCAGTTACATGAAGAGTCAGACAAAGCTTCTTTTCAGTCCAGAGAAGAAAATTCCAGTCAAAATCTTGATGACGAAGATGATTGTGATCCTTATGGCACCATCAACCTTCATGACGCGCAGGATCCCTTCTCCTGATTCCTTTAGTAATCAATCAAAGTGGATGAGTGATGATATCATTCGTCTTCACTCCCTCAGCACCTGCTCCGGCAGCCTCAGTCAGGAAGCACCTGCCCCGACAGCATAGTCATCAGCATCTCCTATTTTTCCACCGAAAGCAGCAATAAGTCAGACATCTGGCCCCCCATTAGTCAAAAGAGACGTCTTCTTTTCCATCGAAAGTAGATTCTTTTACTTTTACTTTACTGTAGTAAATGTAATATGTTTTTTACTTGTACTTTACTTCAGTTAATGTAATAGTAACTTTGTAAATAGTTCATTTCCTTGTTCTATAAAAGGAAATTGAATTCATTTCGGTAAGGCAGACTTAGAAAGACTTAGAGCTCCTTCTCTGATAAATCTTTAGCCTCTACCGCTGTTTAGCCTTCTTAACCTCTCTTCATCTTATGTTCTTAATTCAGTAAACTTGTAAGTCATTTTACATTCTGCTCTTGTAAATAGTTTAAGTTATCAATAAAACTATTTTATTTAGTAATTTAATTGTGTTTGTATGCGCTCTCTTATGTTCTTCTCCTTTATTCTTCTTTTAATCTCCTTCTGCCCCAAACGGTATCAGAGCGAAGTTATTTGTTGTTAGTAACTGATTAGTAAGATCTTTTTAATAAAACTTCTCTTTTTATATATATATATACATTTTTGTCTGGCATGGAGTTTAGTGTGTGGCCTTTTACTGCTTATATATATATATACATATATATATATATATTTATAGCTTTTATATATATATATATATATATATATATATATATATAACTGTTTGTCAGCCTGCAGGTTAAATTTGCCTAAACCTGGCTATTTCTCACTTTAACCGGTTCATGGTGACTAAACTGGAACCGTTGAAGCTGGAATGCTTAGATTTACTCAAATCTACTTCATTTTCTAGCTTTTGCTACGGGCTAGATTTATCTCAATCTGGCTATTTCACACTTTAACTGGTTCATGGTCACTAAACTGGAACCGATGAAGCTGAAATAGTTTAGTTTTATTCAAATCTAGTTCTTATTTTAGCTTTTGTATATATTGCTTTATCATGTGAGCCTAGGAATCATGTGATCACAGATTCAGTTCTTGAATCTAGATTTTGTTCCCGTGATGGACATTTTTAGCTGCAGCCAGCTTGTAAATTATTCATGGTGTCTGAATTTCCTTAGATGGCTCTCATGCTTACAAGGAGTTTGGCAATACTATGTATCTTATTTTCTCGAAGATGCTTCGCATCTCAAAAAGAATAAAAGCAATCAAGTCAAACACTTAATAAAATGGAAGTATCAAAGGCCTAAATTACTATTGAGCATAAGGGTTTGAAAAACCTATTTTACAAAACATCACTGCTATATCTCGTTAAAATTGAACTTTTATACAAAAGTCAAACCCTTTGTATATAGGTGCAAACGAGGCATATCACTACTTCTAAACAAATGCACATAGACGTACACACACACATTCAGATAAAAGTTTAAATTAAAAACTGGCGGTAACATCAAGAGTCACTAAGTCGGGGTGCCTAACACCTTCCCTCCACTTAATCAAGCCCCCGAACCTAACGAATTTTGGTTTTAGATCCAGGTTAAAACAAAGGTCACATCACTAGGTCTTTGTGCAAACCTTTTCTCAGTTGAGTTGGTGCAACCATTAAAAAATACCAACTGGCAACTCTTACAGTCAAATCGTCGACATATACATGTCGAACCTTTTCAAACATGTTTTTTCAAACAAATCTCACCTAACATGAGATACCAAAAGATAAGAACAGAAAGGGACAAATAAAAATCCCGACGTCGACATGTGGCGACTCTGCTGGGGACATCCATAAGGAGGGCTTAAGCCGCTATTCAAAAAATATTTATCTGCTTATGTGTGGATGTTGCATTTACATTTGAATGAATGTGTACTAATGCTTTGCTTTCTTCACTTAGTGTTTCGCACCATATCTACATGTGATATTAATGCTTTGCATATGTCATCATTTTCATACGGTGAGACGCGATCTATGCGAATGTATTTTGTGTGGTCTCTCCACCAGGAGGCTATCATGTCAGTGTTTGTTTAATAGACTCATCGAGAGACTAATCCATGAGGCTTAGGAAAAGCACCACCCAGATTCACTCCAGTTGAAAGATCATATTAACTTCCCATCGAGTAAATTGCGATGATCTGGGAACCTTCATATCGAAAAGTCACGAGAGAAACCTAAGATAGGTTAGCCTCTGATAAACCAAACACAGAGGGAAGTCTCTTCATACCTTCCCATTTCAATTACTTGTAATTTCATTTCCATGTCAATCTCAATGTAATGAAAAATATAAAGGAATATGTGAACATGCATTCACTTTTATATCAAAACCTGTCATGATATCCTGTCATTAAAACAAACTGACATCCGATTTACAAGATAATACTCCTAAAAAATGGACACATTACATAGCATGTAACATTTCCATGTTTCCGTAAAACTAAACTATATAAGTCTTTGTGTAGGGAGACGATTGATCTCGTTACCCATTCAAAGTCCAAGAAGGCACTAAGCCTACAACCAAACATGGCTACATCTGGCCAACATAATCATACTCCTGTCTCTCGCAAGGAGTTCGAAGGGTTAAGCAATTAAGTTATAGAGTTGGTTAATCTGCTCTAAGAATTACATAAGTCAACTCAGGGGTCCACAAATACCCATCCACACAGAACCCTCTACACATGGGGGAATCCAGGGTCCAGACAAAGAATTTCCACCACCTGAGTCTCATTCTAATAAAACCAACAAAACCCCTGAAATCACCCATCTTAAAGAAGATCAAGACACCAGTGATATTCGGAAGAAAGTTCTACAAATGGAAGAGACTGTTAGTTCCCGGAGGCACAATAGTTATCTAGAAAGGGGGGGGGGAGGTTGAATAGATATTTAAAAATCTTTTCATTTTAACTTGTCAGTAGATGATGATTAAAACTTTAGTGGAATTAATATTAGTTTTAATCTTCCTTAAGATAGTTAGTTTATGAGAGTGAGGCAGATATAGCAGTTATAGCAGATATAGTAGTTATAGCAAGAATGTAAGAGACACAGTCGTTTTAAGTGGTTCAGAGCACTTAAAGCTCCTAGTCCACTCTTCTACTCCTCGAGTAGGAAATCCACTAAGGATGTATTTTACACTTTCTGAATCACTTAGATTCCTTCTAGACCAGCAGTCTAGGAACTTCTTAGTTCACTCTTGAACTCTTCAACCCCAGCAGACTTGGCTCTTTTACAGTTCACTTAGAACTCTTCAAGTCCTTTTGACTTGGAACTTTTTCTTTAGTTGATTGGTAGATGTTGAGTTCTTGATGGGTGCTACTCAGTTGTTGTTTAAGCACTTGTTCGAATGAACTGAGTAGCTAAGAAAGCTTTTCTTTTTCTCAGATCGTAGAGTTGAGCATTAGGAGTACTTGTTCGTTTTTGTTCAATGCTTGCTTTCTTCTCACATATGCTTGATTTGCGTATATGTGATCTTGAAAACTATCCGTTGGATCCATCCGTTGAAACATTAAATGCGTTTGATATTTTTGTTTTTTGATCGAGACTTTTCTGTTCATCTTCTGAATTGCATTCTGGCCCACTGACATAGCAGACTGCTTTCTCACCTATCACCTGAAAAGGTATTTTTCCCTTTACCAATGGTACTTTCCTTAGCATCTTCAATAATATCTCTTATGCCTTTAGGACTAATGAGTACTACAACATTTAGAATCCATTCCTCATTTGTTGGAGTTTGTCTCCACACAAAGTGTGAGGCTTGATGCTTCTGACACAAGATAGATGATACTCTACGATTCAGATCGTGGTATTCTACGATTTAGATCGTGGTGACTTGTCACCTTGGTGCTTGGTCTGATGTTATCAGCCGAGAGCACTACGATTTCTCTTAAATACTTGCACACAATGATTTTCGCTTGCTTGAGTTGTAAACTCTACGTTTCTGAGAGCACACTACGATCTCTGAGTTGTCTCGACAAACATTGGGACCACTCTACGATTTTTGAAGAGGCCCTTCAAGGCAGGCACACTATGATCCTTGAGGCTCTACGTTTCTTCCTTGACTTCTGTCATATTGATCAGATTGATACACTAAGAATTCTTCGATGCCTATCTGTTACATCTCAAGATCAACCTAACAGCTTTGATCTTTCTATCTATACATTAATTTATAGAATGATACACGTTAAGAGCTTAGATCAACCTAACAAATTTGATCTATCACTAAGTCCTTGTACATATGTTCCTTGAAGGACTTTACAAATAATCATGAGCATTTACATTTAAAACATCAAATCAAATCAAAATATGCATTCTCCCAACAATCTCCCCCTATTTGATGTTGACATAACTAAGGAGATTTGTTGTCATGATTATTAGTTTCTAGATGCAATTGCAGAAAAGTAAACATGACTTAGTATTTCAGTGAGCAGCTGAAATTTCTAGAGAATAAGCATGAATTTATTGATGTTCAAAGAGTAATACAATTTAGCTTTACATCAATAAGAATTTAAACTTTCACTTATCTCTATTTCTTTAGTCTTTTGCGTGGAGGATTGGCATACTCCTCAGCCCTTCTTTTCCTGCTTTCTTCATCCCTTCAAGCTATCTCTTTCAGCTCACTTGGGCTTAACCTTGGGTTGTGATCATGCATATTCATGAATGCAGGATCTCCAATTGGCATTCTTAGGCCTGTAGTGGTCACATTTTGTGAGCTGGTAGCTGGCCCTTGACTCCTTATTGGCTGAGCAATTAAGGCTTCCTGCTGATCAGATCGTTGAGTCTGATTGCTTGATCGTGGAGTCTATTGGTGGCTTCTTGAAGCTTGAGTGTGGAATTGTCATCTGCCTCTTCCCTCGCTTCCTTGACCTCCTCTGCCTCCTTGACCTCCTTGACCACCTTATCCTTTCCCTTTATTCTCCCCCTTTATGTCATCATCAAGGATTCGAATGTCTGCTAAGAGGCGATTCAGCCCTTGAACAAGCTCTTTGAGCTAACTTTTGGTATGAGTAATGTCCTCTCGATTTTCTTCGATTAGAGCTTCAGACCGAGCTTCCCTTTGTTGGAGAACTGATAGAATGTTGTCAGTTTGTTAGCCACTGCTGACGTAGAATTTTTGGAATTCTTTGACGGTAGTTTGTAGATTGAGAAAGCTTTCTAACATGTTTTTATTCTAATTTTCTTGATTTGTCTGTAGGGCAAGGATAGCTTCTCTGTATTTCTTGGCTGCTAGAAAGTGAATGTCATCCCGGTCCTTTATGCTTTGAATCATTTGCTTGAAAAACTCCTTAAGTGTCTTAGAGAGCGTAGAGCTTAGGGATTGTGGGAGTTTATTTGCAGCATTGATCATTGTTGTTAATCTCAGCTGAATGAGGTCCGTGTGTTCTTCAAGACTCTCATCGATTTCCTTGATCACTTTCTTAGACATTTCGGATAAGTCAGCTTTTGTGGACAATTCTGAAAGAATTTCATTTAGTTGGGAAATTTGTGAGGAAGGGGTGGTATTGATCTTGTAGTGAGTAGAGGGAAAGATCGAGATTAAAGTATTCGTTGTTGGATGAGGAGGGAATATCTGATGGAGGGGCTTGGGTTTGGATGTTTAAGTTTGGTGGCTCTACGATTTGAGGTGGAGACTCTGCAATGAGGCTAGAGTCAGTGATTGTAGAGATGATGGGATGTGGGAGCATTATGAAGTTGATCACATTTGGTTCCTCAGTTACAGAATTTTGGGATTCTACAACTGGAAATTGATTTAGTGGAAGAAGAATTACTTCCAACCATTGTGGGAATTCATAAAATTGATTAAATGAGGATGATGGCAAGTGATTAACTCGAAAGAGGGTTGGATAGACAGTACCTCAGGTTTATGCTTTGAGGAAGAGTTGTTTGTGAGTAACTTCTTGGCAAAGTTGAATCTTCCTGGGAATCCATTAGCTAGCACTGAGATGGCCGGATACTCTTTGAAGCTCCAAAATATGTGACTCCAGGAGTTTAGAATTTGAGCTTGATGGAAAGGCATCATGGGTAGATATGAAAATAGTTTCTCATAGTTGGCACTTCTGTACCCATCAATGCCTACAACTATGATCTCGACCTCGTCACCTTCATCCTCTTCTCTGTTTTCGTTGGAGGATTCCATAATCTCAATGGCCTCATGATGTTCTTGCACTGGTTCTTCTTCATTTATTGCAGGGACCTCTTCTTCTACCATGGACATGTCATGTGCCTCCCCCTCAACTTGATCATCTTCTTGTTCGATCAATAGCTCCCCCTCAACTGGAGCACCTTCTAGGATGGGAGCTTCAGGCATCTCCCCCTCAGTAGGTATATTTTCTATCATCAGAACTTCAGGTGTCTCCCCCTCAACTTGAGCTTTGTTTCTTTGGCTTTCTTTGGCTGGTTCCTTTGCATCCGCCAATTCTTTGTCTTCCCTTTTTAGTATTTCTTTATTGATATGAAGATATTTCTTGACAAGTTTTCTTCTTGGTTTTTTAGGCTGAGCCACAGCCTCAGGACTTTCTTGAACTTCAGTTTTGTCCTGCTGATCAGCCAGAATGTTTTATTCAGCTGCTTCCTAACTTGATGTGTTTGGTCTTGTCTCTGCGATCGGTAGAGACTCTACGATCGAAGAGATAGATGGCCTTTTGGTTTTGTGGCTTATCTTATTCATCTTCAGCAGCTGAGATATGGTAGCTCTATCTTCTTCTGCCTCAGCCTGCTGTTGCTTCTTTCTCAGGATCCTTAGAGTCTCAATGTCAGAGGACTCTACAGGTTTATCAGTTGTGGATCCCTGGGGTTCTTTTGCTACTCTGGTCTTTAACTTTCTCTTGCCCTTGCTCTTTCTGATCAGGGCAGTGAGATCTTCATTAGTTGTTTCTTCTTCTTCTCCTTCAGTTTCTCTGACAACTGACATATTTCCTGGCACTCCTGATTCCTTCATTTCACTAGTTCTTCCACTGGAGTCAGACATCATCCGCACATTTTTAGCTGGATTCCTTTTCCAATTTTTGAATAGTTGTTGGGTCATTCGCCTGGTTTGATTAATGGCTTCTCCTTCGTCGTCCTCAATCTTGTCACCCAACGCAGCTTGTAGGATGATGATTATGAATCGCCCGTAGAGCATCTTTTGAGAGCTCTTTGTCTTCTTTGAGCTGATTAACCACTTCCCAAACCATTCAAGCAATAGAGCCCCATAGTTAAGTTGTATTTCATAACATATGGCAGTCATGAGCTTGAGTTGCACCTCATTTACAGAGTTATGACCAGAGCTCTTGCAACATATACATTTTCCAACAATATCAGCTAGAAATTCATAGCTCTGTGGAAACTCCTTCTTCTTGTATCCTATGACAGAGGGTGATTTCTTGTGATGCATCTTTTTGAGTCCCTTATGGAAGTCTATGCCATCTATGGACGAACACCCTTCAGGTTTGAGACCTAGGGCTAGATTGATGTCCTTAGCCTTTAGTCTGATTTCCACGTTCCTGACTTTCGCAGTGATGGTGTTGTTTTCAAATACACCGTTATTGTAGAATTCTTTTACCAACTTCGGGTAGATCAATATGTATGTACCCAAAGCTTCTTCGAGACCCGCCTTCTTCAGTAACGACAGAGTCTTGTGAAATTTGGGTTCAGCTATTTTGAATTCGTCAAAGCGGAGTCTATAGCCGGAGATAACACTGGAAGCCGCCATTGATTTTCTTGCAAGAAGTGTGATTGACTGAGCTTTCTTCTGATTTAGGGTTTCTATTTTGAGAGAGGATGAGAGAGATAATCTTTTGAACTTCTGATTTCAAAATGACGATTTCAATTTGTACTTGTAGCTTGCCTCTCTCTATTTTGCATAGTGGGACAGGTGTCGAATTCTGCTTGGCTCTACGAATTTGACTGAGGAGAATTATACTGATTTGACCTTAGCTCCTTCAGAGCTAATGTGTCCTTAGGGAGGACTACGATCGTTGAGGTAGCTTTTGTGATCATTGAGTCTGTCCAGCAATCGTTGTGTCTGAACTACGATCGTCGAGACTGTCCAGTATTCGTCGAGTATGTTCCAGCAATTGTTGTGTCTGAACTACGATCGTCGAGTCTGTTCCAGCAATTGTCGTGTCTGAACTACGATCGTCGAGTCTAACCGGATCCTTGTGATGAGTTTTTGACTTAGCATTCTTTTAAGGTAGCTCAGGAAGGACCAACCTCTTGGAGTGAGTCAAGGGTTGGGTTTGTTCCTGAGGCGCTTATCAGAGAGACTGCTTTTTTTTTGAAACTTATCATCACAGGATGCTCCTCTTGATGATGGGGTTCTGCTATTGTTGAGTCTGCACTACGATTGTTGAGTCTTTGCTACGATCGTTATCTTTTATGTCACTTCAGCTCTACGATCGTGGACTTCCCTTGATCATGTCTACGATTTCAACCATAGCCTTTGTATCTGTATAGTTAGCACATACTAGAGCATATATTTCATGGTTGTAAATTAAGCATTCCTAGCTCACTTATTAACTTGTTAAACCTGGATTCATCTAGAGGTTTTGTAAAAATATCAGCAAGTTAATTTTCAGTAGGGATATATTATAAAGATATAGTTCCATTTTGCATATGATCCCTAATGAAGTGATACCTTATTTCTATATGCTTAGTCCTAGAATGCATAACAGGATTATAAGTTATTGCTATGGCACTTGTGTTATCATAGTGAATGGGAATGGATTTGAAATCAAACCCATAATCAGCTAGCTGATTTTTCATCCATAGGATATGAGCACAACAGCTACCAGTAGCAATGTATTCAGCTTCTGCAGTTGATGTAGATACTGAGTTTTACTTCTTGCTAAACCAGGACACGAGTTTGTTTCCTAGCAATTGGCAGGTGCCACTGGTACTCTTTCTATCTATTTTGCAGCCTGCAAAATCAGCATCTGTGTATCCTGTTAGTTCAAATGAGGATTCCTTGGGGTACCAAAGCCCCAGGTAAGGTGTACCCTTGAGATACCTGAAAATCATCTTTACAGCAGATAAATGTGATTCTTTAGGGTTAGCCTGAAATCTAGCATATATGCATGTTACAAACATTATGTTTGGTCTACTGGCAGTTAGATATAAAAGAGAGCCTATCATACCTCTGTATTGAGTTATATCAATACTTTTACCTTTTTCATCTTTGTCAAGTTTTGTTGCAGGAGCAATTGGGGTTTTCATGGGAGAGGCTGATTTCATGCCATACTTCTTACGTAAATCTTTGATGTACTTGGCTTGGTTTATGAAGATTCCTTCATCATTCTACTTTACTTGCAGTCCAAGGAAGAAATTTAGCTCACCCATCATGCTCATTTCAAACTTGCTCTGCATTAGCTTGGAGAATCTCTTGCATAACATTTCGTTTGTAGAACCAAAAATAATATCATCAACATATATTTGAACCAATAAGAATTTGTCTTTATGCTTTCTCAGAAATAATGTGGTATCTACTATACCTCTAGTGAACCCATTTTCAATCAGGAAGTTAGTTAGTGTTTCATACCATGCTCTAGGTGCTTGTTTAAGACCATATAAGGCTTTGTCTAATCTATAGACATAATTGGAAAGAGATGAATTGATGAAACCGGGAGGTTGCTATACATAGATTTCTTCTTGAAGTTCTCCATTCAGGAATACACTTTTAACATCCATCTGGAAGACCTTGAACTTCATGTGAGTAGCAAAGGCAAGAAAGATTCTGATGGCTTCTAGTCTAGCAACAGGTGCAAATGTCTCATCGTAGTCAATGCCTTCTTCCTGAGAGTAGTCCTTGGTCACTAATCTTACCTTGTTCCTGGTTATTACTCCATCTTTATCCATCTTGTTTCTGAAGACCCATTTGGTTCCATTGATAGGATGACTCTTTGGTCTTCGTACCAATCTCCATACTTTATTTCTTTTAAATTGGTCGAGTTTTTCCTGCATGGTTTCTATCCAGCTTGAGTCTTCCATAACATCTTCTATCTTCTTTGGTTCCATTTGTGACAGAAAGCTTAGAATAAAACATTCATTTTGGGTGGCAGCTCTTATTTTGACTCTTGCACTCGGATCTCCAACGATTAGATCTTGAGTGTGATCTCTTGCCCATCTGTTTTCGGTTAGAATATCTATCCTGATACCTTTTTGTCTTAAATCTTCAAGATCTATTTCTTCTTCTTGGTGTAGAGGTTCGTTGTCTTGCATAGACCTCTCTACGATCTTATTTTCTTGCTCAACAATTTCACTATCTGGCACTACGATCGTAGTGTTGAGCTCGACGACTTCATTCATAGTGTCTACACTATCGGTCGTAGTGTCTTGAAGCACTATTTTGTCTAAGTTTGTTTCATCAAAGATGATGTGAATCGAGACTTCAACACTCAGTGTCTTCCCGTTGAACACTCTATAGGCCTTACTGTCTGTGGCATATCCAAGAAAGATTCCTTCGTCTGACTTGGGTTGAAATTTTGTCAAGTACTGCTTCCCATTGTCGAGAATGTAACATGCACAACCGAATACATGAAAGTAGCTGACACTTGGCTTTCTTCCTTTCCACAGTTCGTAGGGTGTCTTCTTGATCGTAGAGTGTATCAGTGATCTATTACGTGTGTAATATGCGATGTTTAACGCTTACCTTTCGAAGTATTCGGTAGATGAGTCTGCTTTGCTAGTAGAGTTCTTCCACCTCTATCAAAGTTACATTCTTTTCTTTCATTTACTCCATTTTGTTTAGGAGTTCGTGGAGTCGAAAGTTATGATTGATGCCATTATGCATGCAGAATCTGGTCCATTTCTGAGAAGTCGAATTCTCTTCCATGATCACTCCTTATAGCCTTGATTTTCTCTCCTTTCTCGTTCATCACCAGTCTGAACATCTTGATCAATTAGGAGTTCATTTCATCCTTTGAGGTTAGGAAGAATACCCATGTGAATCTGGTGTAGTCATCGACTATAACTAGAGAGTATCTTTTTCTTCTAAGACTTGTTGTTGGAATTGGCCCAAATAGATCCATGTGGAGCAACTGCAGGGGCTTGTCGATAAAGTTGGCAGTTTTGCTCTTGAATGAGCTTCTGGTTTGCTTTCCAAGCTGGCAGGCATTGCAAGGCCTTTCTTTTACGAAGTTGAACTTATGTAGGCCTGCAACGAGATCTTTTGATGCCAGTTTGGACATGCTTTTGAAGTTTAAGTGGGACAACCGTCTATGCCATAGCCAGCTCATTTCTTCAGATGCTTTTGCCAGAAAGCATATTGTCTCGTCTGAGCTTAGTTAACCAAGATTCACTGTGTAGACATTTCCTTCTCTTGTCCTGGTGAGCTTTACAGTAGATGTCTTCAAATCTCTGACTTGACACTGGTTGTTGAGGAATGTTACTTGATGACCCTTGTCGCAGAGTTGGCTGATGCTTAGAAGGTTGTGTTGGAGACCTTCCACATATGCTACTTTGCTGAAAGACACTGCACCATTACTAGGAGAGCCATATCCTCTTGTCTTGCCCAGCCGTTTTCTCCAAAGATGACTGAGGGACCCTCCTTTTCGATGTAGTTAGACAGAAGAGCTTTGTTCCCAGTCATGTGTCTTGAGCATCCACTGTCCAGATACCAGGTTGTGATCGTGGAGCTCTTTTCCTGTCATAACATTGAACCTTCATTTTGGTACCCATATTTGCATTGGTCCTATTTTATAAGTACCCTTGGGGACCCAAATCTGTTTGATCATGGGTCTCACATGCATGGAATTATAATAGCATCTTGTAGCCTCGTGACCAACTATATTGCTCACAAAACACTTAGTATGATACATGCCTCTCTGTGTGTGAGAGTTCATTCTCCATTTGGACTTTTTGTGGTTCTTTAGTTATTCTTCTGTTAAACTGATTTTCCTTCTTCCACATGTCCTTGAGTCTCATGAAATGTGAGGAGTGTATCTTACCTCTACTGTACCTTCCTAGTTGGTTCGTAGAGTTGGTTTTATTTAACTCTACGATCCTTAGAGGTTGGTGAATAGAGGATGGGTTACTCTTCTCTTCTCTGAAACCCAGACCAGCATGAGATCCTTTACTCTTTTGGAGTATGGATGGAAACAATAGAATAAGGTTGGACTGGTTCTTCCTTCTGTGAGGATTTCACAAAGGTAATGCTTCTACTAAAACTTGAGGCATTACTAGTGCTGGTTTCCTTTATCTTTTCCACACATGGCTCTGAGGTGGATTCCCCAAAGCCTAAACATGTTCTGTCAAATGTACTTCTCTGACTAGAGAGCAGGGAGTCCATGGATGATGAGGATTTATTCCATGTAGAGATAGTCTTTTCTAGTTCCTCGATTTTAGAGTTTAGATTGGACTCTCTTTATGCATTGAGCTCATTAGTTTGTTTTAAGATCTCATTCTCAACCTCAAGCTTGGAGAGAAGGTTAGTACTTAGAAGAGCTGTTTCTAGCTCTTCTTGAAATTTCTTTTTATCCTCTTGAAGAAGTGAATGATCCTTAGACAGAACTCTGAACCACTTCATGTATTGATGTAGATCAGTTGTTAGGCCATGTAGTACAGTTCTCAAATCATTAATGTCTACATCAGGAGAGTTGAAGTTAAATACCTCATCGAGACTTACTTCGTGGATGTTGGATTTTAGCTTGTCCTTTGCCTGTTTGGCCATTAGGCATAGATTGGCCATTTTTGGTTCTTCATCATCTCCAGATTCAGGATTGGAGTCATTGTCTGAATCACTCCACAATCCTCCAGCTACCAGGTCTGTGTCTTTCTTCTGAGGCCTTTTGTTGCTTTTGTATTCCTTATTTGCATGTGATTTCTTCTTTAGTTCTTCTCTGAGAGGTTTGTTGCAGTTGGAAATGAAGTGGCCAGGCTTCTTGTAGTTGTAACATAGATCATTCATTTGCTCCTGGCTGCTGTAGTTGCTGACCTTTTTTAGCTTGCTGGTTTTTCCTTGACGCATGAAACTTCTTAGTCTTTTTACCAGCATAGCAAAGTCTTCATCATTGTCTTTGTCATAGTCAAAGTCAATCTCAGTGTTGACCTTAGATGCACTTTCAGTTGCTTTTAGAGCAACACCCTTATCCTTCTTTCTTCCTTCTGATAGGGTTTCAGCTCGTTGAGTCAGCTCCAGTTCGTATGTCAGTAGATTTCCATATAGTTGTTGAATTGTCATCTCATGAAGATTCTTTGACTCTCTAATAACAGTGGTTTTGGCATCCCACCTGCTCGGTAGGGCTCTCATGAACTTTATGATTAGATCTTTGTTTGGATAGATCTTCCCATAAGCTCGTAGAGAGTTGAGAAGAACGTTGAATCTCTCGTAAGTGGTAGTTAGATTTTCTCCTTGAATATGACCAAACATTTCATACTGTTGTGTCAGGAGTGATTGTTTGTTTTCTCTTACTTCTTCCATTCCTTCGTGCATGATGAGTAGTGATTCCCAAACCTCCTTCGCTGTTTTGTTGTTGACAATGTTTTTCGAACAAATCGTCGTCTAAGGATTGAAACAAAATGTTCTTGGCCTTCTTGTCGAGTTGGACAGCTCTCTTCTCGTTGTCAGTCCACTCCTCTTTGACTTTTACTTGTATTCTGTTTGGATCGTTTGTGGTTAGTGCAAGCTTTGTTGGAACATAGGGCCCATTATGAACCGTCTCAAGTAGATCTTCATCTATTGAGTCCATGTATGCTTGCATCCTAACTTTCTAGTTTGAAAATTTATCTTTGTTGCACATTGGTGGCTTGCTGCCTCCTCCAGTCCTTGATTCACTTGGTAAGTGTGCCATTAGATCTACTAAAGCTTTGTAGGCTGTATAATAGAACCTGTTTTGATACCAATTGTTAGTTCCCTAAGGCACAATAGTTATCTAGAAGGGGGGGGGGGGTTGAATAGATATTTAAAAATATTTTCGTTTTAACTTGTCAGTAGATGATGATTAAAACTTTAGCGGAATTAATATTAGTTTTAATCTCCCTTAAGATAGTGAGTTTATGAGAGTGAGGCATATATAGCAGTTATAACAGATATAGCAGTTATAACAAGAATGTAAGAGACACAGTCGTTCAGAGCACTTAAAGCTCCTAGTCCACTCTTCTACTCCTCGAGTAGGAAATCCACTAAGGATGTCTTTTACACTTTCTGAATCACTTAGATTCCTTCTAGACCAACAGTCTAGGAACTTCATAGTTCACTCTTGAACTCTTCAAGTCCTGCAGACTTGGCTCTTTTACAGTTCACTTAGAACTCTTCAAGTCCTTCTGACTTGGAACTTTTTCTTTAGTTGATTGGTAGATGTTGAGTTCTTGATGGGTGATACTCAGTTGCAGTTTAAGCATTTGTTCGAATGAACTGAGTAGCTAAGCAAGCTTTTCTTTTCCTCAAATCGTAGAGTTGAGCGTTGAGAGTACTTGTTCATTTTTGTTCAATGCTTGCTTACTTCTCTCATATGTTTGATTTACATATATGTGATCCTGAAAAATATCCGTTGGATCCATCCGTTGAAGCATTAAATGCGTTTGACATTTCTGTTATTTAATGGAGACTTTTCTACACATCTTCTGAATTGCATTCTGGCCCACTGACACATCAGATTGCTTTCTCACCTAACACCTGAAAAGGTGTTTTTCCCTTTACCAATGGTACTTTCCTTAGCTTCTTCAATAATATCTCTTATGCCTTTGGGACTGGTGAGTACTACAACATTTAGAATCCATTCCTCATTTATTGGA
This sequence comes from Panax ginseng, assembly GCA_020205605.1. NCBI lineage: Eukaryota > Viridiplantae > Streptophyta > Magnoliopsida > Apiales > Araliaceae > Panax > Panax ginseng. The sequence continues at coordinate 102,426,328 of CM035138.1, forward strand.
GTTTGTCTCCACACAAAGCGTGAGGCTTGATGCTTCTGACACAAGACAGATGATACTTTACGATTCAGATCGTGGTATTCTACGATTTAGATCGTGGTGACTTGTCGCCTTGGTGCTTGGCCTGATGCTATCACCCGAGAGCACTACGATTTCTCTTAAATACTTGCACACTACGATCTTCGCTTGCTTGAGTTGTAAACTCTACGTTTCCGAGAGCACACTACGATCTCTTAGTTGGCTCTGCAAACGTTGGGACCACTCTACGATTTCTGAAGAGGCCCTTCAAGGCAGGCACAATACGATCCTTGAGGCTCGACGTTTCTGCCTTGACTTCTGCCATATTGATCAGATTGATACACTACGAATTCTTTGAAGCCTATCTATTACATCTCAAGATCAACCTAACAGCTTTGATCTTTATATCTATACATTCATTTACATAATGATACACATTAATAGCTTAGATCAACCTAACAAATTTGATCTATCACTAAGTCCTTGTACATATGTGTCCTTGAAGGACTTTACAAATAATCATGAGCATTTATATTTAAAACATCAAATCAAAATATACATTCTCCCAACGGAGACCATTCGGTCCATCAAAGGGATTTGGACACATGGAAGTGTTTCATATTCAAACCTTTGTATCTTCCACAAGGTTCATTATCCTGAAAAATTAAAGACTCCCGATTTTGAGAAATATGATGGATTGGGAGATCCTTACACCCACTTAAAGGTATTTATTGGAGAGCTCAGATCTTATGCCGAGATTGAAAAGCTCAGAATGCAGCTATTTCAGAAAAGCCTGACTGGAAAAGCCAGAGCATGGTACACCAGATTGGATAACTCAAAAATTCATAGATGGGAGGAGTTAGCCAATGCTTTCCTCAGTCAATACAACTTTCAAACTCAAATGGCTCCAGACCGGTATCAAATTACCAAGGTCAAGAAACAAGTCACTGAGTCATTTAGAGAGTATGCCCAAAGATGGAGGCGTTTGGCTGCTCAAGTTATCCTGTCTATGATATAGTCTGAAATGGTGATGACCTTCATAAACATTCAAGAAGCTGCATTTTATGAGAGGGTCCTGGCTGGAATAGGCAAGCTGTAACAACCGAGAAAATCAGATTATTTGTAAAATAATTTTATCTGAATATAATTATTATATATGTTATTTATAACGAGTAAGCAAGATGAAGGTTATTCTATAACCTAAAAGTGGAATAATGTTGTAGTATTCTGGCTACGTGATAGATTTAAAGTGTTTGAATTTCTAAGACGAAAATAAAAGTTTTCCGAGAAATTCTCCGAATAATACTATTCATCCATTTTTGCTCGGGAATTATTTTTGAATTCCAGGAAATACGTAACGATAGAATGATAAGGAAGGATGTATTAGTAATAATAAATCAGTTATGACAAATGTAGTTTTTTGCCTGCGTACTAAGTTCGAGAATGTGAAGGAAAGTGAAAATTCGAATAATGATGATCGTATAATAAGAAAGTTATTATATGTGGTAATGAATACGAGTATAATACGAGGTATTATACAAGTATATACGAAAGATAATATACCGTATAGGATGAATGATTATACGAACTAGTATACGAGGAAAATACAAGAATTATACGTTAAAAGCTTAAGCCAATTGTAATGGACTAATAGGATTTGCTCATGTATTGGGCAAGCCCAAGTGAATTATTGTTAAGGCCCAAAGTTAAGTAATGCAAGCCCAACGTTAAGCCCAAGGTTAATTAAACCTGAGCACGAACCAAGAACCGGACTCGTGGATCGAAGCGATGGGTCACCGGGTGAGAAAAACCCATGGGGTAACCCATGTGGGCCCCCATGGTGAGTCATGGCTGGCCTATTTAGGAGGTGGGATGGCTTGCTTAGGAAGTTTAGTTGAGGAGGTGGGACCAATGACCCTTTTGCCCTCACTTTGAAAGCCTATAAATATGAGAGGTTGTTGGTCATTTACTGCTTGTTCAAATTCACCAACACTTACAATAATTACATTGAGAGAAAAGTGAGAGCTAGTCTTTGCTAATCCAAGAAGAAGAAGAAAGAAAGCTTGTATATCAAAAGGTAATAAATCCTTAGACCATTATTCTTCATCTCTTCAATTGTAGTTTGATAGAGAAATGAAAATTGGTGGAGTATGTATCATAAGGAGTAACAAGGATGGCTATTAGTGGACTTAAAAATTAATAAACCATGTTACAAGTGGAATCATAATCATAGATATACAAACTAATGAAGAAACACTTGAAAATTTATCATTTGTTGTTGATGGACAAGTTTAAAACCATCGTGTATAGGATTAGATGATATATGCTTGGTTAGGATTATAGAATAATGGAATGAATCCATTTTGAACGGAGAAAAAATCTCAAGTAACGAAGTTATTGTGAAATTTACGAGATTAGATGATAATCGTCGAAATAGTGAAATTCTCGGAATGAAAGTCAAAAGTCACTGTTTAACTCAAAAACCTTAGTTTTCGATGGTGTATAGTATAACTTTTCATTTTAGAGTCGCGGACTCAAGAATGGTTGAATTCTGACTTAAAACAAAGAGACGAGCTATGAACGTTCAGGAACGTTTAACGAACGCTTAATAAAGAATTTATACTGTGAATTCAATGTTAACAGATTTGAAAATATAAGATGTCCTAATGAAATCGTAGTACACAAGATATGTGAAATAACGACTTTTGAACGAGTCAATTCCTACTTATAATGATTAAGTTATGAGCCTAGAAAGGATTACAGTTGGAAATTTTTCAAAATTTCTCTGAGGCTCAGGGTCGCCCAAGCATATGAAGTTGGTATTTGCATATTTAATGAAATCCACCTTCGCTAAAATGCGTAGTAGCAACACATAGTGAAGAGTTTGGCCTATGACTCAAGAGACCAAGTCCCAGACACGCTAACTTTCATACCGTGGCAGCGAGACATACATAAAAAGTTGGCGCAAGTACTAGAGAAGGGACGGTAAAGAAAGATAATAAATGTAAAGAAAGAGAAAGTTGATTGAAGATGAATTATTACCTTAATTAACTTAAAGTAACATCATTAAGGATGATTATAACCTTAAGAATTACAATTAAAAGTTGACGAAAGGTTACGAGAATGTAAACACAAATTAATACGATAAACCATAACGAACGTTAACTAATCTAATGAATGATTTGAATGAGAAGAAGATGAAGATAGGTTAGTGACAATACTTGATTGTTTATGTCCTAAAGTGGTATGTTATGTAATCATGTATTGTAGAATCTATAAAGACACAAAAGAGAAGTTAATTAACTGTAGAAGACGCTGAAGGCAAGTGTTCTAAACCCTTGTTTGTGGATTTCCTTATAATATATCAAAATATTATCAATGTTGCTATCTTATGCCAACTATTTTGGTATGGATTTCAAAGAAAGACTGAGTATGAATAAATAAATGTTTTGTTGTCAATCGATAGGCACGTGAGGTTGCCAAAACTTAAACGTAAATGAGTTTAATGAAGTAGTGTTGTACAACATATAGTACTATTGTAACGCCCCCAAATCTGGGTATCTTCCAACCCGGCAGATGGTGCTACACGGTGCTACAGTTCACACATAACTTCAATTGAAATACCTCAAAAGAGTGAATGTCTTCTATATATTTCAAAAAAATATTACCATTCCCAGGCTCTTTATAACCACTACATGTATTCTTTGTCATAATATCAAATAATTACAACATGTTAGGTTTGTAATATCCATGAACACAATCAAATTGCACAAAATAAGCGAGAGTTTTAAAATTTTACAAACTATATATCTGGATCATCCTTTATGCGCAATTATTAATTAAACGAAAAGATAAAGAACAAGAATCATACCCTTGAAGATTCGAGCTTCCTCAGGTACAAGTTCACCTCCAAATTCTTTTCGCGTTAATCCACCAGTTTTTGTTCCTTCCTTTGATCAACGTTAGCCACCCAAGTGTTTGGCCTCTAGAGGTGATCCACCAAGGAAGAAGAAAGATTCAAAAAGATTGGTGTTTGACAAAACCCTAGTTTTTTCCTATCTCTCATAGAAAAAGAGCGTATTCCCCTAACTATTGGAATTACGTCTGTTGTCAAAAAGTCAACAACAACTCTACACCCATAATAAGACTCCTCTTATTTATAGATGTAGGCAACCCTCCTTAACAATTAAGGAATAATGTTTTATTTTAATTAATTAAAATATTAATTAATTTCCAAACTCCTAATCTTATTAGGAATACATGAGAGTACTTTTATTAATTAATTCCCAAACTCCTTTAGGAATTAAATAATAGTAATAGTAATAATAATAATAAGACTCATCTTATTAATTTATATTTAATATTTCTAAAATATTAAATAATAAATATTAAGCTATTTAATTAATTCTATCACCATATATTAAATTAAATATACTTAACTTATTATTAAAATTATGCTATTAATTTTTAAATAATTATTCTTCTTTTATGGTGTGACCCTTTAGGTTCTCCATATTAAACCTATAGTTGTGAATAAATCAATTAGAACAATTCTAATCTTATTTAAATAAATAAATTAAAATATTAATTTAGTTAAATAAATAATATTTATTCTACAATAGGGATAAGCCTCCCTAGCGATTAACGACTTTTTAGATAATATAAATTTTAACATTAATCATAAAAGAACCTTTGAGTAAATAGTTACAGTACAATTCAATCCTTCCACCATACAATGTCCCGGTTAAATATAAGATATGGAATTACTGTCAAGTCTTATTTTATTTAATTATATGTATTTCGACTCTTAAATGCACAACACCAATTAATGCAAATTAGAAACTCCTTTCTAATTTCATTCGGCCCTGGTCAAGGACTACTAGGTTGTCATTTATCGAATCACATAGGACATATTGATTACAACTACCATACTTCTATGCGCAATTGCAACCCTATTGATTTTAAGCACAACTCTTATTCTAGTTCATCCGGTGAAACAGTATATTCCTATCTGATTCACAAAATATGCAAGACTTACTCTAGCCCCATATTCGCATGCTATCATGATTACAATACATATTTATATGTTCATTTCCAATTCCATACAAATACTGAAACAAATGATTATCAGTCATTCACACATGTAAAACAACCATGAGAGATAACCCATATGATATGCAAAACAAATCTAACATTTAGATGTGCAACCAAACTACATATTAAAATCCGTTAGAGTCCCATAATGGAGTTTAGTTCATGACTGAACCAAAAGCCATTATGGGATCAAGGCTAAACATGATCAATAGACAAACAATCAAAGTAAGAAGGATAGAACGATCAAACCCAATCGCTGAATAGAAATCAAAGATTAACTATTAAATCCACAAAGAAATCCAATAAACAATAATCAATATCCACGATGACAGAGATCTACAAGAAGAAGTAGAGAAAAATAGACGTTATGACTTTCTCCTACGTTAGAATCTCTCCCAAGGTGTAAACCCTAGTTTCTACTATGACAAGAGAGAAGATGGAAGTAGCTATCTAGCCGCCAAGGGGTGGAATATGTCTTACATGATGAGAATATGTCTAATATTTAAGCCCTAATTGAATCCCCCACTCAATCACGCTTCAATTGCTCTGTTTAGTGAAAAGTCATCTTTAGACATCGGTAGAAGTCACATGGCCGGCGCAAAGTAGTGCCAGCATAGCGTCTGAAAAATCGCGTTTTTTGGCTCAGGGTTGTGCACCCGCGCGGTCCATTTTTCTACTGCAGTGTCCTCTGGTAAAATGGTCATAACTTTTGTTCCAGAAAGAGTTACGGGGCCTGCCACCTATCAAATCGAAGATATCGACGAGATCTACAACTTTCATTCTTTGATAATTGAGAAACTCCGGCCAGATGAAGGTTGAAATTGGGCTGAAAGGGACTGCTATGAAAATAGCGAACCAAAACAGCGTAGTTTGACGTCCGTCGGTACAACGATCATATCTCTTGCATCCGAACTCCGATTAGAGCGATTTAAGATGTTCTGGAAAGCTATGAAGACGCTCTACAATGTAAGCTAAGTTCCAAACCAAGAACATGAAGTAACATGAAAGCCCATCTGGATTGCCTTTTTTTTGCATTTTCTTTGCGTTTCCTTACAATAATAGCTTTTAACAAATTTATTTACATTTCTGATCCCCCATGGAGGTGCTTCGTGGTTGGTGATCGTGTCTGTATATATATATATTTACAGCTTTTATATATATACCTGCTTACTGCTTTCATACAAATTGTGGTATTCTGTGCACCTAGGAAGCATGTGATCACAGATTCAACTCATTGGATCTAGATTCGGTTCCCGTGATAGACATTTTCAGCTGTAAGCAGCTTGTAAATTATTCTGCGTTGTCTGAATTTCCTCAGATGGTTTCCATACCCATGAGGAAGTCAGCATTATTTTTGTAAATTAATTTCCTACGGATGCCTCACATCTGTCAAATAAAATCTATCAAGCCGAGCACTTAATAAAATGGGAGTGTAAAAGGTCTCAATTACTATTCAGCATCACGGTTTGAAAAACCTCTTTTATAAAACATCACTGTCATATCTTGCTTAAAATTGAATTTTTACATAAATTCAAACCCTTTGTATATAGGTGCGAACGAGGCCTCGCACTACTTCCAAATAACAGAACATTGACCCACACACACACATATTCAGATAATAGTTTCTTGAAAAGAGGCGGTCACCGTGGTAACACGGATGTCGGGGGGTTCCTAACACCTTCCCTCCGCATAACCAAGTCCACGGACCCTAATGAATCTCGGTTTCACCGACCAGTATAGCAGTGTCACATCACTAGGTCAATGTACAAACCTTTTCTCGGTTGTGTTAGTACAACAATTTAAAAAACCAACTGGCGACTTTTAACAGTCCATCGTCGACATTATACATGTCGGACCTTTTTCACTTGTTTTTTCAAACAAATCTCACCTAAAATGAGAACACCAAAGAACAAGTAATCGGAAAAGGGACATCCAAAAATCCCGATCGGCAATTGGCGACTTCTGCTTTGGGGACTCCAGAAGAAGAGGAATTAAGCCGCTATTTTAATCTTTTCAAAACTGTTATCTACTTGTGTGTCGATGTTGCATTTACATTTTGATAAATGTGTACGAATGCATTTCCTTATTACACTTAGTGCTTTGCACCATATCTGCTTGTGATATTAGTTCTTCGCACATGTCATCATTTTCATACAGTGAGACACGATGTATGTGAATATATGTTGTGTGGTCCCTCCACCAGGAGGCTATCCCGTCGGTGTTTGATTACTGGACTCGTGAGAAGACTAATTCTTCGAGGCTCAAGAAAGCCACCACCCAAATTCCCTCTAGTTGAAAAACCGGATTAACTTCCCATCAAGTAGATTGCGATGATTTGGGAACCTTCATGCCAAAAAGCCGCGAGAGTAACCTAAGATATGTCAGCCTCTGATAAACCCAAAACGGAGGAAAGTCTCTTCATGCTCTCATTTCAAATTACTTGTAAACATAATTACTTATAATTTCATTCCATATTTATCTCCATGTAATGAGAAATATGAAGAAATGTATACACATACATATTTTAAAAACATGCTACAAACATCTGACATCCATTTTGTAGGATAAAATTCCTAAAATGGACACATCACATAGCATGTTATTATACACATTCCCTAAAGACTAAATTATGCAAGTCTTTCACAGGGAATCAATCGGACCTACTACCAGGTCAAAGTCCAAAAAGGCAACATGCCTACAGTCAATCATGTCGTCATCCGACCAGACTGAACTTAATCCAGTTTCTCGCAAAGAATTCGATGAATTAAGCAAGCAAATTATAGATTTGGCTGTTCTGCTCAAAGAATTACACCAGTCCAATCAGGGTCCAAAAATACTCATACATGCTGAATCCTCCACACAAGGGGGAATCCAGGTCATTACAATACCTGAACTGCAGTTGGATATGACCAACAAAACTCATGATGCTGCCCATCCCACTGGAGATCCAGACACTGGTGACATCAAAAAGAAAGTCCGCCAAATGGAAGAGACTCTTCGTGCTATCAAAGGAATTGAAACACACGGGAGTGTTTCATATGCTGACCTATGTATTTTCCCTGGTGTTCATTATCCAGAAAAGTTTAAAACTCCTGACTTTGAAAAATATGATGGGTTAGGAGATCCTTACACACATTTAAAGGTGTTTATTAGAGAACTTGGATCTTATGCAGAGGACGAAAAGCTTAGAATGCAATTATTCCAGAAAAGTCTAACTGGGGAAGTTTGGTCGTGGTACACAAGATTAGACAATTCAAAGATCCATAGCTGGGAAGAGCTAGCACATGCTTTCCTCACTCAATACAACTTTCAAACTCAAATGGCACCTGATCAGTATCAAATTACCAAGATCAAGAAACAGTCTAATGAGTCCTTCAGAGAGTATGCTCAAAGGTGGAGACGCCGAGCTGCTCAAGTCAGTCCTTCCATGACAGAATCAGAGATGGTCATGACTTTTATAGATATACAAGAAGCTCCGTTCTATGAAAGAGTTTTAGACGGCATCGGCAAACCATTTTCTGAAATGGTCAAACATGGGGAGATGGTTGAGATGGGATTGAAGTCCGAAAAAATTCAAGACCTAGTTGCACTCAAAGCTGTTGCTGATCACATCCAGTCTGAAAATTATGGAAACAACCCCCGTAGGGTCCATAAAAAGAAAGAGGAAGATGTTTCCCTGATACTACAGGGTCAAAAAGGCAATCAAAGCATGCCTATTCAAAGGAGAAACTACACTCGTTTTCTAGTACAGTCTACGAACCCTCAAATACCAAAAGGTGGAGAAGTCAAATGCCCTCGAGTGTTTACACCCTTAGGGGACACCCTCAAGAATATTCTCAATCTTCTGACGACACAGAAGAAAATTACACATCTTCTTCCACCAATGAACCCTAATGGATGGGGTTTCAATCTTTGCTCAAAATGTGCTTATCATGTGCCGGGCACTGGACATGATACTTTCGAGATTGTTGGGCCTTGAAACAGAAGATCCGGGACCTGATAGACAATGGGGAAATCGTGGTCACCAAACCAGATCAGTCTCACATTCAAGACAACCCTCTTCCTCAGCACAAAGAAGAAGAGGTCAACATGATAAATTGGAGTAATGGACAGAATTCCAATTTCAACTGTGAATCCTCCCAGACCCTCAAAGACGGTGACGACAAATGGGATTATGCCAAGTTTTAGTTCACAATGGAACGAAAGATGAAAGCTTTAGGCAAACAAATTGAACAATTAGCAGAATTGGTGACTTATCAGCATCAAGTTACACGTCAATTAATTAGCCAAGAGCATGCCAGTCTCCTATCTCTTGTCATGAATATGCCCTACGTCACTTTCAGAAAATGAAATACTAGAAGACAAAGTGACAAAGAGAGAAAATGCCAAGGCCCGTCAGGATTTTGCCAACAAAAGGGAATTCACCTATTTGGGCCAACCTATGGAGGAAATCCTTCATATGTTAATCAATGAAGGAAGGATCAGTTCCCTTCTACCTCCAATCAACCCCTGTCTTTCGGAGTTCATGTGTTCCGATGGAGTATACCAATATCACTCCAAGTCTCGCGGTCACAGCACAGAAGAATGTTGGGCACTCCTCCACCTTATCCAAAATCTAATTAACGCATGGGTGTCACACTTGGCGAGCGGCATTCTTTGTATTACGACATGTAAGTGAGAATGCAGGCCCTACTAAGTGGAAGAGTGTGGTAGCAGTCATATCCACTGAAACTAATGGGATTAACACATTACTCACAACGCCAACAATTCAACTCAAGGGAGGCAACAATCCTTTGAAAGTGGCCGCTCCCGAGCCAATCAACTTGTCGTGCAGAGCACAATATCCTATTGTTAGCTTGCGCACAGTTTCGTGGAATTATGGAGAAGGTGAAGGATCCACCTCACATACAACTGCTACAGTGTCAAAGGAAAATCCACTATACCTTCCCCAACGGGTGATGAAGCATACCATCAAATCAAAAGGAAAAATACCCGAGGAGAAAATTGAAAAATTCCTCCGCACTATGGGTCATAACGAAGCCACGGTGGTTTTAAGCTTAAAGGAAGCTCCACAACAGATATAAATTTTGGACTTGGTCCTAACTTTCGAGGATCACCGGAAGGTCTTGTTGAAGGTTTTAGAAGAAGCCTATCTACCGACATCAGTTGATATGGAAAAATTTCACCATCTGGTTGATCACATTTTGAACAACAATGTGATATCCTTTACTAATGATGACATACCGCCCGAAAGGACCGGTCATTGCAAGCCGTTGCACATTGCGATCTTGTCCTCCGGATACATGCTAGATGGAGTCTTAATAGATGGAGGTTCCTCTCTGAATATCTGTTCATATGCTACCTTGGCGAAGATGAATATCAATCTCAACTGAATTCGGAGTAGCCATACTATCATCAAAGCTTTTGATGGAGCCCGCCGTAATTGATGCGAGTAATTGAGTTGCCAATCGAAATTGGTCCTCACACATTCTGCGTATCTTTCCATGTGCTCAAGATAGATTCGGGATACAACCTGCTCTTGGGACGACCATGGATTCATATGGCTGGGGCAGTCCCCTCCACTCTTCACCAACAGTTGAAATACATTATCAACAATAGCCTGGTCACAGTCAACGTTGAACCGGAGATTCCTCAACACGGAGACATACCATTCATCAATGCCAATGCAGATGTGGAACCACTCAATTTTCATGCTTTGGAAATAAGCAATAC